>OY728136.1:1066393604-1067643604 GCA_963277665.1 Viscum album
GTGGGACAACATGAATAGGGAGATCGCTAATTTTGAGTCATGATGTATGGTTTTTCAACAAGTGAAATCTAGAAGGAAACAGCCTAGAAGAGTCATGAAACCTCTTCCTATACATGAGTGGAAACGGGATAATATTACGATGGAATTTTCCATGGGGATACCAAAGACTCCTAGAAGGAATAATGAAATATGGGTCTTTTTTTACTGTCTTACTAAGTCAAAAAATTTTCTTTCTGTAAGAAAAGATTTACCACATGAAAATATAGCCATATTGTATATTAACGATGTTGTAAGACTTTATAGAGTACCCCTATTGATTTTTCCTAATCATGATCCCCATTTTACATCAAGATTCTGGAAAAATCTTCAGAAATCCCCAGATACTGAACTTCCTTTGGGAACTACCAACCATCCTCAAACTAATGGGAAATCATAATGGACTATTCAATCTATAGAATACATATTGACATCTTTCTCACTTGACATTCACGGTATGTGGGATCAATATTTACCTATGGTATAATTTTCCTATAGTAATAGCATCCATTGAAGTATTCATATGGCACCATAAAAAGCATTACATGGAATGATATTTGGATAACAACTTGTTAGGATGATGTTGGAGAAGGAAAACTCAAAGTCCTAGAACCTATAGATTAAACAATGGAAAATGTGAAGGTTATCCAAACCCACATCAAAACAGCTCAAAGTAGGCAGAAGATCTATGCTGATAACCGAAAGAAGGATTTCAAATTTCAGGTAGGAGATCATTTTTTTCTTGAATGTATTTATATGGAAGGGAGTTATATGATTTTTTAATAAGGGTAAATTAAGTACCACGTATATCAGAACTTTTTAAATTCTATAACAAATTGGGGACGTAGCTTACGATTTTGAAAAGCCTCCAAGTGTCTCCAAATTTCACAATGTGTTCCATGTATCACTGTTGAGAAAATACATGCCTGACCCAACACATGTACTCACCTATGAGGAAATTGAACTGAAACCCGATCTGTCTTATTGTGAAGAGCCTGTCATGATTCTTGATACAAAGAAAAAAGTGCTGAGAAAATGGACGACTCGTCTAGTAAAAGATCTATGGAGAAACCATAAGATGAAAGAGGCAATGTGGGAACCTGATGAACATATGATTAAGAACCAACCAAATCATTTTATGCAGTAATATTCTAGAAATTTGAAGGAGAAAAATAATTTAAAGGAGGGTAGAATGTAACACCCCAAACATTTATGGTACATTTCCATTTAAATAATACAATATCTTGTGTTTTTTGCAACGTTGAGTTCAAACACACCACAACTAATGAAACTAGCCGTTATGAATAGTAATTCCCACTTTTTGAAATTTTATAAATTTTATATTTCAAAATTCACTTCATTTTTGGATTTGAAATATCAAAATTATCTTAGGGGTATTTTTTGGTACTTTTCTGATGACATTCAATTTTTAATGAATAGTGAAATGTACTAAATTTTAATTAATTTTTTTTAATAAAATTAATTTATCATGTTAAATTATACATCTGAGTGGTTTAATGGTATCATTATATTCTATTTTTAACATTTAATATAATTTTGGTCATTGTATATAATTTCACAATTAAACTGGACATAAACAAGTGTCAATATTTTAATGATAATTGATTTTTTATTTTATTATATGGATGAAGGAAGACACCCTTCCCCAAAAACAAGAACTCAAGGAGGATGAATGTGATGAAGCCCTAGCATTTCCACAAGAAAAAAACTGTTACATTCATGTGGAAGTGACCAAAAATTAGAAAAAACGAGAAGGGGTCCTCAAAATGACCTCCTCTGGACAAAGCGTCTGCAGCAAAGTTTCCCTCTCTATGAATATTCCAAACTGAACAACCTCTAAAAATCTTGGAGGTGCAACTACATATTTGGTATATCACGCTCCATGGCCGCTCAACTTTTCTTGGAAAGGCCCTAATCAACACCTCGATGTCAGATTCCACCTTTAATAACCTCACTCATAAACTTTTTCATAACATTAGACCAATGTTCAAGGCTCTTACATCAACACCCATCGAACTCCCCATCCCATAAAAGCTTCAAAAAGAAAATAAAACTAAACCATACTTGTCTCAGTCCAGACCTCCTCCACACATCCCCCCCCCATAAAAGAGTTGTCAACATTATGTTTAATGTCGTTCAGTGGTGGCTTCCATTGTACCCAAAAGCCCTGATGTTTCGGTCGAGTAACTTCATCATTCGTGGTATTACATAACCTAATACAGTGTTGGGTCCCCATCACTTGTGATCCCATATCATTGAGAAAAAACATCATACGTGACTGGATAAGTGAGACAGTCGGGAGTGCCTCTATCATGGCCTTATTCCGGGCCTCCCATAGTGTCCCGAAGACTGCAGTAACCATGATGCTCCTTCTCTTATTTTCCATGCCCTGCTGCTCCACTCCCCTAAACTAGTCCACAAGAAACCCCTACATGGACGAGCACTCTCTATCATATCTCCCCCATCTATCAATTCTCAACTATAGACATTCATCCCATTCACTCCTAAAAAAGGATCTACCTCTGTCTCCGCATGCAGATTAGAGAAATAGTAACATCGGGATGCTAGCTGAATTCCTTTCCTCTATCTATTATTCTCTGTGGGAATTTCTTGGTGACAAGCCCTCCACATGAGAAAACACATCTTCATGGAGACTTCCATACACAATAATTGTGCCCCCCATTCATCCCTCTCCCCTTTCTATTGTATTAGGACCCAATATTCGGACCCATTAAAATACCCTGAGTTTGAATTTTTGAAACAGCATCTATCCTCCTCCAAAAAAAAATACAACTTTAATTGAAAAGATCCATCTGGTCCGGGCTCAGAATAGCTTCCATAAATATTTGGAAGCAGCTGGCCTCCCTGGCCAACATGTCTGGTATAGGACACAATGGAAAAAATAGCTTCCACCCAGTCTAGTTTTCACTCCATAAATTAATCTCACCTCGTCCCACAAGCCATCGAGAAGACCCCGGGAGAATTTCAAGTTGATAAACCATCATCTTCCCCAATTTGGACAACTTTCTACTTTCCCAATTCTCCCAATTTCTTCCATATTCAAATCCAAGAATTCAACCCCACATTGATTTCCCAGCCATAATGTCTCATGCCAATTGGGCTTGCATGGTCAGCATGGAGACAGATATGTCCCTGAGACTGATCCCTCCCTCCTCCACTGGTTTGGCCACCCGGTGCCATGCAGCCCAAAGAGCCCTACCCGATGAGTTCGTGCCCGATAAAAACTTGTTCGTATACTGCTCCTTAGAAGTAATTATACCTTTAGGTGGAGTGATAACAGACATAACATGCATCAGAATATAAGAAACAACACTATTAATCAATTACACGCGTCCCCCAAAGGCGATAAAACTATTTTTCTAGTTCATATTCCTTCCAAGCATTCTGTTTATGATGTCCTCGATGAAGAATTTCTTCAATGGACCAGTTAAAATGGGTTCCCCAAGATAAAACATTGGAAACTGTTTCTGTTGCATTCCGAGAATGTCTTGTACTACCCAGCTCCTCCTTCTAGAACATCTGTTGGCTAAAAAGATGTTTCTCTTCATATCATTGATCTGCTGACCATTGAGCTCACCATATAACCCGATAAATCACATTAAATTAACTAGAGATGATCTCTTTACATTCACGGAAATGAGAAATATCCTCCGCAATCATTATATGTTAGAAAAAACCATCTGACCCTCTAGCACAATAAGGCAGCATCTCCCGATCAATCAAGATTCTTTGAAGATTATGTGGGAGGGAATCCTGGTAAATAATAAACATAATAGGGGACAAAGGATCCCCCAGGCTAACCACCCACACATTTTTTAAAAAACCAGCGATCCGACCCAAAATAGAAATAGTGATCCATGGTGAGGAGTAACAACAGTATCCCAGATCACATACCCGTTCATGAAAACAAAGATTCATCATTACCCTGATAATGAAGCTCCATTCCAGCTTATCATATTCCTTATCCATGTCCACCTGGATTATCACAATGGACCCCACAACATTCTTATTTAAGTCTATCAAAATTTCTTGTCAGAATCCAACCGCCCCTGGATATCCCTACCCTGGACAAATCCATGATGCTCTTGTGAGATGACACTATGGACCAATCAGCTGAGTATCCTAGCCAAAACACTTTCTAAAATCTTGTATGATACATTGCACAGACATATAGGCCTATAGTGATTAATGGAGGAAGGGTCATTAATGTTGGGTAATAGATCTACACTATAGGAACATGATCATCTATCAATAGAACCCCCGAAAGAAGTCATTTACAACATCAATGACCCCATCCCCCACGAATTCTCACACTGCCACAAAAAACGAAGTTGGGAAACCATTCGGGTTGGGAGCGCTCTCCCTAGACATGCTGCGAACAACCTCCCACCCCTCATCATTAGATGGTACACAACACAAAGAATCATTATCATCATTATCAACCATTATATCGATACAACCCATCAAGACAACCTATTCAAGTTTTATGTCCCCCCCTGAATACACATGACAATCATTTGTATGCAATGATTGAAAGTGTTCCAAATCCTTCTTACTAGTTACCTAGATATCAGAGGAAAATGACCCGTCCTCAAGATTAAAATTAATCTTCATGTTTTGTCGGTCCTTCATGAAAGCATGAAAAACCCCACTATTTATGTCTCCTTCTATCAACCACATGACCCCAGAGCTTTGTCTGAAATCTCTTTCCACCTCCAACAAATTTTGTGACAGTAACGAGTGATTTTCGTATAACAGTATGAAGTCAAATTCATCCATGCCATGTTTAAGCCTATCTTCCAACAAGCCAATTTTCTATTAGGCTGCCTCCACAGACCGTACCCCTGCTGCTTTATTCGTGACCCACATGATAATGTCACCCTTGAGCCGTTTGAGCTGCCTAGATAAACCATCCCAGACTCTACCATCCAACTAATACGCCCAGGAGTTCCTTATCATCATCAGGAACCCATATTTAGAGTTCCAATTGATCGAATAGATAAATGCATTAGTATTCGAACTCCCATGATTTAGCTCCACCAACAGTGGTGCATGATCCGAAAGAACTCGGGACAAGTGAGTAACCAAGGTCCTAGAGAAGGCCTCAAGACCCAAAATGTTAGAAATGCATCTATGTAGTCTAATCTAGATGCAAGTACTACCACTTCTATTGTTACACCATGTAAATTTTCTCCCACTGAATCCCAAATCCATATTTTCATTCCTGGAAATGAAATCATTAAAATATATCGTAATATTATTGCAAGCCATTGTTCATCCTTTATTCTCTGAAACTTACACAGTAGCATTAACATATCCTCCGACAAATAATGGTAAACTAGATGCATTGAAATTGAAGAGACAATCCCATAGATTTTTTCATTCAACGACATCATTACTGGCATAGATGAAGGAGAAAAATACTTCGATACTGCTGACCCTAAGCTTCACTATGATACATTGTTCTTCCACCAGTACCTTCTCCACCTGAAGGGAATTTTTTCGAGAAAACCCATATATGTTTATTCACCGGATACCCATGCAGATTGAAACTAAACCCCATCTTCCTAGCAATACCCCTGATCTTTCCATTGTCTTGATTTGGTTCCAAAATGACCCCCAAAGACGATCTAAATCTACTTGCCTCAGTATCCAAGAAAGCACTATTTTCATTAACCCCCAAGCCTCGTGTATTCCATATGATCAGTGTAGACATTAATGAAAGAGACTTCAAGCCCTTCGAGCCTTGCTACCTATTCTCAAAATGAATAACTCCCTACGAGACACTTCCCTAACTATTGAGTGTGTCGCTGTTCTAGGAGAGCCCGGCGAAAAACACCCCTTGGCACTAGAACCCTCTTCTTCAAAGGACTGTGAAAATCATTCACAATTGATAACATATTCCAAAAATGAGACTGGCAGAGATGATGGGGTCATCTCCTACTGAATCCAATCCAATACTAGCCGAGGTGGATATTTCCAAGCCGCCGTGATCACCCTGTCCACACCAACCAGGAAATCCAACTTCATAGAGCTCGAATGTGCCTTTTTGTCGTGTCCCACTGAACCCAACAAGGAAAACATTAAAACATCTGATTACATCCTAAATGAAATATGTACCTCTATAACTAGGGGCTCTAACCCTCTTGGGATTCCTGGTATCAGCGTAGTAGTGAGCTAGGTTTTTCCATTTGCACAGCTTCGAAAACACAGCCGACAACCCCCACACAGATGAGCAACCCTCTGCTTCCACCAATGTGGTCCCCCCAGAAACCAATGGTAACCTTGCTGATCTATCGAAAACCACTGCCAAAAATTTGTCCTCCTACACCTTTTCAGAAAAGCTAATTTTCATTAACACCTTAGGTCAAACAACATTTGAGAATCCAATGTATGTTGTCGAGTCGTTGACTTTACCCACCACCAAGGAACACACCGGATAACAAACCATTGTCGTCATCGCCTCACCAAAACATCCTCGCACCCCAGCTATGTCCCTAGTGCCACTCATAAAATCTGATCCTTGAGATTCCCTAATAGGGCCTAGCATGATAGGGGACCCCCTATTATAAGCTCGACCCTTAAATTTTCTACAGAAATCTACTGCATGCCCTTAGAACCCCCATGTAGAATAAAACCTGGGGGGGCTTGGTACACCAAACGTTGCCACCACCTGAACCACTCTGTTGAACAGAGAAGGATTCGATATAGGAACTTCACCGATAGGTCCATATCAATGCAAACACAAGGATTGGTGGAATCTACAAATCCCTTTATGCTCTCATACACACACAAAAATCCCCCTAGAGTGTCACCCATCGCCTCATGAATTCGAATGAATCTGAAAGGGTAATGGTTGTTGGGAAAGACGGGAAAGCGACGAACACACGAACAAAAGAATAATCCAACGCATAGTGGAAATTTAATCTTTCCCCCCAAATAGAAGTGGATGCATAGAGACAAAATTAAATGTGCAGAAAAATAAATTTGACACCGGAAATTTTTATGTGGAAAACCCGAAAGGGAAAAACCATGGGACCTAGTCCAGAAAAATGAATCCACTAAAATGAATAATTACACGGTAGGGAATCCCCAAAAATAAAAGGGATATAAAAATTAATACTCTCTAATGCAGAAGAAAAATGATCCTCGATGAAATTCGGTCACCAAATTGGCTCTGCTCTTGATATTGTGGATGTCCTAAAAAAGCATTGTTGCTGCCTCCTTTTATAGAAAAACAATCAGCGTGAAGATACATCGCCATGTAAAAAACGCGTCTCCACGTGAATTAATTCACGCGGTCTTGACCAGCATTAAAAACACCTCTTTAATAGAGAAACTGTAACACCCCAAGATTCTACGGTACGCTTCTCTTTGAATAATGTGATAGCGTGTGTTGTACGCAACACCGAGTTCTAACACACCATAACCAATCAAACTAGCCGTTATGAATAGTAATACCTACTTTTCGAAATTATATATATATTATATTTTAAAATGGACTTCATTTCTGGATTCGTAATATCGAATTCAGCCTAAGGTGAAATTTTGGTACTTTTCGGATAACTTTCATATTTTGATGAATAGTGAAAATTAATAAATTTTAATTAAAAACAACCTTTTTAATCAAAATAATTAATAGTGATAAATTATGAATTTTAGTAGTTTTAATGTATATTTAGAATATATTTTTACCATTTAATATAATGTTGGTCGTTGGACATAATTTTACAATTAAACCGAACATAAACAAGTGTCAATCTTTTGATAGTTATTATCTCTTAAAAACACGCTTTTTGTTTTGACAGCGGGAATTAATTTTAAATTAATTTCTGCCACTTCTGTGTTTTGAATTTAGGAAAATGGATTCCATATTTGGAATCAGGATGTTCAAATTGTGTAAATAGGTAACTTTTATTTTTTGATATTTTGAATAATTACTGCGGTAAATATTTTATTTACCATGGTTAAGGGTAAATCCGGTAAATAAGGACTAAAAAATAATATTATAATAATACTAAATTACCCTAAAACGTGTCAAAACCCTATTGGTTGATACATGGTCGACCATGGGCATCTTTGGGTCGATTTTGGGACCCCATGGATCCACTTGTAAGTGATAATGACACTTTATTTTAATTAAGTTAAAATGAATACAAAAATGACACAAGCATATATCTTTTAGAAAAACAATTGTTACATAGGGTTATATATGTTGGATTTTAGATTATAAATATTAATTAGGAATATAAAAAGATTTCCTACATAATGATATTTTATTTATAATTTTTAGACATTAAATAATTTATTTTATTTATGACACAATGATGATGCAGTAATTACTATAATAGTGAAAAATTAAAATAATTGATATTATAAATACCCAAATAAATATAATATGAAACTTTTAATGAATTAAACTAATTTTATAGGATAATATGATATATTAGTATTGATTTAATTTACTTTGTTCGAAGTAATCAATCTGTTATGAGTTTCACAAAAAATCAACTATTGAATAGTGTCAAAATTGACATAAAAGAGTTCTTAAAACAAATATTATATTATTAATTGATATTAAATTCCTAAAAATCTAAGGTTCGGCCAAGATACTTATATCATGATAGGTTCATCATTAATGGACCACTGGGGTGTCTCTTGGATGTATATAGTATGTTTATTAACCATATTATATAAAAATACAAAGAGACATTGTAAAAGTGAAACTAATTAACTTAGAGTTAATACTTAATGATAAGGTTAATATAAGTACCCAAACCTGTCTAAATTCTATTGGTTGAGTGGTTTTCGACCTATCCCTACCTTAACCTTTGAATAGTCAACTTTGGAGCCACTGGATACCGAATATGATTTTATTATAAACTAATATCTCTAGCTTTTCCAAAGGTGCCCCTCACCCCTCTTATAAAAAGGCACTCCTCCTTCTCATTTCTTCACACCTTCAAAGCTTTTGGTTAGGCCAAAATCTGCCGAAATACTCTCCCAACTTCCCTCACTACAACCTAGGGGCCTTAGTTTGATCAGAAATCCAACCTAAGGAGCCCTTTTGATCAAATCAAAAGAAAGAACCCGAAGAAGAGGTAATGATTTCACCACCCTTTTCTAAGTTCATTTCTTCTTCAACTTCTTCTTCCTTTATTGTTACCATTCTAAAATAATAAATCCAGTATCATATATATACTGTGATGTTATTATAAATATGTTACAACCATATTCAGTATTCTATCCACCCTTTGAATAACATGTCACCATACGTGCGTACGTACGGCTTACCGTCTCCACGTCGTGGTGTAATTGTTATTCAATATAATATTATTTGGATGGGTATAATAATGATGTGTAACTCATGAAAATAATAAATATAACATGTTAATGATTCTGTATATATGATATACCATCCATTTATATATCAAAAGAATGATATTGTCGCTCGTGCGTACGTACAGACTACCGTCTCCACGAACGCGATGGGATTCATTCTCCATCGTATCCATTCAAGTATAATTATCATTTGATGATTTAAAAATGATGTTTAAGGACTTGATATCATTCTGGTTATGAATAATATAAAACCTATCCTTTACAAACATGTCTTACGTAACAAAACATATAAAAGAAAACAAGTAAGTTAACACCCGGAACAACGATAATACTAAGATATTATTATCAAATCAATATTAAAAGATCATATATGATATCATATTAATGTATATGATTATTGTATAGGTTAATAACAATTATTTCACCATTATACAGGAGGTTAACCTACCCCAACCAAGTAAAAGTACAAGGTAAGGGTTATTTCACAATCTCTTCATTATCCGAGGTTGTTTATATGTAATAATCTACTGGGATCTCTTTATCATCCACATCCGTGTTTTCTTAAAAATGTATTTAAAAACATTTATTATTATTTACAAGAATATGGGTTAAAGTCATTTATACCCTTGGTTGACTTGTTATAGGAGGTTTATGAAGGAATCTTTCCGTCTTTTTCAAAATAAGGTCCTTTTTAACCTTTTCGACAGAATTAAGGTAAGAATGTTTTTTTTAACTTATACGGCGGGAGCGGCTATTTTCCGCCGTTATAAAATCTTCAAAGCTTCCCTTACAAGATTATAAGAATATTTTCAAAGAAAATGTTTTATTTTATATGGATCATAAATGATTTCAAAATAAAAGGAGATATTTCTTTAAAAAGAATTTTTATTTCATCTATGTCAACATCCTTTGATGGATTTTAAGATTATTTGAAGTTGATTTATTATGATACAAAACTTCTATATTGTATTGAAGGTTTTGTGATATGTTTGACTGTGGATGTGCTATTTTTATACCATTCATAGTTTATGGTGAAATTATTGACATTTCGTATGCTAGTTTTAATACGAATGTTTATGTTATGTTTAAACCTTTTCATATGGGAATGCATTGGACTTAGTAAGTGACGGGTGGAGCCCGATATAGCTCCTCGATGCATTGGTAGGTCTCATGAGACAAACTAGTGTCTTGGCCCAAGACCTTGACAAAATCTTATTTGTAGTCTTGGCACGAGGCCTTGGCTATGTGGTTATGATAGTCTGGAATTATGCATTCCAACATTATGAAAGTGGTTAGTGATTTTGCATGTGATTATTCGATTAATAGAATATCCATGTGAATGAGTAAATGGAATTATTTCATTTTATTTATGCCATACAATGTTGAAAGTTCAAGTTTGAAAGGCTGTTGTTTTAGTTATACATTTCCTTAAATGATTATTCTTATTTATTAAAGTTTCCGCTATATTGTTATCCTTACTGGGAATTTGAGCTCACCCCTTTTCTATGTTTTATTTTTCCCAGGAAGTGAAGAAGTAAATTATGAATGACCTGCAGGGATATTATGTGGGGATATGAGTGTGGATTATGGGGACAATATGTTGTTGTAGTAGTTTTTCATTTTATGATGTAATGTAAGACTTATGAATATATCTAGTGTTTCCAAGACTACTAAACCAATAGGTCATTCGATATTTGATCTTTCTTGTGATCATACCAATGTTATGTAATAATGCACCGACTCTGGGTAACTGGGGTCGGGGCGTTACAGAAACTGCATGGTTCTCCAATTGAGGAGGCGTTACGCGGTGCACCAACCAAGAAGGCGCCCAATAAACTCCCCCTCTGACTCAAGTGGGGATCACTGCCAACACTGCAATTAGTCTCCCTGTAAAAAAATCCAAAATCGAACTCTGACTATTATCAACAACAGAACACGCCTCATGAATCATGCTAGTCAATCAGACTTTCGATATCTCAGAAACACTTCTCGTACCGCTGCTGCCTTTCGATAACGTCCTTTGTGTTCTTGAAAAACTGCTCCATCAAATGTCAGTCACCGCATTCTGCAACTGAGGACTTCAACCAATCCTCTGATACCAGATGTTGGGAAATATGGGAAAAAGACGAATTCACAATCAAAATAAAAAGCGAACAGACAACAGAAATTGAATCTTCATCACCCCCAAATAAGAGCGGATGCGCAGCGACAAAATTAAATGTGCAGAAAAATAAATTTGACACCGGAAATTGTTACGTGGAAAACCCGAAAGGGAAAAACCATGGGACATAGTCCAGAAAGAGAAATCCACTAAAATGAATAAGTACACGGTAGAGACTCCCCAAAAATAAAAGGGATCTCAAAAGTAATACTCTCCAATGCAGAGGAAAAATGACCATCGATGAAAGGCGGTCACCAATTTGGCTCTGCTCTTAATATTGTGGATGTCCTATAAAAGCATTGTTGCTGCCTCCTTTTATAGAAAAACAATCAGCGTGAAGATGCGTCCCCATATGAAAAATTCATCTCCGCGTGAATTAATTCATGCGGTCTTGACCAGCATTAAAAACACCTCATTAATAGAGAAACTACATGGTGCTCGAATTGAGGAGGCGTTACGCGGTGCGCCAACCAAGAAGGTGCCCAACAATGGATTCTGCAGAAGCATGATCCAGACCGCACCGATACATGATTCCTTGCCATAATGGCACTCCCAGAACCTATAGGAACGAGTGAAATGATGATAACCACACTGTCTACCCTCCCTTTCCCAAACCCTCACAAATTTTTCCCTGCTATCAAAATGAATGAAAAACTTAATCCTTGATATCTCGGAGTTCGACGTTGAGGGATGAAGACCCCAAGAACCCACGAACTCTTTAAAATCCACCAAAGAAAGCATCACATGTCCAAAAATATCCAATAGCATCATTTTATGAAACTACACAGCATACCTCAGATTCCTATTGGATATCACCACCACCGTGTCTCCTCCAACATTTCTGGCTTATGGTTGTCCATCTGGATCGGCAGATAAAAAATCCGACCAAAATAACACTCCGACGATTTCCCACAAACCACTTACTTGAATGTTTTTTCTATGGAAATCCTCCCTTCGATGCATGCACCCACCTGTTTTGTTGCTGTAGAATCTATAGTTTCAATCTATTGATAATTATTATTCCTTAAAAACACACTTTTTTTCACAATGAGAAAAATTTTAAATTCATTTCTGCGACTTATTTGTTTTGAATTTGGAAGAATGGATTCCATATTTGGAATTAGGAGGTAGAAATTATTTAAATAGATAACTTTTATTTTTATACATTATGAATAATTACTTCGGTTAATAATTTATTTACCATGGTTAAAGGGTAAATCCGGTAAATAAGGGTAAAAAATAATATTATAAGAACATTAAATTATCAAACAAATGTGTCATATTACTATTCGTTGATACATGTCATACCATGGAAATCCATGGATTGATTTATGGATCCCATGGAGCCACATGTGAGTGACAAAAAAACATATATTAATTAATTTAATGGAAAGACAAAAATGACATAAACATATATCATTTATTAAAAAAAATTTAAATTGGGTTATATAAGTTATATTTTAGACTATAAATATTTACTATAATGATAAAATTATTTCATACATAATTTTATTTTATTTATATTTTTTAGTCAATAAATAATTAAATTTATTTATGACATAATGGTGATGCAAAAATTACATTATTAATGAAAGAATCGAATAAATGGTATTATAAATATTAAAATAAATATAATTTCAATTTGTTTATGACATCCACGAATTTTCTAGGTGAATATTATATGTTAAGGCTAACTCATTGAATTTTGATAGAAGTAATCATGTTGTTCTGACTTTCACAAAAACCAAATACTAAATAGTGTCAAAATTGACATAAATGTGTTTTTCAAACCAAGATTATATTATTCAATTATATAATATTTTTAAAAATATAAGTATAAAAAAACATATATAATTATAGGTATATCATTAATGAACCACATAATTTTATATTTTCATTTTATACTAGTTTTATAAGAAAATTTTTATAATAATACGAGAATACATGGTAAAAGTTAAACTATTTAACTAAGAGTTAAACCTAAAAGATAAGGTATATATGGTGACCCAAACCTATCCAAAACCTATTTGTTGAGTGGTTTTTGACCCATCCCACATTATCCTCAAAATAAATCAATTTGTATCCATTATAAACCGAAAATAATTATATTGTAAAATAATATTTCAATCTTTTCGTAAGGTGTCCCTCACCTCTCTTATAAAAGGTCACGTCCCCTTATCTTAATTTCACATCTCCAAAGCCATTTTTCATGGCCAATACCTACCAAAATATCCTCCCATATTCCATAAATTTAACATAATGGCCTTAAATTTATCAGGAATCCATCATATTCAGCCCTTTTGATCAACTCAAAAGGAAACACCCGTAGTAGAGGTAATAATTTCACAACCCTCTTTCAAGTTCTTTTCTTCATACACTTCCTCTTTCTTTGTTGTTTCCATAAGAAAATAATAAATACAATAAATTCTAAATATTTTTATGTTATTATATATATGAAAAAACCATATTCATAATTCTATTCATCCTACAAATTACAAAATTACCATACATGCATATGTATGACTTACAGTTTCCACGTCGTGGTGTAATTTGAAATGAAAACAATTAATTATTTTTATGGACATAATAATGAGTATAACTGATGTAAATAATAAATATAACATGTTAATTATTTTTTATATATTATATAAAATCCAATTACATTTTTTTTCTCCATCAATATAATGATCGTGTCGCTCGTGTGTACGTACAGATTATCGTCTTCAAGAACGCAATGAGTTTCATTCCCCATCGTAATCATTCAAGTATAATTTTCATTTTATGAATTATAATAATTTCAATCAACATAATATAATTCTGGATATGAATAAAATACATCATATACATAACAAACAAGGCTTTTGTAACTGAGCATATAATGTAAAATGGATTAGTTAACACCTGAAACGATGATACTACTGAAATATTATTAACAAAGTAATATTAAAGGATCATATATGATATCATATTTATACAATTATGGTATAATTTAATAAAAATGTTTTATCTATTATATAGGAGGTTAACATACCATAGACTAAGGAAAAGTACATGATAAGGGTTAATTTCACATCCTATTTATTTTTCAAGGTTGTTTTTTATGTAAGTAACTACTGTGACATCTTTATCATCCACATATGTTTTTCCTTAAAAATTTAATTCAAATCATTTTTAATTTTTACTATACTACGGTATAAATTCATTTATACCCATATTTGACAATATATGTTTTGAATGGAATCTTCGTGTCATTTTCCAAACAAGGTACTTTATGACTTTTTCAACCAAATTAAGCTAAGAATGCCTTTTTCTTCTTATACAGAGGGTGTTGCTGTTTTTCATTGTTGTGAAATTTTATATGATTCCCAAATAATCATATCATAAAATTTTTAAAATAAATTTTTTATTTTTTAATTATTTTTACTTTTAAATTATTTCAAAATAGAAAGAGATATTTCTCTAGATCGTTTTTATTTCATATGTGTCAACATCCCTTGATAGAATTCAAGCTTCTTTGATGTAGAATTATTATGATACAAAACATCCATATTGTATTTAAGGTTTTGTGGTATGTTTGAATGTGGACGTGTTATTTTTACACCATTCATGTTTTATGAATAAAGTACTGACATTTAGTATGCCACTTTTAATATGAATTTTTAAGTTATGTTTAAACATTTCTATATGAGGAATGCATTGGACTTTGTAATTGATGAGTGGTGCCCGCTATAGATCCTCGATGCATCCGTAGGTCTCAAGAGACAAACTAATGAATTGGTACAAGGCCTTGAGAAAATATTATTTTTAGTTTTGGTACAATGCCTTGAATATGTGGTTATGAAGTCTAGCGTTATCTAATACATCATTATGAAAGTGGTTATTGAAATTGTATTTTATTATTCTACTAGTATAATATCCATGTGATTATGTAAATGGAATTATTTGAATTTATATTTTCTAGATTATGCTGATGTTTATGTTTAAAAGTCTTTTGTTTTAGTCTTATAAATTTCCTTAAATTTTTGTGCTTATTAATGAAAGTTTCTGCTATGTTTTTATCCTTACTAAGCATCTGAGATCACCCCTATCAATTTTTTATTATTCCTAGGATGGGAAAAAGTATTTAATGGTTGACCTACAAGGATCAGAAAAGTATATAAGTTTGTTCAAAAGGGTACAAAATGTTGTTGATGTTTTTATTTCATGATGTAACGTAAATCTTATGAATGTATCTAGTACATCCAATGAAACTAAAATGATCGGTCATTTGGGAAAATATTACTTGTATCATGCCAATGTTATGTAATAATTCACAGAATTTGGGTAACTGAGTTTGGGACATTACACAGAACATCCTTGGGATGCCATGATATTTTTGGAGATTCATTTCTGATTTCTCTCGAATATCAGCACTGATGACATCCTTGACCTGGAAGGGGAAAAAATTCATGTCGACTGAGAAGTGCCAACATTCATTCGAGTAGTTGTGGCAGAGTTTGATGAGCACCCCAATCTTGAGATTGCCGGAGGAGGGTTTAGAGTATGTAGTTTTCTACGATGTATGAGGGACCTGGCTTGGCATCATCTTGATGCTAAGAAAGGAAGGGATTGCTTATGGATTGTGCCATCTTAGGCCACATGAGAAGTACTATGTTACCCATGATCTGAAGTTAGCAGTAGTAGTCTTTACGTTGAATATTTGGAAACACTACCTTATGGGAGTGTGGTTCATCATCAACTCTAACAAAAAAAATCCAATAATACATCATCTCGCATAAGGATTTGAATCTGATATAGAGGAATTGGATAGACTTCTTCTAGGACTATGATTTCAAGATCATCTATACTCATGGGTAGGGAAACAAGGTAGAGTATTCCCTTAGTAGAAGGTTGAGCTCATAACTATTATGTGATGTGATAGAGAAGTTATCCACATTGTAGTTATCCTTCATGGATATAGAGGATGAATCTTACCTTCAGTCAATGGTTGTCACCCATCCTATAATAAAACACGTTAGGGAGGTACAACATGTGGATGTTGAATATGAATCTTTATGTGCTCAGTTATCCACATGACATGCTTCTGATGGATATTTTCTAGGTGGGAAGCATATACATATTTTCAAGGGATGCACTGTTTTACCTGTGGCATTGCTGGAGGAGGTCCTAAGGGAGTTTCTTACATCTCCTTTAGCAGTACATTATGGATTGTTGAAGATGTACCAGGATTTATGACAAAATTTATGGTGGTCAGGCTTGAATAAGGCTATAGCAGAGTTCATTTTTCAATGCCTTACGTGATAGAAGGTGAAGTCTGGGCACTAGGTTCTGGAAGGATTCTCTCACCCCTGGAAGATCCAGAGTATATGTGGGTTTGAATATTGATGGACTTTGTTATGGGATTTCCACGAACGTCCAAGGGGCATGATTCCATATGGGTGATCACTGAACGACTCACTATGTCGGCCCACTTCCTATTTATTAGGGAGAATAGTTCTATAGGGAGCATGGGACGCCATTACATGCAGTAGATAGTTCATCTACAGGGTGTCCTTTCGACAAAAGTCTCAGACCGAGATGCCTATTTCATGTCCCGAATGTGTGAGGGATTGTAAGAGGCTATTGGTGGACAGTTATGCTTGAGCACGACCTTCCATCCCTTGGCAGATGGTTAGAGAGAGAAGACCATTCATGTTCTATAGAATATGTTGTGGTCCTTTATCTTGGACTTTGGTCATAGTTCGGAGGACCACCTACCACTGGTGGAGTTTTCTAATAATAACTACTACCACTATTCCATTGGTATTGTACCTTTCAAGGCTTTATATGGGAGTCCTCTCGGTCAACGCTTTGCTGTACTGGCCCCAGAGAGTCAGTACTCATGGGTCCATAGTTTGTGAGAGCTACCACCGAGAAGATTCATATCATTTAGGAGAGGATAAAGACTGCCCAGAGAAAGCATAATTCTTTTGCTGATAGGAGATGGAGACCACTGGGGTTCGAGGAAAGAGACCATGTCTTCTATAGTGCCACATTTCAGTGAGAGTTATGACGATTTGGTCGAGGGGGTCATGCTATCCATGGGGTTCATCAAACCATTTCATATATATCCCAGAGTTGGTGAGGTGGCATACCGACTAGCTCTATTGCCACAATTGCACTTGGAACATGTTGTCTTCTACATGTTGCAGCTGAGGAGGTACATGCATGACCCATCACACATCATCAACTGGGGTGAGCGAGAAATCAAGGATGGAGTGACCTTTGTTGAGTACCCAGTAGAGATCAGGGATCAGCAGAAGAACATATTTTGTGAGTGATTGATTCCCTTTGTGCATGTTTAGTGGAAGCATGAGAATTTTCAAGAGATAATGTGGGAGCAGGAGACTCAGATCCATGCCCAATACCCCCATATTTTTTATTATCTATTGTTTTCGATTTTTTGGGACTCAAATATCCAAGGTGGAGAGAATGTAATGTCTCAGATTTTTTTGTTATACTTTTAAAAATTATATGGAATTATTTCGAGACCAGACCTTTTCACATCGTGTGGTTCTATGGCCGGGTGTTCTTGGAATAAATTTGTGAAATAAATTAAAATTTTAAACTGCATGTGTGAGTGGTATTGCATTAAATGCAAGAATAACATTTAAATGAGAGCAAGGATCTGATATCTGAGAGAATCATTTCGTTCAAAGCAGCTAATTTAGGTTAGGTGAGGCCTAATATCGATCAGGGCGAGTCAGCTGCGAGAGATATTTTTTGGACATATAATGGAAATAAAATAAAAAAATAAATTATTTTATTTGAATGTTTCCATTTTTTAAAGTGACCAAGTTTCTCTCTTTTCAAAACCTATATATTTCATGTTCGTAGGGTTATCTTCATAACCCTATAAATTGAGAGAGAGCCTCTTGGAGCATCAGAGGAGAAACTATTGGTAGATGACAATGATGCATCTCGGAACCAACGAATCTCACCACGAATGTGACATCGTGATTTTTCGTCAACCAGATCGAGGTAAGGGCTGTCATTTAGATTCTTCATTCCCCGTTTTTGGATTTAATGATGAACGTGGATCAACCCATGAACATGTTGATCCGTGGATCATGTGTTCTCACAAGAGGGTGTTATTTTTTGTTTCTTTTGTGGAGTTGATATGATAGTTGTTGTTTTATCATTTGATTTTCCCCGATTGATCCTACTAATCGGAGTGGATCAACACTGTGATGAATGATAGAAGAGGGTTGTTCCACATTTTCCCATTGGATTTATAACCCCTTTTTACATGTGTTTTCACGTTACTATTA
This sequence comes from Viscum album, assembly GCA_963277665.1. Lineage (NCBI taxonomy): Eukaryota > Viridiplantae > Streptophyta > Magnoliopsida > Santalales > Viscaceae > Viscum > Viscum album. Next base: position 1,066,412,496 of record OY728136.1, read on the forward strand.
TAAAAATGAAAAACGGATCATTTCACATCTGTTCTGCAATGCAAGGATCCCAAATTGAAAATCTGACATCGTAACGACCTAGAAGAGGTGTGACGATGATAGCAGACGATGAATCAGACTAGATTGGGAAAGGTTGTTTCTCAATAATTCTTCACCCGGTGGATCGATACACGTTTTCAAAGCTCATCGGAGGAATGAAACCAACAGAATCCAAATCATGCTGTTAGGGTGACCTAAACCATTGAGTTTTATATTGATTGGATGGTTGGATCGAAGAATTGGGAAGCACTAGAGGCGTGAATGTGGAGGTTCATGATTATTAAAAATTTCAGAAAACATGGCATGTTCCCCAAAGAACACGGTGTGTGGGTCCATAAACGGGACTAGGCATGTATAGTAGGTGATACAAAGACACGGGATAGAGTACGGGGCCATGTACTCCACCACACTGCCAGACCAGGCCAGCGACACAGGTTTCCCCATGTACCCATTACCCGGGATGGCACACATGATATAAAGTTGTGTATGGTCACACGACCACAAACATTGAGCAGACCCCACTTACATGGACTTGGAATGTGAACTGTATTACATTCTGATTAATGAATTTTATACATGAAAAGTCATATGACACGGGCCATTATACATGGGTAGTACCCAGGATCCAAAGACACTGCGTGTGAAAGACCTAAACGCCATGTACTATTCTGTATATTGCTTGATATTCTTGTCCACTGTATCTTAGATATGTTTCTTTTGGGTTAGTGCACCTTTTTAATGTTCCCCTGATGGTTGGGTATCATTTCCTTTTACAGATGTATGATCTATTAATTAGTAAATTTTGAGATATAGTAATGTATCCCTTTGTGGGGCCCGGAGCGAGATCCTCTATCCATTTTTGACTCAAGGTAGAGTGACGTATCGATGTGACTACATCCTCAGTGCGTCGATCCTCTACCTAGCAGGTGAATCTGGATGAGTCATTGTATCATCCAAGGCCATGTAAGTGATCCTCATCTATGTATCAAGATCATTCCCCAGTAAGTAGCGTGTTCTCCTATAATGAGTTTATCTATCTCTCGTGACTCTTCCCAACAAACATTACTTCTTGGACGAACGCCATTAGTGCTATAATTCTCCTGGAGTGTGTTCTCCAAGAATGAATGTATCTATCTCTCGTGACTATTATCGACATAAATTACTTCTCGAACGGACGCCATCCGAGCTATCAGACTCAGGGAATGAGTTCTATCGGATGACTGCTTCATGAAATCATTGAACTGAATCCCTAGCAGGGGTATGTGGTTTCCTTGTCTCTAGACTTGGGTATGGGCTTTGAGTATATCTGTATTTTGTTCTCTTTTTATATATTTAGTAGACATATAATATGTTGATTTGACTCTACCTTTTCTTTTTGTATTTCTTTGTGATTTTCAGGGTCCTCTAATTAATATTGTTATAATCACCCCTGAACGGGCTTTTCCTGCACCTGTCATCTCTTGTGTAGACGAGTAACCTTTTGATAGAGTCCAGGGCGTAGTAGGACATGACCATGCCTTCTATGTAATATATATGCTGAGGTGTTCCTATGACAACGAGCAGTAGTACCAGTACCACATTATGTTTAAAGGTTGGACTTTTTAGTTTTCAGACACTTGTTTTTGGTGGGCTTGTATTCTAGCCCAACTTAATTTCAGTACATTACTTTTTATCATAATTTTTTGGTTGGGTTTACTTGTATGCATGCATTCTATTCCTTAGTAGTTATTTTACATTTTAGAATTTGTGGTCTTGTAGATGTTTTCATGTGTACAGGTATGTAATAAATTCCTCCCATGTAAGTAATATGCCTACCCGGTGCTTGTCACCAGCCACTCACCGATTGGAGGCGGGAATGGGGAGTTGTGGCGTAGACCACACTCGGTCAGGTCATGAGAGATCAGGTGTGGGTGTGGGCTACTATCTCCATCGATTGTGTATTCCATTTTAAAATTAAATCATTAATAGATTATTATATGTATATATAAACTAATTGCATATTATATATATAGCACCTATCGTGGTTGGGAATAATCAGAGAAAATGTAATTATTTTTGTTTTATAAGTAATTTATTATTTATTTACGTTTATATAATTATTATATAAAAGACATGTATATTAATTCTATTTGGTGTAATTATGAAAATTTTGTTTGGGGATGTGTGGAACACAACCGCATCAATGTGATACAATTCAACCACAACATACATGGATGATATTAAGGATGCATTTAGTGAAATAATATGATAGATATGAAATAATAATGCTACTATAATTATAATATATATATAAATATATATCATTTAGTTTATTTCTTTAAATATGTCTATAAAATAGAAACAACACTCATGAATACGTACTGCCAACCATATATATTATCAGTGTCTTCTATTTCAAAATTATATTATATTTATAATACTATAAGTAAAAATTTATATAATAAATATTATATTTACACCATGTTTTAAATTTTGGATACAATAAAATTTTGATCTATATTAAAGGATCATGAAAAAAAAGTAAAATCATATACAAAAATTAAAGAAGACATCATCCAAAACATGACATTTAAATGGTTTTGTTAATAAATGGGAATTATAAATCCATTACCATAATAATATATGGTAATTTAAATAATTATATGGATTTTTATTATATTTATATTAAATATAAATTTTTTATATATTATTTTTTAATGTAAAAAAAAAGAATTCAATACCTAATATAATAAAATTCCATCTGAAATTATATGTTTGTCACATACATTCCTTATTCACCACTCATCTCGTTTGTGTGGTGTTTATACTGGACATGGATGTATTATAAAATTTATATAATAAAATTTATATGTATTTACGTAATCATTTTATAATATTTATTTAATTGGGGTTATGTTTCCATTGATAAAATAATTTAAAGTAAAACTGTTACAATTTTCATTCTTTGATACAGATGCTAGGTTATGTATGCATAATTTCTATGAGGTGTATATTATAAATTATAAGATGAAATTTATTGAATCTTATTTTTTTCATAATAATTTAATATTAATTTTATTTTATTATTTCCATTTTTTTATATTTAATGTTACAAATGTGGTAACACTTTTTTGTTTCAATCTCATCGATTATTGAGAATGTATATGATTTTATCCCACGTATTAAATATTACAATCCATATATCACAATATTTCGATAAACATCCTAACCTATGGATATTCGTGTTATATTATTATAATGATTCCATTTTCTCACTCTCTGGTACATATGCTAATTAGGAATTTTTTTATGAAAATATTACTTTATATATCATTTCGGTCAGAAATTAATGTTCATTTAAATGACTATTTTATAAAAAATGGTTTCATAAAAAATTTATGTTTAAAAAGGCCCTTTAAATGTTATGATTATTGTTTTTCTATTTTCAATGAATTTTTTTGATAATTAGTATAAATACATTATTATGAATATTCACTGAGAATGTTTTTTAATAAAAATCTAGGAGTATTTTACTAGATTTCATGGAAAATTGTTTTCAAAATATATTCAATAATTTTTTATATTAATTCCATGAAAAATGATTACAATATATATTAAAATATTTCTTTATAATATTACCTATTTATTCCAAAGATAATAGTTTCCAAAATGTTTATTTTATTGTAAATCCATTTCAAGGATGAAATTTTATTTTCCTTAAGAAATATTTTTTAAAATATATTTCACATTTAATATCCATATGTGATGAATGTTGTTGGTGTCACATAGGTCCTTCTAGAAAATGGTCCAATGATTCAATCAATATCATTCTCAAATGGTTTTTATTTTTATGGAGTTATTCTTATAAAAATATTTTATATTCCAAGAAATATAATATTTTGTAACCATCTTCATTTCACAGTTTATGATTATATACAATGATTATTTCTCCAATCTCTTTTCCCTAGGTAATGATATGATGTATTATTTATGATAAACATTTTTATTTCGTAGGATATGATATTATGACTATATATAATCTTATGGTACGTATATAATGCGATTGGTGGGACAAATATCTACCTTCAATGAAGTAGGTATCGATTGATGACTCATGATTATAAATGTTATGTGTGAGCCCGATTACATGTTCCCAATGTTATACAAGGATTTGGTCGCATGTCCATATATTTATGTATGCACCTGATTATATGTAAGGACATAGACATTTATAAATGGAATTTATCCCTTCTTATAATAAAATAATATAGTATAAATCACATAAAATAAATTATAGACTATAATATAGACTTTATTAATGATGAATTAATGAAATAAGTTGTTTTTATAGATGTTCATGATTCAATATTATTGAAGTAGTATATTGACCATATGAATTGTAATATGAACATTATGAATAGTAAACCGACCATTTTAAAAGTATCCTCTACCATGAATTAATAACATAAATATTGGCATCTTATAGTTGAAATTATTTTTATAATAATATCATATACTTGGAAAATAATTGAATTACAAATTATTAATTATGTGTTGGAATTTTTCTAAGTCAAAAATATTTATTTAAATTTAAATGATTAATTGAAAAATATAATATAAAATATACATTCATAAAATGAAACATAAGTTAATATTTTTATTTCGTCTGATTTTCAGATAATTTAATGAGACCTTAAGATATTTTTCAAATTGTTAGAAATTTTTTTAAAAAAATATAATATCTCTTTTTTAGGAAAATTATAATTTTAATTAAAATATAAATTACAAAAATTTAGAAAAATATTTCACTATAATTGAGTTGATATTTTAATTCTACATTTTCAACAATCGTAAGGTGGAATTTTTGGGTTTTTTCTACAATATTTTTTATTTAGTAAATAGTGAAATATGATAATTTATAGTATATATACATTAAAAAATAATAAACTATTAAATTATTCACGGATGATGCAATTCCCATTGGTTTGAAGTAAATTGATATTATTACTATATTTAGCCACAATAAGTAGAACTATAGATTGTCTTGAGAAAAATAATAATCTAATTCATTAAAAAATGAGAGAACATCCCACTCCTCTATTATAAACATCAACATCACACCCTCTTATCTTCACAACTATTAATATTGGTAACATTCCTTGAATTTTACAAATAATATTCCCTATCCAACAGCCACATTCAAGAGAAATTAGTCTCATAAATAGACCAAAACCATTTTCCTATAGATATTCTCAATGAGGATAAATCTAAGAGGTAGATTCCACTTCCTTTTAAATTCAATTTCATTTCAATTAAATTTATATTATTATTTTATCTTCACATTTATTTATCAAAATGGTAGATTAAATAAGTTATGTTTTATATACTCTAATTATATCATGTTTCTGGATAATCTATCATCATACCCATCACTCTCCCTCTTTTATTCTTAATAATAAATTATCACCCAAGATGTGTCCATTTACCGAAATCGTGGGTAATGTACATTACTTATCCATGAATGACATAAATGATTTTAATAAAACCATTAAAATTGGTGAAACATACTTTATTTTTTCAATATCCCAGTTTATGTTCAATAACTAACTAATACACAGAATAATAAATGATAAAAGAAAACGAGTTCATTATGATCAGAAATCGGCCAAAATTTACCTACAACGATCATCATTATCATTAATCTAATGATTCATCCTCATGATAGATGAAAAAATTATTTAAAAGATCATTTAAACATTTGTATGATCATTGATTACATGTAATAAAAATTGTTGTCATTTATTCGCATTTTACATGAACATCTATTAAAGTGTACAACTGTAAAAATCATGAAAACCATTGAAATGAATGCTCTTGAACAGTGAAATGAAACTCTATCACTCATATAATATCCCATAAATGACATTAATAAGACCTTAATGAAAAATAATCTTGTAAAAATGGTTTTCTATTTGTTAAATAATTAATCTAATGTTATTATACCTGATATTAATGCGAAGATAGTATTTAGAGATTAAGAAAGGGGAATTCTCGTACACAACACTCTCCTTTTATGTTATCCTTATTTCTCTCCATTATAAAAATGGATATTACTTATATGTAATTTATTCATCATTATATTTAATTTTTTGGGATGTACATGATTTATAATTGATTTTATAATAATTAATATGTTTTCAAAAATAACTCTTCTTTCATTAAAAACACACATTTTACATCTCAAGATTGTTTCTTCATTACTCAAGATGGATATTTATCATATCAAATATGTTATTCAATATTTAATTTTGGAACCCAGAATATACGAATTCATTATTTATGAAATTAAAATCATTCATTTGAATGGGTTATTTTATTTCTATGATTGAAATATGTTCTATGTGTCATGCATGATAATGTAAATGTTTTGATGATCTGGGTGAGCTAAGAATTATATTTCACAATATAAATGATATGATTTGATGGATGAACCTATGATTATATATCTCCTAAATTCATTGGGTAATGTGATATATCTCATTATAAAAGTTAAATATACATGAGCATGATGGATGCATTGTTCACTACTATGTGTGGTAGTTGACCACTAAGACAAGATGTCTCATTATTATGAATTGGAACATTCCAATACATTTTTGAAATCTTACACTCAGGATTGTGGTCATTTTCCTATTTTATGATGGTAATTGTAACGACCCGAAATTTTGAATAAATCTTGTTTCCTAATTTTATGTGTTATTTTTATTTTATTTTTATACTCAACAAAAATGTTTCATTTGATAACATGAGTATAATTAAAATGATATCATTGGTTTTTGACTGTTATATGACCATTGGTCAATATGACCGCTGTAAACTAATCATTTTGATTATTGTCTCTAAATACAAGTAATCTTGGTTAATTAATATAGAAAGAAGATTCGATGGCCTCACCCAGTAGTCTTGGACCGATCGAAGCCCATCTAACAGAACTTGGGAAGGAGGTAGCACCACTGGGCTTTGCTCTGGACCAAACCCAAGCTGAACTTCATCGTGTGAAGCTAGAACGGGATCGCCTTCGCGAGAAGTTCAAACTGATAGAAATTACTACTCGTGCGATGTTGGCTGAGCCTCCCTCAGATTCTCTAACCTTAGCACACCTTACACTTAGGTCCTATGCTGGTGTGATAAGGGCTATGTAAGGAGACCATAACTGCCTTGTATAATCCTTTGTTTTAAATAAAAATTGGAATTTCTTCTTATGATGAAGTTTATGAATTTTCAAATGACCAGATAAATATAGTATGCATATTTTTGATGAATTTTAGAGAAAAGATATTTTAAAAATGTTTAAGTAAACCTTAAATAAATAAAAATGTGTAATTATTTTCAAAAAATGGTCTTCTACAAATATGTTCAGTACGGAATTTAGAGTCTAATAAGATCAACTTAATTTTTGATGAATAGTAAATTATGAATAGTGATTTTATGCTTAGGATTAGTAATGTGACCAAATGAATTAGTAATCTCACTTAAAGAAAGTATTAATATAATCTAGGCACCTTGATTTAAGTAATGTGATTCAATAAAATGGTTAAAAAATGGTTTCATAAATTATTATTCAAGTATTAGTTTTTTCGGGTGAATAGTGTTTTTTAATTAAAATTTAAATTAAAAATATTTAGAAATTTATTTTTATAAAATGGATTTCATTTTTGAACTCAGAGCATCGATATTATGTTAAGGTTATTTTTGGGGTTTTTTCTAAAAATAATGAATTTTCGGTGAATAGTGTATTTATTTAAAAAAATAAATTCAAAATATTTAGAAAATTATTTTTATAAAATGGAGTTCATTTTTGAAATCAGAGCATTGATATTTGTTTAAGGTGATATTTTTGGTTTTTTCTGAGAAAGTTGAATTTTCAGTGAATAGTAAAAATACAGTTTTAGGGTTTCGGTATGTTTAATGACATCATAACTGTGTCATGATGATGTCATGAGATATTTTAAATGATGTTCGACTAAAGAGGATGAATTATTGTGTGGGGGTCTCCATGTGGCCTAACTTTATGGGAAGTACCATGGGAGGGCCCATGCTTTTGAGAAAACCACTTTTGAAGTGTCCCTTGGCCATTAATGCCTTGTCCCCTCACTTTCCCTATAAATATCAAGCCCTCCTCTCATCTTTTCGACTCCAAAACCATCCTCAACGAAGTTCTGGTCTCCTTACCTCCCAAGGAGTCCTCCCAAGGTGCCCCCAAGCCCTCAAGTTCCCAACCTTTGAGTTTTAAGAGTTACATTTTAAGGTAAGGGATTCGACCTCTCTCTTTAATTTCAAGTAATCTCTTTTATGTCATTCCTTTTATGCTCCATGTTCTTATGTTGGAGGATGTTCTTTTATACTCCTCTTACTGACCTTTTCATGTTCACATAATTAGAGATCCCCTATTACTCTAATTATTTCGTTTTATGAAGTTTTAAGTGGCGCCGTTAGGCTGCCGAAATTTTTGTAACAGATTCTTTCTCCCTTCTCATTTTTCAAGATCTATTTTCATTTAAGTATTTCAAGTTACTTTTTATTATGTTGGGGTATGATCTCTAAATTTATCATACTGATCTATTATGTTCATATGATTAGAGACCCCATTTTATCTCTTCAATTCAGTATTTTGAAGTTTTAAGTGGCGCCGTTAGGCTGCCGAATTTTTAAGTGGTTCTTCACCCTTCTCGTTTTGAAGTTCTACTTTCATGTCAATTCTTTCAAGTTCCTTTTTGTTATGTCGGGGTATGATCTCTATATCTATCATACTGGACTCTTATGTTCATATAATGAGAGACCCCATTTTATATCTTCAATTCAGTATTTTGATGTTTTAAGTGGCGCCGTTAGGCTGCCGAATTTTTAAGCGGTTCTTCACCTTTCTCGTTTTGAAGTTCTACTTTCATGTCAATTCTTTCAAGTTCCTTTTTGTTATGTTGGGGTATGATCTCTATATCTATCATACTGGACTATTATGTTCATATGATGAGATAACCCATTTGATCTCTTTAATTAAGTATTTTGAAGTTTTATGTGGCACCGTTAGGCTGCCGAATTTTTAGGGGATTCTTTCACCCTTCTCATTCTTTTCAAAGCTTCACTTTCATGTAAAGTATTTAAAGTTCCTTTTTAATTATGTTTGGTAATTATCTCTATATCTATCATACTGAACTCTTATGTTCACATGATGAGAGACCCTATTTGATCTTTTCAAATCATTTTGTTTGAAGTTTAAGTAACGCCATTAGGCTGTCGAACTTTCATAAGAGAAATCTAATTTTTGTCTTCCTTCCATGTTTTTCATTTCAAATGGAATGTCCTTGAAATTTCATTACCATGATCATGTATGCTTATTATTCTGTCCATATACTGTTTTATGGGTCATTTATGAATGTTTGACCCATTTTTCCTCTCTTTTTAATGTCTTCTAAAACCTCGTAACATAGCCATTATGCTGCAGAATTTCCGTCTCAAAATGTCTCTCTCTTTTTCTAAAGTTCTTTTATATTATTAAGTGAATACTCAAAGATATTTATTCTAAAGGGGTATTCACATATATACCAAAATGTTCTATTTTAAATTATGGGATTTACATACATGAGACCCACCTTCCATTTCTGTGGGTTTTAAAGTGACGTAAAGATCATGTCTTTAAAACAGTTTTTAAAAACGTTATGATTATGAAATGAAACCCATTTATTTTATGCTATATGGGTTATTTATGAAATTTTTGATGATGATATATGTGGATCACATGATAATAAAGGAAAATTTAAGGGTGCGCCCTGATAGCGCTCCAATGCATTGGGTAATTATGTAACCACTAGAGATTACAATTTTCACGATACCTTGGTGAATATCCTTGGTAATTTTCAAATGACACCTTGGGGATGGACCTTGTTGATATGTTCATGATTGTCTATTTTAAATGATGTAGCCACATCTTCAAGTTATTAAAAAGTTTTATTTTTATTATGATATGCCTCATGATTTCATTTTCATGCCTTAAAGTTCTTTTCATGACTTTATTGATGTATCTCAAGTTCATATGTAAAATGTTTCACTTGTTTCCCTTGCTGGGCCTTCTACTCACCCTTTCTTTTGATGTATGTCCCCAGCTTATGAGATGCAGTAATGAGCCTAGGGTGAACATTAGGAGAAGCCTTTCAAGTGTTTAAGAAGAATGTTTTATGTTTTCATGTTTTAAGTTCCTAGTTTCCAAGACACTAAACCTTAAAGATCCTCAGTTTTGTAAAATGTAATGAAAGTTTATGTGATAAAAAGGCAGGATGCTATAGTTGGTATCAAAGGATGGTTTAGTTATTTGTGGAAATTAGGATATGAAAACTCTAGGAAGAACCCTATAGAAAAGTTTAAATATAGGAAATCTTCCTCGTATTTTGGTGAGTATTGAGTAAGGGGTTTCCAAGAAAATACATCCCTGTCTGGATACGAGCAGGTAGAGGTGGCTCTGGCACAGATGAACATAGGGGTAAAACCTGAAAACACCGCTTTGAGCTAGACTCGAACGGGAACTGGTACACGACAACGGGCCTTGCTGCACTCTTGGTTACAACACTCCCAGGGGATATGCTTTGGTAAATTCATAAGCTTAGTATGAACCATTGTTAAAGGAATAAAGATAAAATAAAATAAAGGTTCACATAAGAATATATGATCATGGATAACCTAGATGGGAACCTAGGGGATCACAAGTTAGGGTATACTTTTCAACTACAAGTTATCCTTATATGATTTAAGTTTGTTTTCATGATTATTGGCTCAGTATTTAAGCCCCTATTTATAGTTTCTTTTCTTAGTTAATGGCGGGAAATGGAAGAACATGTCCCAACAACCAATGTGATAGGAAATGCTACGATTGCCGTATTAATACGACAGAGATGATTAGGGGATTAAAATATGATTATTATTTTGGAAGACGTTCACTATTTTGAGGACCCTATATGATCGAGGTAAATAGATTACTATGATATTTTCATTGAGGAGTAAGGTTGACTTATATTTTGAAGAATCAATGAACTTAAGGTGGACTTATAGTAATTTAGGTTACTTATGGGAATGATTAACCTATCTTGGGTAAAATATGTTTAGGTTAGCTAAATTTGTTATAAGATGTTATGTGTGGTTGATGTTTTTTGGAGATGAACAATGAAGTTTATTTTGGAAGACTATGTTATCAAATCCCTCTTGTATTTGGGTTTCAATCTTAGTTTGGTTTATTTTGAGGAATTTTAAGGACCGTTATTTATGGGATGGTCTATGATGAACTTTGGGTAGTACCATGGAACTTTGAAGATTTAAAAATAGTTTCCCTTCCTATGGGATTCTTTCTTTTTGAAGAGTTGTTTTACCTTACCCTTTCTATTATGGGATAATGTTTAAAGATAGAAGAAATAGATAGTTAATCTTTTGTGGATTATGTGATTCCCTAGAAGATGATTCTTGTGTTTTGATGAGACCAAGTAGTTTTGAATGCTCATCATTGGGAGAAAAGATTATTTTTGGTAGAAACTTATTAAAGGATGAAACTCTACATGAAGGTAGGTATATTTTCTTTTGTTTTTGTTCTATGTAGTAAATGAATTCCTCAAAATTATGAAAAGGAACGTAAAACAAAAACGTTGTTGGTTTACGTTTCCTACTAGGTAATCAATGACCGTTTACACACATCATAAGTTTGGGATTTTCTTATGTTTAACTTTCTCCTAATCATGTCCTCTATCACTCTCCCTTAGAACTTGACCCGTTGTTTTTCTTCCATGTCCATGTTTTCCTACATGGAATCCCAGTGTGGGCTAACTCGAGTGACCTTCATACTTCACTTTCTCTCTTTTAAAGTAAATTTTTTACTGAATACTTTTCCGATTGGGACTTTCAATGAAATTTCAAAACCTAATTTTAAAAATTGCGAGGACGCAATTTCTTAAGGGGGGAAGATTGTAACGACCCGAAATTTTGAATAAATCTTGTTTCCTAATTTTATGTGTTATTTTTATTTTATTTTTATACTCAACAAAATGTTTCATTTGATAACATGAGTATAATTAAAATGATATCATTGGTTTTTGACTGTTATATGACCATTGGTCAATATGACCACTGGAAACTAAACGTTTTGATTATTGTCTCTAAATACAAGTAATCTTGGTTAATTAATATAGAAAGAAGATTCGATGGCCTCACCTAGTAGTCTTGGACTGATCGAAGCCCATCTAACAGAACTTGGGAAGGAGGTAGCACCACTGGGCTTTGCTCTGGACCAAACCCAAGCTGAACTTCATCGTGTGAAGCTAGAACGGGATCGCCTTCGCGAGAAGTTCAAACTGATAGAAATTACTACTCGTGCGATGTTGGCCAAGCCTCCCTCAGATTCTCTAACCTTAGCACACCTTACACTTCGGTCCTATGCTGGTGTGATAAGGGGCTATGTAAGGAGACCATAACTGCCTTGTGTAATCCTTTGTTTTAAATAAAAATTGGAATTTCTTCTTATGATGAAGTTTATGAATTTTCAAATGACCAGATAAATATAGTTTTCATATTTTTGATGAATTTTAGAGAAAAGATATTTTAAAAATGTTTATGTAAACCTTAAATAAATAAAAATGTTTAATGATTTTCAAAAAATGGTCTTCTACAATTATGTTCAGTACGGAATTTAGAGTCTAATAAGATCAACTTAATTTTTGATGAATAGTAAATTATGAATAGTGATTTTATGCTTAGGATTAGTAATGTGACCAAATGAATTAGTAATCTCACTTAAAGAAAGTATTAAAATAATCTAGGCACCTTGATTTAAGTAATGTGATTCAATAAAATGGTTAAAAAACGGTTTCATAAATTATTATTCAAGTATTAGTTTTTTCAGGTGAATAGTGTTTTTTAATTAAAATTTAAATTAAAAATATTTAGAAAATTATTTTTATAAAATGGATTTCATTTTTGAACTCAGAGCATCGATATTATGTTAAGGTAATTTTTGGGGTTTTTTCTAAAAATAATGAATTTTCGGTGGATAGTGTATTTATTTAAAAAAATAAATTAAAAATATTTAGAAAATTATTTTTATAAAATGGAGTTCATTTTTGAAATCAGAGCATTGATATTTGGTTAAGGTGAAATTTTGGGATTTTTCTGAGAAAGTTGAATTTTCAGTGAATAGTAAAAATACAGTTTTAGGGTTTCGGTATGTTTAATGACATCATAACTGTGTCATGATGATGTCATGATATATTTTAAAGGATGTTCGACTAAAGAGGATGAATTATTGTGTGGGGGTCCCCATGTGGCCTAACTTTTTGGGAAGTACCATGGGAGGGCCCATGCTTTTGAGAAAACCACTTTTGAAGTGTCCCTTGGCCATTAATGCCTTGTCCCCTCACTTTCCCTATAAATACCAAGCCGTCCTCTCATCTTTTCGACTCCAAAACCATCTTCAACGAAGTTCTGGTGTCCTTACCTCCAAAGGAGTCCTCCCAAGGTTCCCCGAAGCCCTCAAGGTCCCAACCTTTGAGTTTTAAGAGTTACATTTTAAGGTAAGGGATCCGACCTCTCCATTTAATTTCAAGTAATCTCTTTTATGTCATTCCTTTTATGCTCCATGTTCTTATGTTGGAGGATGTTTTTTTATACTCCTCTTACTTCCCTTTTCATGTTCACATAATGAGAGATCCCCTCTTACTCTCATTATTTCGTTTTATGAAGTTTTAAGTGGCGCCATTAGGCTGCCGAAATTTTTGTAACAGATTCTTTCTCCCTTCTCATTTTTCAAGATCTATTTTCATTTAAGTATTTCAAGTTCCTTTTTATTATGTTGGGGTATGATATCTAAATTTATCATACTGATCTTTTATGTTCATATGATTAGAGACCCCATTTTATCTCTTCAATTTAGTATTTTGATGTTTTAAGTGGCGCTGTTAGGCTGCCGAATTTTTAAGTGGTTCTTCACCCTTCTCATTTTGAAGTTCTACTTTCATGTAAATTCTTTCAAGTTACTTTTTGTTCTATTGGGGTATGATCTCTATATCTATCATACTGGACTCTTATGTTCATATGATGAGATACCCCATTTTATCTCTTCAATTCAGTATTTTGAAGTTTTAAGTGGCGTCGTTAGGCTGCCGAATTTTTAAGTGGTTCTTCACCCTTCTCGTTTTGAAATTCTACTTTCATGTCAATTATTTCAAGTTCCTTTTTGTTATGTTGGGGTATGATCTCTATATCTATCATACTGGACTCTTATGTTCATATGATGGGATACCCCATTTGATCTCTTTAATTCAGTATTTTGAAGTTTTAAGTGGCACCGTTAGGCTGCCGAATTTTTAGGGGATTCTTTCACCCTTCTCATTCTTTTCAAAGTTTCACTTTCATGTCAAGTCTTTAAAGTTCCTTTTTAATTATGTTGGGGAATTATCTCTATATCTATCTTACTGAACTCTTATGTTCACATGATGAGAGACCCTATTTGATCTTTTCAAATCATTTTGTTTGAAGTTTAAGTAACGCCATTAGGCTGTCGAACTTTCATAAGAGAAATCTAATTTTTGTCTTCCTTCCATGTTTTTCATTTCAAATGTAATTTCCTTGAAATTTCATTACCATGATCATGTATCCTTCTTATTCTGTCCATATACTGTTTTATGGGTCATTTATGAATGTTTGACCCATTTTCCCTCTCTTTTTAATGTCTTCTAAAACCTCGTAACATAGCCGTTATGCTGTAGAATTTCCGTCTCAAAATGTCTCTCTCTTTTTCTAATGTTCTTTTATATTATTAAGTGAATACTCAAAGATCTTTATTCTAAAGGGGTATTCACATATATACCAAAATGTTCTATTTTAAATTATGTGATTTACATACATGAGACCCACATTCCATTTCTGTGGGCTTTAAAGTGACGTAAAGATCATGTCTTGAAAACAGTTTTTAAAAACGTTATGATTATGAAATGAAACCCATTTATTTTATGCTATATGGGTTATTAATGAAATTTTTGATGATGATATATTTGGCTCACATGATAATAAAGGCAAATTTAAGGGTGCGCCCTGATAGCGCTCCAATGCATTGGGTAATGATGTAACCACTAGAGATTACAATTTTCACGATACCTTGGTGAATATCCTTGGTAATTTTCAAATGACACCTTGGGGATGGACCTTGGTGATATGTTCATTATTGTCTATGTTAAATGATGTAGCCACATCTTCAAGTTATGAAAAAGTTTTATTTTTATTATGATATGCCTCATGATTTCATTTTCATGCCTTAAAGTTCTTTTCATGACTTTATTTATGTATCTCAAGTTCATATGTAAAATGTTTCACTTGTTTCCCTTGCTGGGCCTTCTGCTCACCCTTTCTTTTGATGTATGTCCCCAGGTTATGAGATGTAGTAATGAGCCTAGGGTGAACATGAGGAGAAGCCTTTCAAGTGTTTAAGAAGAATGTTTCATGTTTTCATGTTTTAAGTTCCTAGTTTCCAAGACACTAAACCTTAAAGATCCTCAGTTTTGTAAAATGTAATGAAAGTTTATGTGATAAAAAGGCAGGATGCTATAGTAATGACTATTATTTTTCCATTTTATATTTTATCATATTTTTATTTATCCTATTATATTGATTTTATCTCACCCTTAATTGATGTGTATCCCCATGTGATTAAATGCGATTTGTTGGACTCACCTATTTTGATAATTCAAAATCATGATTTTTTATTATGATAATCATTTTTCATAAATATTTGTACATTCTATCAAGTTATTACTATATAACTTTAATTTTATTTCACTCGTGTTTATTCTTAAAGTGAAAATTTTATCTAAGTAGAAATTTACCGATGAAGGTCAAAGGTCACCGATAGAAGCCTATTGATAAAGGTTAGTAATAAAGGTAAATGATAGAGGGATACCGATGAAGGCTACTGATGTAGTCTACTGATCAATCCTACTATTGAAGCCTATTGTTGATAAATCTACTGCTACCAGTCCATCGATGCTCAGTATTCTATTCTATATTTTTTCAAAATATTAATATTACTATAATTGTTGTATTTTTTAGTTTTAATGTTTATGAAATTAATAAATTCAGATTTTTGACATATATAGAGACCGAATATGGGGATAATACGAGGTATGAGGAGGACCATGAATTGTTTACATATTCTTATTGTCATACCACATATATAAATTATAAAACCAAGGAATAAAATAAAGAGAGAGGAATGCATGAGAAAGAGTTTACACGCTTGATCAAAGATATCCAGGAAGAACCATCAAACCATTAAATTGTGAACCAAAGAGAATCACAAAGATCATATGGGAGAATAAATTCACATATACATTTATTGATTCATCAAATATCTATCAATCTAAGAAGTAGAATCCCTTAGTACGTGGAAGCTCGAATATAGAGTTGTGACTCTCTGTTTTGAGGAAATCTTCCAGAGAATGACTCGAACCACAATTTCTTCACTCCAAGGAGTTAATAGTTGAACTAAAAATACATAGATCTTTATAAACTCATTCGTATAATATTAATTTTATTATTATATTTTATTTTACATTTCTATGAAGTGTTTGTTTTTCTATTTCACATAATATCTCTTGTGATTGAACTGGAGGATACTAAAATTCCTCACATCAATCATTATTTAAAAAAATTATTCCCATGTGTATCTATGTAAGAGACTATGTTTAGCATTGATAGTTTTTTTAAACATGAGGAACTTTGTTAGTGGGTTTGATCCATGGTAGAAGGTGATCACCAAGTAGAGAAGATTAATTCTTGTCTTGAGACGGTACATCTTGCTTAACTCTACTATGTTCTAAATTTGGTAATACTCTTTTTTTTCTTTTTTCCACTTCTTAAAATTTAAAAAACCAAAAACTATTTTACATTGAATCTGATAGTTAGTTATGGTTAGTTTGTTTATGTGTTTAATTCATTAACCATGTTTCAGATTTTTAAGAAGTGTCTTACGCTAATTCAAAATTTGGTATCAGTGTTGTTTTTTATCGACTACCATATGAAATGTTAAACAATTTTTCATATTCTTTTCAACAATCATATTAGTTTTATCTTTAATATCATAAAATTTATGTCATACCTAAATTTTGAGTTCTTAAGATTCTCAATAACAATAGATAATAGAGATGAGAGTGCTGATACTAAAAACCACATTTCTTTAATGGTATTAATTGTGCTCAGTAGAAATTAAAAATTAAAATGTATCTATAGAGCATTAGTCATGAAATCTGGGACACAATTGAAGATAAACTTGTAGTTCTTGTTACTGCTAGGGACACATGGTCTCAATTGAAAAAATATACATATGATAGTAACAGTAACACAATGAATGTATTGTAAAATTATCTATTGTATGAATAATTCAATATAACATCTTCCTGTAAAACTGCATATAAAATTTGGGATACATGGGCTATTTATCTTGAGGGAACCACCAATGTTAATGAAATGATATAAAATACTTATACTATTAAATATGATAATATTAAAATGAATCCTGATGAACTCATATCTGAAATTTATCTTAGGTTCAATGAAATAGTAAATACCATGAGTCTTCTTGGGAATCCATTGTACAACAAGGATCTGATTATGAGGTTTCTTGGATGTTTACCTAATATATGGAGAAAAACTTCTGTTTCTATATGAGAATCTTATGACACATGAAATATACTAGTGAATGAACTAATTTGAAATATTATGAAGTACAATGAAGAGCTTAAGGTAAATCAAGATGTAGTTGATGAAACAAAAAGTAAATCGGTAGCATTCAAAACTAGTACCTCAATGATAAAAGATTGAGAAATTGTTCATGCTCTTGTAGACAATTTATAGTGTCTAAACCTTTTATTACATTACTATTAAATCATTATAAAAATTACCAAACTAATAGTATTACACATAGCGGATCCAAAGGTTTAGTGTCTTGGGAAAACTAGGACAATACATAACAAATAAAATAGCAATAATAAACATTTATTTAAATTCTTCTTCTCTAGCTTCTTATTGGCACAGGTCCTCTCCTTAGAACATATAGCCACTTGAGGATATACATCAAATGGGGTGATCTAGAATCCCAGTAAGAGTATTTATATGAACAATATATCATGGGGTGATTATAATTATAACATAGGAAAAAATCATTAACATGAGAGGAAACATAAATATAAGACTTGAAATGTGGAAATGCAGAAAAATGAAACATCATGTATTAGTGGTTAACTACAAAACATAATTGTGAACCAAAATAGAATATTTTTTACACATAATTTCACATTTAATCATGAAATTCATCACTTTACCCAATACATTGGAGCGCTGAATAATTTCGGGCGCACCCGGAACATTGAAACATTCATATTTCGCAATATAATTCCGGGTGCACCCGTCACATCATAACATTATCATTATCATGATTTTCACATAAAACACATATTAAAATTGAACATAACTAAACCATGTAATGGAATAGGTTTCATCTCATATGAACATATTCTTTAACTTTGGGTTCGCAAAATAGAGAGGGAATAACATACATGTTTCATGAACCATTCACTTTGAGGGAGATGTAAAAGTTGTGTTCTTAAAAGAAGAGTTATTTTAAAAAAAATATTTGTCATAAAAACCATTGAAAACAATGGATAACCTATAAAATAAAGAAAATTATGAAAAAATTATCTTTATGGAGTAACCATATCAAAAATAATGGAGTGAAAGAGGTAGAACCTGAAGGCTGGAAATTTGGGTTCGAGAATTTCCCCATTACATTGTATCTGAATGCTTACTTCTCTTTAATATCCTGTATAATAAAATTATATTAATTAATTATAAATCATGAAACATGTTTAAATTAATATGGTTAATTATGGTTTCATTAAGTTTATATTCCTTTGGATGAGTTATAGAGTTTAAAAACATTATTTGGGAATGTTTGTTTTTATGGTATTCTTGAGTGGTTCACTTGTATTCTTAAATTGAATTTTGGGTAGAACATGGGTAAACATCCATAACTGATATTACATTTTATTAATGATATTACTATAGTTTGGATGATCTTTTAATTAATTATATCATATTTATGTGGATGAATAATTAGATAATAATTAAATGATGATTGTTTTGATTAATTTTAGCAATTTTTCGATCATAATGAACTTGTTTTATTTTTTCACTGGCACTATGGTCATAAGTTAGTTCTAGAAAATTAAATCGGATATAATACATATAACATGGTGTTTTTCCACCATAATAATGGTTTTATGAACTTATCTAAAGGTAGAAACGGAAGAAGAAAACTCGTCATTCTTGAAGGTGATAAATCAACACCTCACGAAAAATGTTCTCCTTCATAAAATAAAATTAAGGGGGAAAGGGCTTTGGATGATATAATATCCCATTAGCGTCTTCTAATTCCATTAGATGTATAATAATGGAGTTAAAATAACATTTGTATTATTATAGGTGGGGAGAGATCAAGAAATGAACTTGAACTTGAATGGAAATTAAAGAAGAAGGGGGAGACAAATTACCTCTTAAATCATCATCTTCAGATCCTCCTTAAGGAAGCTAGGATTGGTCTTTTGATGATACCATCATCTCTTGAACGTGGGATAGGGGCTAGGGAGGATGTTTGTTCAGTGTTTAGAAAGGATTGGTGTAGATACCCAAAGCCTTACGTACATGGAAATTACATTACTTTTACGGAATACTTAATACATAACAAAAACAGACACACAAGGACCTTAATAGTTTAGTGTATTTGGAAACTCGGAATATAAACTTCTAATCATGTTGAAATATCTTCATCAACTCCCATAACAATCTTCCGCTTTTTTTACCTAAAACCTTTCTTTATTTCCTGGGGAAAATAAAACATAAAAAGGGTGAGCTCAAATGCTCAATAAGGGAAAACATTGATATTATAAAACAATCCATAAACATTTGGAAGCAATAACTTAAACATGAAAATTAAACATCAAAATCTTGAGCAAAGACATAAATCATGGATTTACCTAAGGAATATATCATAATAGAACATTATCCATGATAAAATATAATGGAAATAAAACATGTAATTGTGGCAACCATTAAGCACATTTTATGATTTTTATAGTAGCCAAGTAATTGCTGCCAAGACCATCTTAGTGGACAAATTCCCTTTATGAATCGAGTACACTCCTCGTTTCAGTCCTATAACACTGAACCTAGTTAACTTACCATTCTCCCCATGTCTATCTCCAGAGATATAAATACTTACCCAATTCATTGGATGGAGATATAGGTCCCACCCATCTCATAATTAAATCATTCTTACTTGTGCCACCAAATAATCATAAAACATTCATCATAACCCAAAGAATAAAATGGGTTTCATAAATATCATCCCATCATCTCATAATCAATATAAAACAAATGGACATATCATCATAAGAAAAGTGAAACCATGTAAATCATAGAGACATTAAAATTGAAACATACACATATGGAATAATGTCATCTTAGATGGAAAATGGTTTTGATAAAACATTTGAAATGAATTCTCGAGGAAAATATCCTTTCTTCTTCAAAATGTCATGAAATTTGAAAAGAAAGAGATTTTGTTGGATATAGTCATGAAATATTTTGGAGGAAGCATCATGAAAATAAGGCTTTATAGAACTATAAAAATTTGTTTGTGCCGTATAAGTTAAAAAAACATTCTTCTCGTACTTTTTCTGGAAAAGTCAAAAAAGTACCTCGTAACGTAAACAAAGAATGATTCCTTACATACCATGTAGTAAAAGTAAAAAATGGGTAAAAAGGACTTTAAAAATATATGAAAACACTTTTATAAAACATGGACATGGATGATAGATATAACCCTAGTAAATACATATGAGTAAGCAACCTCGGATAAAAATGAGATTTGCAAAATTATCCCTTACCATAGGTCTGATATGCTTCGTACGTTTCTGAACCTCCTGTATAATGATTTAAATAATGTCATTTAATTATTAAAAAATCATATTCATTGTTATGATATCATATATGGTTCACTTATGACTTTATATTACCTGTTATTTTGTAAGTTCCATGTTAAAGCATCGTTTTTGGTTAAATCATTTTAATTATCGTACGTGTTTGGACTTGTTGTTATTGATATTATTACTTATATCCTGATTTAATTAATTCCAGAATGTAAAAAATGATTTATATATAATATACATTTCATTATATACATATATATATGATAGATCGATTAAATGAAATGGAATACACCATTTATGGAGACGGTAGCCCGTACATACGCATGAACGCTGTTTTCGTTTCTTTACTGAATTGAATGGAATTGAGTATATGAAATATATATATATATATATATTAGAATTATTATGTCATATTATTCATTATTATTCATTATATATACTTTATAATCATTCTTGAATGGTTAATCATGGAAAATGAATCTCATCGCGTTCGTGGAGATGGTAGTCCATACGTACGCACGAGCGATGATATCATTCCCATGATCATGGAATTGTATTGGAGAGTATGTATACTATTTCAGAATCAATATCATTTTACAATAACAATATATAGTCATTTATTTACACCATTATACCCTTCCATGTAAGGTGGTGGTGGAAAAACTGATTAAACCACGGTGTGGAGACGGTGTTCCGTACGTACGCACACGTCGTGATTTCAATTTCCGTAAGATGGATAGATGGTGAAATAGGGTTGTTTCATAATTACAATAACATATCAGTATATGAGTGATACTGATGTTATTACTTCATAATGAAAAAACTAAAGAAGAAGATGTGGAAGAAGAAATAAAGTTGAAAGAATCGGTAACAGACATTACCTCTTCTTTGAAGCGCCTCTTTGAGACCTCCTTTTAGGGCACTAAAATTGGTGTATGAAGAATACCAGTACATCTAGGATGTTTCTAGGAAAGTGGAGAATAGAATTTGTCAGGGGTTGGCTGAGCTTGAAGGCTGAAAGTGGTGTGAGGAAGTGAGGGAGGAGGTGCCCTTTTATAAGGGAGGAGAGGGGCACCTTTGTAATAATTAAAAATATTATTTTATAATAAAGTCATATTCGGTTTTTAATATCTCCAAATTGAGTTATTTATAAGCTAAGGTGGGGATGGGTCGAAATACTATCATCCAATAGAATTTAGACAAGTTTAGGTTTATATTTTAACCTTATCATTTAGATTTAACTTTAAGTTAAATAAATTTACTTTTACACTATAAGGTTAATAAACTTACAATAACATGCCAAACGAACCCCAAGTTGTTTATTATTAAAATATATAACCTTATCTATGTCCTTTGGCCTAACCTTATATTTTTAGGAATAAAATAACAGTTAATAATATAATATTTGTTTTAAAAACTATTTTATGTCAATTTTGACAATATGTGGTAATTGATTTTTGTGAAACTCCTAACAGAATGAATAGTTCGAACAAAGTTAACTAAATCAATAATAACATATCATATTAACATATAAAATTATTTGAATTCATAAAAAGTCTCAAATTACATTTATTTTGGTATTTATAACATCAATTATGTCAATATTTCATTAATAAGATAATTACTACATCATTATTGTGTCATAAATAAATTAAATTATTTAATTTCTAAAAACTAAAAATAAAATATCATTATATAGGAAATCGTTTTAGCTTTCTAATGATTTTTTATAGTCTAATTTAGCTTATGTATAACCCTATATTAAAAATTATTTAGTTATTAATCATTGATTTTAACTATTTTAACCCTTCATTAAGTAAATTAATATTAAATGTCCTAATCTAATCCAAGTGGTCCTAAATGGTAATATTTTATTCCTAAGGTTGTTTTTGGTCTAATTACACTTATCCAATAGAATTAGTACATGTTTTAGGGTAATAATAAAATCATTTTTTCCCTTAATTACCCTATTTACTTTTAACCGTGGTAAAAAAAGTAAAAAGTTACTATTCATCAAACGTGTCTCTCGGATTTTTGAAATTCCATTCACAAAAGCGGTAAAATTATGTTTTATGTAAATTTGCAAATTCTCCTAAGAGGTGGCTAAAAGACGGTCAAAAGTTCAATAAAATTTTTATATATCTAAAATTATTATAAAATGACTCCAATGAATTAAATTGAACATATATAGGTATTATGTATCAATTTTTACCTAAAATAAATTTAAATAAAATAATTAATTATTTAAATAAAAAGTCGGTTTTTAAATAGTAACCTAGTGTTTTCACTATTCATCAAAAATTGAAATTTTTCAGAAAAATACCAAAATTTCACCGTAGGCTTATTTAGATATTCCGAATCCAAAAAAGAAGTCTATTTTCCAAAATAAAATTGATAAAATTTCAAAAAGTGGGTATTACTATTCATAACAGCTAGTTTTAATAATATTTATTAGTATATCATTGTTTAGCAAAACTTGGTATTGCGTATAACACACGCTATCGTAGAAGGTCGCGCTTGCGTGTAATGAAATCCAAGTCAGGGATGCGTGTTGTGAAAGCTCCTTTTGGTGTAGCATACAACACAAGACATTAATGAAATTAAAAGGAATATTTTTTGAAAAATCTTCGGGTGTTACATTCTAACCCCCTTAAAATGAATTTCGCCCTCAACATTCGTCGGGGTTAGAAATGGTTTACTACTCGAAAGTTTCTTTAATAGATACCCACATCATAAAAAGGAAAACCAAAACTTGGCTTTAAAAACTAAAGTATGAAACATAACAGTTACCCAAATTAACTAATCACTGGGTTTCCACATAGGAGAACATATGTGAAAATATGGATATGGAAGATAAATCTAACCACCATATTCTGATGGAGAGTGGTAGAGAACATGGCTATGAAAAATCCAACAATCACAAAGCCATAAATTTGTGTTGATCTAGGCTACCATCTGATTCATCAGATATAAGGGCACTAGGACAACATTTTTGGTTTTCAAGATCATTTCCCTAAAGTTGAAGAATTTGAATTAGAATAAATACTTACTTTATTTTGGTACAATCTCACTATTTTTTGTGCTTTGAACAATTTCCACTTCATCTCATAAATAAATGATGTTGAATTTGTTATTCGTGAAGTGTTAACAGATCATGTGATAGAATGATGGGTCATTCCATCTATTTCAAACAAAAGGTTAGAAAAAGTTGTCCATCTATGGTGATGTTAATCGTATACAATTCCAAAAATGAACTTATACTTCATATATCATACCGCGTAATAAAATAAAACTAGTTTCTACTAACCAAGGACTTCCTCTAGGCCAGTGGTAGGCGATAAAGGACAGTCGCACTTCGGTTGTGGGTTCGATTCCCAGAGCCTTGTCCAACGCGATGGGTCGTCACCCATCCTGCAGATTTTCCTCATTCTGAAACTACATTACTATAACATCCCATCAACAATATCGAAAAAACTTTTATCCTTAAACAATACTAACTTATGTCCAACATAATCCATTCCAATCATTAGGATTATCCATAATACTGCAGTCCACTCTCACAACATAGTGAAAACGATTACCATAGATTTCATATAACAAGCATGTTAATACCATCTTTTATCCCCATATATCATAAGATATGTCTTGTTGGTCACATTCCAAACATTCGAAGGACTTAATCATGCATTCTCTTGAAAAATGAATACCCATTGAATCTTAGTGAAAACACGAGTGCTGTCAAAAGTTAACTCTTTCCGCATACCAAAACCCCAAAATTATATATACTCAAACCATGATATAACTATTTCCTTATATCACTCATGAGCTCATAAATACTATCAAACAATTCATTTTCTCCTCATCCCTTCATTATGCGCATATCATCTTCTTACCAAAAATATCTCAATCACATTCCATGGTTACCAGTACCATAAAATTTTTGAAAACTACAATAGACCAATACATAAATATTCCAATATTCCACGATACTATATACAACATTATTTTGGAATCCCATTTCATAAACACTTAATCATTCGACAACATCATTGTCACATTCAACGTTGCCAATAGTGATCGCATGTGACTTCCCTTTGTCCTTTACCTAAAGTGGTTGCTCATGTCGATCATCATTAACCCTTGGATTAGGGAATTGATTAGCATAATTCCCCATTTCATTGCACTTGAAGTATTGATTTGTTGGTGGTGCGTTCTCTATAGTCTTTTCTTTATTCACACCATTAGCAACCCTTTTTCCATTACTTAGACACTCAGCTGCTCGATGACCTTATTTTCCACATATAAAACATTTTATAGTCCCTTTAAGACAATATCCACCATGCTTCTTTCCACACATTGAGCATAAGGAAACATTCATCTTCTTTTCACCATTATTCGGAGATTTCTCCTTGAACTCCATCTTTTGTTTCTTGTCAAAACCATGAGATGGATATGTAACACCAACATTAATTTATACCTTAATAGCACAACACACAATTTATTCCTAGCTTCTGAAGTCTCTTATAGCTAATGCCCTTCAAATATTTTTTTTAAGCCACTGAAGAATCGATCAACTTTACTTTCAGGTTGGATGATAAAGCCAGATGCATACCTTGAAAGCCTTGTAAAATTCGCTCCGTATATACCAACCGATTCATCATCCTTTTGCTTTAGTTCAAGAAACTCCTTCACCATCTTTATTCTATGAATACAAGGGAAGTACTTATTAATAAAAAGTTCTTGAACTCATCCCATTCCATGGACTCAATTTCATCTCTAGGCCTCATATTCTTGATAATATTCCACCATTGATCAGCTTCACCTTCCAAAAGATATACTACTAAGATGAATTTATCATGTTCCGAACATTGAATAATTGAAAATATATTTTCAGTGGTACTGATCCATTGTTCAAAAAAAAGTTGATCAGAAGACCCACTGAAAGAAGGTGGACGTTGCCTCATGAAGGACTCAACATAATGTTGCTCCTTTCTCTACTCATTTGAAGTCCATAATGATTCATAGCTTGTGTAAGTATAGCAATATGATTTTTTCACACCATATCCAATAACATTTGTTTGTTTAGGATGACAATCATTGCATTTTCCATTACATTGATGAAGACGGTTCCATCGGGTTCCATCCATCGTCTAAAACCCAAAAAGAATAGATTGAGAGGAAAAAATCAGGATAGGGAAAACAACATAGTAAAGGGGGAGTATCCTGAATATCTAACATCATAGGTTAAATTCTAAGATCGTTACTATAGTTCTATGACTATATCCTATACATATAGTTATCCATAGGGACATCCCTAGACACACCTTAGAAATATCTCCAGGGATCTCACTAACATTTTCGCATCCTAGTTTCCAAAGGTTGACTAAACCTTTCCTCTGATACCAACTGTAGACACCCAAAGCCTGACATACATGGAAATTACATTACTTTTGAGGAATAATTAATACATAAAAAAATCAAACAAACAAGGACCGTAATAGTTTAGTGTCTTTGGAAACTCGGAATATAAACTTCTAATAATGTTGAAATATCTTCAACAACTCCCATAACGATCTTCTAATTTTTGTTTCCTTACCTAAAACCTTTATTTATTTGTTGGGGAAAAGAAAACATAAAAAGGGTGGGCTCAAATGCGCAGTAAGGGAAAACATTGATATCATAATACAATCCATAAACACTTGGAAGCAAAAACATGAACATGAAATTTAAACATCAAAATCTTGAGCAAAGACATAAATCGTGGAAGTATATAAGGCATATATCATAATAGAACATCAACCATGATAAAATATAATGGGAATAAAACATGTCATTCTGGAAACCATTAATAACATGTTATGATTTCCATAGTAGCCAAGGCAATGCTTCCAATACCATCTTAGTGGACAAAGTCCCTTTCTGAATCGAGTTCACTCCTCATTACAGTCCTGTAACACTGAACCATATTAACTTACTGTTCCATCCATGTCTATCTAATGAGATATAAATCATTACCCAATTCATTGGAGGGAGATATAGGTCACACCCATCTCATAATGAAATCATTCTTACTTGTGCCACAAAATAAACTTAAAAATTTCATCATAACCCAAAAAATAAAATGGGCTTCATAAACATCATCCCATCATAACATAATCCGTATAAAAAATGGACATTTCATCATAAGAAAAGTGAAACCATGTAAATCATAGAGACATTAAACTTGAAACATTCACATATGAAATAATATCATCTTAGATGGAAAATGGTTTTGATAAAACATTTGAAATGAATTATTGAGGAAAATATCATTTTATCTTCAAAACGTCATGAAAACATAAAAGAAAGATATTTATTTGGATATAGTCATGAAATAATTTGGAGGAAGTGTCATGAAAATAAGGCTTTATAAAACCGTTAAAATCTGTTTGTGTCGTATAAGTTAAAAAAACATTCTTCTCGTACTTTTGCCGGAAAAGTAAAAAAAGTACATCGTAATGTTAAAAAAAGAAATATTCCTTACATACCATGTAGTAAAAGTCAAAAATGGGTAAAAAAAATTAAACATACATGAAAAAACTTTTGTAAAACATGGACATGGATGATAGAAATTACCCCAGTAAATACATACGAGTAAGAAATCTAGGATAAAAATGAGATTTTCAAAATTATCCCTTACCTTAGGTCTGATATGCTTCGTACGTTTCTGAACCTCCTGTATAATGATTTAAATAATGTCATTGATTTATTAAAGAATCATATTCATTGTTATGATATCATATATGGTTCACTTATGACTTTATATTACCTGTTCTTTTGTAAGTTCCATGTTAAAGAAGCGTTTTTTGTTAAATCGTTTTATTTATCGTACATGTTTGGACTTGTTGTTCTTGATATTATTACTTATATCCAGATTTAAGTAATTACAGAATGTAAAACATGATTTATATATAATATAAATTTCATTATATACATATATATATGATTGATCGATTAAATGAATTGAAATACACCGTTTTTGGAGACGGTAGGTCGTACGTACACATGAACGCTGTTTTTGTTTCCTTACTGAATTGAATGGAATTGAGTATATGAAATACATATATATATATACATAAATCCAGTAGCATTATTATGTCATATATTTCATGATTATTCATTATATATACTTTATAATCATTCTTGAATGGTTATGGAAAATGAATCCCATCGCGTTCGTGGAGACGGTAGTCCGTACGTACGTATGAGCGATGATATCATTCCCATTATCGTGGAATTGTATTGGAGTGTATGTATACTATTTTAGAATCAATATCACTTTACAATAATCATATATAGTTATTTATTTACACAATTATACCCATACATGTATGGTGGTGGTGAAAAAACTGATTACACCACGGCGTGGAGACGATATTCTGTACGTACGCACGCATGGTGATTTTGTTTTCCGTAGGATGGATAGATGTTGAAATAGGGTTGTTTAATTATTATAATAACATATAAGTGTATGAGTGATACTGATGTTATTACTTCCTAATGAAAAAACTAAAGAAGAAGAAGTGGAAGAAGAAATAAAGTTGAAAGAATCGGTAACAGTCATTACCTCTTCTTTGAAGCGCCTCTTTGAGACCTTATTTTAGGGGAATAAAAATGGTCTTTGAAGAAGTCCAGGACCTCTAAGATGTTTCTAGGAAAGTGGATAAATGAATTTGGTAGGGGCTGGACAAGATTGAAGGCTCAATGTGGTGTGAGGATGAGAGGGAGGAGGTACCCTTTTATAAGGGAGGGGAGGGGCACCTTTGGAATAATTAAAAATATTATTTTATAATAAAGTAATATTCGGTTTTTAATAGCTTCAAATTGAGTTATTTAGATTCTAAGGTGGTGATGGGTCGAAATCCTCTCATCCAATAGTATTTATACAAGTTTAGGTTTCTATTTTAACCTTATCATTTAGATTTAACTTTAAGTTAAATAATATTACTTTTACACTATAAGGTTTATAAACATACTATAACAAGCCAAACGAACCCCAAGTTGTTTATTATTAATATATATATCCTTATCTACGTCATTTGGCCAAACCATATATTTTTAGGAATAAAATAAAATTTAATAATATAATATTTGTTTCAAAAACTATTTTATGTCTATTTTGACACTATTTGGTAATTGATTTTTTTGAAAATACTAACAGAATGATTTGTTCAAAAAAAGTTAACTAAATCAATAATAACATTTCATATAAACATATAAAATTATTTGAATTCATAAAATGTCTCAAATTACATTTATTTTGGTATTTATAACATCAATTATGTCAATATTTCATTAATAAGATAATTACTGCATCATCATTGTGTCATAAATAAATTATATTATTTAATTTCTAAAAATTACAAATAAAATATAATTATGTAGGAACTCTTTTTATATTTCTAATTAATATTTATAGTTGAATGAATCTCATGTATAACTCTATAATAAATTTTTTTTAGTTATTCAACTTTGATTTTAACTATTTTAATCCTTCTTTAAATAAATTAATATTAAATGTCCTAATCTAATCCAAGTGGTCCGAAATGGTCATATTTTATTACTAAGGTTTTTTTGGTAGAATTAAAGTTATCCAATATAATTAGGACATCTTTTACAGTAATAATAATATCATTTTTACCCTTAATTACCCTATTTACTTTTAACAGTGGTAAAAAAAAGTAAAAAGTTACAATTCACCAAAAATTACTTTCATCTCATTGAACCACATTTAACTTACTGAAATCAACCGTGTCTCTCTGATTTTTGAAATTCAATTCACAAAAGCAGTAAAATTATGTTTTATATAAATTTTCAAATTCTCCTATGAGGTGGGTAAAAGACGGTCAAAAGTTCAATAAAATTTTTATATATCTAAATTTTTATAAAATGACTCCAATGAATTGCATTGAACTTATATAGGTATTATGTATTAATTTTGACCTAAAATAAATTTAAATAATATAAATAAATATCTAAATAAAAAGTCAGTTTTTAAATAGTAACCTAGTGTTTTCACTATTCATCAAAAATTGAAAGTTTTCAGAAAAATACCAAAATTTTACCCTAGGCTAATTTCGATATTCCGAATCCAAAAATGAAGTCCATTGATAAAAATAAAATTTATAAAATTTCAGAAAGAGGGTATTACAATTCATAAGGGCTAGTTTTAATAATATTTTAATAGCATATCGTTGTTTAGCGAAACTCGGTATTGCGTACAACACACGCTATCGTGGAAGGTCGCGCTTGCGTGTAATGCAAGCCATGTCAGGGATGCATGTTGTGAAAGCTCCTTTTGGTGTAGAGTACACCAAAAAACATTAATTAAATTAAAAAGAATATTTTTCGTAAAATCTTGTGGTGTTACACTTGGAGCTTGAGAAGTGTAGAAAAATGAGGGTGTGAAGGGTGTTTTTTTATAGTGTAGGGGAGAGAGGTTTACTTAATATAAAATTCATTAGTTTATTAATTGCCCCTATGACAAGGAATAGTGAGTCATCTGTGACCAAGAATAGTAAATAAGGCATTTGAGTTCTAGATTTGGGTGCCTACATCATTTTTTATGTCAGGAATAGTGGGTTGTAATTATAATGTATTTATACGGTAAATTAATGTATTTTACTATTGAAAAAAATTGAAGTATTTTAGAAAAATACCACAAATTTACCACTACCAATTTTCTACGTGTAGTGTCAAAAAATTAAGTAATTTTTTTTGAAATAATTTTCCACATATTATTAATTTAATATTTAATTAAAAACATAATTTACTTAAAAAGAGTTTTTAAAATTAAAGCTGATTTATAGTGCTTTGAAAAATTACGTAGGGTATTATAAAATTATCTAAAAACTATTAGACATTGATTCGATAATTTTTTAACACATTTTAGGAAATAAATTTTCTTTTAAATTAATTAATTAATTCTAATTAATTATTTATGACTTACAAAATACCAAAATGTTTACTAAAGTCAAATTGTCACATTCTAAGATGTCAAAATTTTATTTAATTATTAATGGGTAATGTTACTTTTATGTTGGATGATTTACAATTTTAAGGGTCATATTACTATTCATAAGGGTAGGTTACTATTCACAAAAAATATTTTGGTTTCATTAAACACCAAAAAACATCTTGAACACAACTGCGTATGCCGGATTTTTGAAATTCAAAACATATAAGTGACAAACATATTTTTATAGATCACATAGCCCTTAGTGGATCATTTTTTTGTGTTTTCATGTGATTTTATGACATATTTATATGAAGTGAATTCCCATTGAAAACTTTGGGTCATTACATTCTTCCCCCCTTAAGAAATTTCTCTCCCGAAATTTCACTTTACACAACCAGGTGAGGGTAATTCTCCTTTATTGCCTCTTCTGGTTCCCAAGTTGCTTCATCAAACGTGTGGTTCCTCCACAACACTATGAAAAGATGGGTTGCCTTGTTGCATAGAACATTAACTCTCTAATCCATCATATTTATAGGCTTCATTTTATAGGAGAGATCATATTCCAATTGCACCACCTCTGTGTTTAGTACATGTGAGGGGTCTGGTATATATTTCTTAAGAAGTGATACATGAAACACATCCTGAACCTGAGCCATATTCGGTGGAAGTGCAAGACGATGGGCCATGGATCCTATGTGATCAAGGATCTCAAAGGGGCCAATATACCTTGGGCTTTGCTTCCCTTTCTTCTCGAATCACATTACCCTCTTCCATGGAGATACTTGTATGAAGACTTTATCTCCATCAATGAACTCCAAGACCCTTAGACGGTTGTCAGCATAGATCTTTTGCCGACTCTGAGAAGCTTTGATGTGTTTATGGATGACATGATCCTTCTATGTCATCTCTTGCACAAGATTAGGCCCATATAGCCTTCTTTCCCTAACTTCATCCCAACAGGTTAGAGTTGTACATCACTTTCAATACAGAGCTTCATATGGAGCCATCTGAATGCACGAGTGGAAGCTATTGTTGTATGAGAAGTCAACCAGTGGGAGATATTGATCCCAACCACCTTTTAATTCAAGAGACTAGGCTCTTAGCGTATATTCAAGTGTCTGAATTGTCTTTTCAGATTGGCCATCAGTTTGGGAGTGATAGGTTGTGCTGAAATTTAATTCAGTACTCCAAAAATGTTGATGGATCCTCCAGAATTCAGATGTCATCCTTGGATCATGGTCAGAGAAAATAGAGAGTGGAACACCGTGCAGTCTCACCACATCCTTCAGATATATCTTTGCAAGTTGTTAGAGCGATAGATCTTCCTGAATAGTGTTAAAATGGGTAGTCTTGGTGAGTCGGTCAACCACAACCCATATCCCATTATTTCCCTTTGACGCCTTTGGGAGACCTGTGACAAAGTCGATAGTATAATTTCCCCATTTCCACATGGTTATAGGCAACGACTGCATCATACCATTGGACTTTTTTTGTCAACTTTAACATGCTGACATACCATGGACCTTGATATATATTCGGCAATCTCTTTCTTCATGTTATCACGCCAGAAGTGTTCTCGAAGATAATGGTACTTCTTGGTACACCAAGGATGGATAGAGAATGTTGACCTATGTGCATTTTCCAATAACACCTTATTTATCCCGGGTGATGGAGGCACACAAAGCCACATTCCAAAACCAAATCACACCATCATCGTCAATATGGAACTCTTACAGATTCCCTTCCTTTACTGCATTCACCCTTTTTTGTATCTCCACATCACCCCTTTGTGCTTCCTTAATCGTTTCTTGGATGGATTGTTACACAATAATTTAGGAAAGGTAGTATGTATCTCCTGCCCTTATGATTTCAAAATCCATTATTTTCACATCCAATAATATAGGGTCTTTATCAATCCTCAATATGGATAGAGTAGTAGGTTCTTTTCTTCTTAGAGCATCTGCTACGTTGTTCACCATTCTCAGATGATAGTGAATAGAGAAATCATAATCCTTGATTATCTCTAACCATCTCTTTTGATGCATGTTGAGCTCCTTTTGTGTGAATATATACCATAGGCTCTTGTGATTTCTGTATATGTCACACTTCTCACCATAAAGGTAGTGCCGCCAGAATTTCAAGGCAAAAATCACGTCTACCAACTATAGATCATGTGTCCTGCTCATGGATCATCAACTATCATGAGGCATAAGCTATCACATTATAATTTTTCAAGATTACACAACCCAAGACTTTCTTTGAATCATCACTATATATCACATAACATTGTCCACTTTTCTGTAGTGTGAGTACATGTGCTGTGATCATCCTTCTCTTTAGCTCCTTGTATATTCCCTTACATTCTTCCATCTATACATACTTTACCCCTTTCCATAATAACTTAGTTAGCGGGCCTGACAATCAGTAGAATTTTCTCACAAAATGTCAGTTTTACCAAGCTAATCCAAGAAAACTATGGATTTTTGTTACACTAGAGGGTTAGGGCCATTCCTCAATCACCTTTGTTTTTGAAGGATCCATAGAAGTTCGCTCACTTGTGATCAAATGTCCCAATAACATTAATTGCTTCATCCAAATGTCACACTTAATGAACATGGCATACAAATTCTCCTTTCTTAATCTCGCAATCACAAGTCTCAAATGTTCTTCATGTTCCTCCTTTCTCTTGTAGTAGATGAGAATATCATTATTAAACACTACCTCAAATTTTTCGAGGTATTGTCTAAAGACTATATTCATCAAATCCATGAAGATTGCAATGGAATTAGTATGTCTGAAGGGAATCACCAAAAACACATAGTTCCCATACCTTGTTCGGAAGGCAGTCTTCTGAATATCATCCTTCTTCACATTTACCTGATGATATCTAGATTGAAGATCCACCTTTGAGAAGTATTGAGCTCCTCTTAACTGATTTAACATGTCGTAAATCCTTGGAAGAGGATACTTGTTCTTTATGGTGATCTTGTTTAGTTCCTGATAATCGATACACATCCTCATTTTTCCATCCTTCTTCACAAAGAGAACTCGTGCACCCCAATGTGATGCACTAGGGTTTATGAACTCTTTGTATAGATGATCTTGTAGATGCTTCTTTCTATCCTCTTGTTTTATAGGATACATCCTATAGGGACACTTTGAGATATGAGTAGATCTAGGTATGCGTTCAATTGAGAAACCAACCTCATGATGCGAGGGAATTCTGGGTAACTCTTCGCGAAATATATTTCTGTATTCCATAACTATGGGAATTTCTCCAAGGTTGGTACTTCCCTTCAACTCAACCATTTAGGTGACGTATACTTCTTTATATGGAATCAACACCCAAACAATAAAAGGATTTTTCTATGGAGATTCATGATATTACTTGTATTTGTAGAGGAGCATATGATGGTTCGGAATATAAAAAGATATTTCATTTTCATGACAGTTGATATGTTCTCTATATAGCGGGAGCCAATTCATTCCCATTATAGAGTCAAATTCCACCAAGGGAAGTATTACGAGATTTTCTAGAAGAATCTTCCCACATACACCAATAGCAGAAGAGTCAATCACTGGGGTTGTAATTATTTCACCACTTGGTTTTTTTACAGATATCTTTACTTTAAGATTTCATGGCATCGATTCTATAGTTCTGGGAAACATTCAATATATAAAGGAATGCGTAGAACCCGAATAATACTTTTTCCATTATTGAGTAAATTTTAAGTATACCTTGTATGAACTCATTATCTAGATCCACATCCACAGTAGTGATAGAATAAGACTTCCCTTGTTTCTTTGGCTTCAGTGGTTGTTAACACTGATTACCCACTAAAGATTTATGTTTAGTGCACTGGTTTGCATAGTCTCCTAGATCCTTACTGTTGTAGCATTGAACCATGAGTGGTTGTCTCCTTCCATCGACTACATTCTCCTTTTTTTCGTGTCTTTTCGACACACTTGAGCATGATGTCATTATTTCCCACAATTGAAGCATTTCCTGATCCCTTTGAGGTAGTTCCCATGGTGCAACTTCCTATATTTTTGGCATGTGGGTCGTTGAGTTTTCCTCCAACATTTGTCATTAGATCCTCCATCTTGAAACTCCATCTTTCGATTCTTATCCTCATAGCCATGGGACCATTCTACAAACTCCACCTACACTTTGAGGGCACTTCGAACAACTTATTCATAACTCCCAAAGTCTACAATTTCTAGTTCCTTTTGAAGGTGTGGTTTTAATCCACTAAAAAATCCATATATTTTGCTATCATTATTGATAACAAAACCTGAAGGGCACCTTGCATGCCTTTTGAAATTCGCTTCATATGATGTGACGGATTCTCCTTCATTTTTCTTGATCTCTATTAATTCTCTATCCATCATTGTGAGAAGAGTTCGTGGGAAATGCATGTTAAGAAACATAATCATAAAGTCTTCACATTCAATCTCTTCAATTTCCTCCCTTTCCTTGGTGTTTTAAATCAAATCCCAACATTGATCAGCCTCTCCATCTAGATGATAAACGGCTAGAGTCCCCTTCTCCATCTCAGAATAGTGAAGCACAAAAAATATCTTCTCCATGGAGTTGACCCATTGTTCTTCAACTAGTGGATCAAAGGATCCACTAAACATCGGTGGTCGTTGCTGCACAAAACATTCGATAGCCAGTTTCTCCCTCTTTGGTGAATGAGGGTGTTCCCCATTATTATGGTTATTATTCATAACCAAAGATAATTAGGTAATAATCACCATTATGTTCTGAACACCACCTCCCAAATCAGTGGGGATGTCATTCGGGTAATCGTTGCATTTTCCCACGCACGATTTGTTGGTCTGATTTCTCGTGGTTCTCACCATTTTCTAAAATAGAAAACTTTAGAACAAAACATAAGTAAACAAGTAATGAATACATAACTTCTTCATGTGAAATATTTATACTAAAATCATAACACATGGGATCCCAATGTATATACTCTTGTGTGCATATTTGTACATAGTCTCATGCAATAGGATTTATCTATGGTTCACTAATCCTAATTCCCAAATTAACTAAAACTTTTCTCTGATACCAACTATAGAGACTCATCCTTTTTTACATTAATATTACATCATTTTAAAGATAAAAAACATAATAGTATTACACATAGAAGATCAAATGGTTTAGTGTCTTGGGAAAACTAGGTTTGAACCTAACAAATACAATTGGAAGCATAAACAATTATTTAATTTCTTCTTCTCCAGCTTCTTATTGGCACTTGTCCTCTCCTTAGTACAAGTATCCATATTAGGATATACTTAAAAAGGGGTGATCTATAATCCCAGTAAGAAGATACATATGGAAAATATAAAATGGGGTGATCGTAATCATAACATGGGAAAAAATCATGAACATGAGAGGAAGCCTAAATATAATACATTAAATGTGTCAATGCATAAAAGTGAAACATCATGTCTTAGTGGTTAACTACTATACATACTTGTGAACCAAGCTAGCATCTTTTTCACACATCATTTCACATTTACTAATTAGATTCATCAATCTACACAATGCATTGGAGCGCTATATAATTCTGGGTGCACCAGTCACTTGGAAACATTCATTTTGCGCTATATAATTCCAGGCGCACCGGTCACATCATAACATTATCATTATCAGGCTTCCCACATAAAACACGTATCAAAAAATGAACATAACTAACCCATATAATTTAATGTGTTTCATCTCATAATAACACATTCATATACATTGGTCTCCCAAAATAAAGACGGAATAAAATACATGTTTCAAGAACCGTTCACTTTGAGGGAGAAGTAAAATGTGTGTTCAAAAAAGATGAGTTATTTTGAAAAAAAATTTGTTTGACATAAAAATCAGTGACAATAATTTATATCCTATAATATGAAATACAATGATGAACAAATTTTCTTTAAGTAGTAACCATATCAAAAAGAATTGAGTGAAAGAGGGATAACCCGAAGGACGGAAAGTTGGGTTCGAGAATTTCCCCCTTACCTTGTTTCTGAATGCTTCCATCTCATTAATGTCTTGTATAATGACATTATATTAATTAATTAGAAATCAAGAATCTTGTGTACATTAATATGGTTCATTATGGTTTCATTAAGTGATTTTACGTTCTTTTGGATGAGTTATAGAGTTTAAAAACATTATTTGGGAATGTTTGTTTTTATGGTTTTCTTGAGTGGTTCACTTGTATTCTTAAATTGAAGTTTGAGTAGAACATGGGTAAACATATAGAACTGATATTACATGTTATTAATGATATTACTGGAGTTTTTATGATATTATAATGAATTACATTAGATCCATGTGTATGAATCATTTCATAAGAATTAAATGATGGTTGTTTTGGTTCATTTGAGCGATTTTTCAATCACAATGAACTTGTTTTATTTTATCACTAGCACTATGGTCAAAAGTTAGTCCCCAAACATTAAATAGGAGATAATACATATAACATGTTCTGGTTCAAAAATAAAAATGGTTTCATGGCCAAATATAAAGGTATAAATGGAATAATATTACTCGTCGTTCTTGAAGGTGATAAAATAACACCTCACGAACAACGTTCTCCTTAATAAAATAAAACGAATAGGGAAAGGGGTATGGATTATATAATATCTCATTAGCATAATAAAAATCCATTATATGTATAATAAGGGATTATTATATTTAAATTAAGGCTTCTAGATTCCATTGTGATAACTATGAGTACATGGAAATTACCATCAGCATGACGAACACCGAGGTAGTATCCATGGGATAAATGAACTATATCTTCCAGGAATATAAATTCTATATTATTTTATCCTTAATTAATGATATCATTGTGTATTTTTCATCTTATAAGGAGGAAATGAGACACATAAAGATGGTTCTCATATGTACTATGAGAGCACTAGATTTTTTTTTGCATCACTTGATGTGCCAGTTCAGGATTCTTATAATCCACTTTATAGGACAATTAATCTCAGTAGATGGAGTGGCAAAGGACATGGCCAAGGCCATGGTAGTGTTACCATGGGTGCCACCTTAGAGTGTGAGGGAGGAGTAGAGATTCCAGGGTATTTTAGTCTATTAATAGAGATTCATACCTAATTTCTCTAGGATACCATCACCTATGATATCTTTTAACCGAATGCAATAGCCCTTCGTATTGATAGAGAAGTGACATAATGATTTTCAGTAGTTGATACAGTGTTTGATGAGCGCTCCAATCATGATATTGCAGAGAAGGCTGTTGAGTACATAGTGTTCTAGGATGCATCAGAATCATCAGTTTGTTATGTCCTAATTCTTAGTTAAGCATTTATTTCATATGGTTCACACTAGTAGACACCACATGAGAAGAATACATGAACCATGTTATTAAGATTTAAATGATATAATTTGCAGTTATGATGTGGTGAAACTACCTAATGGGTGCACAATTTATCGTCTACACTAATCATAAGACTCCCACAAATATATACTCTCAGAAATATCTGAAATTTAAAGAGATGAGGTGGCTAATGAACCTCATGGTTAATGACTTTGATATCATCTCACTCATATGAAGGGGGGACATAATAGAAAATTCCATTAGTAGAAAATAATGTTCACAGTTTCTATAAAATGATTTATGGTAGTTATCATCTTTTCAGTTATCCATTGTTTATGTATATGAGTGATCTTATATATAGTCAATGGTTTTTACCCCTACACACTTATAGTGATTCAGGGAGGTGCATCATTGAGATACCAAATTTGAGGCTCTATGCACTCAACTATCCAGATGACATTATCCTGATGAATATTCGAATGGTGGGGAGCACAATATACTTTTTATAGGATGCAAAATTTTATAAGTGGTTTTGTTGGAAGAGGTTTTGAGTTAGTTCCACACATCCCCTTTAACGATGAATCTATTTGTTGAAAAGATGTACCAGAACTATAGATGTATATTTTGACGAAAATGAATAGAAAAGGGTGTTGAGGGGTTTATTTCGTATTTCCCCGCATGTTTGAAAGTGAAGGAAATGATCTAGGTTCTAGTGGGGTTGGATCAACCCATTGAGGTGCCACATTGGATGTTGGATGAGATACCAATAGAATTCATGATGGGTATGACGGACACCTATAGGGGACATGATACCATTTGGGTGATCGTTTACCATCTCACCATGTCATCGCACATCCTACCTATCTGGTATTGGTGTTCATTGGAGATCATATAGAGCCTATACATGCATGAGAATGTTCAGCATCACGGAGTGCCATCGACAATTGGTATAGATCGTGATGCACATTTCACATACCAACTGTGGAAGGTATTTCAGGAGGAATTTCGGAAGCTGTTATGCTTGAGCACAATGTTTCATCCCTTGATGGATGGCTAGATGGAGAGGGGCCTTCGGGATATAGAGCACATGCTACCAGAATGATTCATGGAATTTCATCATATTTCGGAGGGTCATCTACCACTGGTGGAGTTTTCATACCACAACAGATACCACTATACAATTAGTATGGAACCATTTGTGGCTATATATGGGAAATGATACAGGTCACCACTTTCATAGATCAACCAAGGAGAGTTGTCACGTGTTGTCCCTGATATAGTGTGAGCTACTACTATTAATGTTTATATCATCCAGGATCAGATTAATATTATACATATTCATTTGAAGTCATATAATGACTAATGATTGAAACACATAGAGTATGAGGAGGGTGACCATGTGTTCATTTGGTTCTCACCATGATGATTTCTGTGGATATTTATCTAGGAAATAAACTTATCTATGAGGTTAATTTTTAAATTTTAGATACTACATTGAGTTTGTGAGGTTGTGTACCACATATTGTGACCAGCATATTATCTCTGGGTACATGACTGTTGCTCCGATGCTTTTGTCGGAGCACGCGCATCCATCTGTGGGGAGGACGCGCTGCTTGATACCCCGCATTCCCACATTCCAAAGGCGGGAAACATCCGTTCCTTGTTCAGGGATGTCTGCTCCTTGATCGAAACCTGGATGATGGGATGTCAGTTCTTCCTTCCGTGTATTCCTCCTCGGAGCTCATCACCTAGTACGAGTCTCCCTCATAGATTTAAGACGGGTTAGTGAAGCTCATTATCGGTGTCTTATCTACATGGACGCCAGTTAATTATGATGCTTCCATCAAGACGCTCCAAGGGGTCTTGTTGAGGCAGCCACCTTCGGTGAGGAGAATGGTCACGTTGGGGTGTCGTCGGCATGTCTGTCTTTGGTCCCTCATCGCAGGGCTTCTCGAGGGTGCGGAATCCCGAGGCATCCCACATCGAACGCGGGGAATGTGTACAATCTGAGGTTTTCCTCAGCTTCCCATGTTTAACACAGGGTATGTCGCGAGTTTAACGTCTTGCGGAGACGGATCAGATTGAAGGGCCCCTATGGGGAACACCGATGTTGGGGCCAGCACGTGGGCGGCTTCCCGGATGCCATGGAGTGGGATGGGGTGGCATGATCTTACCGGGATGAGGCGGCCTGGGTAAGGACCAGGACGGATGGTGGATTGAGACATGGGGCTTACGTTCTAAGAAGGCCCAAGAGGGGGAATACAGTTTAATGTCATGCAGGATGGGATACATTTTAACGTCATGATGGACGGGATACAATTTAACGTCATGAGGGACGAGGGGTTTGGGGCTTACGCTCTGAGGCGGCCCAAGGATGTCAGGGAACCGACATGGAGAGGTCGGGATGACCAGGTGGTGGGCATGAACCTCGTGGAGTCTTCCTACATACTGTGAGTTAACATGGATCAAAGTCCACGTAGTTCGCTAGGATTGGTCTTACGCTCTGGGGCGGCCCGTAAGAGGATTTCATGGTCGATGCGCGCTCTAAGCCCACGTGAGTCATGCTCAGTGTGGGAAACAAGAGGCAGCAGGGACCAGACGAACACGTCGTGAAGGGTGCATCCGTGAGAATCAGAATGGGGCTTATGGGTTGAGCGACCCAAATAGGAAACAGGGGCTTACGCATGATTAGCGGCCCTTGGTGCCAGGGCTTACTCCAGCGTGGAGGCCCATGGTGCGACAAAGAACCATGGGAAAAGGACTCCCCTAGCCTTGGCATAGGGAAGTACGAATATGCATGGGTGCTGTCATCCGTAAGAGAGGCTAGGGGCTTACGCTCTGAGGCATCCCTTCCACCGCGGACAAACGCCGCTCCGACAAGGAGGACCTAATTCCATTTGAGGAAGAGTCAATTCCCGTGGAGATGAGTGGGTGTAAAAAATGTCCGAGCTGGGGGGGGACCCTGAGTGGGAAGCATGGGGTCGGGCCATAGTTTAACGTCTTGTGTTAAGGACGCGGTGCTTAGCAGTTTAACTTCCTTCTGCTTGGATGAGGTGGGTTCGCTCCACACCCCTAGGGCTTACATGACCAACGCCCTCTACCCCTTGTGTTAGGGAAGGCCTCAACAAGTCCATAGTGAAGGGGGGCCACAAGGCAAACCACCGGGGGGTCCACGTTAGCGTGGCGATGCGAAGAAGTAATAGCTGTTAGCGTGCCTATGCGGAGAAGCATAAGTCAAAGCAACACAACGGGAAACACGGCCCAACGGACCTTGAGGTTACTTCGCACGAGCCTGGAAGGTTGTACGGGAAAACAACGCATGGCGCGCATGCCCGGAAGGGGAGAAATCAGGTGCCGGTTCAGGGGGCAGCCAAGGGGCGTCAATGTCGGGGGTCCTGGGCTTTGTGCGCAAAAGGGAAGGTTTGTGCGCAAAACACCGGGACGACGCGCAATTGGAGCAAGGGAATTGCGCGCAGAGAGGGAACTACACGCAGGTTTTTGCGCGCACGGTAGGATATTGCACGCATGAGACGCGGATTGCGCGCACGGCTGGAACCCTGGGGAGGGGGAAAATTCACTGAAGCCAGTGGATATGCGCGCAAAGGCGAACTCCGGGGCAAGGTTGTGCGAAATGAGGGTTTTACCTGGAAGTTATCTAGCACACGAGGGGAGCCGAATTGCGCGCACGGGAGTCACTTCAGATTCCTCAACCCCAAACCGTTCGGGGTCACCTTCTATTTATAGGCAACCTCCATCATGGAATCCAGGCAGCGCGCGAAATTATTCGCGCCGTGCGCAGCCGGCGCGCATAAACTCACCGCACAGAACCGGGGAGCGCAACGATTGTGCGCCTTATCGGCTCAATTCCGCGAAACCCGGTGATTCTACGCGCGCAGAACAATTTTTCGTGCGGATCCTCCTTTATTTCGCGCACCACATCTCAGTCCTCCGGATCCGGCCTCTAATTCCGAATATGACTTTGCTTTGTCATTTCGAAACTTCCTCTGTGAGTTACAGTCTTTTATCGGTGTCAACAAATGCCCCCCCTTGGAATTGGATCGGTGAGAGGTAGAAACGATCAGATTCCAAGGGAAATTCCGAAACAACGAAATGCTAAGTCCCCTGGTCAAGTTGCGCGCAAAATTCCAATGGGGCGCACAAAACCAACGGACGCGCGCGAAATACTCTTTCTGCACGGCGCGGAACCCTGGCCTCGCCAATAAAAAGGGGCGCTGGGTCCCAAATCCGTTCTTTAGATTTTTCTTCGCGATAATCTCATTGCTCTCGTGCCCGTAATCGATTCCGCGGCTGCGCGCAATAATTCTCTGGCAGCGTGGAATTCCATCCGAAATTCGGCCGTGATTTCGCGCCTGTTCGGGCTTTTTCGCATTTCGTGTGCCGATTGCGCGCTCATCTCCAGGCATTCGCGCAACTCATTCATATTTCGCGCAGACCTCTCCGATTCCGCGCCCTGCATTCTGATTTTCCCAACTCCCTAAATATTTGAGATGGATGCAAACTGAGTTGATGAGGGGGAAGCCGCTGCCCGTAGGATAGAAATGGCGGAAAATGAGGAGGTTTATGGCGCCAAGGTGATTGTCTCTAAAAATATGACCTTGTTCAATCTGCTGACTCCATCTCAGAAGACATATCCCTTGTCGGAAAACCTCCCACTCTGGAATTTTGGCATCTTGGAGTAGGTGCCCTTTCTAGGCTTCGAAGTGGACACACAACGGTCTTGGGTGACTCGGGAGGACGAACTTCATCGCTACAACATCACCAAAAACCACCATCCTACTAGGGAAACTAAACATATGGACGTGTATGTCCTGAACCTGAGGACTAGGGCCATTACCAGGGAAGAGGCTATGGTAGAGGATTCTCCGACCCTCTACGCGAGCACGTTCCGTCAGAGCATCACGAATGACATGAAGGGCTGGCTGAAGGATTGGGACCTACGGTCCAGGGGAAACTTCACCAGCGAATGGGCCTGGGCATTCTGGGTTCGCCATACCTGTGACCAGTTCGGGGATGAACTGCGGTATATCGGCCTGTTCGAGGTGGTATGGACATCGCAGTTCCATTTCCATCGCCAGCCTGAACTCGGACTGGAGCTATTCACCCAGTGGTCTCCTGACACAAACATGTTCCACCTTCATCATGGGGAAGTCGGCATCAGTCTCTGGGACATTCACTGCATCAGAGGTATCCCACTAGAGGGTTACCAATACGACGAGTTCGTTCTTCCAAAGAACACCTGGGGAGACAGGTCGCAGACGCCTATGC
This sequence comes from Viscum album, assembly GCA_963277665.1. Taxonomy (NCBI): domain Eukaryota; kingdom Viridiplantae; phylum Streptophyta; class Magnoliopsida; order Santalales; family Viscaceae; genus Viscum; species Viscum album. The sequence continues at coordinate 1,066,456,214 of OY728136.1, forward strand.
TGACATGGCACCTATTGCAGCTGGCCATAGAGAGGCTGGGGGTCAAGGAATTCCTGAAGGACATCGCCTACAAGGGTTGGTTCAGCCTGTTCCTTGAGAAGGATTCGGCCGCTAAGATGTCGGGACGGGGAAAACGGTGCCCAACCGCGACTCATATGAGCAAGGATGGGTCATACTGGAGGACCCTAGAGGAGGGGCAATACCAATCATGGGGTTACCGCGTCATCGAGGCATGGGACCCGAACGTCTGGTATGCCGGGTTCCTTGCCGCCTTCCTGAGCGGGTGGCTCCTGCCGGTGCGGGATGAAGGGATGGGCGTCCGTCTAGCAACTTTAGTGATAGCGGGATCCATGGCCGCCAACAAACGGTTCAACTTGGGCGTCCTCGTACTGGCCAAGCTGTATACCATCCTAGGGCGCATCTAATGAGGGGGGTCGCCTCGGAGAGTATGTGGTCCCTTCCAGGTCATCCATGGTTGGGTGGCGGCTCATCTCGGTGGTTATAATTTCACAAACACCGTCCGTCCTCTGGGCAACGGTCTACGACCGTCCTTGCTAAATATAGCAAGGGTGGCGCCGATGAAGCTCAATGAGGAGGGCGTGAGGATCTACATCGGCAACCATCCCAACTTCAACTTCAGCCCGTTCCCCACCCCAGTCGGCTAGCTGGGGGACAATGGACGAGGCTCTCGGAAACAATAGGAATACTTCCAGAGCATTTGGGGTGGGGTGCTCGTGGCTCGGATCGACGAGAAGGAGATCTACGAGCCTTACGTGCCATCCCGATTCGCCAGGCAGTTCGGGTGCCTCCAACGACTACCGAATAAGGTATTCACGGCTGTCTGGCAGGAGAAGAATCCATGTGTCCTGCGTTAGATGTGGTTGATGTTTACCACTTTCGGCTCTGGTGATGTAGTTACTCTTCCTCCCACCGGGGTCGATGCCAGCCTAGCAACCAAGTACGCCGAACACCGGACCATTGCGTACCCTGAGGGGATATTACGCAAGGGCTTCCGGCAACTCGAGGTTACTCACGCGGAAAACGGGTGGCGGAAAAGAAGGCTTGGTGCCGTCAGAAGGGGGGAACCAAGGACGCGTCAGGCAGCGAGGCCTGCGCAGGCCGGGACTTCTGCAACTGGAACTTCACATGGTGCTGCCACGTCCTCGTTACCCGCAGGGGGGGGGTCACATGAGGTGTCTAGGGAACTGCCCGAGAAGAAGATAAGATATCTTATCGATCCTTCCCAAGACACAATTCTCCCGGCACTGTGGTCGGCCTGGATGACCCTGCGGTAATCGTTGAGCGTCGAAGCCATCTAGCAGAAGATAATGCAAAATGGGATCCAACTGCCACAGGTCGGGGTCGTTCAAATTACCGACCGAGTAAACTTCCATCGGCAGCATACTTATCTGACGGCCATGGATGCATACTCACACCAAAGGGGGCGGCGTGTGGAGCCACCTTTCCTAGTGAAAGTGATGCTCGGCCAGGAGCATGATCCGAAAGCAATGCCACCGGGAGAAGGCGACAGCGATAAGGAGTCAGTGGGGGAGGAGGAAATGGGAGAGGACGAAGTCGATGGAGAAGACGAAGAAGAAGAGCCCGAAGGTGAGGGGTTGCTAGGGGCAACCTACCAAGGGAGTCTCCGAGAGAGCGGTGAGATTGCCAACTCTGATCTCGACATAACCGAGATTCTCGAGGTTTTTCTCTGTCTTCATTCATTTCCATCATTCATTCATTCTACTTCACAACTTTTAACTCACTTCCCCATCCTACTCAGGAGCAGTTGAGCGTTGGACGGGCGTCCCCACTAGAGGAGGGAGGAGAGGAACCAGTGGGACATGATGGGGATCTAACACCCATCATTGAATTAACAAGCGCAGAGGGGTCTCCCCTTGCAGTGGCTCCTGCAGCGGCCGAAACCCTGGGGACAGATGCTATGGATTCTTTTAAGTCTCACGCTTCACTACTGGTGCTTGGTGCCAAAAGATCTCCACTGACCAGGGTATGATTTGCGCAGTGATCTCAACACTGGAGGCACGTCATCCTGTAGAGCCCGGGCCATCCGCGAGTGGACCAGTGGCAGACATACCACCTCATTCGGAACATGCTCTATGCACTGAGTAGGCCCCGAAATTTGACGAACAGGGGCGGCGGACATCAGCGGCTCTGTTCCTGAAACGAGGTCGGAAGCTGGTGGAGGCATCATTGCTGCTGTGGCGAGAGAAGAAGTTTGCCCGGATGTCGAGGATTCGATTCCTCACGAAGACATCCCTGGGGCGGATCCTACTGCCAATCTGTTGGCGGCCTTCCACATATACCGACCCACTGACCCTGAGGAGATAGATGAATCAGACTCAGAGGCATCCGAGGAGAGCCGGATGACATGACGCAAAGGGTGGATGTGTATCCAGCGCTTCCTCAGGCATCCCCAGTCGGATTTCCTGAGGCGGATGGGATCACTTCAGACCTGGCTGCACTTCCTGTGCATCGGAGGGGCTGACGCTCAGCGTCTTCATCTGACTGTCCGTGATTACATGGACGGGAAGATACGCGAGAGCAGCCGGCGCACCGAAATTTCCTAGTGCTGGGAAGGATCGACGAGCGCTCAAGCGCTACTGAGGGAGGAGCAGGATGTCCGGCACCTCGAAGGGAATGCGGCCGATAAGGAGGCCTTCATCGCAACAAGATCTGAGCTCGTGGAGCAACTGACGGCCCAGCTGGCTGATGCGCAGGAACAACTGGTGGAGGTGAGTCACTAGATGACCGTACATCAAACCGAGAGGGCGCATGCACAAGCTAGGGCTGGCGAGCAGCGCTCTACGGTGGCCGATGAGGAGAGAGTCTTCAAAGAGCGAGAAGCGGTCCTGGAGGCTACCAGCCAGAGGGTAGCAGTGCTGGATAGATCACATCATCACACTGATCCCTAATGTCTTTGTTTTTGCCATCTCATGAACTTTCTTCTTGTATTACTCATCGTCTCAATCCAATATATGGGAAAATCGACTCATTTGTACTCATGGTTTAATGCGCTCAACCATAGTTTCGAAACAATTAACAACTCATCCCTAGGCTCCTGTGGGTCATGCCCAACGCAAGAAGCAGAAGACGATCATACCATCATTTCATTCAACTGTGGGGCATTGACCAAGCTTCAAGCATCCAAAATTGGGCCTGGAATTCTGAGGAGACCCTGGGCCGATTGATGTGTCGACTTCTCAATGTGCTCTAACACACAAGTGGGGAAATGCCGGGGGAATTGAAATCCATCCGAACACAGGGGGATGGAGAGGAAGGGTGAATCACGCTGCCCAAGTTCGGAACCTAATGGGGCACAACCATGGAAGATTACTGTCAACCGTGGTGGAAACACAACATCCATATCATGTTGGCCTGGAATGGGGGAAATAAATGAGGGCTGACCGCTGACCATGTTTGCAACACGGGGCCTAACTCAAACATCGTCGGTCAGTATTCCGGAATGTTGGCCCAGGACAATAGGCGGACCATAGGTATGTCATACATACTGTTAGGGGGTCCCATCAAACATGACCAGTCCTCAGGAATATTGGCCCAGGACAGTAGGCGGACCATAGGTCGAGCATCCATACTGTTAGGGGGTCCTGTTAAACATGACCAGTCCTTCGGAACGTTGGCCCAGGATAGTAGGCAGACCATCGGTCGAGCATCCATACTGTTAGGCGGTCCCGTCAAATATGAATGGAAATGAGGATCCGAATAAGGGGGGACGCAAGGCGTGGAAGGTGGAGTGGTGGTTTGTTCGAACAGAGTCCAACACTCCCGAAATTGCGCCACCATGGCGAAGGCGCATTAGGCGAACATACCGACCTGATCACGGGTCGTCCCAATTTATAGACATGACTTATTTGGAGAGAGAACTACCACTTCCCATTATTACCATGGGGCATCCCGGACCTACATGGGGTAGATATCCTGATTACACCACTTCCCATGAAGTCGGGCCGAAAATAAGGAAGCATGGTGTTCAGTAATCCCTGAGGCTGGACCCAAGATGAAATGTCTGGGTGGTCATACGTATCTCATTAGGATGATAATCAAGCCACACGTAGTTCTTGAAACATAGTTTAACGTCATGTTGGACGAAATACAGTTTAACGTCATGCGGGACGGAATACAGTTTAACGTCATGCGGGATGGAATACAGTTTATCGTCATGTTGGACAAAATACTGTTTAACGTCATGCGGGACAAGATATAAATATTAGTTTTAGGTCATAGATCTCGTACCAAGAGGATATTAGTTTTTGGTCTTAGAGATCGGACCGTGAGGATCTTAGTTTTAGGTCTTAGAGATCGAACCATGTGGATCTTCGTTTTAGGTCTTAGAGCTCGGACTGTGAGGATCTTAGTTTTTGGTCTTAGAGCTCGGACCCTGAGGATCTTAGTTTTAGGTCTTAGAACTCGGACCGAAAGGATCTTAGTTTTAGGTTTTAGAGCTCGGACCATGAGGATCTTAGTTTTAGGTCTTAGAGCTCGGACCGTGAGGATATTAGTTTTAGGTCTTAGAGCTCGGACCGTGGGGATCTTAGTATTAGGTCTTAGAGTTCGGACCAAGAGGATCTTAGTTTTAGGTCTTAGATCTCGGACCATGATGATCTTAGTTTTAGGTCTTAGAGATCGGACGAAGAGGATCTTAGTTTTAGGTCTTAGAGCTCGGACCGAGAGGATCTTAGTTTTAGGACTTAGAGCTCAGACCGAGAGGATCATAGTTTTAGGTCTTAGAGCTCGGACCGTGAGTTGGAAATGGGAGAAACAGACACATGGCAAGGTAGTTACAAAACTCGACGTGAATGAGGACCTAAGCCCTACTTACCATGTGCTCTCTCGGGAAATGCTCGAGTTGAGGGACCGAACACGAAGGTAGGCTGGACCCGCGGGGAAGTTTTCCAGGCACTCCTACATATCTCATAAAGATGATAATCAAGACATACGTAGTTCTGGAAGGTGACATGGTAAGATACCAGTGCCATGTGAAAAGGGGAGTGCGGGCGTGGCCCCTGCACTAAAAGAAGTGGATTTTGATCAATCTTGTTTGTCCTTTAAGGTGAGTGGTTTTTTTTTGTGAAGCAACAGACCTAGAGTAGTAGGCCATGGTGTCTCCACAAGAATCACGCCGTGATAGGCATTGACAAATAGCATGGCACAAGACTAATACCCAATGTGATTTCCTCTATAACGAGGTCGTCACAATGCGGTGCCGTTTTTCGTCTTGCGACCAGGATGATAATGTCACAGTTTAGGGTCATGTGATAGGATCAGCAGCACAATTTAAGGTCGTATGGTTTGGACCAACAACACAGTTTAAGGTCCTAAGGTTTGGACCGACAAAACAGTTTAAGGTCTTATGGTCCACGCAACCCGTAAAGAAGAGACCCAAGCACATACTCTACCGCTCAGATCGCAGGAGCCCCGAGAGACACCGTTACGCATATCGGTCTGTCTGATGTGCGGGGGTGTACTAAGGGTTAGTACAAGGAGTGTCAAGATTCCACCATGACACAGTGTGGCGGAACATGACATGAACCATGCCACCAACATTCAGGGCCCGGGGAAACCAACATGATGACTGAGGATTACTGTTGACCATGTTCGCAACACAGCATCCTGTCGTGTCAGCCAGGGGGACCAGAAAATTAGCATCAACCGCTGAGTATGTTCGCAACGTGGGATTTTTATCAATTTGTTGTCTGAAACCCTCGGGGGCATTGGCCTAGGATGGTAGGAGAGCCCTTGGGCATTGTATCCAGGGCGTTCTTGGGGGTCCCTTAGGGTGGGAAGGATGACGGGGGCCTGAATGAAGGGGAACACGAAGCTTGACAAGTTGATGGAACTTGCCTAAGTCGAATCTGGAACTCCAGGTTATAGACCAGAGTGCCTTGAGCACATCAGCAGACCACTGGAAAGGGTCCGAGGGCTCAGTCTGAGAGCGGCCAAAAGATGGCGGATCCCCGGGCAAAAGAGGAGGCGTAATGCCAAACACCATGGGAACCGGGAGATCGTGGGATCTCCTAAGAGATGGGGCTGGACATAACATCTGGGTGTTCAGGCGGTCCTACGTATCCCATAAGGATGGGAATAAAGCCACATGTAGTTCTGTAAAGCGTCTTTAAATTCCATTGGACAGAGGAGGGCTAAATCCTGAGGACAAGGTGCGTGTGGTGAAGCTATTGAAAACCCGACGTGAATGGGGAAATAATATCACATCAGACCACGCGATCCTGTGGTCAAGGTCCCAAAGGCGAAACAAACGCAATAGCGGACCTCAATCTAGACCCAAAGATGAAAGTTCTGGGCGTTCCTACGTATCCCATTAAGATGAGAATCAAGCTAGACGTAGTTCTAGAAATACAGTTTAACGTCATGTTGGACGAAATATGTATCTTAGTGTTAGGTCTTAGAGCTCGGACCAAGAGGATCTTAGTTTTAGGTCTTATAATATGGACCATGAGGATCTTAGTTTTAGGACTTAGAACTCGGACCATGAGGATCTTAGTTTTAGGTCATAGAGCTCGGGCCAAGAGTATATTAGTTTTAGGTCGTAGAACTCGGACCAAAGCGCAGTTAGGGTCATACGAGACCATACAGTTTAAGGTCATGCATGACCATACTAGTTAGGAAAAGTACTTCTTGAGGAACCTGGCATTGGTGGGAGGAGTGATATGTTCACCATCCATAGTCACCAGGGAATACACACCATTGGGATAGACCTTGTGGACAATAAAAGGCCCCTCTCACATGGGCTCAAACTTGGGTAGTTTTCTTCCAGGAATCATTGGCGCTCTAAGAGTCAGCACCAAGTCACCTTGCAGGAAGGAGCGGAGGCGAACCTTCTTACCGAAAGCTCGAACCATCCTGCTCTGATGCCATTCCAAGTTATGTAAAGCGCGAAGCCTACTTCCGTCCAGCGCATCCAATTCGGCTTGACGGATCTCGACAACTCTATTCGGTGCTTGCTGGTCGTAGACCGCCGTGTGCAATGAGGGCAGCTGGACCTCGATGGGAAGGACGACCTCAGCTCCGTATACCAGGGAATACGGAGTCACCTAGGTGGAATTGCGAGTCATCGTCCTATAAGCCCAGAGGGCATTGGGGAGCTGGTCTAGCCAACTTTTCTTGTTCTGGCCAACCATTTTTTGCAGAATGTTAGAGAGGGTTTTGTTAAACGCCTCAATCTGTCCATTCGCCTGCGCATGATAGCCGGAGGTGTGGTTAGAGCGAATGTTGTACTTCGCGTACAATCTCTTCAGCTCAGCCTCTCGGAAGTTGGTTCCATTATCCATTAGGATAGCGTGAGGTATTCCAAACCAGTGAATGATAATAGAGCTCACGAACTCGGCGATAGAACCATCCTTGACATCCCTGAGCGGGACTGCCTCTGCCCACTTTGAGAAGAAATCCGTGGCGGTTAAGATGAACATGCTCTGGCGGTCCATCGCCGGTGGGTAAGGACCTATGACATCCAACCCCTAGACTGCAAAGGGAAAAGAATAATTAGTAGTATGGAGAGGCTCTGGTGGCCGATGCACAAATTTAGCATGAACTTGGCATGCAAGACACCTCTTGGCGTACTCGATGCAATCGTGGATCATGGAGGGCCAGAAGTATCCCAGCCTCCGAATATGGTGGGACAACTTCGACCCGACCTGGTGGGCGCCACAGGAACCAGCATGCAATTCCTACATGACCTGTGGGATCTCCACTCCTTAAAGACAATGGAGGAGAACACCGTCAAACCCACGCCTGTAAAGGATCTGCTCACGACTGGGACCGCTTTGAAGGGTGAAATGCGGCACACGACGCCAGATTCGTTCCCGCTCTGCTCGGTCCATCAGAAAATTATCATGCCGGAGATATTCAACCAAGGGTGTCCTCCAGTAAGGAACTGTCTCGATCACCACATCTGAAGCCCCAGGGGGTCCTGACGCGGGGGCACCAGTGGTGAGATGGTTCACTCGCGGTCCACGATCGCCCTCCAGGATAACAGGAGAAATGACTTTTCAGTGCACCACGTGGATGATTAGGCCATCCTGTTCGGGTTTCGTGAGTGATGAGGCCAGGCTGGCCAAAGCATATGCTTGATTCTTCTGTGACTGGGGAACGTGAACGACATCTGCTTGGGAGGGGAACTTAGCCATTAGATGGAGGGTGCACTCCAGCAATGGCAGGAGTTCTGGCTTCCTAACAGCATAGTCATCGTTGACCTGCTTGATGACTAGCTCAGAGTCCCCTTTTACATACAAGTGGGGTACGTTAACCTCCAGAGCCAACTCGAGGCCAGTGATGAGGGCATTGTATTCTGCCTCATTGTTGGTGCAGCCTTCTAACAACAAGAAATAATATGGAAGAACGGCTTGCTCCGGGGTGATGAAGACGATACCCAAGCCCACTCTATTAAGCCTATGATCATTGAGACTTGTACTGGTAGGGCTTCAGGAGGTGCCGTCAAAGTGCATCAGCCAGCATGGGGTGGCGTGATCGACTGAGAGGATTTCCTCATCAGGAAAGCCTAAATCCAGTGGCTAGTCCTCAGAGGTTGTGTGGGCAGCTAAGAAGTCTGCCAATGCCTGTCCTTTGACGACCTTCTGAGGTACGAACCTAAAGTCGAACTGCTGGAGGATCACCGCCCAGCATGCCAATCGGCCGGTCAACATAGGCCGTCTCAGGATGTATTTCAACAGGTCTACCCGAGAGACCATCTGTAACTCTTGGTGCTGCAAGTAGTGCCGCAATTTCTGTATGGCGAATACAAGCACCAGCCAGCTCTTCTCGATGGGAGAATATCTAATTTCCGCGTCGAGGAGCATACGGCTGAGTTAGTAGAGGTTATTCTCTGTTCCCGCATTGTTCTTCTAGGCGAGAAGAGTGCCGAGAGATCTCTCTAGGGCGGTCACGTAAAGGACCAGCGGATTTCCGGGAACGGGTGGCTTCAGGACCAGAGGTTGAAGCAGATACTACTTGATTTCCTCAAAAGCGGTCTGACACTCTCCGTCCCACCCACATGCGGCACCTTTCTTCATGAGTCGAGAAAAGGGCTTACACTTGCCTGCCAGATTTGCAATGAATCGGCGTATATAGGGTAAGTGGCCTTGGAGGCCTCAAGGATCCCGAATATTATTCGGGGGAGGCATCTGACTAATGGCATTGATCTTCTCGGGGACAATTTCGATACCTCGATACCTAACAATGAAGCCAAGAAACTTTCCGGATGTGACCCCGAAGGCACACTTCAATGGGTTCATCTTCAAGTGGCGAGAACAGAGGAAACTGAACACTTTCTCAAGGGCTTTGAGATGGTCCCAACATTGATGAGATTTAACCACCAGGTCATCTACGTAGCACTCCACCAGTGTCCCGAGGATCAGCTTGAATATGCGGTGCATAGCCCGTTGATAGATGGCACCCGCGTTCTTCAGGCCGAAGGGCATAACCCGGTAGAAGAAAGTGCCCTGGCGGCCCTGAAGGCAGTGAACTCTTCATCCTCAGGGGCCATCCGGATCTGGTTGTACCCTGAGTACCCATCCATGAAGGAGAGGGCTTAGAACCCGGCCGTTGTATCGATTAACAGCTCTGTCACGGGAAGGGGGAAGTCATCCTTCGGACAGTGGCGATTAAGATCGAGGAAGTTGATGTAGACCTTGATCTGCCCGTTCTTCTTCCTGACGGGCACAATGTTGGCTAGCCACCGGGGGGTACAGGACTTCCTTGATGAAGTTGGCCTTGATGAGTTTATCAACTTTGGCCTCAACCATGGCACCATGAAAGGGGTGCATTTTTCTGGGAGGCTGCTTGAACCTGCGATGGTTTGCTGGGAGGCCAAGGCGGTGGACAGCTACCTGGGGATCTAGTCTCGACATCTCGTTCTAACTCCAGGAAAACACATCACAGTGCTGTCTGGGGAAGTCTATGTACTGTTTCCGTTCATTGGGAGGCATAGCAGCACTGACCAAGGTGGGTCTCGGGTCCGCCTCACTACCGAGGTTCACCTGTACTAGCTCGTCGACCGTGGTGGAGACGCCCTCCTCAAAGGGAGGAGGAGCATCTTCCACGTCTTCTTCTCCGCCTATGGAAGGACCATCCACAGGGGAGCCATTTCGGGGCTGCTCGACCTTGATGGTGAGCTGGAACTGGCTTGGGTGGCAGAGGTTGTCACGACGGGAGACTCATGCACCGCAGAGACCATGGTGACGAAGGCAGTTGATCCAATCCCATCTGGCCTTCGGCCCAAGGGGCCATGCTTTACGAAATCAAAGCAGTGGTGACACGTTGGCTTGAGCCAGTCGATTCCGGCTTGGCGAAAGAGACACGTATGACGTAATGTCATTGCCATGAGCCCAACGTCCCGATATCGTACAGGGGTAGGAGGCTTGGGGATCACCTGATCCTGGTTGGTGTAAGAGTACGTGGTGATTTCCCGTCATTTCTTAGACCTGGAATATGCCTTCCTTTGGTACCCGAGACAACAAAGAACTCTCCCATATCCGGAGTCGTGGCCTCCAACCGATGGATTGGGAAGACATATGCGGCATCCAAACCTGCCCAGGGATCACTCGCGACAGCGGTGGGCTCAACCTCACCTGCCAGGATTTGCTTGACCTTGCTCTTGTAATAGTCAGCATCCAGGTAATGAGCTTCACAAGAGGTAAACAGAGACGCATCTCCTTGGAGCACACCCACTCGACCCTTAAGGGAGTATTTGAGGTACTGATGGTATGATGGGGGAACCGCTGCGTGAAGATAGAGCCACAACCTGCCCATCAATGCGTTGTAGGCAGTGTCCTGAGAGACAACCATGAATTCAATATTGGCAATTAAGCCGCTGAACTGGGTCTTCAGACGAATCTTGCAGAGTGGAGTTTTCTCGGTCCTGTCATACCCCTGGATTCTAAGGTTAGAGGGAGTTAAATCATCCTCGGACAACCCCAGTTTTCGTAGTGTCTGAGTTGGGATCAAGTTAATCCCAGAACCCGTTTCGACAAGACAGTGATGGACATCCATTCCATTGAACTGGATGGTGATGTACAGCAGGAAAATGTGCCCCTGTATGGGAGGGTCTTCATCATCACCGGAGAATTAGATAATCGCCTGACATTCGTCGTCCTCAATCACCTCGGTGTGGAAGGCTTCTGCATCCGCAGCCTCTGTTTCAAACTGGAGGGGGCTCTTTAGAGCCTCGGCGAGCGCCTCACGCATTTCAGACGACATGTGAATGGCCTCAAGGATGGAAAGACTCGTCGGAATGTTGTGCAGATGCTTCAGGACATCATACTTTCACGCCAAATGCAAGCTTCTGCTTACAGGAGGTTGCTCTGCGATTGGGGGCATCACCGGCCCTGCTGGCAGGACCGGTGGCTGACTGGTACTAGGCACGTCCCACTGTTCACTAGCTGAAGCCCGAGAGGTGGCTGTCGTGCTAGGACCGGAAGGCCACAGTCGGCCAGTGGTAGGGCTGGGCTGGTTGCGACGCGGGCAAGGCGGTTCCGCCCGATCCAGCAACACAAACAATGGTGGAAGAAAACCTGTTGTCACCGGGTGAGGGAGCCGCAAGTGCTGCTCTCTGTATCGGGCCTGCTGCCTGGTCTCAGTAGCGTGCACGGCCTGACTAGAGGTGACGACTGCTGTGCCCCGGTGATTCAATCAGCCACGGTTCCGTCGACGTTGGAGACTGCTGGGGACATTGGGGAGGTCCACCTGGTGCTCCTCGTCGTCGGGAGCCAAAAACGGATTTACCACCTCTACGGTGTTAACCGAAGCATACCCCGAGCTTTCTGGGAGATCCGCCTAGAACTCCTCATCGTCGGGAGCCACAAAGGTATTTACCAACTCTACGGTGTTAACCGAAGCGTACCCCGGGCTTTCTGGGAGGTCTGCCTAGCGCTCCTCATCGTTGGGAGCCACAAAGGGATTTACCAACTCTACGGTGTTAACCGAAGTGTACCCCGGGCTTTCTGGGAGGACCGCCTGGCGCTCCACATCGTCGGGATCCAGAAAGGGATTTACCAACTCTACGGTGTTAACCAATGCATACCCCGAGCTTTCTGGGAGGTCCTCCTGGAACTCCTCATCGTCGGGAGCCACAATGGGATTTACCAACTGTACGGTGTTAACTGATGTGTACCCTGGGCTTTCATTCAAAGAGTCATCCACTACCGGACAGGGTCTCAGAGGGATCCCCATTTCTGGGGGCATGAAATTACCAAGCGTGTGAGAAAATGACGGCAATGGCAGGGCGCGTTCTTTCTTCTTGCACTGCTTCCTGCTCTTCTGAGAAGAAGTAGGCTATGAAGACGATGCCAAAGCGGCGCTCGCAGACTCCGAGGGATCTGGATGACTCAGGCGGGCACGGATGATGCCATGGGCATGGGAGACCATCTTGCGGGCCATCCAGTCATTATACTTCCGAGACCCACAGTCGGAAACCTGTTCCCACCCATCCCCGTTGTCACTACTGCCATCTGATCCCACGAAGACTCCTGCCACCTGTGCCAGGGGTGGGCCCAACCCGACAATGTTGTTGTCAATATGTTCTTGGATCACGTACTTGAACACATTGTATTGTTGGATGGTGTGTCCCAGGATCCGGTGATAAGGACAGTAGTTAGGGTGATCCGTGAGACATGCCTATTCTGGCGTCTGACACTCAGGCAGTCGCATGATCATCTACTCCAAGGCGCTATGGAAATAACCAGGGACCTGGGCCTCGCCAAATGAGTAAGCCTGATTCCTTCTATCTAGAAATGGGACTATTGGGGGCTGACCATGGCCAGGGGCCGAAGGAGCAGGCCGAGGAGGCGGAGCCAGATTACCTCGCCTAGGTGGTGGCAGTGCGTTATGTGGAGGCGCCTGACGATTTTGAGGCGGTCGCTGCTGGGCCGGAGGCTGTGGGGTTGGACCCCTATGAGCCTGCTGATCTGGCCTCACTGGCAGCAACTCTAACTGTCTGGGGGCCTCTATCTGGGCCACAACAGCGGGCTTGGCTATGGCGGCTCTCCTTGCAGAGATTACAGGAGGCAGCGGGCGCGCCTGACTAGCCGGTTGCAGGGATTCTTCGAGGCGATGAGCCTTGTCCGAGATGTCTCGGAACCGTCCAAGGTAATTTTTCATGATCATAGAAGGAACCAACTCCACCTTGACTTTCCCTACACACATCTTCAGTAATTCCTCCTGAGTCAGCGGCATGTCAAGGGAGTACGTGAGCCCCTTCCATCGGGCGACGAAGTACGCGACTCACTCGTCGGGCCATTGCTTGCACCTGATGAGGTCTGCAATGTTCGTCTTCAGGGTTGTGGAACTGAACTGGTATAGGAATTTCCGGTGATGGTCCTCCCAGCTAGTCACCGATCCAACAGGGAGATGGTTGTACCAGACGAATGTTGGTCCTTCCAATGTCTAAACGAAGCACCGGAGCTTGGCAGCCTCCTGCTTCTCTGGAGACCCTAACATAGGCCCGCACCTCGAGTTGAAGTGGTCCAAGTATTGTGGCGAGTTTCCGGTCCCGTTAAAGGATGAAAAAGTGGGGTTCCCAAATCCTGGCGGGGACGGTATGTCATCCACCCATGCGGGGTACGGCTTGCCATCCAGTGGGATTGCCACCTGCCGAGTTTCCAGGGCCTCCAAGCGGGTGATGAGTACTTCCATCAGATCATCCGGATGCGGATTCCTATCCTGACGGGGATCTCTAACCACAAGAATGTTTCCATTCTCTTCGATTCGATAGTCGCACTCATTGGTTCACAGGGCAGCTGGCGAAGCGACTCTCGGAGCGGCGGGAGGAAACTGAGCAGGGTCCCCCATGTTGTCTCACCGCTCTGGAGGGTTCGACGAAACATATCGCGCCCTCTTTACATGGGTTTTAGTGTCTCCCCTGTCGGCGTACACGACACGGTCACGGTTTCCCGATGGGATCTCAGCAAGGGGTAGATGCTCCTGCCCCTGCTGTCCTGGTCTAGGGTCATCGTAGTCAGGCCGCCGCTCTGCAATGCGTTCAGCCAGGAGCTCATCAACCAGCCTCTTTTACTCAGCTAGTTGTTGGCGCAATGTGGCCTTCTCGGGATCTTCCTATACCTTCTGCACTGAGGCAGATGGGTCGGTGATTTTGACAGACCCGACGGGCTCTTTACCCTTGCCGATGTTTCGGCCCAGCGCCAGTTCCTCCGTGGGTACAGGAAGACCTAGGAGGATCCTATATTGGAGAGTAAACCTCCCAGCTGGGTCCAGTAGTGGCCTGTACTAAGGGGGTGTGTCCCCATCGAGGGGATTCACAATGTTTCCCTCATCTGGAAGGTCAGCCATGTTGACTGCGACTGCCCTTGGTGACGTTCCCTCAAGGCCGCTCCGTGGATCGGGCTGTCGGCGGATCACACAGAAGAGGAGAGCAGTGTACTTCCCCCCATCCGCAGACGTGCGTGTGGGGGGTGGCTTCTTCAATTACTCTACAGAGTACTTGAAAACTCTGGACGCATTGTTGCTGGTGGGCGTCATGGTGGTCCATCGACTCGTGGTGTCAAACAGTGGGGAGTGCTGCTAGGTCGACCCGGCGGCACTGCTCACCAATATCCTCGAGACGCGCTTGGCTCCCGGGATAAGGCACTAGCTGACGGCGAAGGCGGGAGTGAGTAACCCTAAGAATCTGGTGGAAGCATTCAAACTCTCCCGGGGTGAGGGACTCTGGCACTTCAAAATCTGATTCTGCGACCGGCCAAAACATCTCAGGGAAGTGGCCCGCTGCAAGAACAGTCCAGAAGCTCCACGACTCCGGTCCAGGGTCTGGAACATGCCGCCCCTACTCGTCCACTGAGGAAAGACAGGGAATTGGAAATGGTGCCGAGGCGGGCCGTCGGGGCGGTGGGTTGGCTGGTGGGGAATACGACGAACAGGCCGATTGGCCGCCGATCCCTGGGTCCTCTTCCAGGGGTTGCAGTGCCCTGGCTGCCACATCGTGATAGGATGGTCCGGCGAATGGGCATCCTGTCACAGCGTCGGTTCTCACCGAGGGTGTTTCGCCTCGCGATTCTTCCATCGGTCCCCAGAAAAGTTCCTCACCCTCCATAACAGGGGCGAGAGGTGCTTCCGAGGAGGCCAGCAGCAACTGCGTTCTTGATCCCTGGCGGTATGCCAAGTCCTCGTCCTCCTGAATATACCTTATAAGGGAGGAGGGAATTATACGGATCTCGCATTTGGGGAGTACGAGACTAACGCGCCACGTCCCCATGCATGCCCTCAACTCGAAGGGTTGGGGGGAGGTTTCATCGTCGAGTCTTACTCTGCCTCAGAATCCGAGAAACAGACTGGTCTAATTTCCGTCCAGACCCCCTGACATTCTTCCTGCGGCGTTGATGCCCGACCTTCCTGCCCCTGGGTAGCTTCTTAGGGTAAGGATGATTTCCATCATGGGGTCCCCCGGCCACAATGGAGCTGGGGCAGAGGGGACTGATGGACGGGGTGCGAGAAGCACCGGGACAAATTTCGAAAGGGACATGGGGAGTACCTCTATGTGAGTGAGCGACTGGACACACAACGGCTCCATGCTCGCGGCCAACAGTAGGGGGAGTGACCTCATACCCCATGGAGTGGACGCTGGAAGGAGTCATACCCAGATCATAGCTGTCACGAGGAAGCCTTCAGCTTCCCAGATCGGTGGCACAGAATGAGCCGTCATGGTGAGCAGCACTACCACGGATTGGTCCACAGTGGCCATTTCCAGTGTCCGCGACTGGGATATTCGACCCAAATTGACTATAGGGCAGTCGGGGTTTCGATCCCAGTCGGACAAGTGGTTGACCCCTACTCAACGTGTGCAGGATCTGGTAATAGGAGTTAGTAGTGGCTCGGGCCACAGTGGTTGCTGATGTTGGTTCCCCAGGAAGGTAATTCTATCCCACTCGCACCCGACGCTGGCGTCGAGTAAGATGGGATGGAACTGGTGGTGTAGGCATGACGATTTCCTGCTCCTCGGCTCGGGGAGTCGGGCGGCGGCATCGACGCAGCCTGGCGGGGGTTCTTGCTGTTAACCCCTTGGACAGATCGCCGATCGGGTGGACCCAGACATCCCCCACCTCATTGGCGTAGGGGAGGGATGTGTCAAAGCACTCCAAGGATAGGGTCCTGAAGCGGTTGAATGTCGTCATGGGGAGTGGCGGCTCCCTGCGCGGCCCTTGAGGGCGGCGATGGTGGTGAGGCGTAGCCGCCTCTTGATCCAAGAAGGCCATGCCCCTGGTTGGGATGACCCCTTCCTCGTCATACCTACGAACCAGGTCATTGATCACCCTCCGCTGGATGATTTCTGACGGGGAGAGGGGGCGCAAGAGCCCGGATTCTATGGCGGTCGAAGTCGGAGCGACCGTGGAATAGGTGGGACCGCGCGGGGTAGCCGCGTCGGTACTGCCCCTGCCCTTGCGCCGGTGGGCAGGTGGCGATCGAGCTCCGAATGCAGTGATCTGATTCTTGGAAATAGGGAGATGAACCCATTAGTATCAACAGGAAAGGAGATCATCAACCAAGGCCCAGCGTCATAGCATCTTCCATGGTTGGCGAGAGGGATCCATGCTGACGACGTCACAGAACGGAGTAGTCAACGTCCTGACGGCCTCGACCCTTGGCGGGTTCACATCTCGGTGAGGGTTACCCGGACCTAGTGACATGCTAATCTTCTGATGCCTCGACGGCTACCATTCCCCGTACTGAGGAGAAGAGCTTCCCATCGGGTTCGCCATTTTTGTGGATCCGACGCCCTGATGGCTACCATTCCCTGTATTGAGGAGAAGAGCTTCATGTCGGGTTCACCATTTTTGTGGATCTGACGCCCCGACGGCTACCATTCCCCGTATTGATGAGAAGAGATTCACGTCGGGTTCACCATTTTTGTGGATCTGACACCCCGACGACTACCATTCCCCGTATTGAGAAGAAGAGCTTCACGTCAGGTTCACCATTTTTGTTGCTCCGATGCTTTCGCCGGGACGCGCGCATCCGTCTGTAGGGAAGACGCGCTGCTTTTTACCCCGCATTCCCACTTTCCAAAGGCGGGCGACATCTGTTCCTTGTTCAGGGACGTCTGCTCCTTGATCGAAACCGGGATGATGGGATGTCGGTTATTCCTTCCGTGGATTCCTCCTAGGAGCTAATCACCTAATCCGGGTCTCCCTCATAGATTTAATACGGGTTCGTGAAGCTCATTCCCGGTGCCATATATACATGGACGCCAGTTAATTACTCTGCTTCCATCAAGACGCTCCAACGGGTCTTGTCGGGGTAGCATCCTTCGGTGAGGAGAATGGTCACGTTGGGGCGTCGTCGGCATGTCTGTTTTTGGTCCCTCATCTCAAGGCTTCTCAAGGGCGCGGAAGCCCGATGCATCCCACATCAAACGCGAGGAATGTGTACCATCTGAGGTTTTCCTCAGCTTCCCATGTTTAACACGGGGTATGTCGCGAGTTTAACATGTTGCGAAGACAGATCGGGTTGAAGGACCCCTAGGGGGAACACCGATATTGGGGCCAGCACGTGGGCGGCTTCTCGGATGCCATGGAGTGGGATGGGGTGGCATGATCTTATAGGGATGTGGCGGCCCGAGTAAGGGCCATGATGGATGGTGGAGTGAAACATGGGGCTTATGTTCTAAGACGACCCAAGAGGGGGAATACAGTTTAACGTCATGCTGGATGGGATACAGTTTAACGTCATGCGGGACGGGATACAGTTTAACATCATGCAGGATGAGGGGTTTGGGGATTACGCTCGGAGGCGGCCCAAGGTGGTCAGGGAACCGACATGGAGAGGTCGGGACAACCGTGTGGTGGGCTTGAACCTCGTGGAGGCTTCCTACGTACCGTGCGTTAGCACGGATCAAAGTCCACATAGTTCGCTGGGATGGGGCTTACACTCTGGGGCGGCCCATAAGAGGATGTCATGGTCGATGCGCGCTCTAAGCCCATGTGAGTCATGCTCAGTGTGGGAAACAAGAGGCATCAGGGACCAGATGATCACGTCGCGAAGGGTGCGTCCATGAGAAGCGGAATGGGGCTTACGGGTTGAGCGGCCCAAAGAGGAAACAGGGGCATACGTGTGGTTAGCGGCCCTTGGTGCCGGGGCTTACTCCAGGGTGGAGGCCCATGGTGCGGCAAAGCGCAGTAGGAAAAGGACTCCACTGGCCTTGTCAGGGGGAAGTACGGAGATGCATGGGTGCAGTCATCCATAAGAGAGGCTAGGGGCTTACGCTCTAAGGCAGCCCTTCCCCCGCGGACAAACTCCGCTCCGACAAGGAGGATCTCATTCCATGTGAGGAAGAGTCCATTACCTTGGAGACGAGTGGGCGTAAAAAATGTCTGAGCTGGGGGGACCCTGCGTGCGAAGCACTGGGTCAGACCACAGTTTAACGTCTTGTGTTAAGGATGAGGTACTTAGCAGTTTAACGTCCTGCAGCTTGGATGAGGTGGGTTCGCTCCACACCCCTAGGGCTTACATGCCCAATGCCCTCTACCCCTTGTGGGAGGGGAGGTATTGGCAAGGCCATAGTGAAGGGGGGTCGCAGGGAAAACCACCGGGGGGTCCACGTTAGCGTGGCTATGTGAAGAAGAAATAGTTGTTAGCGTGCCTATGCGGAGAAGCACAAGGAAAAGCAACACAATGGGAAACACGGCCCAAGGGACCATGAGGTTACTTCGCACGACCCTGGAAGGACGTACGGGAAAACAATGCATGGCGCACATGCCTGGCAGGGGAGACATCAGGTGACGGTACAGGGGGAAGCCAAGGGGTGTCATGGTGAGGGGTCCTGGGATTTGCGCGCAAAAGGGAAGGTTTGCGTGCAAAACACCGGGACGACGCGCAATTGGAACAAGGGAATTGCGCGTGGATAGGGAACTACGTGCATGGTTTTGAGCACACGGCAGGGTATTGCGCGCAAGAGACACGGATTGCACGCATGGTTGGAACCCTCGGGAGGGGGCAAATTCACTGAAGCTGGTGGGGTTGCGCGCAAAGGCGAACTCCAGGGCAAGGTTGCGCGAAATGAGGGTTTTACCTGGATTTCATCTTGCGCGTGGGGGTAGCCGAATTGCGCTCACGGGAGTCGCTTCGGATTCCTCAACCCCCAAACCATTCGGGGTCACCTTCAATTTATAGGCGACCTCCGACGCGGAATCCATGTGGCGCGCGAAATTTTTCGCGCCGAGCGCAGCCTGCGAGCAAACACTCGCCACGCAGAACCGGGGCACGCAAAGATTGCGCGCCTCATCGGATCGATTCCACGAAACCCGGTGATTCTACGCACGCAGAACAATTTTTCACGTGGATCCTCCTTTATTTCATGCACCACATCCCGGGCCTCCGGATCGGACCTCTGATTCTGAATATGACTTCGCTTCGTTATTTCGAAACTTCCTTCGAGAGTTACGGTCTTTTTTCAGCGTCAACAATGACGTCTTTCGTGTGTTTCAACTGAGGAGGTATGTTTATGACCCATCACACATAATGGAATGGGGAGTGGTATAAATTGGGGATGGAGTAAATTTTGCTGACTACCTGATAGAGATCAAGGATCGTCATGAGTGGATCCTTCGTGGGTAGAAAATTCCTTCGATTCTTGAATAGTGGAAGCTCGGGAATATCCATGAGAGAAAATTAGATCAGGAGGCTTTGATTCGTGTACAATACCAACATATTTTTAATTAGCCTTGATTTTGGATATTTTGGGACTAAATCTCCTATTTCTAGGAGAATTTAATGTCTTGGATTTTTTGTGTATTATTTTAAATATTATAGAGACATATATTGAGACCATGTACAAAGAAGGTGCGTGATTCTGAGGCCCGGTGTTATAGGAATATATGTTTTATAAATATTAAACAACAAAGATCACACACATATATTTTTCCTAAAACAGTGTAATATCTTCAAATGTTCACAAAGATCAGAAATGAGATGGCACCATTTCATTCATTGTAGCAAATTTTCCCAAGGTAGGTCCCAACATCAGTTTGTGTAGGCCGATTGTGAATGTTAGTTTTCAGAAGATTAATAAATAAAATAAATTGTTAATATATTTAATTTTGAATGTTACGTTGATGTATTGATGATTCCTTTTGACAA
This sequence comes from Viscum album, assembly GCA_963277665.1. Lineage (NCBI taxonomy): Eukaryota > Viridiplantae > Streptophyta > Magnoliopsida > Santalales > Viscaceae > Viscum > Viscum album. The sequence continues at coordinate 1,066,476,341 of OY728136.1, forward strand.
AGGGTTTTTTAGGAATTAAGGTATCATCATAACCCTCTAATTCCTCTAAGACATGGAGAAGGGAATCAAAAAAAATGCAGGAGAACAATGAAGGATGGACAGCCATGGATTCAATATATCAGGGATCGACAAACAATGGCGACACAACTTCACTCATCATTAAATACTAGTACAAATCAATGTAGGGTATTTTTATTTTTATTCTATTATTTTCATGTTCTTAGAAAAAATGATGAACATGGATCAACCCAAAAACAAGTTGACATGTGGTTTGATTGTCTTTACATAATGTGTTTCGATTGATGGTTTATTATCCAAGATTTTTATGGGGATTTAATTTTTTTTCATAATCATTCTTACATAATGGATCGAGGCTAGTATGATCAACAACTACTGTTCGATTCTTGGGACGTTAATTGTCCTTATCTTCCATAATCATCTCCATGTTCATTAATTTTTTAATCCATTATGAACGAATCATCATTGTGTCCCCAATTTATTGTGCAACAATAAAAAATGAATGATATGACATTGTCATGAAACAAAAGATATGTGACAATGAAATAATTTCATGGTTAGGATGGGATAGTGGTGCACTACGGAGCAAGCAGTGCCAAACAAAATAGGCTGAGGGAGCGGCTCCTATTGGTCCAGGCATGCAGTAGTGTAGGTCAATGCTGATGATAAGTCACTGGCAGCATGGTAATTAGAGGAGGAATGTGGCATGATGGAGGCTGTGTGGCTACCCATTAAATAGAAATTCCCATTGGAATGTGGAGATCATGGGGTACATAGAATTTTTGGGATGAATTCATGGATTGTGGTGTTGCACTGTAGGACCTAGAGGGAACACAATCGGTTCAGGCCGCATGCAGATGCTCTTTCGGCCTACTTTGATGCCTTCCATACAAAAGGTATTCGGCCTCACTAGGCCGAACATTTGTCCAGGATGGACTAGGCCTAGTGGGCTGGGGTAGACGTGGCACATAATGTGGGGTTGGGTGGGGTCTTTCGGTGGGTTGAGTCAGATCTAGACTAGACACTTGTTAGACCTTTTTAATAAAATGATCATAACATTCAAACCGAGTGTCTATTTGACGCAACTTCACTGATGTCGAGACACTTGAAATGAGAATGTCCTTATCAGACCAATGTGGGGTTTTGACATGGATATTTATAGTGACATGGTCTATTTACAAGGGATGTATCCTGGGATAAGTGGTACAATTCATGTGACTACTACTTATCATGCACCCTCTATATTGAACAAGAATTAATTATCTCAGCCACATTATCTTTTATGAGTTTTGATAGGGTTATTTCCCTTAATCATTTACATGATGGTCTGTTGGTATAAATTCTTACACACAAGTGTATGATCCATTTAGTAGGAATATAAGTTAGATTTTCTGGAATACCTTAATAGGCCCCGAACAGATCCTTTATTCTTTCTTCCTACCAAATGTAGAGTCATCATTATTGAAGTTATCGTCTTCTCCAAGCGTCGATCCACTAATTAGAGTGTTAATCTAGACTGTGTTGTTGGTATCGACCCATGTATTTGACTACAATCATGATATGATGTATAATATCTCTTTTCAATTCATTTAGTGTTTCTCTCTCATGAATGTTTTTGATGAAAAATACTTCTCAAAGGAACATAATTTGTGCTACCAATACATGGAGTGTGTTCTACTTGATGAGTGATTAAGGGAATCTTTGTACTAAATGCCTAGTGTAGGTATATAGTTGTTATGACTTACTGTAGAGTTTTTTGCATGGATTGAGTCTATCTAGATTTTTTTTATTATATGATATAGACATATACATCTATAGATTTGAATGTACATTCCTTTGTGTACTTATTTGTGGTTTCTAGGGGTCCTACTGACAAATTCTATGCTCACCCATGTTGGGGATTTTCCCACATTCCTCATGTCTTCAACAAAATATTGGGCTATTGATATAGTCTAGGTAGAACCATGACCAGATGATACCTCATGAGATCAGAAAGATTGTGGTGTTCTTATGGCTTCAAACAGTTTCCTGAGTACCATGATTCTGGTAGGGTTTTCTAAATATGAGATTTAAGAAATTATTTACAAAAATTATATTTTATTTATTTTTATTCATTAATTTTTTGCATTCAATCACATTCACTATTGTACACTAGTTGTGGGTTATAGTGGTTTTCAAAAATTGATTACTTAGTGTATTTACATTCTAGCATTTGTGGGATTGGTGATGTGTGTGTGTGTGTTTAGGTACTAAGGATGTTCCTCCCTTGATAGTGATATTATTTATTAGTGATAGTCAGCAGCCCCTATCTTATTAGAAGTGGGATTAGGGTGTCACAAAATCAGCCACTTAGGGGTGGGTCGGGACATTTATAATTGTAGTTTTGATAAGGAATTGGGAGGATGTATATAATGGTAAATTCAACGATTTATTGGATTCTCATCATAAAACTTGTTCCTTCTGCAAATTTTTAAAGAATTGTCTAATGTTAAATGTTTTTAAATGAAATTTCAGTTCAAAAATAAATATAAATTCATTTTTTTAACAGGTTAATGGGGTTTATCAAATATTATGATAATTTTAAATTAAACGATGTGTAGTTGGTTTACTTGTCAATTAAAATGCCAATCTTTTTATAAACATCCACCACAATTGGAAAATTGATTTTTCATCCCCCAGAAAACCTTTATCTTAACCTATATTCCATACCTGGGTGACTTTGGGGTCCCCTATCCCACTTGGGGTCTTTTCATTCGACGATTGATCATTGTTGTGATCGTGTTGTGACCTTCCATGTAAGTGTGATCTTGATCAATTTTTTCTACCTATTTTCCTCTTACGAGTTGTAAGATCATCAAAAAAATCATATATCTGAAATCTATGTTGATAAATATCGTTTCTAGAACAGTGTTCATGTGTCTAATGAGCCTTTATTCTTTTTTTTTCAGTTTTATTATGGGCCTTCTATTTCCACGACAAAGGTATGTAATTCTATTATGATTCACAATTTATATTAACCGTACGTTGTTTTCTATAACATCAATTCTTACGAATTAAGCAAAATTTGATGATTACAAATAAATGGAATTCAATATTTTTCATGACCAACCTTCACCGAAAGGAGGGAAGGGTCAGCAGATTTCCAAGCCCTTCCTTCTTCAAGTTGAAGGAGATATAATGACCCTCGAAACCCGCATTCAACAGGTCCCGGAGTGGAGACCAGTGCCAAGTGTATATAATCACTCACAAAATGGAATACATTACCCTTTTTTTAATAGGATCGAAAGATAAGATAGTAAATCCCACAACAACAAATTTGAAAGTGCAAGAAAATCCAAAACAACCATTCACATATGCATGTTCTAAAAGTAATTTCAACAAAGTACAAAGTGACTAAAATGGTAAATTACAAAAGAAAAAAAAATGGCAACCGCAATTGTCCCAAAGGTCCGATCTTGTACAGTCAACACGATCCCTGAAGTCATCCAAGAATCCTGAAAACAATTTTATATATGTAGGGTGAGCGTACAAGTATACTCAATACGGAAAAACCTAAAGCTCTCGTGCACAAGTGGGGGGAATGTACTAGAGTCCCGTGAGAAAAAGAGTGAACCAAACACCTAACAAGGTAAACTAACCACCCTATTCTTACCAAGGCACACTCTCCAAATAACACAAGTCAAGTAAAGTATAGTAATAGCGTATCGATGTTTGGGTACCCCGCACCCCTTTCCCACTGGTTATTGAAAACATCCTATGCATCAGACCAATCCCACCATTCTCATTGTAGTCCCACTACCACACCCCACACACACACACATGTTCCATAACCTCACTACAGTCCAACTGCCAAACCCCACCCGCAAACACCTTGTCCACAATTGTCTCACGTAACCACACATGCAAACACCTAGGCTAGAACAACCATCGTCATGCCCGAAGACACCTGGGATAGAAGATCCACTGCCATGCCCGAAGACACCTGGGCCTCATCAAGAAGACACTTGGGAACGACCTGCATGCACACACCTGGGCCATAACGGCCACACTACCCCGCCCGTTGGTTCTTGGGATAATAATGGACTTTAGTTCATCACAGCCTGCCTGAAGATACTTGGGCTATCCTGGAAAGGGAACAGAAAAGGAGCTAATAACTAGCCACTAATGGAAGTGTTGGAAAAAACACTCTCCCCCATGAAATGGGGGTGTTCAACACTAAGTGATCAACTTGGGTGGGGCACGAATAAGAAACAAAAAACTACAAGTATATGTATAGGTAACAAGAACTCACCCAAAGATTAGATTTTTCTTCAGCCCGCCTAAAGAACACAATCATTACTACGTCCAAGTCACAACTCACGAAAAACCAAAAAACATTTGTCATATCCTAGTTTACATGTTATGTAATAACGTTTTTAAAAAAAAAAGTCTCTAGAACTACTCGGAAACTAACACCATAAGCACAAACCAAGGGAAAAAGATCCAGCCAAACGTCAAGTTAAGAATTCACACCCAGTTATCTTGTAAAGCCACAACAACCAAAGGAAGCCCCATGTTACAGCCCCATGTCCAATATCTTGGATCCAAAAGGTTTCTCGAAAACAGAGTATCCCACCCCAATTCGTGATATAACAGAGGATCCCATCCTCACTTTCACAACCACGAGAATATAACAACAAGGGATCTCATCCCCACCCACATCACCCACAATCGGCCCATGAAGGAAGAAAAATCAAGCCACTACCACCAAAGAAAAGAATTCCCATGGCGGAATTTTTCAGATTTAAATAATTTAAAACACTCCATGATTCCAATTCTGCTATACTTTAACCGGGGTTATCATAGTAAAGGGTTGATGCTGGTGCTTTTAAATTTATCTATACTGATTTACGTAATTAACCAAATTCATTTACACGTCAAGGGTTCTGAACCACAATATAATCCATTTAAAACACAAAAGGAAAGGGTTCGTTAGTGCACAGATAAAGACCACCAGTGGCCATGATTTTCAATAGGCGTAATCCCGCACAATTCAGAAATCATTAATCATGGAAGATTATAAAAACAAACAAAGCAGAATCATCGATCACACCCCTCCCCCTTCGTTCTTTATAGAATCTGTTCATTATCTTCATTTAGGTTTGGTTCATCCAATTCCATAGAATCAAAATCATTCCCACCCCGCATGATACACAAAAAGGGAGAGACGAAGGAGAAATTCCATACTTATTGATCAACGATCGATGCTAAGACTGGGTGCGGAATTTCACGGAGAGCGATTCGGCTTGCCTGAATGAAAAGTGGCATGGATGAACGGGTACTCCTAGTAGAGGTGATCGAGAATAGAAACCTAGGGGAACCCTTAGGTTATAAAGGGTGAGATAGAGCATGCCCCGTGCTGTTATGATATGGAGAAAAAGAACCCAAAACCATGTAAGGTGCAGGGTCGTGGGTTTACTACGCGGTTGAGACACTCACACTTCATTAAAGGTCCCCACCCTTTGTGTCGGTTTAAACCCACTCATACACCAGGTTAATTCATTAAATATTTAATAAAATTCCATTTATGGGCGTTACTGGAAAAACCCCGTTGGGTTAGGCGAGGGAAACCGATAGCTGAGTGCTACCGGTGGCTGACAACGACCGGTAGCTGAGATACTGGTAGGCTGGAGCTACCAGTACCTGAGAGATACTGGTAGGTTGTAGCTATCGGTAGGCTAAGGCTACCAGTAGCCCTACCTTTAGAGCACCTAGACTACCCAGACTACCCAGAACACCCAACATCAGATTTTCACAAAGTAATGGACCCCAAAACCCAGGCCATTACACCATATACTTCTCAAACTATTCTCTCCCTCGAGAATATATGACCAACCAGAAATGAGAAGAGTGGGGTCTGAATAACCACCCTCTAAAGATAATTCTCAAGAGCGAACCTCATTGTCAACTAAAAACATGATTCTCTTAAGAACCAAGAAATCATACCATGTCAACTGCCCAGCCATGTGGGTTGGGGAGTCTCCTTCCCCATGTCAAGATACTATCTTCTTTGGGCGACACTGACTTTCCTACACGGATTTAATCGCATCCACCTTAATGCGTCTTGATTAGGGGTTGGGTCCCCCTCCCCGTAGCCAGGACATTTCACACCCATTCAGAGAAAGGAAAACCACATATTTCATATCAAAACAAGATAAAATGTTCTACCACAACAGGTATAAACCAAACAGTAAAAAACTCAAAATAAATCTGGGTACAGGGCACGCATCTATGCTTCCATCTCCCACGTACTCTCCTCAAGCCCACCATGTCTCCATAACACACGAACCATGGGGATGGTTTTCCCACAGAGCACCTTCTCCTCACAATCCTCAATCATCACTGGTCTTTCCCCAAAAGTCACATCATCCTCGATATCTAGCTCTCCCAAATAAAAGGCGTGTGAATCGTCGTGAAGATAACGACGAAGCTGGGACACATGGAATACATCGTCTATCCTTAGTAGCAGCGGTGGTAGCGCTAGCTGATAATCCACTTCACTGACCTGCTGCAACACTTCGAAGGGTCCGATGAACCTAGATGAAAGCTTACTCCCTTTTGTTGAACCTCTGTTGCCCATGCTGATGGGAGACCTTCAATAACACGTGGTCTCCAACCTAAAACTCCAAGGGCCTCTTCCTGGAATCAGCAAACAACTTTTTTCGGTCTTGGGCCGCCTTCATCCTTTCCCGTAAGAGCTGAACCTTCTTTATCATGCTCTGCACCACCTCCGGGCCAAGGATGCCTGCCTCTCCTACTTGGGTCCAACACACAGGTGAACGGCATGGCCTCCCATACAAGGCTTCAAACGGGTCCATACCAATTGTAGAGTGATATCCATTATTATAGTCAAACTATACCAAAGGCAAGAATCACACCCAGGATCCTCCTTAGTCATGAACGCATGCCCACAACATATCCTCCATGGTTGGATGGTGCACTCTGTCTGCCCATCTGTCTGGGGATGGAAAGAAGTGCTAAGGCGTAGCTGGGTTCCAAAAGCATGCTGCAATCCTCTCCCGACTCGTGAGGTAAACCGTGCATCCCTATTTGAGACTATGGACCTCAAAACTCCAATGAAACCTCACTACCTCTTTCACGTACCTTCATGCCAAATAATCCACTGCAATCGACTCCTTGATCGCCAGAAAGTGAGCCGATTTCATCAACCGGTCCACTACCACCCAGATGGTGTCGTATCCCCCTTGGTCCTTAGGTAGTTCCGTGAAGAAATCCATTGAGATGTCATCCCACATCCACTCGAGAACTTCTAGAGTCTGTATTAGGCCGCCTGGAACACGGTGTTCCGACTTCACTTGCTGGAACCCTAAGCACTTGGCCACAAACTCTGCCACTGCTCGCTTTACTCGAAGCCACCAAAACTGTCTCTTCAGTCCCTGCTAAATCTTGGAACTCTTGGGTGTACCGCTAGGGGTGAGTTTTGGAACACACTGAGAACCTTTCCACGCATCATTTATGGAACAGACAACCTTCCCTGGAAAAGAATCTGGTTATGACCATCCTCCATTCACCCTTCTAGAGCATTCCTCTGGTCAACTCGGTCATGCATCAGTTCGCACTTTGGGTCTTACCACTGAGACTCCTCCACTTTCTGAAACAGAGACGACTGTACTACCATCCGATACAGGAAACCTCTACCGTTATCCATCCTCACATCCAGGTGCAAGGCAGCCAACTCCTCCATTGCCTTCCAGGTGTCTGCCAACTATCGGACCACATCCTTTTGTGATCTCATGCTCAAGGCATCAGCCAATAAATTCCCCTTCCCTGAAGTGTATGAAATATCGAAGTCGTAATCATGGAGGAACTCCATCCACCTCCGCTGCGGAAAATTTAGGTCCCACTGGGAGAAGATATATACCTCAAACCTTTGTGATCTATGAAGACTACAAAGCATTCCTCGATGAGGTAATTTCGCCATAACATTAGCGCAAAAAAAAACCGCTGCAAGATCCAGGTCGTGGGTGGCATAATTTCTCTCTTGAGGGCATAGATTCCTAGATCCAAAATAGATCACTCCTTGCTGCTTCATCAACACACATCCAAGGCCTTGTCCTGAAGCATCACATAACACCTCATACGCCGCCCCTTCGTCTGGTAATTTGAGTACTGGGGAACTAAACAACTTCTCCTTTAGATAGTTGAAGGCTTCCTCACACAGCTCACTCCACATGAAAACTTGGTCCTTGTTGGTCAAGGCTATCAATTGGTGTCTCAACTTGAGAGAAGTTGGGTATGAACCTCTGGTAGTAACCTGCTAGTCTGAGGAAACTACGAACCTCTGCCACATTCTTGGGTGCTTCACAAGAAACAACTTCCTCAACCTTTAATGGGTCCACCACTACCCCCCGCTCGGACACCACGTGCCCGTCGAAGTGCACTTCTCAGGTCCTGGACTTTCATTTTGACAAATTACCATAGAGATGATGCTATCAGAGGACCTCCAAAACTGTCCTCAGGTGCTCCGCATGATCCTCCTCTGATCTTGAATAGATCAGGATATCATCGATGAACACAACTACGAACCGATCCAGGTACTCCCAGAAGATGGAGTTCATAAGTCCCATGAACATAGCCAGGGAGTTCTTAACACCGAAAGGCATGACCAAAAACTCAAAGTGTCCATATCTGCACTGGAACACCATCTTTGGGATGTCACCCTCTTTCACTCTCAACTGGTGATACCCATACCGCATGTCGATCTTCTAGAACCACACTGCCCCTTTCAGCTAGTCGAAAAGATCGTCTATCCTCAGTAGAGGGTAGTGATTCTTGATCGTTACCTTATTCAGCCTCCCGTAGTCTATGAACAACATAAGAACACCATCTTCCTTCTTTTTGAACATGACTGGAGAACCCCACGGTGACACACTCAGTCAAACATAACTTCTCTTCATCAAAACATCAATCGGAATCCGCAACTCCCGTAGCTCTGAAGGGGCCATCTGGTAAGGAGCCATCGAGATTGGCCGAGCACCAGGCAGCAAGTCTATCCAAAACTCGATATTCCATCGAGGGGGTAGAGTCATCACCTCCTCCGGAAAGACGTCCATAAACTCACATACGATATCTAGTACCTCCAACATTTCATCATATACTGACTCTACTGATAGATCAGCTAACAAGGAGAGGAGGGGTTCCTCTCGCCTGCAGCCCTTCTGACTGATCCGCTCGCCGATGAAGGTAACAGGCCGTACGCCCAAGTATGAGAACACAACCCTTCCTCGGATGCAGTCGATGACGGCACACATAGAGAACAGCTAGTCGATGACGAGGTTGACATCGTATGGCTGTATCTATAGTATAAGAAGATCCTTAACCGACTGATGTGGCCCTATCATCAGTCTGCATCCCCGATAAACATATAACAAGTCAGTCTAACCTCCGAATGGTGTGCTCAGCATCGGGGGAACTGGAATTCTATCGACATCTAGACCCAAATAATGGGATAGACTAGGTGCAACAAAGGAGTGTGAAGCTCCGCTATTGAACAAGGCATAAGCAAGGGTACTAAACAAACTGATCGTACCTTGAACAACCTCCGGCCCTACTGGAACTGCTACCTCTACGACATGTAACTATCCACACCCAGATCCTCTGCCCCTCTGCTGTCAGCCACCTCCCCGACCACGTCCCAGTCGAGGTCCCTGAGGAGCACCCTGAGGTTGACCTCCCCCTGCTACGTCTTCCCTCGGTGGAGCGGGAGCTCGCTGTCCCTACTGCTGCTGCTGGAAAGGCATGGCTGGAAGCTGCTGCTGGGGCGGGTGTTGGGGTTGTCTGCCACCGCCGTACTATACCCGGTCTGGGAACTGACTTAGGAGATGTACATGGATCCCACAGATGAAGCACTGCAGTCCTGGGCTTGAATGAAAAGGGTGAGGACAAGGGGACCTGAACTGAAACTGCTGCGGCCTACTCCCTGCTGGTCGGAACCTGGAGGGTCCTAACGCTGGAGGCCTGGTGCTGATGACCTTCCCCTTCGATGGTACCAGCTGGATCTCCTCTCATGACACACCTCCTAGGGTGTGCATCCACTCTACCACTTAGGCCTTCTTCTGGACCTCCAATTATGTCGGCAGGGTAAAAGGGGTAACAGCATACTGGAGGGAGGGTTGGAGCACCTCCTCTAAAAGACTTTCCTGAGACTCTTCGTCGGGAATGAGGTCCGGAGAAAAATGTAGGAGGTCCTTGAACATTATTCCTAGATCCCTCAATGACATACTCCCATGCTGGAGGGAGAGTAGCTCCTGCCTCTTTTCCACCTTCATTATCGAAGAGAAGAATTCTTCCTGAAACTCCCTCTCGAAATCATCCCATGCCACCTTAGCCTCTCTCCTCTCCCCCATGTAAAGCGTCCACCACTGACACGCCGCTCCTCACATCTAGAAGACAGTATGAGGAACCCAGTACGTGGTTGGGGCACAAATCAGGCTGAAAGATATCACTATCTCCTCTAGCCAGCCTTCTTTCTTCATGTTAGAGGTGGTTCCCTCATACTTCTCGAGGGTCTGTCGCTGGAAGGCCTGAAGACTCTTCTGCCAATGGTCTTCTTTATCCTCTCGATCAGATCTCTGCCGATCGGACAAGGTAGTCTCTAGGACCACAATCTCCCGCACCAAACGTGGTCGCCTCCCAGGTGCCATATGTGCAAGGTAAACAAGGAATGCCTATGCCCAAGTAGTGCAGAATATTGTTCGTAAAACATCTTAAACCTTTTTATTTATTCTTAATTCCCAAGACACCCCAGAAAAATGCTAACACAAGTCCTTATAATGCATGTACCTTTCTTAAGGCATCTACCCTGCAATCAGCATGGCCTCGCTTAGTTGTTCGGTAGGTCCAGAGTCCTTGCATCGAACAACAGGGGGCCCTAAAATCCCGTGTCCTAGACGGTCTTCCCTGGCCTAATTCACGCACCAAGGTCACCCAACACCATTTCCCTACCATCCCATGAAATCCTCAGTCTTACTAACTCTAGACTCCATCTTATCTCTCAACCATTGCCTCTGATACCATTCTATCAAGACCCGCCTTCACCAAAATGAGGGAAGGGTCAGCAGATTGACAGGCCCTTCCTTCTTCAAGTTAAAGGAGAGATAATGACCCTCGAAACCTGCCTCCAATAGGTCCCGGAGTGGCGACCAGCACCAAGGGTATAGAATCACTCACTAAATGGAAGGAATTACCCTTTATATTTTAATAGGATTTGGAGATAAATAGTAAATCCCACAACACCAAAACTGAAAGTGCAAGAAAATCCAAAACAACCATTTCTATATGCATGTTCCAAAAGTAAATACCAAAAAGTACAAAGTGACTACAATGTTAATGTACCAAAGAAAGAAAAATAGCAACTGAAACTGTCCCAAAGGTCTGAGATAGTAAGGTCCAGCACGATCCCTGAAGTCCTCCTGGAAAACTAAAAATATTTTTATATACAAAGGGTGAGCATACAAGTATACTCAGTAGGGAAAAACCTAAATCTCTCATGCACAAGTGGGGGGAACGTACTAGAGTCTTGTGAGAAAAAGAGTAAACCAAACACCTAACAAGGTAAACTAACCACCCAAGCCTCACTGAGGCACACTATCCAAATAACGCAAGTCAAGTAACTTATAGTAATAGCACATCAATGTTTCAGTACCCCGTGCCACTTTCCCACTGGTTATTGAAGACATACTATGCATCAGACCAATCCCGCCATTCTCACTGCAGTCCCACTGCCACACCCAACCCTCACACACCTCGACCATAAGCTCATTGCAGTCCCACTGCCAAACCCCACCTGCAAACACCTGAGCCACAACTGTCTCATGTAACCATGCCTACAAACACCTAGGCCAAAATAACCACCTTCACACCTGAAGACACCTGGGCTAGAAGATACACTGCCGCACCCGAAGACACCTGGTCCTCATCCTGAAGTCACTTGGGAACCACCTGCCCGCACACACCTGGTCCATAACCACTACACTACCCCGCCCCGAAGGTTCTTGGGCTAATAATGGACTTCAGGCCATCACAACCTGCCTGAAGATACTTGGGCTATCCGGGAATGGGAGCAGAAAAGGAGCTAATAACCAGCCACTAAGGGAAGTGTTGGGAAAACACCCTCCCCCATGAAATGGGGGTGTTCAAAAATATGTTCTCAACTTGGGTGGGCCTGAAAAAGAAACAAAAAACTAAAATTATATGTATAGGTAACAAGAACTCGCCCAAAGTTTAGGTTTTTCTTCATCCCGCCTAAAGAACACAATTAGTACTATGTCCAAGTCACAACTCACCCCAATCCAAAACCGGTTTGTCCCATCCTGGTTTACATGTTCAGTAAAATTGTTTTTTTAAAAGTGTATGCATCTACTGGGAAACTAACCCCATAAGAAAAAACCAAGGGAAAACAATCCATCCAAATGTCAATTTAAGCATTCACACCCGATTATCGTGTATAGCCACAACAACCAAAGGAAGCCCCATGTTACAGCCCCACGTCCAATATCCAGGACCCAAAATGTTTCTCGAAAACAGAGGATCCCACCCCAATTCATGATATGACAGAGGATCCCATCCTCACTTTCAAAACCACGAGAATATAACAACTAGGGATCCCATCCCCACCCACATCACCCACAATCGGCCCGTAAAGGAAGAACAATCAAGCCACTACCACCAAACCAAAGAGGTCCCATGTCGGTATTTTTCAAATTTAAACGATTTATCACACTCCATGATTCCAATTACTCTGTACAATAACCGGGGTTATCATAGTAAAGGGCTGATCCTGGTGCTTTAAAATTTATTTATCCGGATTTAACTAATTAACCAAATTCATTTACACGTCAAGGGTTCCCAACCACAATACAATCCATTTAAAACACCTAAGGTCACGGTTCGTTTGTGCACAGTGAAAGACCACCAAAAACCATGATTTTCATTAGGCGCAACCCCGCACAATTTAGAAATCATTAAACATGAAAGATTATAAAAACAAACATTGCAGCATCATCGATCACACCCCCCCCCCCCTCGTTCTTTATAGAATCCGTTCATTGTCTTCATTTAGGTTTGGGTCATCAAATTCCAAAGAATCAAAAGCATGCCCACCCCGCATGATACACAAATAGGGAGAGACGACGGAGAAATTCCCTATTTTTTGATCAATGATCGACGCTAATCCTGGGTGCAGAATTCCACGGATAGTGATGCGGCTTGCCTGAAAAAAAAGCGTCACATCTGAACGGGTACTCCTAGCACAGGTGATCGAGAAAAAAACTAGGGGGAACCCTTAGGTTATAAAGTGTGAGATAGAGCATGCCCCGTGCCTTTAATATATGGAAAAAAAGAATCGGAAACCACGTAAGGTGCGGGGTGGTGGGTTGACTATGTGGTTGAGTCACCCACATGTCATTAAAGGTCCCCGCCCTTTGGGGTGGTTTAAACCCATGAACACACCAAGTTAATTCATTAAATATTTAATGAGATGCCATTTATGGGTGTTACTAGATAAACCGCGTGTGGGTAGGCGAGGGCCACCAGTAGCCGCGCCACCGGTAGGCTACAGCAACCGGTAGCTGAGAGCTACCGGTATACTGAAGCTACCGGTATGCTGGAGCTACCGGTAGACTGAGCTACCAGTCGTCCTGCTACCGGTAGGCTAAGGCTACATGTAGGCATGCTATTGTTAGGCCTACCGTTAGAACACCTAGACTACCCAGACTACCCAGAACACCCAACATCAGATTTTCACAAAGTAATCGACCCCAAAACCTAGGCCATTACAATATTTTTATTTTAAAATACCCATTTTTTAAATTGGGTGTTTAAAATGGTATTTTGGAATCAAATTAGATAAACTTAAATTCAATTTCATTGGGGTGTGTTTATAGATATTTTTTATATCCAAAATTGCATGATTAGACTGAATGACTCAAAGTCGGTATTTTAATTGATATTTTTAACCCCCCTTTAAATCGATGAGGGGGAACCCTTACAAGGCATGTAGGGTTATTGATTAAATTATGTGTTCATATAAAAGAAATATCTAGACTATAACTACATTGAACTGCTCCTCCCCATCATCGGTATTGTAGTATCAAATCTCCACCTTTGTATGGATGTTCAGGTAGGCTTATCATGAATGCATAGGCTAGTCCAAATGGAAACCCCATACTTTCTCTTTCATCCACATTTGTTAGCTTCTTCTCTAGTGAACACTCCTATTCTAAATTGTTATATGGAGTATTCTACTTGTACGTTCTTACTGGTCTATTTAAGAAAATTTTATGGTGGCCCAAAATCATTGTGGTGTCCCTAAGGCCATGAGGTGTCCTGAAGGCCTTTATATTACCTAAAGGCCTTGAGGTCGCCCCTATCCAATGAGGTGGCCTGAAAGCCTTACTGTCCTGAAGGCCTTGGGTGGCCCGAAGGGCTTGGAGGACCCGGGGACCACGATGTTGGTCCAAAAGCCCAAACAGATGAATTGTTTTGGCTACTACAGTACCAATCAATACATGCTACAATGTTGGCCATAGTAACCGGTGATATGTATCCTCCCAGTTTTGATAGAATATTTTTCAATTAAATTATTAAATTTAATTATGAAAATGGATTATGAATTTATTTCAATTCCCTATTTTAAAAAACAAATTAAAATGGGTTTCATATAAAATATAGGGTTCTAACATGGTGAAAAGGAGTTAATTTTAGTAAAAACCAATTTTGGGTTTTAAATAGAAATTGTCTTATTTGTTTTCTATAATGGTTTTAATTGTATTTTAAGAAGTTGTAAAATAAACTTCCCATGTTTTTTTATTAAGGAACATGAAATAAATTGGTAGTTAATGAGTTATATAAGAGAGACTCTATGATTTAAAATGTTCTAAAAATTTATGTTATCAACTCACATCCCATATGATATGCTGATGGATCCTCTTTGTACTGAGTTCAAATGGGGGATGTATATATTTTTTGTATCACCATGACCGTGGAGTCTGTATCGCCTGTAAATATTATACCATATTATAAATATGATAATGTTGATCACGTTTATGTATTTTAAATTAATATATAACATTTTTTAACTATTTGACTTTTTTTATGATATATATAATCTTTTTTATATAAAAACAGTTATTTAACATATTTGTGAAAAATTCCAATTATGTATGACAACCCTTTGTATAAATGTAATTCAAACTTTTTATATTTATTTATGTCATTTGAGATGTATCCATCATTTTTAAAAATGTTATTTTTAAATGAAATTTCTGTTTATTTGAAAATTTAAATCACTTTATTTGTTAATTAAATCTTAGCTTCTTGTTATGAAATATATGGGGGTAATACTACTTTGTTTTGGATCAAAACCTAATTGTGAATTATTTTGATTGAAGATAACATCATTATAAGATCAATAAAGGGAAAAAATATTACATCAAGGAGGTTCTATATATTGATCTATGGACTGGGTAAGTTATGTCCATTATGACACGTGATATTTATTCATATTTATGGTACATTGGGTTGTTATGCATTTTTGACTTCTGGTATATCTCTAGTTGTACTTTCTTTTGTATGAATAATAATTTTTTATCTTACTACTAAAGTTTTAGTAAAAAAACCAATCCCACATATTTTTTTTATGATCCCAGGTGCTAGTCATCGACCCGTGGGAATCAGGAAATCCCTTCAGACTATGTTATGAATGGATCTGTTTTTTGGATACCAGGGTAGATGAGAATATTCTTAAGAATGTGATATCAGAGTAGATTCTTATTTTGTACGGAAGTTAATATTGATGTTTGTATTTATTTATAGGCTTATGAGGTAATTGAAAGTGAGTTCCCAACCAAGTCTCACTATAATGAACCTTAAGTCAACATGGGTGGTTTGGGAAATCCAACTTGATCTTTTGTTCCATTATTTTCCCTTTTTTTATTTGGGTAGAGTGAAATAAAAATCATTTTTGTTCAACGTGTTGGGATTAATTTCCATTATTTCTCTATTTGATTGATTTTATGATTACATTGTTTGTTGTTTATTTTTCTTCTGTTGCCCTATGCTTATGAAAATATGTGTGAATCAGATATTGTATAAAGCTTATAGTTAACCTCAAAGAGTGAATCTTTTATTTTGTCCCATACCATGTTGAGGTGGTTGTGCAAACTATCCAAGTATTATGATAAGAACCACCCCTAGTTACGGTTTAAGATCTATTTTTTGAACCTCTAAGGTATTTTTTGCATATATTTTCTCATGAATTATTTCTCCAAAACTAGAAAAATTCTAATTATCAAATAATCCACAGGTGGTTGAGGTACAATTAAGCAGATGGAGAATATTTTTGAGTTCATGGAAACACCCAATAACAACAAAGTGAATTGAGATACCTTTTTACTGTATGGACTAATTATGATATGATGGTACATGATCGTAATTGAAAATAAAAAAGATATAATATAGTGGAAATACTAAAATTGTCTTTTCACAAACAAGTTTGATATTGATTTGATGTTGTTGGACAAGGCTATTGATATTTTCAAACATGAGTTGGCCGACAATTCCATTAAATTGTATGGAAATCATTCTGTTGATTTCATGAATTTATAAATTGATATAGAATAGATTGAGATGTTGAAGGATTGATTGTTTTACATGGGAATTTTTGAATATATTCATTCTCATGTTTTATTTTTTATGATTCCATTTACGTTGATGTACTTGATTGAGCAATGATGGTAAAGATGGACCTATATGAAAGTTCAGGGTAATTACATATTTCTTTTTCTCATAGTGGTAGTGTGAATTATTCTAATAGAAAGAGGAAATGTGGAATTTATCATGGATGTTATTGAAAAAAATCAATTCATGATCTACTAATATTCCTAGAAGAGGTCCTGTAGTTTTTTATGAATGTATAAATCCAATACATTTAAAGTGGGTTTTCACTATGCCACCAATGGAATGTGTAATGCCCTGACCCCAGTTATCCAGAGTCGGTAAAGTATTACATAACATTGTCATTATCACAAAAGATCAAGTCTCAAAAGACCGATTTGTTTAGTAGACTTGGAAATACTAGATACATTTATAAGGTTTACATTACATCATGATATGGAAAACTAAAACAACATTGATTCCATAGAAAACACTGAGATCCCATAGTCTATCCCTGCAGGTCAGTCATAAAATACGTCTTCACAACCTGAGAAAAGTAAAAAATAGAAAGGGGTGAGCTCAAATGCTCAGTAAGGATAACAGTATTGCAGAAGATTTCATAAATAATCATTAACATTTAAGGCAATGTATAACTAAAAGAAAAGCCTTTTAAACTTGAACATCAACATAATATGGAAAAAATAAAATGAAATAATTCCATTTACTTATTCACATGTATATTCTATTAGTCGAATAATCACGTGCAATATCATTAACTACTTTCATAATGATGGAATGCATAATGCCAGACTACCATTACCACATTGTCAAGGCCTTGTTCCAAGACTAAAAATAAGATTTTTTTTAAGGCCTTATGCCAAGTCACTAGTTTGTCTCATGAGTCTTACTAATGCATTGAGAAGCTATAGCGGGATCCACCCATCACTTACTAATTCCAATGCATTCCTCATATGAACAAGTTTAAACATAACATTAACATTCATATTACAACTAGAATAATAAATGTCAATACATTCTCTATAAACCATGAAATATAAAAATAACACATCCACAGTAAAACATATCAGAAAAAGATCAATACATTATGGATGTTTTGTATCATGACAAATCAACTTCAAATAAGCTTAAAATCCATAAAAAGAAGTTGACATAGATAATATTAAAACTATTTGAGAGAAATATCTTTTTTTTAAATAATATAAAAGTCACATAATTATAAAATAAAACATTTAATTTGAACTTTTCCTTATAATCTTGTAAGGGAATTTTTGATGATTTTATAATGGTAGAAAGTATCTGCACCCTTCATATAAGTTAAAAAACATACTTATCTTAATTCTTTCGAAAAGGTCAAAAATGACCTTGTTTAGAAAACGACAGAATGATTCCTTTATAAAAATATTATAAAAAGTCAAAAAATGGTATAAATGACTTTAGCCCATAGTATATATAATATTAAGAATGTCTTGAAATATATTTTTAAGAAACATGGATGTGGATGATAAAGAGGTCCAAGTAGATACTTACGTAAAAACAATCTCGGATAATAAAGAGATTGTGAAAATAACCCTTATCTTGTACTTTTCCTTGGTCGAGGGTAGGTTAACATCCTGTATAACGGTGAAATAATTATTATTAAATTATACAAGAATCATATACATAAATATGATATCATTTATGATCTTTTAACATTTCTTAGTTAATAATATCTTAGTATTATCGTCGTTTTGGTTGTTAACTTACTCAATTTCTTTTATATGTTTTCTTACAAAAGTCATGTTTGAGATGGATGGGTTGTATCTTATTCATATCCAGAATGATATCAAACCCTTAATAATTATTTTTAATCATCAAATGAGAACTATACTTGAATGGATACGATGGGGAATGATTCTCATTGCGTTCGTAGAGACGGTAGTCCGTACACATGCACGAGCGACAATATCATTCTTTTGATATTAAAATAATATATAATTTGATTGTATATCATATATACAGAATAATTATAATGTTATATTTATTTTTTACTTAAATTACACTTCATTATCATACCCATCCAAATAATAATGTTTTGAATAACAATTACACCACGACGTGGAGATGGTAAGCTGTACGTATGCACGTATGGTGACATGTCATTCAAATGATTGATAGAATGATGAATATGGTTGTACAATTTTTATAATAACATCACAATATATATAAGATATTGGATTTATTATTTTATAATGGAAATAAAAAAGACAGAAAAAGTGGATGAAGAAAGTAACTTGAAAGAGGGTGTTGAAATTATTACTTCCTCTTCGGGTTCTTAATTTTGTTTTGATCAAAAGGGTTCCATAAAAAGGATTTATGGATAAAGTAAGGCCTTTAATATGAAGTGAGAGAGGTTGAGAGGATATTTTGGCAGGGGTTTTCTGAACCAAAAGGCTTTGAAGTTATGAATTTGAGAGAAGGGTGAGTTCCCTTTTATAAGAGCGGTGAGGGGCAACTCAGGAAAAACATAAAATATTATTTTATAATAAATTCATATTCGGTATATAATGAATCCAAAGTGACTTATTTCTATGATAAAGTAGGGATGGGTCGATATCCATTCATCCAATATATTTTATATAGGTTTGGGTCACTATATTAACCTTATCATTAATATTTAACTCTTAGGTAAATAGTTAGACAATTACCATGTCTCGTTGTTTTTTTATATTATATGGTTAAGAAACATACTATATACATCCAATACAACCCGAAGTGTTTCATTAATGATAAAAATATCATTATATACGTCCTTTCACAAAACCTCAACTTTTTTGTGATATTATATCAATTTATAATTTAATATTTGTTTTAAAAACCTCTTTATGTAAATTTTGACACTATTTATAAATTCATTTTTGTTAAAGTCGTAACAACAATTTTAATTTGAACCAAATTCACTTATACAATCCTAAAATGTCATATTAAACTATAAAATTTGTTGAATTCATAAAACGTCTCAAAGTACATTTATTTAGATTTTTATAATATCAATTATATTAATATTTCATTAATTCGGTAATTAATGCATCACCATTGTGTCATAAATAAATTAAATTATTTAATGTCTAAAAATTATAAATAAAATACCATTATGTAGGAAATATTTTTGTCTTTCTAATTAATATTTATAATTGAATTCATCTTATGTATAACCCTATATTAAAAATGTTTTAGTTATTAAACATTTATTTTAACTCTTTTAACTATTCTTTGAATTAAAAAATAATAAATGTCCTAATCTAATCCAAGTGCACCAAAGAGGTTCATATTTTATTCCTAAAGATTTTTTTGTCAAATTATACTTATCCAATAGAATTAGGACATGTTTCAGGGTAATAATGATATCATTTTTACCCTAAATTACCATATTTACTATTAACGGTGGTAAATAAAAGAAAAAAGTTACTATTCACAAAAAATTATTTTCATCTCATTGAACAACATTTTACTTATTAATAACAACCGTGTATTTTGGATTTTTGAAATAATACTCATAGAAGTGGTAAAATTATGTTTTATGTAGATTTTTAAATTCTCCTACGAGATCAGTTTTAAACTGTAACTTAGTGTTTTTCACTTTTCATCAAAAATTGAATATTTTTGAGAAAAATACCAAAATTTCACCCTAGGCTTGTTTCGATATTAAGAATCCAAAAATGAAGTACATTTTGAATGATAAACAGTAAAAAATTTCAAAAAGTGGGTATTACTATTCAGAATGGCTAGTTTGATTGGTTGTGGTGTATTAGAACTTGAACTTGCGTACAAAACACACTACTGTATTATTCAAAGAGAACCGTATCGTGGAATATTTGGGTTTTACATTCTCCCCTCCTTCAATTAATTTCATCCTCGAAATTTCCAAAATACTACCACATGAAAAGACTCGGGTGGTTCTTCATCATAAGTTCCTCAGGATCCCACGTTGCCTCTTCCATCTTATGGTTTCTGCATAGAGCTTTTACCAGATGAGTCATACGGTTTCTCAGAAGTTGTTCTCTTGTATCAAGAATCATGAAGGGATCTTCACAAAGAGGCAGATCGGGTTCCAGTTCTACTTCCTCATATGTTAGTACATGCGTTGGGTTAGGCATGTATTTTCTCAACAGTGATATGTGGAAGACATCATGAACATTTGAGAGAATTGGTGGCATTTCCAAATGGTAAGATACAGCCCCAATTCGTTCTAAAATTTTGAAAGGTCCAATATACTTGGGTCTCAATATAACCTTCTTACTGAAATATATATCTTCCTTCCATGGAGATAACATCAAAAAAATATAATCACCTACCTACAATTCCAAATCCTTCCTTTGGTTGTCAGCATATCTATTCTGCCTACATTGAGATTATTTGATGTGTCTTTGTATTACCTTCACCTTTTAAACCATTTCCTCCACTAGTTTTGGGCCTACAAGTTTTCTTTCACCAACATCATCCCAACAGGTTGGTGTGCGACATCTCTTTCTGTATAACGTTTTATATGGTGCGATCCGAATACTTGAATAGAATCTATTGTTATAGAAAAAGTATACCAGAGTTAAATATTGATCCCACATACCCTGAAAGTCAACTGATCAAGATCTCAACATGTCTTCTAAGTTTTGAATAGTCTATTATGATTGTCCATCAGTTTGGGGGTGGTATGCAGTACTAAAATGAAGTTCACTATCCCAGACATTCTAAAGACTTTTCCAGTATCTTGAAGTAAAACTAGGATCACTTTTAGAAACAATTGATAAGGGTACCCCATGAATTCATACAACTTCATTAATATATAGTCATTCTAAACGATCAAGTGGTAAATATATGATTATATAAGGAAAATGTGCTAACTTTCTATGATGATCAACAATGAACCATATTGCATCATTCCTTCTAGGCTTCATTGGTAGTCCAATGACAATGTTTATCAGGATATTATCCCATTTACACCAAGGTATGGGAAGAGGTTGCATGACTCCTCCAAGTTGAGGCCTTCCAGCATTCACTTTTAGACAAACCATACATATTGACACAGAATCAACAATTTCACTCTTCATGTTGTCCAACAAAAAAGGTTCCTTAAAATCTCTATACATTTTGGTTCTCCCTGGGTGTATAGGGAAATTGGAACTATGAGAATCGTCCAACAATTCCCTTTTTAGATCAGTTATATCGGGAACTCAAATTCTCTTCTGAAAATTCAAAATTCCATCTTCATACAAAAATTCACTCAACCTCCCATCATTCATATCATTAATCTTCTTTTGAAACACTTTTTCATCGGCCTTATAACTCATTATCATTTCTAGTAATGATGGTTTGGCAATCATTTGAAAAAGTATCGATGTTTCACTTTCCATGTTTATTCCCATATCCAAATTTACTAGATCCATGAAAATTAGATCCCTTTTAACTCTAGTTTTGTTCAAAACTCCATGATCCATTCCACTCAAAGATTCGACCACCATATTTTCCTTCCCCTGGTGGTAGTGTATCATGAAATCATACTCATTAAGTAGTTAAAACCATCTACTTTACCTCATGTTGAGTTCATTCTATGAGAAAATATACTTCAAACTCTTGTGATCAGTATATATCTCACATTTTCCACCATAGAGGTAATGCCTCATTATCTTCAAAAACAATGATTATAGCAGATAACTCAAGATCATGAGTAGGATAGTTTTTATCATAAATTTTCAGCTCTTGTGAGGCATATGAAATAACCCTATCATTTTGCGTAAGGACACAACCGTGTCCTTTCTTTAAAGAATCACTATAAATAAGAATCCCATCATTCCCCCGTGGTAGAGTCAATATAAGAGAATTGAATAATCATCTATTCTGTTCTTTGAAACATTCTTCACACTCTTTTGTCTAAACAAATTTAACCCCTTTACATGTGAGATTTTTCTATGAGATAGCCAATCAAGCAAAATTCTGGATGAAATGTCGATAATAACATGCTAACCCAATAAAACTGTGTATCTCGGTTATACTCATTGGTGCTGGCCATTCAGTGATTGCTATTGCCTTATAAGGATCAACATAGATTCCATCCTTAGAGACAATATGGCCATGAAATGAAAAATTTTGAAGCCATAATTCACACTTGCTAAACTTCCTATATAATTCATGTCTTCTAAAATTCTTTAGGATAATGCGCAAGTGATTTTCATGATCTTCATAGATTTTTGAGTATAAAAAGATATCATCAAAAAATACCACTATGAAATCATCGAGATATTCATTGAAAACTCTATTCATTAAATCCATGAGGACAGAAGGTGGATTAGTCAATCCAAAAAGCATTACTATAAAATCGTAATGCCCATACCTTGTTTGAAATGCTGTCTTCGGAATGTCATCCTTCTTTATAGACAACTGATGGTATCTAGATCGAAGGTCAATATTTTAAAAGTATTGATCTCCATGCAGTTGGTAAAATAAATCATCAACATGAGGTTGGGGATACATGTTCTTTATTGTTATAGCAGTGATCTCCATGTAGTCGATACATAACCTCATAGATCCATCTTTCTTCTTAACAAAAAGGACAGGGGCTCCCTATGGGGAAACACTAGGTCAAATAAATCCCTTAGTACTCAATTACTCTAGTTGTTTCTTTAGTTCATCTAATTCCACAGTGGCTATTCTATATGGGGTCTTCGATATAGGCTTTTAACAAGGAATTAAATCTATGGAAAAATGATTTTCTCGTTCTGGAGGATGTCAAGGTAAATCTTCCGGAAAAACATCCACATATTCTTTCACAATAGGCACATCCTCTATTTGAACATTCATTTCCTCACCCACAATTATTTTATTCTCTTCCTACCCAATAATTGAATTTAGTTGAGCTACTGGGGGTGGATCTAGATAAGAATTAGGTGGTGACAATTCTTCTCTAAAGATAAGGTGTTCCTTATCATCATCATAAAAAATCATAACCTCATTCTTATTACAATAAATATTAACATCATGGTCCTAAAACCAATCCATATCGAGGATTATAACAAAATTAATCTTGGGTATGACGATGAGATCAGTAGATAAAGAACATTTATATGCATTAACGGGGAATGATTCATAGAACTTTGTAGCAATGATACTCACCTTATGAGTTTTGACTGAAAACTCCCTTGTTAAATCAAATTTGAAATATCTAATTTTCATTGAAAATTGTGAAGATATGTAACAATGAGATGATCTAGAATCAAATAATGCATTTTTTAAACATAAGGAAACCAATAAATTTCCTGCCACCATGTCTTTAAGAGCTTCTACCTCAGAAGTAGTGATAGCATAAGCTTGGCGTTGATCCCTTGGCCTTTTAATAGGTATGTTCCCCTGATTCTTAGGACATTCATTTGAATAATGTCCCATCTCCCTGCAACTGTATCATTGAACATCGGTAGATTCTTTCTTCCCCTTCTAATCACGAGCTTGGAGGCCTTTTTCACCACACTTGTAACAGAATCGCATTCCCTTTAAGAAAGTACCATGGTGTTTCTTACCACATTTACTACATGATGGATATTTAACTATTCTCTTCTTCCCCTTATATGCATTTTCAGAGTGATCAGTAGATCTTTTCTTCTCTTTCTTTTCTTTATAGTCATAAGACTTAGAGAATTATTATTCTCTCTTGATATCACATGAGACAATATCTTCGTACGACGAGAATGATTGTGAGTCTAAAGCTCGATGGATAAATGGTTTTAACTTATCAATGAAACAGTAAATATTAATTATTGGGTTATGTATATAATCTACAGCATGCCTTTCTAATCTTGTAAATTTAGACTCATACTTTGCAACATTCTCGTCCTCCTTTTTCCTCTGACTCAGAAATTGTCTTTCCATATCTACCTTATGGTCTTGAGAATGTATTTATCTACGAAATTATCATTAAACTCCCTATATTCCATATTTGACACTCCCTCATACTCCTTTGTGTTTTGAATCAATGACCACCATTGGTCATCTTCTCTAGTGAGTTCGTAAACTGCTATGATAACTTTTTCCCTTTCACTGCTCTCCAAGGCATGGAATATTTTCTCTTAGGATTTTTTCCATTTATCAATTACTAATGGATTTGTACTACCATTTAATGTTGGTGGTTGTTTCCCCAAGAAGTGATCTAAAATTGATCCTCCACAATGTGGATCTGGCTGCTCCATACAGGTAAGGTTATTATTCATAACCTGAGTGAGTCGTCCCAGTATGGTGATTAGCTGATCAGCACCACTTGCATCACCAACTACAATCTAATTATCTTGAGAAAGATGGAATCCCTACATAGAGTGCATGCATTGAAACAACTTATTTTCTTTCCACTAGGCACCATTTCTAAACAATGGCATAAACTAGATCAGTTTATGAATCGAAATACATAATTCCAAACTTGTAAAACACTTAACATAAATTGGAATGTTTAGGGATATAATCCATAATCATAAAAATGTTTTCATTAAGGAATTATATACTCATAAACTCTCCATAATTTATTTTAAAGAAAATTAGAATTATCCAAACCATATCCCCTGGGAGTGTCCTAACCAAGAGTGCATCAAGGCAGGTTGTCGTGCACCAGTACCCGTTCGAGTCTAGCTCAATGTAGTGTTTTCGGGTTTTACACCTAGGTACACCAGTGCCAGAGCCTCCACTACTGGCTCATATCAAGACATGAATTTATTTCACAGAAAACTCACAAAATATCTACAATATCAAAAGTAGAGGATGTTCTACTATAATAATCCTCAAAGATCATCTTAGGCCTATGTGCTCTAATCAGAGATTATCTAAATCTAGAGTCCAAGGTTTGTACTAATCTTCCTCTGATACCAACTGTAATGCCTTGACCCTAGTTACATAGATTTTGTGAATTATTACATAACATTGGCATGATCATAAAAGATCATGTCTCGAAAGACCGATTAGTTTAGTAGCCTTGGAAATACTAGATACATTCATAAGGTTTACATTATATCATGAAATTGAAAACTAAAACATCATTTATTCCATAGAAAACACTGAGAACTCGTAGTCTATCCCTACAGGTCAGTGATAAAATTATTCATCAAAACTAGAAAAATTTAAAACATAGAAAGGGGTGAGCTCAGATGCTCAGTAAGGGTTACAATGTTGCAGAAACTTTCATAAATAATCATTAACATTTATGGAAATGTATAACTAAAACAAAAGCCTTCTAAACATGACCTTCAACAGAATCTGGAAAAAATAAAATGAAGTAATTCCATTTACTTATTCACATGGATATTCTACTAGTCAAATAATCACATGGAATATCAATAACCACTTTCATAATGATGAAATATATAATTCCAGACTATCATAACCATATAGTCAACGCCTTGTGCCAATAATACAAATAAGATTTTGTCAAGGCCTTGTTCCATGATAGTTTTTTGTCTTATAAGACCTTATGATGCATTGAGGAGCTATAACATGCTCTACTCGTCACTTACTAATTCTAATGCATTCCTCATATGAACAAGTTTAAACATAACATAAACATTCGTATTAAAACTAGCATACAAAATGTCAATACATTCTCCATAAACGATGAATGGTATAAAAATAACACATACATAGTAAAACATATCGCAAAACCTTAAATACAATATGGATGTTTTGTATCATAATATATAAACTTCAAATAAGCTTAAAATCCATCAAATAATGTTGACATAGATGAAATCAAAACTATTTGAGAGAAATATCTCTTTTTTTAAATCATTTAAAAGTCACATAATTATAAAAGATATCATATACTATGAATACATTCATATAAGATTGTAAGTCAAGCATAGATGATTTTATTACGGTGGATAAAAGCCGCACCCACTTTATAAGTTAAAAAAACATTCTTACCATAATTCTGTCGAAAAGCTTATAAAGGACCTTATTTAGAAAACGATGGAAAACTTCC
The DNA here is from genome assembly GCA_963277665.1 of Viscum album. Taxonomy (NCBI): domain Eukaryota; kingdom Viridiplantae; phylum Streptophyta; class Magnoliopsida; order Santalales; family Viscaceae; genus Viscum; species Viscum album. Next base: position 1,066,503,072 of record OY728136.1, read on the forward strand.
TTTATAAAAATATGATAAAAAGTCAAACAAGGTTTTGAATGACTTTAAACCATAGTATATAATATTAAGAATGTTTTTAAATATATTTTTAAGAAACTTGGATGTGGATGATAAAGAGGTCCTAGTAGATACTAATGTAAAAACAACCTCAGATAATAAAGAGATTGTGAAATTAACCATTACCTTGTAATTTTCCTTATAGAGGTTATTCTAACCACTTTTATAATGGTGAAATAATTTTTATTAAATTATACAAGAATAATGTACATTAATATGATATCATATATGATCTTTTAACATTTCTTTGTTATTAATATCTTAGTATTATCGTCGTTTCAGGTGTTAACATACTCATTTTCGTTTATATGTGTTGTTACATAAGCCGTGATTATTATGGATAGGTTGTATATTATTCAAATCCAGAATGATATCAAGTCATTAAACATTATTTTTAATCATAAAATGAAAATTATACTTGAATGGATACGATGGGGAATGAATCTCATCACGTTCGGGGAGACGGTAGTCCGTACGTACGCACGAGCGACAATATCATTTTTTTGATATTAAAAAATATATAATTGGAGGGAATATCATATATATAGAATCATTATAATGTTATATTTATTATTTAATTAATTTTCAAATCATTATCATATCCATACAAATAATAATATTTTGAATAACAATTACACCACAACGTGGAGACGGTAAGTAGTATGTACGCACATATGGTGACATGTCATTCAAAGGAGGGATATAATATAGAATATGGGTGTAACATATTTATAATAACATCAATGTATATAGAAGTTACTGGATTCATTTTTATAGAATGGAAATAACAAAGAAAGAATAAGTGTAAGAAGAAAGAAATTTGAATGAGGGTGGTGAAATTATTTCCTCTTCTTCGGGTTCTTCCTTTTGGTTTGACCAAAAGGGATATTTAAATTGTCTTTCTGTCTAAAGTAAAGACTTTAGGATTATTTGGGGGGTTTATTAGAGGATATCTAGGTGGGGTGTGGCCGATACAAAAGGCTTTGAAGGTATTAATTTGAGAGAAGGGTGAGTGCCCTTTTATAAGAGGGTGATGGGCACCTTAGGAAAAACATAAAATATTATTTTATAATAAATTCATATTCAGATTATAGTGGCTCAAAAGTGACTTATTTAGAGGATAATGTGGGAATGGGTCAAAATACTTTCATCCAATATATTTTTGACAGGTTTGGGTCACTATACTAACCTTATCATTTATATTTAACTGTTAGTTAAATAGTTGGTCATTTACCATGTCTCTTTGTATGTTTATATTATATGGTAAATAAACTTACTATATACTTCCAAGAGAACCTCAAGTGATTCAAAAAATATATACATATCATTATATAAGTACTTTTTCAAAACCATATATTTTTAGGGATATTATATCAATTTATAATATTATATTTGTTTTAAAAACTCTTTTATGTCAATTCTGACAATAGTTAATAATTGAATTTTTTTAAAATTCATAAAAACATTATTAAATAAAAAAAAATTCATTTATGCAATAATAACATGTCATATTGACCTATAAAATTAGATTAATTCAATAAAATTCTCAAATTACATTTTTTTGGATATTTATAATATCATTTATTTTAATATCTCATTAATTAGGTAATTACTACATAACCATTGTGTCATAAATAAATTAAATTATATAATATATAAAAATTATAAATAAAATACCATTATGTAGTAAATCTTTTTATCTTTTTAATTAATATTTATAATCTAATTAATCTTATATATAACTCTATATTAAAAATGTTTTAGTTATTAAACATTGATTTTAACTCTTTCAACTCTTCATTGAATTAAATAATAATAAAATTCCTAATCTAATCCAAGTGGACCCAAGAGGTTAATATTTTATTCCTAATGTTTTTTTGGTCAAACTATACTTATAAAATAGTATTAGGACATTTTTACGGTAATAATAATATCATTTTTACCCATATTTACCCTATTTACTTTTAACCGTGGTAAATAAAAGTAAAAAGTTACTATTCACAAAAAAATTATTTTCATCTCATTGAAACAAATTTTACATACTGATATCAACCATGTCTCTCATATTTTTGGAATTCCACTCACAAAAGAGGTAAAATTATGTTTTATGTGAATTTGCAAATTTTTCTAGGAGATGGGAAAAAGACGGCGAAAGTTCAATAAACATTTTATATATCTAAAATTATTAAAAACTAACTCCAATTAATTACATTGAACATACATAGTTATTATGTATCTATTTTGACCTAAAATAAATTTAAATAAAATAAATAAACATTAAAATAAAAAATATGTTTTAAACTATAACTCAGTGTTTTCACTATTCATCAAAAATTGAAATTTTTCAGAAAAATAACAAAATTTCACCCTAGGATAATTTCGATATTCTGAATCCAAAATTAAAGTCCATTATGAATGAAAAAACGTATACAATTTTAATAAGTGGGTATTACTGTTCATAACTTCTAGTTTGATTGGTTGTGGTGTGTTAGAATTCAAAGTTGCGTACAACACATGCTACTGTATTATTCAAAGAGAAGTGTACCATGGAAGCTTGAGGTGTTACAAAATGGGACTCCACATGATTTTTAGGTTACATACATAGATTATTCCATGATTATACTACTTTTTGTAGTGTAATGGGATAACATTTACCTGATAGAAATATGACACAGTCATATTCTTCATGTGTTAAATTGTTAGAACCACATGGATCAATAATATTTCTTATTCTTATAGTGGAAGAGTCTCTAGAGGAATCTGATATAGGTGTAGTAACCATTAGAGTTACCATTATAATAGCTTTTTTTTATTTTTGACTACTTTATATTATTCTACGTCATCTCGTTATTTAATATTCCCCCTTGTATTTAATCTACATAATCATCATATGTATATTTTATCCTCTAAAATGGATATTATTATAGTTATTGGATCAATTATAGAGTTGGGTATCTTTAGACCTATTGTATTTTCTCTCAATCTAATTTTTAACATTCATGGAGTTTTCTTGTTCTCAACATAAAACCTATTTACATAATTTTCATAATTTATTGGACAATTTATAATAATGAATAGATTGATTGTAATCTCCGAGAGGTTTTCATTACTATACCCAGTGGTGTGTGCTATGTATTCCAAGGAGAATAGGACACAAAGTCGATTAGATACATACCATATCTATAGTTTGGTAAAGTGATATCTGGGATTCCATTTGATCCAAATAGAGAATAAATGAGTGGTGATCTCCCCACAATGGTAATAAAAATTCATGACGTGTTTCCTTCAATATCTATAGTTTCCATCAGTAAGGATGGATATGTTTTTAATTAATTGAATTATTGGTACTCAACTAGTTTGAATACCTTATTAACACATTATAGAAGCATAAATGAATGTATTGATGTACCAATTGGATAATATTTTTGAGAAATCCTATATTTTCTCGACTGTGTCACCTTATAGGGATCATGTTATATTTGCTAAAAAGGTTGGGGGTTCTCTTTGCCTATTTGTTGATTATCAAAAGATAAATGTATTTAAGGTAAAAAAAAGTATCTATTGCCATAAATTGGTAAAATTTTTGACTTGTTGAAGCTTTTGGTGTTGTTATTAATGAACAAAATTTATTTTGGTAACCATCAGTTGAGGATAATGGTACATGAAATTTAGAAAACCAATATTTCAGATAAGTATGGCCATTATGAGTAACTTGTTATTCTTTTTGTTTTATCCAACACTACTATAGTCTTTATGGATTTCATGAATTGTATATTCTATGTGTAACATGGAACCTTCATGGTATTATTTATTAATGAAATCCACATTTACTCTATGCCAATGGAGGATCATGTTCATCATCATATACTAGTTTTTATTCTACTAGGGAATTACTGAATTTATTGAAATCATTAAAAAAAATTATCTTCATAGGAAGTGATTTTATTGGGATATTAGGTTTTAGAACAAGGTTTATCTATTGATCATGAGATGGAGAAGACTATTTTGAATTGTGAGTAACCATGAAGTGTCATTCAGATTCAGATCTCGTTTGGAGTAAATGGATATTATATCTGGTTTATGATTTAAATAATAAATTTGGATTATCTATTGATTTATATAACATGGTAGGGATTAAAGATTACCTGGGATGAATGATGTCAGTATTATTTTGATGAGATGAAATTCCTTTTTTAATTCTGCACTAGTGTTGACTCTTTCCAAGGATGGTTATTGAAATATTGTCTTCTATGATGCACTGAGTTCAGGATTCTGATGTGTTCTTATTCATGTTGTTCATGTTGATGCTTATGGAAATAAACATATTATTCCACATGATAATAATTATTGGACCCATGAAGATTAATATTCATCCATATTTCACACATTTTAGAGTTAGATCATTTACCATTACATAGAATGTTTAATCGTGTATTCAATCCACAAGAGAGTGAGAGATATATTCTCCCAAAAATATTTAAATCACTACTAGAGGTATTGGGTGGAAAAACTATAGCCTTTATATTTTGACAGCACATATAGGTTAGATAATTTGAATTTCATTAGAAGATGCTCCGATTAGAAAACATCCAATCGAGGATGTGGAGGATTGATAAGACGATTTGGACATGAGGTCCCTCTTTTAATTATTTCATATTGGAGTCTATTAATCAACATAAGAGGTTTCTTTGGCTAATATTTAGATAAAATCTAGTCTTTGTAAATTTTTTATTCAAGAATAAAAAATTTATGATCAGTTATGTAGTATTAGAGACAGTCTTTATGTTGGGGAATGCTTTATCGATCGGTCATTCTTCATGAATGGAATTCTATAATTTCAAAACCTATTTTTAGTTCATACTTTTTTATGGTATGATGTGAAGTTTTATTTCCATAGTTCCAAGTGGGAATTGCACCTAGGATCCAAAAATATGTTCTTTTTCTTGTGGTGAAAATTATGGTGTCTATGAATGTGATAGGACATCAATGATTTTGTTTATCATTACTATACATTCTAATTTTTCAAAGTTGAGCACCAAAAATATTTGGTATTTATTCAGTTACATCCATTCCCTACATAGAATTGGCCTGAGGTCACAATGGAAATTCTTTTGATTTTCCATGTAATTAGAGAATGAATAATGTGATATGGGTTATGATCGATAGGCTTACCACTTCATCAAAATTTTTACCCAATCATGATACAAAAAATGTTGAGGAGTTGGGAAATATATATGTGAAAGATACCCTTTATTATAAATAATTTCCTCCATATAATATCTAATTGGGATCCTCAATTAAAATATAACTTTTGGAGATTCCTTTTGGAGGTTGTGGTATTTGATGTCTATTAGAGTATGAAATACAATTCCCAATCAGATAGCAAGATATAAAGAGATATAAAAATTTATTAGGATATACTTAATGTTTGGGTTCATGACATTGGTGGTTCTTGGTACAATAATTTTAATCCTGTGACCTATATTATTTCAATATTTACCATTCTCAGCTCAAAATAGAACCATTTCAGGCCATGTATTGATGACCTTGTAAATCTATGTTGTGTTGGATGGAGATTGGTGGGAGTGCTATGGCAGGACCAAATATGGTCCATGATATGATAGTGAATAATTAGTTCATTCATCAAAGGATAATGATGGAACATAGTAGATATATGTTTTATAAAGATAAACATCATAGATCATTGAAATTCAAAGTTGTTGACCATGTGTTCATCAAGGATACACCATGGTTGGGTCATATACATCAATGGAGGCAAGACAATCATGCTCTTCATTTAGTGGGAACTTTTATGGTTTATGAGGATGTGGGGAAACATTCCTACTATTTATCACATCCACTTCACCTGATGTATATAAAAAATAGGTTCCAGGTATATTAGCTTTAGAATATTTTTTCTGGTCAATATTATGTTCAGATATAGATTGATCCTAATGTTTATCCTGATCTATCCATGATAGAAAGTCATGTATTGAAAGTAGATTCAGAAATAAAGGAGCTTCAATGGAGGGTGATACCTTTGGTTTATGTTCAATGGATGCACGATTCAATTAATCATGATACATGGGAGTGTGTGGCACTGATGAGAGTTCAGTTTCCTCACCTCCTTGATATAAAGGTTCATGAAATGATTTACATGGATAAAATTTTCATATGGTGGGATGGTTGTAATATTATGTTACTCATTAGACCTTTATGTATCTAAATAACTTTTATTTTTCGTTTATCATTATATGGGTAGGGTTGAGTAAGATTTGGGAGGATATATATGCTTGTGATAAAAGATATTTTTTGGATTCTCAATATAAAACCTATTTGTGTCTAGAATTGTCATGAAATGTCCCCTGGGGCTCATGTCGTGACCACCCTAAGCCCACCTTCCATAGGCCAGGGGCTGGAAACTAGCACCAAAGACATAATTCCCTAAAATTGTGAAGGAATTGCCTTTAGTACAAGTAAACGCACAGAATAAAGCACACTGCTAGATAAAAAAACTATGTAAACTATATAAGAAAAGGGTACTGAAAGTAAAAGGGGATGAAAATACCAGACCATCTGAAAAGTATAAGAATCTAAAAGTAGAATAGAAGAAAAGAAAAACAACTGTTGGGTCGTCCTCCGAGGTTCCTACCTAAAGGGTAGGTGAAGATCGCCTCCTTAGCACTCCAGGTCTATCTGTCTCCTCCGGGTATCGACTTGTCGTATGGTCTTCATCCTAGTAATGTCTAATCTTGGTACTCTCAGCATCAATCAATGATATTCTTCATCTGTATCCTACATGACGATGTGTGTACATAGCTCGTGTGGGGGTGATTAAAACATCACTCAGTAGGGATCCTGAGCCCCTCGTAGTCTCAAAAATCCATAAATGACAGACCAAAACGTATTAAATAAACAGATAAGCCCACTTATTTATATTCCCATACATATACCTATGTTTTCAAGAAATCCATATCAATCATGAAGAAAAATTACAAAAGTTACGGATTCTGCTCATACCGGGATTTCTTCTAAGGGAAAAACATTTCGAACCCCCGAATGCTGGAGAAATCCTCTTATATCGAGTATAGTGGGACTACTGCCACAACCAGGTGCTTCCCACTAACCTTGTAATGCTGAGGGACTCCTCATGTTGAGTACCATGGGTCTGCTGCATCACACAGAGGCATTCCCCACCATGGGTATGCCGCCACAACATGGCACTCCCCTCATAGACTACAAAGGTACTTATCCTATCAAGTACTGCAAGTCTGCCACAACAACCAATCTCTCCTCCCACGTGGGTCTGCCACCACAACCAGGTCCTCCACATTGGGCTAGTCAAGTCACTCCGAGTCAATCGGTCAGTAGTCGTCATGTCTCAATCATCTACTAGTTTCACACACAAATGCTCTCTTGTCTCTGAAGGATCTGCTCCAAAAACTACTGGTCAATGCTCAAACAATTTAGAAGGCCCACAAAAATGTATCTCAAAGTTCCACTATGGCATAGGTATATCAACATAATAGATTGCACGTCAATCAGACGCTCGGTCTGTGAGTTATTATACTTTTAGTCTCGGGGGCCCTGTTGGATTCGTGCACGATCCGACCTGACTGTATGTCAACTATACCCCAAACTATAGTGGGGTATACTCAAAGGGAATGTCATAATCCAATAAGACCAGAATCTTAGACGATTCATAAAATGGATGGCTGGTGCCAAATATTTGTCCAAAAAATGGTATAGGGCCGTAGTGGGCCCGGGTCCAGTCTGACTCGGTCTGGACGACCTGGGTAGACCTAGTTTGGGCCGACCCGGTTTAGGTTGACTTGGCCTGACCCGTTGGGTCAAGTTCGGCAAGTTGGGACCAGCCCAGTAGGACATGAGGGGTCATGTAGGGCTGCGATGGTGAGGATCAATCGCGAGGGGGCAGACTGGCCCGAGTCGCCGTGAGGGGGAAGCTCGGCCTGGAGGGCACCATGAGGGAGTTTCGGCCCGGAGCACTACAAGGGAGTGTACGGTTCGGCCAGGGGCTACACGGCCTGGGCTCGGCCGGCGGGGCGGTGCAACCAGGCTGTGGCACAGCCTGGGCGAGGTGCGGCCAGGGCGTGATGCTGCCTGGGCAGGTTCAGCCGGAAGGCGGCGCGGCCGGAGGGTGGCACGACCGGGGCGGCACGAAATCCAACGGGACACATGCTCTGCCACGGTGCGACGAAGCTTGTTCGACCGGGGTGCTGGAGTGTCGTTGTGGTAGCATGGGTCACGTAAGTCATAGGTAGCATGGTTTTTTAATTCATCACCTTCGTCGCCTTTGACTTCGCTTTCCTCCATTTCTAAGAACACCACAAATGAGATTGGCGATGGGGTCAGACCACATTGGTTTTTTTTGCACCCCCTGCATTTAGGGTGATAGTAATTGTCACATAAGAAAGAAGAACCACATCCCTCCCGTAAAAGGAAAAATCTTCATTCTTAATTTTGAATGAAAGGATGAACATGGGAATAAATCATACATAAATAAAATTAAACCCCTACCCTTGTTCATTGTCCGTCGATGGAGTCCCAGGGAAGAAGACGATATTTTCGTTATTTGTTGTGTCCGCTGTACACTTCCTATCCTAAGCTCGTGCGTCCATTCGTTGAAGATGATGAGGAGTGAAATTCAGTCATCGAAGACATCCCACAATGGTTGCTTCTACAAGATGCTTCTGAGGAGGAAGTCAAAAATGATCCTTACCAGCGTTCTTTCTTGGATGAACGCGTTCTTCTTTCTTCATTAGAGAAACTAGTTTTTCATTGGTGAGAGATTTTCTCTCAAACGCTCCTTCCGCCTTTGCCAAAAAAAAGAATATGTAGCCAAGAATAATTTATTATAAAATATATTATGTCGTTGAGAAAAAATTCAAAAAAGGGTAATTGAACACTTGGTTGGCATATTAATGGCATGTGCATTGGCACAATCAATGTGGAGGAGGTCAAGAGGCTCTCCCTCATTAATGAGGGAGATAAGAGGTTTTCCTCAATTAATTGCGGGGTTTCGTCCTGGGTGGTCACCACACCATAATCTCTTGTGGGAGGCTACGTTTGGGTGGGCCCCACCACCATAACCTTTAACGGAAGGTTATGGTGTGAGGTTCCCAACCTCCAACATCCACATGGGTGGTTATAATAGATAAAATAAAATGAAACTTGCACTTATTTTATTTTATTATTAAATGAAAAACCTAAAAACTAACATTCACCCTCGACCAACTACAGTCGAGGTGAATATATTCTTAAGCGAATAACAGAACTACGAGTTCAAAGATGCCCTCAGATATAAATTCAAAGCTCTAGTTCTAATGTTAGAACACCCTAGTCGTATGTTTATTGAATGTACCCAAAAAAAAACTTCAGAAATTGATTTCAGGTACACCGGGCCTCGGAATCATGCGCCGTCAATATTCACGAACTCATAAAATTTCCATTTAATTAAAAAAAAATACATGATAATTATGGGTCTTTACATTATCCCCACATCAGGTCTCTAAACCCCTATAATCCACAACTCATACAAAGAGAACAAGTAGGGGTATTGAGCACGCATCTGAGCCTCCTGCGCCCATTTGCACTCCCGGGGGTTCCCTTGCAGCTAATGAACACGCACCAGAGGTATCAACCGTCCATTAAGGTCCTACTCCCGTCGATCATCAATCTATATCAAGACCTCTGTAAAATTCATCCCATCATTGACGACCAGCTTGCCATTGTCAATGATGTGAGAAGGGTCGTGCACCAATCTACTCAGCTACAATACGTGGAAGACATCATGCACCCGGTGCAACTGAGGTAGAAGAGATAAGAGGTATGCCGCATCTCTAACTCTTCTAAGGACCTGAAAAGGTCTGATGAATCTCGGAGATAACATTCCATGTCGGCCAAATCATCATAGACCTCATCGGGTTGAGACCCGTAGAAAGACATGGTCGCCATCCTTGTACTCCAAAGGACCCATGTCCTGTCACTATACAACTTATGCCTACTATGTGCAGCCTTCATCTGCTCTGGGATGATATGTACCTTCTCTATGGTACCATGTACCTACTCTGGTCGCATTAGTGCTGACTCCCCTGGGTCTATCCAGGATAATGGTGATCTGCAAGATCTCCCAAATAACACCTCAAAAGTTTCCATCCCAATGGTGGAGTGATAGCTATTTTAGTGAGCAAACTCCACCAAGGGTATTTGATCCTCCTAGCAGCGTCTGAAGTCCAGAACATAAGAACACAAAATTTCCTTGAGGGTTTGAATGGTCCAATCACTCTGTCCATCCATCTGCGGATGGAAGGCAGTGCTCAATTGATGCTACATCCCAAAATTATCCTCCAACCCCTTCCATAGCCGGGAAGTAAAAAATGAATCATGATATAAGACAATCATATAATGTACTCCATGTAGCTGCACAATATCCTACACATAGATGGATCCCAAGATCTCTACTGAAACCTGTTCTTTGATTGGTAGGAAGTGGGCCGACTTGGTGAGGTGGTCAAGGACCACCCAAATCGAGTCATTTCTCATGGATATACGTCGAAGACCCGTCATGAAGTTCATGTATATCCCATCACACTTCCACTCTGGGACCTCTAATGTCTTAACCAGGACTGCCGGTACTTGATGCTCTACCTTCACTTGCTGAAAAGTGAGGCACTTAGAGAGAATATCTGCAAATTCTTTCTTCATTACCATCCACCGGTGCTATCATCGGAGGCCCGGATACATCTTCGACATTCATGGAAGTACCGCTAGAGGGGATGTGTGGAACTCCCACAAAACATCCTTCTGATGTTACACTAGTACCATGGTGCATCTTTTGAAGAAGATAAAGAGGCCCCCACCTTTGGAAAATATATCTGGTGCATGCCATGTGGATATCTAGGAATATAGCTTCTCACAGTCTATGTCCCCATTTTGTTCCTCCCTGACTCGCTGAATTAGTAGGGGAGTGATTGTAAGATACTAAAGGAAGGTTTCTTGATCTCTATCCACAAAGGATATCTATAAAGCATCCAGTTGCTATGTCGCCTCACCTAACAGCTGTATACCAGATCTCATGCTGAGTGCATCTACAACAATGTTCCCCTTCCCAAGAGTACATGTAGAGACCCGAAGCCTGACGTACATGGACATTACATTTCTTTTGTGGAATACTTTGTACATATCAAAAACGCACACACAAGGACTGTAATAGTTTAGTGTCTTTGGAAACTCGGGGTATAATCTTCTAATCGTGGTGAACGATCTTCAACATCTCCCATAAGGATCTTCTCTTTTTTTACCTAAAACCTTTCTTTATATCCTGGGGAAAAGAAAACATAAAAGGGTGAGCTCAAATGCTCAAGAAGGGCAAAAAAAATAAATGTCATTCACATCATATACATAAGAACATAACATTTGGAAATCTTAACCTGCAAAAGAAATCATAATTTCATAACATGGGATAAATCATAGTAGTGAAATATAAACCCCAATAATCATAACATAAAACATGAAGCATTGTGTCATACACACATAATCATATAGAATCGTTTCTTATTAGTCAAGACTCATTCCCAAGACTATCTTAGTGGACAAAGTCCCCTTCTGAACCGAGTTCACACCTTGTTTCAGTCCTGTTTCACTGAACCGGTATAACCTACCATTCCAGCCATGTCTATTTCATGAGATATAAAATCTTTACCCAATGCATTGGAGGGAGATATAGGTCCCACCCATCTCATAATGATACCATTCTTATGTGTGCCACAAAATCATAAATCATACATCATTGCATAACCCATGTAATAAAACATAAAACTAATTCCATCACAACATAATCAAATCAATGTAATAATAGGGATAGAAACAGAACCCTATATTATCTTAGATGGAAAATATTTTTTGTAAAACACTTGAACTCCATTCTTGAGGAAAATATCCTTTTACTTCAAAAACATTTTTCCTTTCATAACATGTCATACAATTTTAAACTAAAAGAAGTTGATTAAAAATAAACATGAAAACATTTAATGGAAGATTCTTGGAAATAATGTTTTAAAAATCCATTCATCCCGTATAAATAAAAAAACATTCTTTTCGTACTTTTGTCGGAAAAGTCAAAAAATACCTCGTATGAAAAACGAAAAAAGATTCCTTTAATATATTTTACTAAAAACTCACTGAAGGGTTAAATTGGATTTAAAAAATTGCAGGTGGATGGAAATAATATTACATATTGAGGAAACATGGATTTGGATGATAAAATACACCCCAGTAAATACCAAAGTATAAACAATCTCGGATAAAAATGAGATTGTGATATTTCCCTTACCTTAGGTCCGATTCACTTCGTAAGTGTCCTAAACTCCGGTATAATGATTTAAATAATGTAATTGACTTATTAAAGAATCATATTCATTGTTATTATATCATATATGGTTCACTTATTACTTTATATTACCCGTTCTTTTGTAAATTCCATATTAAAGAAGCGTTTTGGGTAAGTTCGTTTCATTTATCGTAGGTGTTTAGACTTGTTGTTCATGACATTATTATTACTTATATCATGATTTAATTACTTCCAGAATGTAAAACATGATTTATATATCATATATATTCAGTATATATATATATAATAGATAGATAAATGAAATGAAACACACCGTTCATGGAGACGGTAGTCCGTACGTACGCATGAACGCTGTTTTCCTTTCCTTATTGTCTTGAATGGAAGTAAGTAGATGACATACATATATACATAAATCCATTAGCTTAATAAAGTCATATATTTCATTATTATTTCTTTTATACACTTTATAATCATTCTTAAATGGTTAACATAGAGAATGAATCTCATCGCGTCGTGGAGACGGTAGTCCGTACGTACGCACGAGCGATGATATCATTCTCATGATCGTGTACTTGTGTTGAAGTGTATGTATACTATTTCAGTAACAATATCACTTTATAATAATAATATATAGTTACTCATTACACCATTATACCCATCCAATTAAGGTGGTGGCAGAAAATAGATTACACCACGGCGTGGAGACGGTATTCCGTACGTACGCACGCGTGGTGATTTCCTTTTTCTGTAGGATGGATAGAAGGATAATTAGAGTTGTTTCATATTTATAATAACATATAAGTATCTAATAAATACTTATGTTATTAATTTATCATGAAACAACTAAAGAAGAAGAAGTTGAAGAAGAAAGAAATTGAAAAAGATCGGTAATGGATATTACCTCTTTTTGACGCGCCTTTCCTTAACCTCCACTTAATGAACTAAGGATGGTCTTTGAAGAGGACCAGGACCTCTAGGATGATACTAGGGAGGTTGAGAATATATTTTGTCAGGGGTTGGACGAGATTGAATGCTCAAATTGGTGTGAGGAGGAGAGGGAGGAGGTGCCCTTTTATAAGGGAGGAGAGGGGCACCTTTGGGATAACTAAAAATATTATTTTATTATAAAGTAAACATCGGTTTTAAATAGCTCCAAATTGATATATTTCGATGCTAAGGTGGGGATGGGTCGAAATCCTCTCATCCAATAGAATTTAGACAAGTTTAGGTATCAATTTTAACCTAATCATTTAGATTTAACTTTAATTTAGATAATTTAACTTTTACCGTGTCTTCTTGTTTTCTTACACTATCAATCCAAACAAACCCCAAGTTGTTTATTATTAATATATATATATCCTTATCTAAGTAATTTGTCCGAAAATTATATTTTTAGGAATTAAATAACAATTAATAATATAATATTTGTTTTAAAAACTAATTTATGTCAATTTTGACACTATTTGGTACATGATTTTTATGAAATTCATAATAGAATGATAAGTTCGAACCAAGTTACTTATATCAACAATAACATGTCATATTAACCTAAAAAATTAATTTATGTCATAAAAAGTCTCAAATTACATTTATTTGGGCATTTATAACATCAATTATGTCAATATTTCATTAATAAGACAAATACTTCATCATCGTTGTGTCATAATAAATGATAATTATATAGTCCCTAAAAATTATAAATAAATTCCTATGATGTAGATAATTGTATTAGATTTCTGGAGACTATTCATGTTTGAAGTTTCATGAAATTATCACTAGATTAAAATTATTATACTTATAAGATTTAAGAAAGTGACATGTTGTCACATTCTTTGGTTTTAATAATAATTAAATTATTTTCATGGACAAAAGTCCATTAAATGTATCTAATCCGACCCTTAGGTGATATGGGTCGACCTTTAGTCATCCAATAGTATTTTTACATGTGTTAGTGTAGTTTTATAATATTATATTTACCCTTAAATACCTGATTTACCTTTAACTATGGTAAATAAAATTTACCGTAGTTACTATTCATAATTCCCAAAAATAAAAAGTAGCTTATTAACATAATTTGGATCCACAGATTCCAAATATGGAATCTATTTTTTCCAAATTCAATACAAAAAAGTTACAGAAATTAAATTAAAATTAATCCCGTTGTCGAAAGAAAACGGGTTTTTCATTAAAACATTGCAAAAGATTGAATTGATTTAACCTACGAATTCAAGGTAAAATCAATGCTAATGACATAAATTATATTAAATGGTAAAAATATATTATATTTATACTTTAAATCCATTAAATATTATAATTTAAACACATAATATATTACGATGAAAAAAGTTGTTTTTAATTAAAATATACCATGTTTTTACTATTCATTAAAATATGAAAGTTATCGGAAAAATATCAAAACATTATCTAATGTAAATTTTTATATCATGACTCAAAATAAGAATTTTATTTTGTCAAACTTAACTTATAAACATGTCAAAAACTAGAATTAATGTGGGTGCGCCATCAAAAGGCGGCAAAACTGCATTTTTTTAAAAATACTTATTTTACCCGAAAAATTTATTTTGTTCTTATACCATGTTCTAGAAAATGTGTAAGATGAATAATAATGTTATAAAATTCAAAATTTAGTTAATACTATTCATAACGGCTAGTTCATGACAATATTATAATAATATATCGTTGTTTATTAAAACTCGGTATTGCGTACAACACACACTATTGAGGAAGGTCGCAATTGCGTGTAATGCAAGCCAAGTCAGGGTTGCGTGTTGTGAAAGAATCCTCCGTTGTTTTTTATAAAATAATCCAACCATATTTCAGTTATACATTGAATATATATATATATACTCAATGTTGCGTAGAATAACTATTATCAAAATTGTGTCTAACACGATCCAAGAATAGTGTTGCGTATACTGCAAGCTAATACGGTGTTGCGTATAGCGCAAGGTAATCTTGGTGTAGAATTAAACACAAGACATTAATGAAATTAAAAGAATATTTTTCATAAAATCTCGGGGTGTTACATTCTACCCCCCTTAAAATGAATTTCGCCCTCGAAATTCGTCGGGGTTATAAATGGTTTACTACTCGAAAGTTTGTTTAATAGAAACCCACTTCGTAAAAAGTAATACCAAAACATGGATTTTAAAAACTAAAGTATGAAATGTAATGGTTACCAAAATTAACTCATCACAGGGTTTCCACGTAGGAGAACATAGGTGAAAATATGGATATGGGAGAAAAATCTAACCATCATGTTCTGATGGAGAGTGGTAGAGAACATGTCTATGAAGAAGCCAACAATCACAAAGCTATTGATTTGTGATGATCTAATGTACCATCTGATTCATCGGATATAAGGGAACTAGGAAAACATTTTTGGTTTTCAAGATCATTTCCCTATAGTTGATGAATTAAAAGAAATACTTGCATGATTTTCGTACAATGTCACTTTTGTTCTTGAATTGAACAATTTACACTTCATCCCTTAAAGAAATGAAGTTGAATTTGTTATTCATGATGTGTTAGGAGATCATGTGATAGAATTATGGGTCATTCCATCTCTTTCAAACAAAAGGTTAGAAAAAGTTATAAGTCCATCTTATGGTTTGATTAATCATATATGGTTCCAAAAATGAACTTATACTTCATATATCATACCGCTTAATAAAATAAAACTAGTTTATACTAACCAGGGACTTCTTGTAGGCCAGTGGTAGGCGATAAAGGCCAGTCGCACTTCGGTTGTGGGTTCGATTCCCACAGCCTTGTCCGACGCAATGGGCTATCGCCCGTCCTGCAGGTTGTCCTTTTTCTAATGCTATATTACTATAACATTCCATCAACAATATCAAAAAATGTTTTATCCTTAAACAATACTGACTTTTTTCCAACATAATCAATTCCAATCTTTAGGCTTATCTAAAATACTTCGGTCCAAGCTCATAGTATAAAGAAAAATATCACGTGAATGCCATCATTTATCCCCCATATATCATAAGATATATCTTGTTGGTCAAATTACAAACATGTGAATACCTTAATCATGTATTCTCTTGAAGAATGAATATCCATTGAACCATAGTGAAAACATGAATGCAGTTAAAAGTTAACACTTTCCACATACCAAAATCCTCAAAATTCTATATCCTAAAACCATGATATTACTTAGTCCTTATATCAATCATGATCTCATGAATACTGTCAAATATTTCATTTTCTCATTTTCCCTTCATTATGCGCATATCATCTTTTGTCCAAAAATATCTCAATCACTTTCCATGGTTACGGGTACCATAAAATTATTGAAAACCACAATAGACCAATACATAAATATTCCAATATTCCACGATGCTATATACAACATTATTTTGTAATCCCATTACATATACACTTAATCATTCCACCACATCATTATCATATTCAACATCGCCAATGGTGATCGCATGTGACTTCCCTTTTTCCTTTTCCTTATGTGGTTGCTCATTTCGATCATCACTAACCCTTGGATTAGGGCATTTATTGGCATAATGTCCCATCTCCTTGCACTTGAAACATTGAAGTGTAGTAGGTTCATTCTGTGTATCCCTTCCTTTTTTTGCATCATTAGTCATCTTCTTCCCATCATTGTGGCATACAAATGCCTGATGACCTTCCTTTCCACATTTGAAACATTTACTTGTCCCTTTAAGACAATCTCCACTATGCTTCTTTCCACACTTTGAGCATAAGGAAACATTCATCTTCTTTTCACCATTATTCTGAGATTTCTCCTTGAACTCCATCTTTCGTTTCTTGTCGAAACCATGAGATGGATATGTAACACCAACTTCCATTTCTACCTTGATATCACCACGGACAATTTCTTCATAGCTACTGAAGTCTCTTATAGCTAATGCCCTTCGAAGATTTGGTTTTAAGCCACTGAAAAATCGATCAAATTTACTTTCAGGTTGCATCATAAATCCAGATTCCTACCTTTCAAGCCTTGTAAAATTTGCTTCGTATATACCAACAGATTCATCATCCTTCTGCTATAGCTCAAGAAACTCCTTTTCCATCTTTGTTAGAAGAATACTTGGGAAGTACTTACTGAAATACAATTTCTTGAACTCGTCCCATTCCATGGACTCAATTTCATCTCTTGGCCTCGTATTCTAGATAATATTCCACCATTGATCAGCTTCACCTTCCAAAAGATATACTGCTAAGATGAATTTATCATGTTCAGAACATTGAAGAACTGAAAATATCTTTTCAGTGGTACTGATCCATTGTTCAGAAACAAGTGGATCGGAAGACCCACTGAAAGAAGGTGGACATTGCCTCAAAAAGGACTCAATAAAATATTGTTCCCTTCTCTGCTCATTTGGAAGTCCAGAATGATTCATAGCTTGTGCAAGTATAGCAATAACATTTTTCACTCCATCTCCCATAACATTTGTTTGTTCAGGAGGACAATCATTGCATTTTCCATTGCATTGATCAACACGGTTCCCTCAGGTTCTAGCCATCGTCTAAAACCCAAAAAGAATAGTGTGAGAGGCAAAAATCATGCTAGGGAAAACAACATTATAAAGGGGGAGTATCCTTAATATCTAACTTCTTAAGTTAAATTCTATGATCATTACCATACTTATAGGACTGTATCCTATACGTATACTTATCCTTAGGGACATCCCTATACATACCATAGAAATATCTCTAGGGATCTCACTAACGTTTTCGCATCCTAGTTTCCAAAGGTTGACTAATCCTTTCCTTTGATACCAACTGTATAGACCCGAAGCCTGACGTACATGGACATTACATTACTTTTGTGGAATACTCAGTACATATCAAAAATGCACACACAAGGACCGTAATAGTTTAGTGTCTTTTGAAACTCGGAGTATAATCTTCTAATCATGGTGAAAGGTCTTCAACATCTCCCATAAAGATCTTATGTTTTTTTATACCTAAAACCTTTCTTTATATCCTGGGGAAAAGAAAACATAAAAGAGTGAGCTCAGATGCTCAGTAAGTGTAAACAAAATAAATGTCATTCACATCATATACACAAGAACATAACTTTTGGAAATCTTAACCTTCAAAAGAAATCATAATTTCATAACATGGGATAAATCATAGTAGTGAAATATAAACCCCAATAATCATATTGTAAAACATGAAACTTTGTGGCATAAACACATAATCATATAGAATCATTTCTTATTAGTCAAGACTCATTCCCAAGACTATCTTAGTGGAAAAAGTCCCCTTCTGTACCAAGTTCACTCCTCGTTTCAGTCCTGTTTCACTGAACCGGTATAACCTACCGTTCCAGCCATGTCTATCTCATGAGATATATAATATTTACCCAATGCATTGGAGGGAGATATAGGTCCCACCCATCTCATAATGATACCATTCTTATGTGTGCCACAAAATCATAAATCATACATCATTGCATAACCCATGTAATAAAAATGAGATTCTTAAACATCATGACATCATAAAACAATTCATATAAGATAAAGGAATTCATAAAAATAATTCCATCACAACATAATCAAATCAATGTAATAATAGGGATAGAAATAGAACCCTATATTATCTTAGATGGAAAATAATTTTTATAAAACACTTGAACTCCATTCTTGAGGAAAATATCCTTTCTACTTCAAAAACATTTTTCCTTTCTTAACATGTCATTAAATTTTAAACTAAAAGAAGTATATTAAAAATAATCTTGAAAACTTGTAAAGGAAGCTTCTTGGAAATAATTTTTTAAAAATCCATTCATGCCGTATAAGTAAAAAAACATTCTTTTTGTACTTTTGTCAGAAAAGTCAAAAAGTACCTCGTATGAAAAATGACAAAAGATTCCTTTAATATCTTTTACTAAAAACTTACCGATGGGTAAAATTGGATTTAAAAAATTTTAGGTGGATTGAAATAATATTACATATTTAGGAAACATGGATGTGGATGATAAAATACACCCTAGTAAATACCAAAGTATAAAAAATCTCGGATAAAAATGAGATTGTGATATTTCCCTTATATTAGGTCTGATTCGCTTCGTAAGTGTCCGAACCTCCTATATAATGATTTAAATAATGTAATTGAATTATTAAAGAATCATATTCATTGTAATTATATCATATACGGTTCACTTATTACTTTATATTACCCGTTCTTTTGTAAATTCCATGTTAAAGAAGCGTTTTGGGTAAAATCGTTTCATTTATCGTAGGTGTTTGGACTTGTTGTTCGTGACATTATTATTACTTATATCATGATTTACTTACTTCCAGAATATAAAACATGATTTATATATCATATATATTCATTATATATATATATATATAATAGATAGATAAATGAAATGAAACACACCGTTCATGGAGACGGTAGTCCGTACGTACGCATGGACGCTGTTTTCCTTTCCTTATTGTCTTGAATTGAAGTAAGTAGATGACATACATATATACATAAATCCAGTAGCTTTATAATGTCATATATTTAATTATTATTGCTTATATACACTTTATAATTATTCTTAAATGGTTAACATGGATAATGAATCTCATCGCGTCGTGGAGACGGTAGTCCGTACGTACGCACGAGCGATGATATCGTTCTCATGATCGTGAACTTGTGTTGAAGTGTATGTATACTATTTCAGTATCAATATAACTTTATAATAATCATATATTGTTACTCATTACACCATTATACCTATCCAATTAATTTGGTGGCAGAAAATAGATTACACCACATCGTGGAGACGATATTCCGTACGTACGCACACGCGGTGATTTCCTTTTTTCCGTAGGATGGATAGAAGGTTAATTAGAGTTGTTTTATATTTATAATAACATATCAGTATATATTAAATACATATGTTATTACTTTATCATGAAACAACTAAAGAAGAAGAAGTTGAAGAAAAAAGAAATTGAAAAAGATCGGTAATGGATATTACCTCTTTTTGACGCGCCTTTTGTCAACCTCCACTTAAGGAACTAAGGATGGTCTTTGAAGAAGACCAAGACCTATAGGATGATACTAGGGAAGTGGAGAAGATATTTTGGCAGGGTTTTTCCAAGATTTAATGCTCAAATTGGTGTGAGGAGGAGAGGGAGGAGGTGCCCTTTTATAAGGGAGGAGAGGGGCACCTTTGGGATAACTAAAAATATTATTTTATTATAAAGTCAAGTTCGGTTTTAAATAGCTCCAAATTGAAATATTTCGATTCTAAGGTGGGAATGGGTAGAAATAATCTCATCCAATAGAATTTAGGCAATTTTAGGTATCAATTTTAACCTTATCATTTAGATTTAACATTAAGTTAGATAATTTAACTTTTACTGTGTATTCTTGTTTTCTTACACTATCAATCCAAACGAACCCCAAGTTGTTTATTATTAATATATCTGTCCTTATCTAAGTAATTTAGTCGAACCTTAGATTTTTTAGGAATTAAATAACAATTAATAATATAATGTTTGTTTTAAAAACTAATTTATGTCAATTTTGACACTATTTGGTACATGATTTTTATGAAATTCATAACAGAATGATAAGTTCGAAAAAAGTTACTTATATCAACAATAACATGTAATATTAACCTAGAAAATTAATTTAAGTCATAAAAAGTCTCAAATTAAATTTACTTGGGAATTTATAACATCAATTATGTCAATATTTCATTAATAAGTCAATTACTGCATCATCTTTGTGACATAATAAATGATTATTATTTAATCCCCAAAAATTATAAATAAATTCCTATGATGTAGATAATTGTATTTTATTTCTGGAGACTATTCATGTTAGAAGTTTCATGAAGTTTATCACTAGATTAAATGTATTATACTTATAAGATTTATGAATGTGACATGTTGTCACATTCTTTGGTTTTAATAATAATTAAATTATTTTCATGAAAAAAAGTCCATTAAATGAATCTAATCAGACCCTTAGGTGATATGGTTCGACTTTTAGTCATCCAATAGGATTTTGAAATGTGTTAGGGTAATTCTATATTATTATATTTACCCTTAATTACCAGATTTACCTTTAACTATGGTAAATAAAATTTATCGTAGTTACTATTCATAATTCCCAAAAATAAAAATTAGATTATTTACATAATTTGGATCCACTGATTCCAAATAAGGAATCCATTTTTTCCAAATTCAATACACAAAAGTTTTAGAAATAAAATTAAAATTAATCCCGTTGTCGAAAGAGAACGGGTTTTTCTTTAAAACATTGCAAAAGATTGAATTGATTTAACCTACGAATTCAAGGTAAAATAAATGCTAATTAAATACATTATATTAAATGGTAAAAATAAATTCTATTTATACTTTAAACCCATTCAATATTATAATTTAATCACATAATATATTACGATGAAATAAGATGTTTTTAATTAAAATATAGCGTGTTTTTACTATTCATTAAAATATGAAAGTTATCGGAAAAATATCAAAACATTATATAATGTAACTTTTTATATCCTGATTCAAAATAAGAATTTTATTTTGTCAAACTGAACTTATAATCATGTGAAAAACTAGATTTAATGTGGGTGCGCCATCAAAAGGCGGCAAAAACTGCATTTTTTGAAAAATACTTATTTTACCCGAAAATTTTATTTTGTTCTTATACCATGTTCTAGAAAATGTGTAAGATGAATAATAATGTTATAAAATTCAAAATTTAGTAAATACTATTCATAACGGCGAGTTCATTACAATATTATAATAATATATCATTTTTTATTAAAACTCTGTATTGCGTACAATACACGCTATCGAGGAAGGTCACGATTGCGTGTAATGCAAGCCAAGTCAGGGTTGCGTGTTGTGAAAGAATCCTACATTGTTTTGTATAAAAGAATCCAACCATATTTCATTTATACATTGAATATATATATATATATATACTCAATGTTGCGTAGAATAACTATTATCAAAATCGTGTGTAACACGATCCAAGAATAGTGTTCCGTATACTGCAAGCTAATACAGTGTTGCGTATAGCGCAAGGTAATCTTGGTGAAGAATTCAACACAAGACATTAATGAAATTAAAAGAATATTTTTCATAAAATCTCGGGGTGTTACATTCTACCGCCCTTAAAATGAATTTTCCCCTCTAAATTCGTTGGGGTTATAAATGGTTTACTACTCGAAAGTTTTTTTTAATAGAAACCCACATCGTAAAAAGGAATACCAAAACATGGCGTTTAAAAACTAATGTATGAAATGTAATGGTTACCCAAATTAACTCATCACGGGGTTTCCACGTAGGAGAACATAGGTGAAAATATGGATATGGGAGAAAAATCTAACCATCAAGTTCTGATGGAGAGTGGTATAGAACATGTCTATGAAAAAGCCAACAATCACAAAGCTATTGATTTGTGATGATCTAAGGTACCATCTGATTCATCGGATATAAGGGAACTAGGAATACATTTTTGGTTTTCAATATCACTTCCCTAAAGTTGATGAATTAAAAGAAATACTTGCATGATTTTGGTACAATCTCACTGTTGTTCTTGAATTGAACAATTTCCACTTCATCCCTTAAAGAAATGAAGTTGAATTTGTTATTCGTGATGTGTTAGCAGATCATGTGATAGAATGATGGGTCATTCCATCTATTTCAAACAAAGGGTTAGGAAAAGTTATAAGTCCATCTTATGGTTAGATTAATCGTATATGATTCCAAAAATGAACTTATACTTCATATATCATACCTCTTAATAAAATAAAACTAGTTTATACTAACCAGGGACATCCTGTAGGCCAGTGGTAGGCGATAAAGGCCAGTCGCACTTCGGTTGTGGGTTCGATTCCCACAGCCTTGTCCGACGCGAGGGGCTGTCGCCCGTCCTGTAGGTTGTCCTTTTTCTAAAGCTATATTACTATAACATCCCATCAATAATATCAAAAAAAGTTTTATCCTTAAACAATACTAACTTAGGTCAAACATAATCCATTCCAATCTTTAGGTTTATCTAAAATACTTCGGTCCAAGCTCATAGTATAAAGAAAAATATCACGTGAATGCCATCATTTATCCCCCATATATCATAAGATATATCTTGTTGGTCAAATTACAAACATGTGAATACCTTAATCATGTATTCTCTTGAAGAATGAATATCCATTAAACCTTAGTGAAAACATGAATGCAGTTAAAAGTTAACACTTTCCACATACCAAAATATTCAAAATTCTATATCCTCAAACCATGATATCACTTAGTCCTTATATCAATCATGAGCTCATGAATACTGTCAAATATTTCATTTTCTCGTTTTCCCTTCATTATGCGCATATCATCTTTATTCCAAAAATATCTCAATCACTTTCCATGGTTACGGGTACCATAAAATTATTGAAAACCACAGTAGACCAATACATAAATATTCCAATATTCCACGATACTATATACAACATTATTTTTTAATCCCATTACATATACACTTAATCATTCCTCTACATCGTTATCATATTCAACATCGCCAATGGTGATCGCATGTGAATTCCCTTTTCTCCTTTGCCTTATGTGGTTGCTCATGTCGATCATCACTAACCCTTGGATTAGGGAATTTATTGGCATAATGTCCCATCTCCTTGCAATTGAAACATTTAAGTGTAGTAGGTTTATTCTGTGTATCCCTTCCTTTGTTTGCATCATTAGTCATATTCTTCCCATCATTGCGGCATTCAAATGCCCGATGACCTTCCTTTCCACATTTGAATCATTTAATTGTCCCTTTAAGACAATCTCCACCATGCTTATTTCTACACTTTGAGCATAAGGAAACATTCATCTTCTTTTCACCATTATTCTGAGATTTCTCCTTGAACTCCATCTTTCGTTTCATGTCTAAACCATGAGATGGATATGTAACACCAACACCCATTTCTACCTTGATAACACAACGCACAATTTCTTTATAGCTACTGAAGTCTCTTATAGCTAATTCCCTTCGAAGATTTGGTATTAAGTCACTGAAGAATCGATCAACATTACTTTCAGGTTGCATGGTAAATCCAGATGCAAACCTTGCAAGCCTTGTAAAATTCGCTTCGTATATACCAACAGATTCATCATCCTTCTACTTCAGCTCAAGAAACTCCTTTTCCATATTTGTTCAAATAATACGATGGAAGTACTTACTGAAAAACATGTTCTTGAACTCGTCCCATTCCATGGACTCAATTTCATCTCTTGGCCTCGTATTCTTGATAAGATTCCACCATTGATCAGCTTCACCTTCCAAACGATATACTGCTAAGATGACTTTATCATGTTCAGAACATTGAAGAACTGAAAATATCTTTTCAGTGGTACTGATCCATTGTTCAGAAACAAGTGGATCGGAAGACCCACTGAAAGAAGGTGGATATTGCCTCACAAAGAGCTCAATAGAATATTGTTCCCTTCTCTGCTCATTTGGAAGTCCAGAATGATTCATAGCTTGTGTAAGTATAGCAATAAGATTTTGCACTCCATCTCCCATAACAGTTGTTTGTTCCGGAGGACAATCATTGCATTGTCCATTGCATTGATCAACACGGTTCCTTCGGGTTCCAGCCATCGTCTAAAACCCAAAAAGAATAGGGTGAGAGGCAAAAATCATGCTAGGGAAAACAACATTATAAAGGGGGAGTATCCTCAATATCTAACTTCTTAAGTTACATTCTATGATCTTTACCGTAGTTCTAGGACTGTATCCTATAAGTATACTTATCCTTAGGGACATCCCTATACATACCTTAGAAATATATCTAGGGATCTCACTAACGTTTTCGCATCCTAGTTTCAAAAGGTTGACTAAACCTTTCCTCTGATACCAACTGTAGAGACCCGAAGCCTGACGTACATGGAAATTACATTACTTTTTCGGAATACTTAGTACATATCAAAAACGCACACACAAGGACCGTAATAGTTTAGTGTCATTGGAATCTTGGAGTATAATCTTCTAATCGTGGTGAATGATCTTCAACATCTCCTATAAAGATCTTGTCTTTTTTTACCTAAAACCTTTCTTTATATCATGGGGAAAATAAAACATAAAAGGGTGAGCTCAAATGCTCAGTAAGGGTAAACAAAATAAATGTCATTCACATCATATACATAAGAACATAACTTTTGTAAATCTTAACATGCAAAAGAAATCATAATTTCATAACATGGGATAAATCATAGTAGTGAAATATAAACCCCAATAATCATAACATAAAACATGAAACTTTGTGTAATACACACATAATCATATAGAATCATTTCTCATTAGTCAAGACTCATTCCCAAGACTATCTTAGGGACAAATTCCTCTTCTGAACCGAGTTCACTCCTCGTTTCAGTCCAGTTTCACTGAACCGGTATAACCTACCGTTCCATCCATGTCTATCTCATGAGATATAAAATCTTTACCCAATGCATTGGAGGGAGATATAGGTCCCACCCATCTCATAATGATACCATTCTTATGTGTGCCACAAAATCATAAATCATAAATCATTGCATAACCCATGTAATAAAAATGGGATTCCTAAACATCATGACATCATCAAAAAATTCATATAAGATAAAGGAATTCATAAAAATAATTCCATCACAACATAATCAAATCAATGTAATAATAGGGATAGAAACAGAACCCTATATTATCTTAGATGGAAAATAATTTTTATAAAACACTTGAACTCCATTCTTGATGAAAATATCCTTTCTACTTCAAAAACATTTTTCCTTTCTTAACATGTCATACAATTTTAAACTAAAAGAATTTGATTAAAAATAAACTTGAAAACTTGTAAAGGAATCTTCTTGGAAATAATGTTTTAAAAATCCATTCATGCCGTATAAGTAAAAAAACATTCTTTTCGTACTTTTGTTGGAAAAGTCAAAAAGTACCTCGTTTGAAAAACGACAAAAGATTCCTTTAATAACTTTTATTGAAAACATACCGAAGGGTAAAATTGGATTTAAAAAATTGTAGGTGGATGGAAATAATATTACATATTGAGGAAACATGTATGTGTATGATAAAATACACCCCAGTAAATACCAAAGTATAAACAATCTCGGATAAAAATGAGATTGTGATATTTCCCTTACCTTAGGTCCTATTCGCTTTGTAAGTGTCCGAACCACCTGTATAATGATTTAAATAATGTCATTTACTTATTACAGAATCATATTCATTGTTATTATATCATATATGGTTCACTTATTACTTTATATTACCCGTTCTTTTGTAAATTCCATGTTAAAGAAGCCTTTTGGGTAAAATCGTTTCATTTATCATAGGTGTTTGGACTTGTTGTTCTTGAAATTATTATTACTTATATCATGATTTAATTACTTCCATAATATAAAACATGATTTATATATCATATATATTCATTATATATATATAATAGATAGATAAATGAAATGAAACACACCGTTCATGGAGACGGTAGTCCGTACGTACGCATGAACGCTGTTTTCCTTTCCTTGTTGTCTTGAATGGAAGTAAGTAGATGACATAAATATATACATAAATCCAGTAGCTTTATAAAGTCATATATTTAATTATTATTTCTTATATAAACTTTATAATCATTCTTAAATGGTTCACATGGAGAATGAATCTCATCGCGTCGTGGAGATGGTAGTCCGTACGTACGCACGGGCGAAGATATCATTCTCATGAACGTGAAATTGTGTTGAAGTGTATGTATACTATTTAAGTATCAATATCACTTTATAATAATCATATATAGTTACTCATTACACCATTATACACATCCAATTATGGTGGTGGCGGAAAATAGATTACACCACGGCGTGGAGACAGTATTCCGTACGTACGCACACGCGGTGATTTCCTTTTTTCTGTAGGATGGATAGAAGGTTAATTAGAGTTGTTTCATATTTAAAATAACATATCAGTATATAATAAATACTGATGTTATTACTTTATCTTGAAACAACTAAAGAAGAAGATGTTGAAGAAGAAAGAAATTGAAAAAGATCGGTAAGGGATATTACCTCTTTTTGACGCGCCTTTTCTTAACCTCTACTTAAAGAACTAAGGATGGTCTTTGAAGAAGACCACGACCTCTAGGACGATACTAGGGAAGTGGAGAAGAGATTTTGGCAGGGTTTGGCCGAGCTTGAATGCTCAAATTGGTGTGAGGAGGAGAGGGAGTAGGTGCCCTTTTATAAGGGAGGAGAGGGGCACCTTTGGGAAAACTAAAAATATTTTTTTATTATAAAGTCATGTTCGGTTTTAAATAGATTCAAATTGATATATTTCTATGCTAAGGTGGGGATGGGTCTAAATCCTCTCATCCAATAGAATTTAGACAAGTTTAGGTATCAATTTTAACCTTATCATTTAGATTTAACTTTATGTTAGATAATTTAACTTTTACCGTGTCTTCGTGTTTTCTTACACTATCAATCCAAAAGAAACCCAAGTTGTTTATTATTAATATAGCTATACTTATCTAAGTAATTTGGCCGATCCTTAGATTTTTATGAATTAAATAATAGTTAATAATTTAATATTTGTTTTAAAAACTAATTTATGTCAATTTTGACACTATTTGGTACATGATTTTTATGAAATTCATAACAGAATGATAAGTTCGAAAAATGTTACTTATATTAACAATAACATGTCATATTTACCTAGAAAATTAATTTAAGTCATAAAAAGTCTCAAATTACATTTATTTGGACATTTATAACATCAATTATGTCAATATTTCATTAATATGACAATTACTGCATCATATTTGTGTCATAATAAATGATAATTATTTAATCCCTAAAAATTCTAAATAAATTCCTATGATGTAGATAATTGTATTATCTTTTTGGATACTATTCATGTTCTAAGTTTCATGAAATTTATCACTAGATTAAAATTATTATACTTATAAGATTTAAGAAAGTGACATGTTGTCACATTCTTTGGTTTTAATAATAATTAAATTATTTTCGTGGAAAAAAGTCCATTAAATGAATCTAATACGACCCTTAGGTGATATGGGCCGACCTTTAGTCATCCAATAGGATTTTGACATGTGTTAGGGTAATTTTATAATATTATATTTACCCTTAATTACCTGATTTACCTTTAACTATGGTAAATAAAATTTACCGTAGTTACAATTCATAAGTCACAAAAATAAAAAGTATCTTATTAACATTATTTGGATCCACTGATTCCAAATATGGAATCCATTTTTCCAAATTTAATACACAAAAGTTGCAGAAATTATATTAAAATTAATCCCGTTGTCGAAAGAAAACAGGTTTTTCTTTAAAAATTGCAAAAGATTGAAATGATTTAACCTACGAATTCAAAGTAAAATCAATGCTAATGACATAAATTATATTAAATGGTAAAAATATATTCTATTTATACTTTAAAACCATTCAATATTATAATTTAACCACATAAGATATTTCGATGAAAAAAGTTGTTTTTAATTAAAATATAGCATGTTTTTACTATTCATTAAAATATGAAAGTTATCAGAAAAATATCAAAACATTATCTAATATAAATTTTTATATCCTGATTCAAAATAAAAATTTTATTTTTTCAAACTGAACTTATAAATATTTCAAAAACTAGATTTAAAGTGGGTGCGCCATCAAAAGGCGGCAAAACTGCATTTTTTGAAAAATACTTATTTTACCCGAAAAATTTATTTTGTTCTTATACCATGTTCTAGAAAATGTGTAAGATGAATAATAATGTTATAAAATTCAAAATTTAGTTAATAATATTCATAACAGCTAGTTCATGACAATATTATAATAATATATCATTGTTTATTAAAACTCGGTATTGCGTACAACACACGCTATCGAGGAAGGTCGCGATTGCGTGTAATGCAAGCCAAGTCAGGGTTGCGTGTTGTGAAAGAATCCTCCATTGTTTTTATAACACAATCCAACCATATTTAAATTATACATTGAATATATATATATATATATACTCAATGTTGCGGAGAATAACTATTATCAAAATTCTGTGTAACACGATGCATGAATAGTGTTGCGTATACTGCAAGCTAATACGGTGTTGCGTATAGCGCAAGGTAATATTGGTGTAGAATACAACACAAGACATTAATGAAATTAAATGAATATTTTTCATAAAATCTCGGGGTGTTACAGTATAGACTATCAAAAAGTAATAATCATGAAGGAACTCAAGCCGACATCACTGCCTCAGGTTCATGTCTTTCTAGGAGAAGATATACCTGATACTGTTGTGATCAGAGTACAATATAGAGCTCTCTCCCATCAGATAGTGGCACCACATCATCAAGGCGAAGACCGCTGCTTCTAACTCTATGTCAGGGGTAGTGTAGTTCTATTCATGTTTTCTCAGCTGTCATGAACCATATGCAATCCATGCTCGCTTCTACATCAGGACACATCCGAGCCTGGTCAATGATGCATTCCAGTAGACTATGTTCCCTATACCTTTCTATGGAATCCTCTAGATGGGGGCACTAGTTAGCCTCTGCCTCTTCTCTTGAATGCTCTCCTGGTATCTCTCTAACCAAACAATGTGTGGCCCCTTCTTCTTCATGTCTGATAGTTGTTTTGAAACCCTTGATATGTCTAGCATGAATCTCTGGTAGTGTCCAGCCAAACCCAGGAAACATCGTAATTCCGTCGCACTCCAGGGTGGATCTCATGCATGTTCCACCTCAACCATCGATGGACCCACTAAAACTCCAGCCTCTGAGATTACATGTCCTAGAGAGTGATCCTCTTGGATCCCAAACTGGCACTTCGAGAGCTTACCATAAAGCCAGTGCTCTTGGAGTGTGTCCAGTACTACCTGTAAATAATAAACATGATCCTCAGGAGTAGTCGATTATATCAGAATGTTGTCGATGAAGACAATGACAAAGCGATCAAGGTATGGTTGAAAGATAATATTCATGAGTCTCATGTACACTATTGAAGCACTGGTTATGCCGAATGAAATATACAAGAACTCATAGTGGTTGTACTGACATATGAAAGACGAATTTTTCACATCATCATCTCAAACTCCGAGCTGGTTATAGCCTGATCAGAGGTCTATCATTGAGAAACACCATCCTCCCTTCAACTAATCGAAGAGGTCCTCAAACCTCAAGAGTGGGTACTTTTTCTTCACGGTAACCTTGTTCAGGAGCTGATAGTCAACACAAAGCCTCATGCTCCCATCCACTTTCATGGTGAATAGAATTGGGGTTTCCCAATGAGAAACACTAGGTCAGATGAATCCCGTCCCCTGCAAGTCCTCTTGCTGTACCCGTAGCTCACAAAGCTCTGCATGAGACATCCAATAAGGTGGAGTAGATATCAGTGCCATCCCAGGGTACAAGTCAATATAATTGTCATCCTCTCTGTGAGGAGGTAGACCTGGGACATCATCAGGGAAAACATCTGTGTATTGGCCCATCACTATAGGATAGCTCAGACTCCCCACATCAATCGTTCAAAGGGTAAGGCAAGCCAAATGATGAGTGATCGGCTGCACTCTCCTTCCAGTAAGTCCATCTGGTGCTATAAAGTCTCCCTTCTCGCCAGTGAAGGTAAAACTTTTCCCATTTATGCGGACACACTGCACATTGCATCTAATACAGTTAATATAGGCTTGGACCGTAGATAACCAGTCCATACCCAAGATGACGTTGTAAGGATTTGACGCTGCTACTAGGAGATCCCATCTAAAGATCTCACCTCCTAGAGTAAGATCACACTACCGGAAGTAGTGTGAAATCATCAAATCTGTTCCAGTAGGAGTCTTTAGCCATAAATATCAAGACAACGACTCCATCAGAATCTCTTAGTTCTGAACGGGGGTTGTGGCAATGAAAGAGTGACAAACACCTGTGTCTATAAGCACTACAGATATGGTAGAGTAGACATAGATCATACCTAGAATCATCTCCAGAGTTCCATGATTGTATGGATCAGATACATGGAACTGATCTCTCCCCTACCCACCTGCTCCCTATGGTCAGGGTGGACCTCCTTGTGGTGGTGGTGGTAACACCTCGAAACTTCACCCACCACCAGCTGCATGACCAGCTCTTCTGCCACGTCTGCATGCGCCCTTCGGACTGCCTCGATCGAATCTCTATCTCTGCTTAGGTGGTCCTTTAACCATCTTCTGATCATTAAAATGGAAGGTCAGACATTCACGAACCATGTTCCCCTACTCACCACATGAGTAACATTGTCCACTCTTGGAATGTCTTTCTTTGCTTCAGTTGCCCCACACAACTGATCCTGTGTCATGTGGTTTTCCACCTGTAGGTCTGGTATTCTTAGACCTCTGTGACATCTGTCTGCTACCAGCTGTAGAAGACTTCTATACATGTTGACTAGTGGTGGATCTCGCTGCTAATGACTACTCAGCAAGGAAACACTCCACCAAGAGGGATCTCTCTAAAAACACCAACTATGTCAGGATGTTAATGAGATCATTCGTTCCCAGATCTCATGCACGAGTCCCTGATCGATGGGTCGGGCCCTGAATAATGGGTCCCAAACCATATCAGTGGAGTATCATGAGAGGTATGTGAACCTTACTGAGTATTGAGCTACATTTATGTTGCCCTAGTGTAGATGAAGTAGCTCCTGTATGCGCAATGCTCAAAGAGTCGTTGGAAAAAAATCTTCCCAAAATGGGATCCTGATGTCTGCCAAGAGAAGCGTCATCTCATCATGAACCTAGAGCATCATGCTCCACCATCTGCCTGCAGCTGCCTGTTGAAGGCTAGTAGGAAGTATCACAATGAGGTCGACTAGTGTCCCTACCAGTAGGAAAACATTTACCATGGCCTCCAGCCAATCCTCATCCTCCTAATTGACTGTATATCCCCTGAATATGGGTGGCCTCGGGCACTGGAACTCAAGAAATGTGTTCAAGTGGTGTGCACCATTTGATGTTGGGTTTGGTGGAATCAGTGGCCCAATGGGTAAAGGTACCGCAGGTGTCTCCGCTTGAAAAGTGCCATGCACCGAGGCCTCGTCGCTCGATGGGATATCCGTCCATACAACTCTTTGGACTCTTGCTGGTCTTCCACATGGAGGCATACTAAAAGAAACACATGCGACATGGTCAAAATTTATACCCGGTGAGCCGACCTGGTTGAGCTGACCCAAAGAAAAATTTTGAAAACACAAACACAATCACTGTTTTTCTATACTGAGGTGAAATCAGATGTCAGGGTACTGGTGTAAAGATATGTTGGCAGATGCACCAACACTGGACTCCCTGATCTGAAAACCACACTAATTACCCTTAACACTATTGCTTCACAGAAAAGATAAGATTCCTATGTTCTGTGGTACAACCGACTCCTCTGATACTAATTATCACGAATCGTCCTCCGGGGCTCATGATGTGACTACCCCAAACCTTCCTTCCACAGGCTAGGGGATGGCGACTAGAACCAACGGTGTAATTCCCTAAAACATGGAAGGCATTACTTTTAGTACCTATAGACGCACACTACAGAACATGAAACTGAATAAAAAACACTATGTAAACTATATTGAAAAGGTTTGTTGAATGTAAAAGTGGATGGAAATACAAGACCATCTACAAAGTACAAGAAACTGAATATACAACTGAAGAAAATTAAAATAGACGATGGGTCGTCCTCTGAGGTTCATAACTGATGGGTAGGTACATATCACCTCCTTATCACTCCACGTTCGTCTATCTCATTCGTGTACTGACTCACCTTATGGTCCACCTCTGGGTACCATCCAGTCCTGGTACTCTCGTCCTCAATCAGCACTGTCCATCATCAGCATCCAATACAATGAGGTGCGGGCATAGCTCGTGTATGGGTGAGTATAACAGTACTCAATAGGGACCCCGAGACCCTCAAGGTCTCATAAAATCAAACAAGGATAAAACAAATAGTATGTAATCAACATATAACCACACATAGGTATATTCCCATAAATATACCTACGTTATCAAGTAATCCATCACAATTAAGAAGAAAAACACCAAAGTTACAGACTCAGTTCAAACCAGGATTTATTCTAGTGGTAAAACATTTTAAACCCTCGACTACTGGAGAAATCCTCCTTTATCGAGTATAGTGGGCAATCCTCCACAACCAGGCACTTCCCACAAACCATAGACTGCTGAGGTACACCTCCTGTAGAGGACCATTGGTCTTTTTCATCACACAAATGTGCTCCCCACCATTGGTCTACCTCCACAACCAGGCGCTCCCCCTCATAACCTACAGTGGTACTCCTCCTATTGAGTACTGCGTGTATACTACCACAACCATGCACTCCTCCTCTGATTCAATTAGTCAGTAGTCGTCAAGTCTCATCCAGCTACTAGGATCCCACAAAAATGCTCACTTTTGTTTTCTGGAAATCCTCCCCAGAAGATTCTGGTAGATACTTCAACTATCATGCAGTCTCACGAATATGTATCTCAAAGACCGGCCACATCATAGTGGTATCAACACAATATACGGCACGTTAATCAGACGTCGAGTCTATGAGTTATTAATATTTTAGTCTCGGGGGGCTGGTTGGATTCCTGCATGATCTGAGCAGTCTGTATCTCTACTATACTCCAATATCCAGTGGGGTATACTCAAAGGTACCATCATACTCCAAGAGTACCAGTGCCATAGATGGTTCATCAAATGAACGCTTGGTGCCAAAGATATATCCAAAAGAAGGTAAACGGTCTTAGTGGGCCCTGGTCTGGTCTGACTCGGTCAGAACGACCAAGCCCGACCTAGTTTGGGCCGATCTGATTCGGTTCGACCATGGTAACCCGTTGGGTTTAGCCCAGCCCGCTAGGCCAAGAATAGCCAGTTGTGAGGGAGAAGACCGTCCATAGGTCACCGCAAGGGTGGTTCAACCCTGAGGGAGCTGTGAGGGGGAGGATCGGCCTGAAGGGCACCACGAGGGTTGTACATCCCGAAGCGCCATGAGGGCACGGCCGGTTCGGCCGGGGGCAGCACGACCAGGGCGCAGGGGCGCCGCCAGTGGGGTGGTGCAGCCCGGGCACGATGTGGCTTGGGATGGTTTGGCCAGCGGGCGACGCGGCCAGTGGGCGGCATGGCCCGTGTGGCACGGAAGCAGGTGTGCAGCGCGGTTCGGCTCAGGGTAGAGAAGCCGGTTCGGCCGTGGCACTGGAGTGTCGCGGGGGATGTATGTGTCATGGAGGATGTGGAAAGAGTGGTCATTGCCTTCATCACCTTCATCTCCTTTGACGTTTCTTTCCTCCATTTCGAAGAACACCGCAAAATAGATCAGCGGAGGGGTCAAACCACGTTGGTTTGGTCCGTACCCTCTGCATTTAGGGTGATAGTAATTGGATCACAAGAACGAAGCACAAAATCCCTCCCAAAAAAAGTATAAATACTCATCTTTCATTTTTTAAGAAAAGAAGAACATGGGAATAAATCATACCTAAATGAAATTAAACCTCTACCTTTGATCGTTGTTCATCGAAGGAGTCATGGTGAAGAAGACAGAGTTGTCATCATTTGTCGTGTCCGCCGAATACTCCCAATCCAGAGCTCATGTGTTGGTCCATTGGCGATGATGAGGAGGGAAGGCCAGTCGTCGAAGTTTTCCCACATCGATTTCATCTGCAAGGTGCTTCCGAGGAAGAAGTAGAAGACACTCCTTTCCAAAATTCATAGTTGGAAGAACATGTTCTTTGTTCTTCATTTGAGAAACTAGTTCTTTGGTGGTGAGAGATTTCCTCTCAAAATATCCTTCCTCCTTTTCCAAAAAACGAATAGGTAGACAATAATAATAGATTATAATAACTATTAATTTGTTGGCATAAAACTAAAAAAGGTCAATTATACACATGGTTGGAACATTAATGACATGTTCATTTGGACAATCATGGTGGAGGAGGTCAAGAGGCTATCCCTCTTTTAGGAGGCAGTTGAGAGGTTTTCCTAAATTAATTTGGGGGGTTTTCCTAGGTGGTCCCCACACCATAACCTATCATGAGAGGATAAGTTCTAGTGGACCCCTCCACCATAACCTCTAATGGGAGGTTATGGTGTGTTGGCCCCCACCTCAAACTTCCAGTTGGTTGGTTATAATAGATAAAATAAAATAATACATTTTCTCATTTTATTTTATTATTTCCATGAAAAACCAAAAAACCAACTGTCACTCTCGACCAACTGTCGTCGAGGTGAATGTATTCATTAGAGAATATCGGCGATGTGAGTTCAACAGTGCCCTCATGTTTCAATTCTTAGCACAGGTTCAAAAATTAGAAAAACCCATTCATACATTTACTGAACATACCCGAAAAAAACATAAAAAATTTATTCTGGGCACATCGGTCCTCGAAATCACATGCTATCAATTTTCATGGAATCATAAAATTACCATTAAATTAAAAACATTTACCTTGAAATTCTGGTTCTTTACAATCTTACTCTAAAATTACATTCCATGTAATGTGGTTACATGACCTGTATGTTCAGAAATAATAATATATTGATTTCTATCTAGTGGTGATGTGTTTTTCTATGATTTTGATAATTTTTAATTACATGATCTATAATTAGTTTATAAGTCATGTAAAACAATTATATTTTTTTAAATCAAAAATCTTATAAGTTTCATTATTTTTTTTCTTCTATAATTCATGAAACTCAACCTATAGGAATTCCCCAATCTTTGTTTTGGAGTAGCTAACCCACTTCTGGTCATTTCAATTGTTGATTGATCAATGTTTTGATCATTATGGGGATATCTAGGTAAGAATTATCCATGTCTCTCCATCTAATCATAAGTTCATATTAGTAGTTATTAAATGATATTGGTATTAATGAATCGAATATCTATGTTGATAAATATTGTTTCTATGATTGAGGTCCTAGATATCCTATGACATCATTCTTGTTCGAGGGTTCCATTATTGGCCTTTGGATTCTATGAGAATGGTAGGTGGATCCTTTTGTATGCCTGATTAATGTTAACAATAAATTATTTTATTTAATCTCACTAATTTTGAATTAAATGAAATCTCTTGGTTTTAATTAAATGCCTTCCGTCTTCTGCTATTTTGAAAAAACACATTTCTATTTAATTGGTGTCTGTTTATATAAATTTTAGAAAATTTAAAATTATTAAATTAAATTTTAGATTTGATTGATGGTGTTTGAATTTATTTTTTATTTTAAATAATAAAATGGGTTGTCAATTCATTTCAAATCCAAAATAGTGAAAATTTTATTAAATGGTTTTGATAGAAATTATAGGGTTTTAGCAGGGTGTAAAAGGATGTTTTAATTATTTTTTGGGTTTTCAATGGAAATTGGCATATTTGAAATAGAGAATGTGATAATTTGAATTTTAGGTAGTCTTAAAATCAATTACCCATAGTTGTTTTGTTATCAGAGATAATGAAATCCTTAGGTGTTTAGTGAGTCATTTGAATGATAAATTATAGTTTAAAACATTCTAAATCAATATATCTACATATCACACCCCGTAGGTGATGGTGATGAGTACACATTGGACTAATTTTAAAGTGGTGTATATACATATTTTATGTATCAACTTTAATGCGGTGTCACTATATCACGGAACTATCATTCCTTCATTGGCATATGACCACATTTTTTGTTGTTGTTTCTTAAATGAATATATTCTATTATTTTAAAATGTTTTACAAGACATCAAATTTATTTACTCATTTTTTAAAAAATGTGTTTATTTAATATATTTTTGAAAAGATCATTTTGTGGAAATAAAAACTTTGTTTAAAAGAATTTCCAAAATTGGAATTGTATTTTCCTAATTATTAATGTAATGAATGATTGGTTTAAATATTTTTTTTGAAATTCTAAATCTTTTTATTTAAATATTGGAAGCACAATCATGGTTAATTTGAATTTGTAATCTCATTATATAATATTTTTTGAAATACTACTATGATATGGATACCCCAATACTTATGCCTTTGATTTTTTATAGTGTACCTCCTTCTCGAATCGATAAAAGGAAAATGATCAATTGTTGATAGTTATAGGTATTGATATGTGGACTTGGTGAGTTGTGTCATTTTAAAATTGGGGTTTTTTACCTGTTTATGGTAATTTGGGATGCTATACAATTTTAACCTCAATTTCATCTCCAAGGAGAGTTTTTTTTTGTATTCATAATATATATTTATATTCTATCAACCAATATAGTAAAAAAAATTTATCCTACAAACATTTTTTAGAATGCTTGTTACTATTTTTCATCCCATGGAGAATATAAATGCCCTTCAGAATATGATAAGACTAGTTCAATAATCTGGTTACTAGGGTATCAGGGCTAGTTTGGGACCCAATCATTAGTTAACTCTTTCTTATCAATGTTTATGACCTAAAATTACAAGATAATCCACTCTAGATTCACTTAGTAACTAGGTGAAAACAATATCAATGAGATTAAAAGAAATAGTGCAAAAGAAAAAGTTATGCGAGCCATAAAGGAATGAAATGGACAAGGTAAGAAAAGTTCGTGAGGTTAGAAGGACACATATAATGCTGATGACCATAATGTTAGAGATGGTTCTCAAAACATTTTGAAACCCATTGAATCAAGACATGTGATGGAATATTATCAACCATTCAATGGTGATATAGATCCATAACATTAAAAAAAACACACCAGCATATATGTTTGTATATTGGATCAATGGGATCTATAGTTCAAGTCAAATCAATTAAAATAAGGACACTATATAATAGTGTAAATAAATTAATTGAATTACACTAAAATAAAAAAATATTGTAGTTGTGCAAGAGAGATAACCATGAAAAGGGGTTACAAAAAAATTAAAATAAATTTTTTTAATAAATCCTATATAAATAATGAAATTGTATACATGTGAAATGAATTTAAATTAATGAAATATATATCATCCCATAATTTTTAAATGAACATACTAAGATCAAAAGCATACAATATACACAATTGTACATTTTTACATAAAATAGAATAATATTATTTAAAATTAATGATAATAACGTAGAAATAATGTTGGTGACAACTAATTGTATTAATGGATCTAAGATAAATATAATGGTCATTAACATTTCTAATTTATTAATTATTTCTTCATAAATAATCACTAAAATTTATAGCAATGTCATTATGTTTTCGCATAAATACATTTTAAAAAATTAGGGGTTTTATTTCATTTAATGAGATGTTATTATAAATAATATTTGGAGATTTTAGAAAATATGATTCATAAATAAAAATAACTTTTTAAATAAGAATATTAAATTTTACACCCAATGCTTTTTTTATTTTTTGAAAATGTTATGTATTTATGAAATATAGATTTTTTCTGAAAATATAATTTATTTTCAATAATGTAATTAATTTAAAATTCAAATTTGGATTTAAATTAGTCACAATGTAATATATTATATATTCAAGTATTGTTCATCAACTTAAATTCCTTTTAATAAACCTTATATTTATATTTAGAAAATGATTATTTTTTGAATCATTAAAATGACTTTTCTATCAACTATTTTAAGGTGCATAACATGTACCATTTTTAATTTATTTAATAAATTAATAATTTATAATTTTTAAAACAATGTTTAAATATTATAAAACATATAATTTTAATTATTGTATCATATAATGACTATTATTATTCATAGATTTAATATAAAATCATATTTTTCATGAAAATACACTTCTCAAAAACCCACATTTTCATCTCTTGTGTGGGATTTTTAAATTTATTTTTTCGAATTATATGTATTTTAATTGGAAAAAATGATATCATATTTGAAATTAGAATACCGAATTTTTTTTACTACGTTTAATTTAATTTTTATAAATAATCAATTTGTTGCGGTAAAAAATTATTTACCAATGTACATTAATACAATATAGTAAGTAAAAAATAAAACATGTATTCCCAAATTATGTAAACAATTCAACATTAAATTGATAGTTTATATATATATAGAACTTAAACATAATTTATAAAATTATTTATCATCAAAATTATTCATAATTAATTCCACCCAAATTAGAATGTTTATAAATATATAAAAATCATTATCTAATAACGTAAAACCACACATCCTTAATTACAAATATCATACCTCACCAACCCTATTATCCTAAAAGTATATTAGGAAATTAACATATATAAAAAAATATCATCCCACCCTCCAAACATTCATGTGTTTCCAGTATCACCAATATTAATAATAAATTTTCCTTAATGGGATCTTCCATGATGTGATATTGAAGAGGTAACATTCTCAGACAATCGGTCTTAATTTATTTTTTATTTTTTTCCTTCATTTAAATTCATTAATCTATAATGTAACAATAACTATAATATCATATATAGAGTGTAATTTATTATTTCTAGATGTATATATTCCATACACCCCATTTATTATCTCATCTTATTCAATGAAAAAAACCATTGTCCATATTATAGTATTTAACCATCTTCATGAATAATGTGTTTTCAATTTCGAATATATCCATTAATGATATTTATATAAAAATTATTATTGATATAAAAATATTTTAATAATTTTATGAAAACTTATTTAAAGGTTTTTAACAAATATATAGACATATTATTTTATAAAATGAATCAATATGATGATGTTCCAAAAAATCACCCAAAGAATCTTAAAAATTATCATTAAACTTTTTTCTAATCAACCATTCTCTTGTCAGAATATTTTATGTGACCATTTAAACAACAAAATTTTCAATAATACAATTTATTTCTACATATGCATTATTATTTCAAATTTACATTAACATATATAAATATACAAATGTGTGACAACCATTAAAACAAGATACGAACACTCCCAGAATAATGAAATTGATCATAATAACTCAATAATATTTCCATAAATGAATTTAATAATAATATAATAAATAATATATTTGTTCAAAAGGTAATTAATTATTTAATTTGTAAATCTCATTATATTATCCACGAAACAATAATATTGTCATGAACATTCGTTAACATTATAAAAGACCATTTAACTAAAAGAAAACATTTTAAATGTTATAAATATTAATTTTATAAATTATTTTCATTAATGTCCTTGTTTTTATAATGAATTATTTGAAAGAATTAATTTGTAAAATAATATTTAATGAATACTTAATTTCTTAATTTTTCTTGAATCCCATATAAAATGGATATTCTTAATGATTTACGTAAGGGAATTTCTTTAAAGAACTTATTTTACTATTTCTTTTTACAAAACTCAAAAAAATTATTTGTTGAAATATACTCCATAAATGGAATATCAGACCATCATGTATCCCTAATATTTTTTTTGTGTAATTTGAAATTTATATTGTTACATTAAAATGAAATAAATTCCACAATACGTGCTATTTTTCTCAAAATGAGTGATTTCAAATTATAATGTTAATTGTTATCAAAGATTAATTTATGATGAAATCATTACTGATTTATGTTTCTTTTATCATTCATGGGAATATAAAATAATGATATGTGTTCATTTTTAATCTAATAAATTCTGGTTCAATGAAAATCTACAGATGGAGGGTATTGATTTTATCTATTGATGGGTGGTTTTGTGACAAACCAAGGATTAGTTGTCACATTATAACCAACAAGGCATTGGGTACTATAAAGATATAAGATAGCCTTATTGGTTACACTATATGTAATTATGATAATTTAAATTAAGTCTCACGTTACATAAATATAATTTTTATTCCCAAAAATGAGTTTTCATGGAAATTTATTCATTTTTGAAATGTAAAATAATTATATTTTTTATAAGATTATTCCATTTTCTATGTAAAATGGTATGATTTAATGAATATGTTGTAATTGGGTTTTAGTAGAATAAATTGTATAATTTCTTCATGTCACATACTAGTATTTATGTAGTGATTCCGTTATTTAATATATTTTTCATAGGTTTTATGAATTATTATTTATATGCATGACATGAAGTGAAAAATTATTGAAATATTTCATGAAGTGAAACCATGATTTATTTTTAATGAAATTTGATTAGTGAAAAAATCTATAGTATGTATAAGTGTCAATATGAAATGTATATGTTTATTTTCTATGCGTTTTTCACAATTATCTAAAAATATGATAAAATGTCCAATGGATTTGTGAAATTTGAATTAAAT
Organism: Viscum album; assembly: GCA_963277665.1. NCBI lineage: Eukaryota > Viridiplantae > Streptophyta > Magnoliopsida > Santalales > Viscaceae > Viscum > Viscum album. Next base: position 1,066,544,775 of record OY728136.1, read on the forward strand.
TTTAAATTCAGTATAATATGAAATGCTTATGATTGGGTCCTTAATGATGGAATCAGTGTTGGTTATATATATCTATATAAATCAGGTTGTTCTCTTAAGAGTTATAGATATCATCATAAGGTTATATGTTTATATATGATTATATGTTGGTAGTGTTATACACCTATTTCATTGTTTCAACATATATATTTCTATGAGATTAGTTATATTATTGGAGATTATATTGATAAAGTTAATAAATTTAGATATAAAAGAATAAAAGCTTAAGGTATTATATATTTTATAGGGGTATTATTTTTAGAAGGATAATTTTCATTTTAATGTGTAAAAATTAATTAATTTATAATTATGTTATTTTCTAAATATGGATAATTTTATATTAAGATGGAATGAAACATATATTTCAAAAAAAATTATATCAATTAATGATGATTTGAATGATGCTATTAAATATAAAGTTTTTTAATCAGATTTTTAATGATTTATGATTGTTAAATCAACATTTACAAACGGTTATAAATATCTAACAAATTTTCCTTTCTATAAAAGTTTTATAGGTAATTCTATCTTGTTGAATTGATTTCAAAACATAAAATTTACCAAATATCTCTAAAGTAAAAATTCTAAAAAGTAAATGACCATTTACTTTTTGAATTTTTGGTATCTTATTAGTAGATAATGATGATATAATATAAACCATGATGTACAGATTTATGATATTAATTATTTTTTTACATTCAAATTATGTGGAATTTTTTGGTTGATATTAATGAATTATAATGATATAATTGACATATTTTATTTAGGAATTATGTGTTAAGGAATAGGTTTGTGAATCATGTTTAATGGGTTATGAAGGAATTTGAATGACAGACTTATTATGTTGTGAGTTTTAAAATTTATGATATAGTGTTATTTTATAATTACTAGAAAATTACTGGAATGCATAAGTATTTTTCTATAGTATTTTTTATATTAATGAATTTGTTAACCTATGTTAGATGGAGTTGAATATGTTTAATAGTGGTACAAGGGGATTAAATTTATGGTAAATTTGACACATAATTTGATGATTTTAAGAAGGTTATTTTAAAATTTTGTAATTAATTTTCATGTGCATAATTTTAATGGAACTGGATGTCCTTTTGGATTATATGATAATTTAATTTGTGATTATAATGGGTTCATAATTTTTGGGATTAAAAATGAAAGGTGTGAGATAACCATTATTGTTAAATAAATTAATGTTATTTTATAGTGGTTATATGACATTTCTAGAATTCATAAGGTATTATATTAATATTGTTTTATAAAATTTAATCTTGAATACCCTCTGCTAACTCACTGTTTTTGACTAGGCTCTGGGGATTGATCCCAAAATCAATGTTTCGAAATGTTTCATCACCAACCAATTTACTACATGATGTTATATTTATTATGAAATTTTTATTTATATTTAATCTATTTGATCAATGAAAAAGATGTTTATATTGGGATAATATTTTTTCTCTTATAGATTACCATATTACTGAAAAAATTATTTAGTTATTTAACGAATAGTGTTATTTTAGAAAATGCTCACTACTTTGGGATCCTCCTATTACTATGGTAAAAAGTGTATCATGGGAATTTATTTTATTAATAATTATTGAACTGTATTTTAGAAAACTATATTATGTTATTATGGATTTATGGTGATTATGGTTTTTCATAGAAAAAAATTCTATATATTATAGATTATCCGATTCAGAAAATTACAAATTTGAATGAGGATTTAATAGAGATTGATATTATTTGATAATAAATATCAAATTTATCATTATATATCATGTGACTAAATTTATGTGTTTAAATTTTATTCATAAAAATTATATAGAATATTAATAATTGTTATTTTTTGAATAATCTTTGATGTACTTTAGTTATTACAATTGAATTATGGAGAATAAATATTTTTTTCATTATATAAAATAATTTTATTTTTTCAGAATTAATTTATCTTATATATAGAATTTTATATTGGTATAATTCATATATAATGTAGTAATATATAGTTATACATTTCTAGATTTTTTTTCCTTATAATATTATTTTTGATTCTTTTGGAATAAAAAATTCATCTTTAATAATACTAGTTTATAGAAAATATATGTTATAAATTAAAAATCGAATTTATGTATTTTTCAATTTTTTCTAGTTATTAAAACAATTCCCAATTTATATAAAAATTATTTTTGAAACAAAAAAAATTTTCGTTTAAATTTCACACTAATATATCAATGGCCTACTGACCTATCATAAACTTATGATGGTCAAATTTCTCAGGACTTTGTTCTCTATCACTCTGTGTCAGTCCATGGCTGATATATTTTTTCTTCAATGTCCATTTATTTCTATATGGTATCCTATTATGAGTTCTCTTTGGTGACCATAACACATTAATTTTCTATATTTCTAGTGGAAGTTTTATTGGTCCTTTTTATGATATGTGCTTTCAAAAATATTATTTTCAAAAAGTTTTTCCCCTTGTTTCTTATTATTATCTCAAATTTAGAAGAGGATGTTTTTTTAATTGGGGGAGAATTTTACTTACTAATATTTTTAAAATAAATGTCTATGTTAGGTAACATAGAAGATAACTAACTCTGAGCATAATTAAACAACATAATATTATTATGTAAATGTGTCTATTATATCCTAGAAATTAATTTTTATATAATTATTAATAATAATTAATAGAAAAAATTTATAATAGTAATTCTCATTTAAAATATAAATATTAATTTATTAGTTATCAATAATTGTTTTAGTATATTCATTTCATGTTTCTGAAAAAAAAAGTTCTAAAAAAAATTATTCTATTATATTAGTGGATATTATAATTATTATTTTCTAATTTTTATAAATATAATATCATAATATAAGATTATTAATTAAATTAATAATATAATTTTTTACTTAGGGTGCAATTTTGAATTTTTTACGAAAATATTTGGATATTTGTGAGAACTGAAAATAAATATTTTTTTTAAAAAGAGAACCTGATTTCAGTAAATTGAATAACAAATATGTATTATTATTATATTATGAATTTATATTAAAAAATACATTTTTTATTTATACTTATTATCTCTAATTGATATCGGTAAACTATTTTTTATTTTGGAATTAAATAATTTTTGGGTTCTAAAATGGAATTTTTCCAAAACAGAAATCAATATACAGAACATTTATCATTTTTAATTAACAAAAAAATAAATAATATGGATTTTATTAAATGAAATTTATTGATTATATATCATAAAATATAATTATATTTCCATTTAATGATTATTATCCTTCATAGAGTGAATATAATATCACATTTTTCTTGAAATGTACACTTCTAGAAAATACACTTTTTCATTTTGTGAAAGAGTTATGTTTTAAATATTATTTTTACAATTATTTGGGATGATTATGGTAAAATGGATTACATATTAAGAATAAAAAATCAAAATTTTTAATTAGGATCATTTTCATTTTTAGGAAAAAAATTGTATTGTGGTAAAACAAATTCCCTCGGTATTGGAAAAAATGTAGAGGGATATGTGTTAAAAGTTAAAAGCATAAAATAACTAAAAACTACTGAATATAATTGGTAGTTTATATATTTTTCAAACCTCAAAAAAAAATTTAATTTTAATTAAAATAAAAATATTTTTTATTAATGTATCCCAATTATTTATTGTTTTAAATATTAAAAATAATTATTTAATAAATTAAACCCATCAATTTTAAATTATATATTCCACTTATCACATCACCAATTCTCCTTAATAATCATTATATTTTAAAATCACTTACATACCCTATACTGCCCAATATCCCCATATTCATCTTCATCTTATCTCACCCAATGACCAATGCCATGATTCATAATGGTTATTTCAAATAGGTGACATTAAAGAGACAACTCTCTTAAACAACCTCTATTAATTTATTTCTTTTATAGCATATATTCATATACTCTATAAATAAAATCATAATAAATATAAAATCATATATATTTTAGAATTTAATATTTATAATATATTTCATCTATCCAACCCTTTTCTCATTTTGTTTATTTCAATGAAATGAATCCATTTTATAAGCTTTGGTGGTTAACCATCTCTAATGTTAATGAGTTCAAAATTTTCAATACCACCTTAATGGATTGTTATAAAACAATTATTAAAATTATAAATGATTTAAATAATTATCTAATAACTTATTTAATGTTCTAGAACTAATATATATACATAATATTGAATAAAACAAAATAACTCTATAACAGATGAAATAATTCCAAAATTGAACTAAAAAATGATTGTTGAAATTTTTTAAAATGAATCAAAATAATATGAAAAAAATTATAAATAATACAATTTAAACATCATTAATTTCCCCAATTCCATTTTATTCTATTTTTGGAGTATACATAACATTTTAAATGAATGTACATAATTATTATAATGTTAACAAAAAAATCAAAATTTATTGTTTAATGAAAAATGAAATTGAACAACGTAACTTAAAAAAAATCCATAAATGAATGTAATAAAATCATAAAAAGTAATATATATGTGTATAATGTTCTTAATTTATTAATTAATCATTATAATTTTATTATCAATTGAATTAAGAGGATCTGTACATCCATCAGACACGACGTATGAGATGTGAACTAAAAAACCAAATTCTAAATGTTATGAATGTTTATTATCTAAATTATGTTCTATAATGTTTATATTTTTTAAAATTAAACTTGCGAATTTAGTTATTTTTTTTACTATTTTAGAAAATATACTTTTTAAATTTATTTCATGTGTTTTCAAAAAGTAAATTTGTATGTTTTATATAAGAGAATTTCATTTAAAAGATTTTTTAAAATAATATTGTTATAGAAGTAAAATTGACTAATTGTTTTAAATTTTATAGGATAAGATTTTCCTGCATTCTAATCACCTTTATATTTGGATGCGTAATTTAAATATATATATGGTTACATTCTTTAAAATGTTGTTCTAATATACATAGACACTTCTTCAAAAAGGGATATTTCTAACTAGAATTTTAATGTTCATTACAGAGTGTTCTATGATGACATATTTCATGATTTATGTATATTTTATAGTTCTAGATAATTATTTATTATGGCCGCATCCCGTGTTTTATGAAAGAAACAAAATGATCATTAGCATATAAGATACTATACATCGATCTTAAACAAAAAACATATTATTATTATTTAAATGTTACCATTATAACCTACCTATTGGAATATAGAGAATTAATATTATCAACTAAATTATTGAAATATTTGTTACTTTTTCTTAAATAATTTAATCTTTTGGTTACTAAATTTATAAAAAATTGAAATGAAAACTAATTGAATATAATGGATATGTTTTTATGAAAATATATATATAAGAGAATTTTTTTTATAAAATAATATGATACTTATTTTATTATATTAATGATATATTGATGCAATATAATTTTTAAAAATCATATTATGTATTTTTAACACATGATAAAAAAAATCAATATTTATTATAAAAGGAGTATTTTTCTAAAAATGTTGTTTTACCGCATTTTGATAGAGAGGAAAATTTATGTTTATTTTTTGACAAATTTATCTATTATATTTGAAAAAATAACTTCTTCTTTATAATAAGGACATCAAATTTAATTTGGATAATATTTTAATATTTTTATGATAACTACCATGTTTTGATGAATAGTAAAAATATGATAAATTTTAATTGAAAACAAATTTTTTACATCAAGAAAATTTATATTTAATCATATTATTTAATGGTTTTAATGTTTATATATAAAATATTTTTTTCAATTTATTATAATTTTGTTATTTTTATAATTATATATTGAATTATTATGTAAAAACATTTCAATATTTTGTAATGTTTTAACATTTAATAACTTCATCTATGGTTTTGGAAACATGAAAAAATTTTAAATCAATCGCTCTAATTTATTTGTTTTTAATTTTAAAAAATGAGTTTCGTATTTGGAATCAGGAGGTCAATTTTTTTTAAAATATGCACCATTTATTTTTTAAATTATGAATAGTCACATCAGTAATTAATTATATTTACCATGTTTAATGGGTAAACCATGAAAATAAGGGTAAAAATAATAATATTATAATATAAAACTACCCTAAAACTATTGGAAATCTATTTTATAAGATATGATTAGAAATGAGTATTCTTGGGACTAATTTAGATCTGCATGGAGCCACTAGTGTCACGACCCCCTCCACACAATGTGTACCCCTCCTGGGCCAGCAATTTGAGAAGGGAGATAATGTCCCATGAGTCTCGCCTCAAGTAGGCCCCAGGTTGGCGACTAGCACCGAGGTTATAATAAACACACAAATGGGAGGCATTACCCTCTCAGAGAACACATATGAAAGAAAGAAATAAGATAGACTCTAACCAACTCCGACTCAGAACTGAATTATTAAAGAAAACCCAAGTTGATATATGAAATGTCATGGAAATGTACTACAACTAAAAGGAAAAACTGCAAGTACCCTAATGAAAGTAAAACCAGCAGCGACCACAAGCCCGAACAGCTCCTACAACCACAAGCCAGTAGAAACCAGCTTGATCTCCAACCTGCCCAAAGTGACCTGAAAAAAATGTTTATATATACGCAGGGTGAGTATAACAGTATACTTAGTAGGATCCTCCCTGAAGCATCTCATGCGAAGCTAAAGAAAGCATGCTAAAGCACAGTGAACAACATGTGAAACTAACACATCACCTAAGCAGGTATACTATGTTCCCAACCTCACCGTGGCTACTCTCACCATGTCATGCATAAAAGAATATATAATATAGTAAATAATATCAAGGGTATCTAGCAACTACTTCTCCAATGGTTTGCCGCTTTTCCCCAATGACATACGTTCTGTGCTTCTCTCTCCAATGAATTTCCCGTATACACTTGGGCTAAGATCCATAGTCTGCACCACGTGCACCACAAAGGCTTCCCCACAGACACCTGGGCAAAGCACCACACCATTATAACAACCAAAAGTCACCAGGTAGTTTTCAGGAGCCACCACAACTCTTATAATTTGTATCATATGTCGGGTATTATACCTCAAGCCATTACAACCCATACTCTGAGTAAGGATCCCAAAGCCATCACAGACTATACATGTTACACCTATAGTATTCCATAGGATATTATATCTAGAATATATGTGTGTGAATAACCACAAGCCATTACAGCCCTCTACACACATATATGGGGTAACTAACCGTTGTGCCTAATGTCACAAGTATCTAAGAAGAGAAGAGAGCAGGGTCAAAGGGGGTAGTCAGCTATTCACCCTCCCATCGGAATGTTGGGGAAAACACCCCCCAGGGCACAGAATCCCCGGGGTGTCAGTTTCCCTTACTGACAGGGTGGAGTAGCGTATAGAAACAAAAAAAGTATAGAATATATTATAACTCACAACCACACTATGGTCATAACATAGTCTTAGAAACAACCACATGTAATGTCTCTCAGACTCTAGGCTTCCACTTCTATGAAAAGGTATCCTATAAGAAAACAACCATTTAAAGGGATTTATTAGATTACATAATTCCCTTTTTAGCAATTCTGTTGTACGTTAATTAATTATTTAAAAATTAATTTACCATGGGAATTTCCACACTAAATTGCATTATCATCACATCTAAAATCCACCGTCCCTTAAAAAGTTCTCAAACTCAACTTTAAGATCCAAAAAACTCTCACCCCATGGGTTAACATCATTTATTCAAAACATTCATTACATCATTAATTTACCATATTCCAAGGCATTCTAGAAAAGCATCATATGATACTAAACAAAAGTGGGCTTAACATGGTGAGTAGATGTAATACTCGTCGAGTCTTTGCCCCTAGAGAAATATCGTAGACCCATTCTCCCTTGAGAGTCCAAACACAGAATGCACGTGGCATACCCCACCTGTCTTTGACTCCTTCGGAAGAAGGGTATGAAAGACCAGCTTCCTTGAGCAGTGGATAAATGTAAAGTAGATAAACAACCAAACAAAGCACCAAACATACAACAATCATGTAATCCCATTCCATCTTCCATGGTATCCTCCCTGAAATCCATATGCATAAACCAATGCATCTCGCAACTCTAGGTGTCATCCGCTGCCACAACCACAAGACCTTCATGCCCCCACATATCACAACACCCCTTCCAGGGTCACATCACATCACAAGAAACAGGAAATTAATAATCACATCAATTTAGTCTCTTGGAACTTTATCAAGGCATCTAGCCTTCAAACAACAAGCCCCAATAGTTCTCAGGTTCACCAACCAACTGAATTAATCACATACATCAACATCAATTTGATTAACATCAATTAGGATCAACTACCACAACAACAACAACCATAATCGTTTACTTGCCTCTTTATCATTAACTAATTAATTATCAATTAATTCTGGATTTACGTTCTTTATCAATTTTTTCATGAACAACATGCTAACAAGCAAGTCATAGATATCACATAGTCTAGAAAATAATGATGTGAACTGTTAACATGTTACAAAGAAACAACATGCGATCAAACCAATTATTTTAATCTAGTTCAAGTTTTTAATTATTTCAATTTCATTTTGATACAAAGGGATAAATCATGATAACTCTACGATTGCACATAAACAATTAGAGAATCCACAAATCCCTTACCTCAAAGGTTATCGAGGAAAACCACAACGGCCGAAGAATTCCCAAGGAACCGGGTCGATTCTCTACGAATCCTCCTTAGATATCCTCTCCTAACACAACCAATACCAACTCTCATCATATTCGACATCCACGCACTTAGATCTACCTACAATGGGCATAGATCAAAGAATCTGATATAGGAGGAGGAGTAGATCTAAGTAGATTTATGAAATCAAGCAAGAACGATCACATACCTTAAGAAAACAGCTTCGCTTTTCCAAGAGAAGCCACTATATTGCCTTCAAAATTCTTGGTAGAGGTTCTTCTACCTCCAATAATGAATAATCCAGAGTTATGGTCACTTAGGGGCTTAAATGAGGTGATTAAAGGCAAAACGAGTTAGATCCAAAATTTTAGGATCTAACTTTTTGTGCCCGCATAGTTAGTCCACATGGTTTAAAAAATCGTGTGCTAACTGTGCATTATCATCTACCTCGTCAAACACTCCTAGAATGGTTATTCTGCACGGTTAGACAAATCGCGCGCTAATCGTGCATTAGGAACTGCCTCTAATACCAACCTCTCATGGTTTGGATGCACAGTTTAGGAAAACCGTGCGCCAACCGTGTGAAAGCTATTACCCTTTTAGATTTCCTTAAATGTCCACCCAAATTCACCCCAAGCCACCATAACATCTCGGGACACCTCTAGAACCACATTTTCTCAAAGGAACAGACTAAAGAGTTACATGCCATTACATCAGATACCTCTGAAAACATTCTCATCCTCGAGAATCCAAAACCCACCTAAAGAGAAAATGAAACTAGGTCTAAACAACCACCCATCGAGATACCTCTCAAAAGAGAGCAAGACACCAAAGAAACAAAGGGTTCCATCTCATTAACATGAATGTTTCATAACCTCACAAGTAACAACGGTACATGAATAGAGTTAAACATCAAACAGATCTTGGTACTGAGTATGTATTTGTGTCTCAGGTTCCGAGGTACTCTCCTCCATGCCACCATGTCACCACAATACATGAACTAAGGGGATAGAACACCCATGCAACACCTTCTCTTTGCGGTCTTGGATCTCCACAGGTCACTCCTCAAAGGTTGCATCATCATCAACATTGATCTCTCCCCAATCGATGATTTGAGAGTTGTCATGAAGATTATGCCGGAGATGTGATACATGGAAAACATCATGTATCCGATTAATCTGAGGGGGAAGTGCTACTCAATATGCTATTACTCCAATACGAGCTAACACCTCGAAAGGCCCAACAAATCAGGGATAAATCTTACTCCCATGACCAAACCTTCGCTTCCCACGATGGGGGTCACCTTCAGAAACACATGATCCCCAAAATCAATCTCTAAGGGTCTCTTCCTTTGATCAGAATATGATTTATGACGCTCCTGCGCTGTCTTCATCCTCTCATGAATCACCTGAACCATCTCTATTGTATTCTTCAATAGTTACGATCCATGAATTGGTGAATCTCTGAACCCAGTCCAACACAACGGAGAATGGCAAGGTCGTTCATACAAGGTTTGAAATGGCGCCATACCGATCGCGGAGTGAAAACTATTATTGTAAGAGAACTCCACCTAGGGTAAGTGTCTCATCCATGAGCCTCCAAAATCAAGAACATAAGATCATAACAAGTCTTCAAGACTCTGGATAGTTCACTCTGTCTGACCATCTGTTTGAGGATGAATGGCAGTGCTAAGGCATAGTTGAGAACCAAAAGCATGTTGGAGTCCTCTCCAAACCCCGGAGGTAAAACAAGGATCTCGATATGAAATTATCATCCTTGGGCCTCCATTAAGTCTCACCTCCTCCTCCAGATACTGCCTTGAAAAAACATCCACTGATCTTGACTCCTTGATCGCTATGAAGTGGGCTGATTGTGTCAAATGATATACTACAACCCAAATAGCATCATGTCCTCTCGGAGCTCAAGGTAAGCTAGTAAAACAGTTCGTTGAGATATCCTCCCACTTCCAATGACGAATCCTTAATGGGTAGAGAAGACAAACAATAACACGGGGTTCAGCCCTCACCTTCTGGAAGACTAAATAGCGAGACACAAACTCCACAACTGCGCGCTTCAGCCCAGGCCAACAAAACTGACTCCTCAAGGATCAGTATATCATTGTCACACCAGGTTGTACTGCTGAAGGTGAACTATAGAACTCCATGAGGACTGTCTCATGCATAATCAAGAGAAAAAAATCCGTCCATGATACAACACTCAGTGTTCTTCATATTCCGGCCAACCATCTGGGGCCTCACCACAAACAACTCGGTCTCTCCAGAATTCCACCTCAAGATCCCCCAACTGGGACTCTTCCACCTTCTACATCTGGGATGACTATACCGTCATCTGAAAAAGACAACCTCGACCCCCATATTCTCCCATATCATGTTGTAAGGCTGAAAGTTGTTCCATTACTCTCCAGGAATCAATAGATTCACGCACACCATCACTCTGTAACTTTCAGCTCTGCGCATTAGCTACCACATTCCACTTTCCAGGTGTGTATAATATTTCAAAGTCATATTCCTACAGGAAATCCATCAACTGACACTTTCGTAAGTTACTGTCATGCTTGGAGAAGACATACCTCAAACTCTTATGATCAGTGAAAACCATATGGTGCTCACCAATGAGGTAATGTATCCACAACATCATAGAAAAAACCACGGCTGCAAACTCAAGATATTGGGTGGCATAGTCCCATTCATGGGGATGGAACTGATGAGACCCATAAGAAACAATGGTCCTTCGCTGCATGAGAAAACATCCTAACCCCAGATGTGAAGCATTATAGAAGACATCAAACTAAACTCCCTCAGATGGAAGACAAATAACTGGATCACTTACTAACTTCTCTTTTAGATACTTGAAAGCTACCTGACACTGATTAGTCCATACGAACGCCTGATCTTTCATATTCAAAGCTATCATAGGAGTTTCAACTGAGGAGAAATTGTCTATGAACCTCCTGTAGTAGCCGGTTAGACCAAGTAAACTATACACCTTTCAAACTGTCTTGGGTGATTCCCAAGACACAAATGCTTTTATAATTGATGGATCCATAGGTTCCCCCTATTAGGACACAACATTTCCCATGAAACGGACATCTCGAGCCCAAAACTCACACTTCGACAACTTCCTGAACCACTGATTGTAGAGAAAAACTCCCAAAATGGATTGTATATGCTATGTATGCTCCTCTTCAGATGTTGAGTACACAACATTGTCATCAATGAAAACTAACACAAAATTGTCTTGGAACTCGCGGAACACAGAATTCATCAATACCATGAATACATCCGGAGCATTCGTCACACCAAACGACATTAAAACGAACTCATAATTCCCATAAAGAAAATGGAAAGTAGTCATTGGGATATCCTCATCCTTTACACGCATATGATGATATCCTGACCATAATCCGATATTTGATAACCAACTTTCACCCTTTAGTTGATTTAATAAGTCATCAATACAAGGAATAGGGTAGTGATTAGTTATTTTCACTTTGTTTAACTGACGATAATCGACACACAACCGCAAACTGCCATCTTCCTTCTTCACAAACAAAACTAGTGCACCCCACAGTGACAAACTCGGCCGAAAATACCACACAGCAATAGACCATAAAGATGTATACGTAGCTCCCGCAACTCAGAAGGGACCATCCTATATAGAGACATAGAGATAGGGGATTCTCCCGGCTGTAGCTCGATCCCAAACTCGATCTCTCGTCAAGGGGGTAAAGATACAACCTCTTATAGAAAGACATCACAGTACTCCTCTACGAACCTTGGAAATGCCATCTGTTGAACCTATGAAGGACTCATCATCATCTCATCCACCATGGAAGATAAGGATGAAACGCGCCTATGACGCATCTGAGGGTCTCAGTCAAAAAAAAACACCACTAGATCTGCATCGGCACCAAAGAAAACAACCATATTTTTGAAGCAATCCACAATAGCATAAACTGAATACAACCAATCCATGCTAAGGATGAAATCATATGATTGTCTTTGTAAACATTGAAAATATCTCTAAGAGGGGTGTTTCCCCAACACTAGGTCAAAATATCTACATACTTCAAACAAGTCAGCACGACCTGCAACAAGCGTAATCAACACCAAGGGAACTGGAAGCCTCTCTTCCTCATGTCCCAAAGCAATGAAAAGGGTAGGAAATATGAAGGAGTTTGTCGCTCCTGAATCAAACAAGTAAAACACCAAGGTATAAAACAAGAAAAGGGTACCTCAAACGACATCTAGATTGTCTGGTGCTGGAAACGCTAGAGAATGAAGCTGTCCATGACCTCCTCCATGGCCTCTCTGACCCTGAAAATGACCACAACCATGGCCACATTCTACTATCTGAGGACATGGAGCGTCCTGGGGACATCCGCTGCCTACCCCCATCTACTCTCTGCTAATCTAAAGCTAGTGCAAACTGCTATTTCTGCTGTATCGGTTGGAACTATCTCAAAGGATAAACATGGCGCATAGCGCATGGTGCACGATGACCACTCTGAAAGGTCGGGCACTCCTGCTGCTGATGGATACAACCACAACAATAAAAAAGCACTTGATCCCTTGGAATAGGCCTTAGAGTAACTGTCTCTGTAGAAATGGGATGTGATGGGCTGGGACCTACCCCTGGCTGAACGGAAACTCTTCTGCCCTGAAAACTGGGAACCCCAGATCACATATCTGCTTCATGATGAATCATGTTGATTCCCCTATTGTGATGATCTGGTCCTGGACAAAGTACTCTTGATAACCTCTACCCTCTCCAACACCTCAAGATATGTTTTCAGCATAAATGTGGTGACCTGGCATTGGATCTCGAGACGTAAAGCCTCCTCGAAATGCCTCGCCCTGGAATCCTCATCTCGTAAAAGGTCTGAAGCCTATCGTAATAGGTTCCGTAAATGGATTCCAAACTCTCAAACACTAGATCTCCACTGTCAAAGGGTGAGAAGTTCCTGGTGACTAGATGACTTTGCAATCGAGGTTAAAAACTCGACTCTAAACTTGTCTTGAAACTCCTCCAATGAGTGAGATAACTCCTCACGATCCCCGAGGAATAAGAACCACCACTGCCTTGCTACACAATGCGGCATCGTCACAGCCCAGGACACCCAGTGCTCATTCTGATCACAGATCGAACTGAAGCCTATCTCGACCTCCTCCAACCAGTCTTTAGTGACTGCACCCGAAATGGAGCCCTCGTACTTCTGCAGACTCTGGAATTGAAACTCTCAGAGTTTCTTCCTCCAAGTGTCGTCATAGTCATCCTCAACCCTATGTTGACCTGCTATAGCAGCCTGGTAGACATCTTCTACGCAAACCATACGAGGATGTCGACCTGGATCCATACCTAGAAAATAAAAAACAATTAGAGCTTATAAACCTAGAATATGGAAGACTCAACATTTATTAATTAATTGTTTTCTTTTTTTTAATCATTTTAGGTTAACCTATCTCAAGGTCTATCCATTCAAACATAGTCACAAAAATTAATGATGCATGATCCTTTCCTAGGTTACTAACAAAAAACTAGTATCACCTTGTTTAGTAGAAATTGTAAACTTAATGGTCTGTGCATCAGATCATAGGGGGACCTAAACTCTTATGTCTCAGCCGGTATCTAGTGTTTACATCACATGATAAATATGAATGAAACAGTTTCCCTACCAACCCATTCATCCTCACATGTGCCTAACTCCAAACTCCATCCTATCCCTCAACCAGACCTCTCATACCAATCTGTCATAACCCCCTCCCCACAATGTGTACCCCTCCAGGGCCAGCAATGTGAGAAGGGAGATAATGACCCCCGAGTCCCGCCTCCAGTAGGCTCCAGGTTGGAGACTAGCAACGAGGGTATAATAAACAGACAAATGGGATGCATTTCCCTCTAAGAGAACACATGCAGAAGAGAGAGAAAAGATAGACTCCAACCAACTCCAACTCAGAACTAAAGAATAAAAGAAAATAAATGTGCACAAATGTAATGTCATGAAAAAGTACTACAACTGATAGGAAAAACTACAATTACCCAAAATAAAGTAAAAACTATAGTGACCACAACCACAAACAGCTCTTGCAACCACAAGCTTGTAGTAACCAGCCTGATCACCAATCTTCTCCAAGTGAACTGAAAAACAGTTTATATATACGTAGGTTTAATATAACAATATACTCAGTAACATCCTCCCTGAAGACACTTATGCGATGTTCAAGAAATCTTGATAAAGCACAGTGAACAACATGTGAAACTAACACGTCACCTAAACAGGTATACTATGTTCCCAACCTCACTGTGGCTACTCTCACCAAGTAATGCATACACGAATATAGTATATAGTAAATAATATCAATGGTACCCCGATACTACTTCCCCACTGGTTTGCTGCTTTACCCCAATGACATATGTCATGTGCATCTCTCTCCAAAGTCATTCCCGTATACACTTTTTCTAAGCTCCACCATCTGCACCATGTGCACCATAATGTCTTTCCTGCAGACACTTAGGCAAAGCACCACACCATCCTCACATCCAAAAGTAACCTGGTAGTTTTCGGGAGCCACTACAGCTTGCATAATGTCTATCATACATCAGGTATGATACCTTATGCCATTACAGCCCATACTCGTAGTAAGGATCCTCAATCCATCACAACCTATACACGTTGCACCTATAGCAGTCTATAGGATAATATATAAAGAATATATGTGTGTGAATACACATAAGCCATTACATCCCTATACAAACATATATGGGGTAACTAACCATCATGCCTAATGTCACAAGTATCTAACAAGAGAAGAGAGCGGGGTCAAAGGGGGTAGTCATCCATTCACCCTCCCATCAAAATGTTGGGGGAAACATCCCCTAGGGCTCAGAGTCCCCGGGGTCTTAGTTTCCCTTACTGATATGGTGGAGTAGCGTTTAGAAACAAAAAAGTACAGAATATATTATAACTCACAACCACACTATGGGAATAACCTAGTCTTAGACACAACTGCAGCTAACATCTCTCGGACTCCGAGCTACCACTTTTAAAACTAGGTATCCCATAAGCACACAACCATTTAAAGGACTTTATTATATTACATCATTCCCTTTTTATCAATTCCAATGTACGTTAATTAATTATTCAAATATTAATAATCCATGGACAATTCAACACAAAACTCCATTAACATCACCTCCAAAATCCACTGTCCCTTCAAAATTTATCATCCTCAACATTATGTTCCAACAAAATCAAACCCCATGGGTTAACATCATTTATTGAAACATTCATTACAAAATTACTTTCCCATATTCCCAGGCATTCTAGAAAAACATCATTTGCTAGTAAACACAAGGGGGGGGGGGGCTCAACATGGTGAGTATATGTACTACCCACATAGTCTTTTCCACCTATAGCAAGAGCATATACCCATACTCCCTTGAGAGGATAAACACGTAAAGCACATGGTATACCCCATGTCTCTTCGCCTCCTTCGGAAGAAGGGTAAGAAAGACCAGCTACCATGAGGAGTGGGGAAAATTAAAGCAGATAAACAACTAAACAAAGCACCAAGAATCCAACAATCACGTCATCCCATTCCATCATCACTGGTGTCCTCCATGACACCCATATGCATAATCTTATGCATCTTTCCACTCTAGGCTTCATCCACTACCACAACCACAAGTCCTCCAAACCCCCACATATCATAACACCCCTCCAGGGTCACATCATAGCACAATCAGTAGGAAAGTAAAAATCACATCAATTTGGGATCTTGTACATTTAACAAGGAATCTAGCCTTCAAACAACAAGCATAAACAGTTTTCAGGTTCACCAACTAACTGAATTAATCACAAACATTGACATCTATTAGATTAACATCAATTTGGATCAATGACCACAATAACAAAAACTAGATTCGTTTACATGCCTCTTTATCTTTATCCAATTACTTATCAATTAATTCTGGATTTCTGTTCTTTATCAATTTCATCAAGAACAACAAGATAACAAGTAAGGCATAGATATCACACTATCTAGCAAATAAATAGGTGAACCGTTAACGTGGTACAAAGAAACAACATGAGATCACATTGATTCTTTTAATCTAGTTAAAGTATTAAATTAGGTCAATTTCATTGTGATCCAAAGGGATAAATCATGCTAACTCTAAGATTACACATAAACAATTAGAGAAGCCACGAATCCCCTACCACCAAGTTTTTCGAGGAAAACCACAACGGTCGAAGAACGCCCCAGGAACTGAGTCGATTCTCCAAGAATCCTCCTTAGATCTCAACATATAACACAACCAAGACCAAATCTCATCATAGTCGACATCAACACGCTTAGATACACACACAACATGAATAGATTTAAGAAACTGAGAGATGAGGAGTTATAGATCTATGTAGATATAAGAAATGAAGCCAAAACGATAACATACCTTAAGAAACCGGATTCAATTTGCCCGGAGAAGCCTCCTGATCACCTCCAAAATTCTTGGGAGAGGTTCTTCTACCTCCAAGGAAGGGTAATACCAAGTAATGGCCTCTTATGGGCTTCAACGAGGTGATTAATGGAAAAATGAGTTAGATCCACAACATTAGGATCTAACTTTAAGTGCTCGCATGGTTAATCCGCACAGTATAACAAACCATGTGCTAACCGTGTGTTAGCTCCTACCTCGTCAAACACTCATCACATGGTTATACTTCATGGTTAGAAAAACCTTGTGCTAACCGTGCATTAGCCAGTTTTTCCAACACCAACCTTGCACGGTTTGGCTGCACGATTTAGGAAAACCGTGCGCCAACTGTGCGAAAGCTATTACCCTTTTAGCTTTCTTTAAAAGTCCACCCATATGCACCCCAAGCCACCTTAACCTCATGGGACACCACTAGCACCACATTTTCACAAATTAATGGATGATAGAGGACCAGCCCATTATAACTGGGGTTTGATATGGACCTTTTATAATATCTAATTTAAGAAACAGAAATATAACATAAACGTGTATCTCCTATCTAAAACAATTTTAGTTTGTTTTATATAACTGATCTGTTCAAATAAATCATGAAATTATAAGGATAAAAAATATTTCCTACATAATTTTGTTTTATTTAAAAATTTTAGGCAATAAATATTTAATTTTTTTTATAACACAGTGAGAATTCAACAATTACCTTATTAATGAAATATTCAGATAAATGATATTGTAAATATTAAAATAAATATAATTTCAAAATTTTGATTCCATACATTAATTTTATTTATTACTTTGACATATTATATTTGATTTATTTATTTTTTTAAGGATTCATGTTTTTATGATTTTAAAAAAATCAATTAAAAAATAATGTCAAAATTTACATAAATGTGTTATTAAAAAGAAATATTGTTTCATTAAATGATTTAATTGTCGAAAAATCTATGATTTTTCCATATAACTTATATAATGTTACAAATTTCATTAATTATCCGCTTGTGTTCTATTGGAATTCTATAGTAACTACAGTAACCATATATTATTAAAATACCGGATGGCATGGTAAGAGTTAATGGTTTTAACTAAGGGTTAGTGCCAAAACATATGAATAATATTGTAACCTAAACTTATTTAAATCCTACATTATGAATGTATTTAGAACCATATTACACATATAATTTAAATATATAACCTTGGAAATACTATATTTCAAAAATAAAATTAAAGAAATTAATATTTCAAGATATTCATAAAGTGCCCCACCCACCACTTATTAAAAGACACCACTTAAACCAACTTACTAGAACCTCTAAATTACCTTGTATCATCCAAAATATTATCATATAATCTACCAAAATCCATTACATTCATATATAATACTTACCTTGGTAATATGTAAATTCAATAATTCCACTTGGCATAAAACAAAAGGAGTTACCTGATTTTGAGGAAAAGTTGATTCTCAAGCTCCTTTCCTTTATTTTCCTTATACAAAACCTTATCCAATAGTTATTATATTATTTATAAAAAACAAAATAATTATAATTATACTAGTATGTCATTATTATAAGGATTAAACCTTCACATACATGAAACTTTAACTAATTTATATAGACATTTTGTTTCTGTGTTCGAAAAACTAGTGCCTCCCGAAAAGATGATTGTTCAATTTTCACCGTCATCCTATCATGGTGACCATTATGATGGAACAATATTTATATATGATATATATTATATTTATATTTTCTCTTTTCTTATATATATTTTTTACATCATACCATTTTGATTTTGATAATGTGTAAATACGATAATTTCATTTGAGAATGTGTGATCCACCACCCCCTCAATGTGATATGACTCATTCATCCAGAAAATATAACATATAAAATATAGTTTTAATGAACCTATATAAAATATATATAATAATATAATTATTATATACCAGTGTATCATTTAGTTTTTATTCCTTTAATATGATAATGAAATGGAATTAACATTCTTGCGTTTGTACGACATATTATTTCCATGAATATTGAATTTCATTTATTATCATCAAATATTATGGATATTATAGAAACATATATATTGGATATATATTAAATATAAAAAAATATTAATTTTCTATAGATAATTTAATTTTTACTACATGGAGAATTTATCTTAAAAATTGTTATATTTCGAGTCAAGTACTTAATAACAACAAAACGTCTAACATGAACATAAAAAAGATTTTAATTTTAATAACATTGTAATAAGTGATATAAAAAGAGTAAAAACCATGAAAAAGGTTCTAAACAATTTATAAATTATCCAACATTTATTATTCATGATAATAATTATTTTAGTTTACTTGTCGGACTCAAGGTAAGGGAAATTTTAAATCAATATATTTTCATTGAGTTAAATATCAATGTCATTGGTTTTGTTTTTCCAGAAAATTAATGTGAATGAACTGTGATTTTTTACACTACATATATATTTATATTAGTTTTATTTGTATTTTTCAAATATAATTATTTAATTGATTTATACCTAATCTAATAATATGATCTTTTTAATTGATTATATCTCAAATTACATTTCATTGATAATTTTTTTTGTTATGAAACAAATTATATGTACATGGTTTATATAATTCCATTTATCATATTATAACATGAATATCAATATTTTCATGATATAACATTTTTTTAATTTTATTCTTTAAATATTTTTAATTCATTGATTTTCTCAAGTGGTATGAGACTCTTTAACTAAAATATTATTTTAAATGTTTTAATGATTTATTATTCTAATTATTTATCATTAATGGCCATGTCATCAAAAAGGGTTTAAGTATTTATTTATATTCAAATGATCATTTTAATGTGTAAATTATTTTCAATATTTTGAAGTAGTATGGGGCACTTTGATTTAATAATCTCAATTTTTAATGTTATAAATGAATTTATTTTATAAATATCTTGAATTGATATCTTGGGACTATAATTTAGACATGTTATATTTTATTATTAATATTTTTATGCATTGTTATTATGTTATTTTTATTGAGCATTGTTAATATTTGCATCTGGTTCTGTGGAAATCCGAGTGCGGTTGAGGCCGTGCAAGATCTACAATGCATTAGGTAACATGATTGAGGTAAACAATGAGATTTATCTTAAGAGATTATGGGAATTTAGTATCATGGGTATTCCAAAGTAAGTAAGAAGGTCACACCCAATTCAGTTGGTACATCTACAATGTATGTATAATATGGATGCCACAAGTTACAATTATGATTTATGTTTTTTAATTTATGATTATTAAGATGTCTTTTTGGAATCTTTTAATGTCATGAGGTATTTTTATGATTTTATGTTCTATGGGTTAAAATTGTTATATTATAAAAAAAATTTAATGAGTTTTAAATATTCATGGTATAATATTTTCTACCTTATTTTTCATCCCTAACAGACTTTTTTGTAATCATCCCTAGTTTTTTATAATGTTTTACCTAGATTATAAGGATGATTAATACAGAATAAGAAATAAATATGAATTCCATAATGATATTTATCAAGAAAAAAATATAATGTCTCATTTTATATAGATTAATTTGATAAAAAATTGATAGTTAGTAGAAGTGCCTACCTTTTAATTTTACAGTTAAAATGTAATAGTTATAACCCAATTGGCTAAAATTGTATCCCAAACAAGATACCTAATGTGAATTCATGACTCAAATCAATATTAAGTAATGTTTTAGTCTGAGGCCATATAGTTGGTATCAATAGAAAGGTTTAGAAAAATTTAGGGATTATTTGTTTTTTATAACAACATGGTATGTCTCTATGTATATTAATTTAGTTAAATACTTATTTTATGTCTTTTTTAGATCAAGTAAATTCAAATACATCAGAAGGAGGATGATCTCATGACTCATTTTTATCTCTTCCTGATGACATTCTTGAAATAAGAATTGCAATGTAATGTACTTATGATTGGGAATGTTTTTCTAATATAATACACACAGGAAATAACATCTTCAGATATCAAACACCTCTACTATACCTTGATGCCATCAGGTTTCATGGGTTATATTTAATCAAATATTATTTTCTCAATATTATCATATTATTTAGAAAGGTCAAAATTATCAAGGAATTTTCAAATTTTGGACCTTATCACAAGATTTTGAAGCATGTTATTATTTTCAAAAAGGTAATTAAGAAGGATACCCTTACACAACATAGTTATATTATATTTGAAAATATACATTTCATTATATACTTATGGTATCTTAAAAGGACTATTTATTGAAATATTCTACTCAAACTCAGACTGACTATTTAATGAAAATAATGTTTTATAAATTGTTTTGATATTATATTGCATACCTGATTATTTTCCCAATTAAATTTCTATGATCACCCGGATGACCGAGTTTGTTCAAATTGTGTTTGGGTAATGGAATAAAATGATTTTGGAGAATCTCTAAATAATTATTACATATCATGGACCTTCTATCTATGTTAACAATATGGAGATTAAAATAAGTTGACACCATGATCATGTTATGATGTTATTTCATTTGAGTATAATTTTATTTTTTTATATAGAGGTGAAATAAAAAAATAGAATATATACTAATCGTCATGAATTATGATGTTTAGGTCATTATGAGTTTTGGTTGAGAATGAGAGGTATAATAAAACCCTTGAGGTTAAAAATTTTTCCGTTATTATTTAGTATTATGAAAATAAAAAACCCATAATATGGTTGAAAACCTATCAGATCAGGTTAGGCCATGGTAATTGAACCCATAATCGAAGGGAAACAAGGGCGCATCGCCTACCTCTTCCCTATGTGATGTCCCTGGTTAGTATGACTTATTTTTCTTAGTAAAATGATTCTATGAATTAAGAATATATATATTTTGGGAAATATTTTTTTTAAATTGATACCCTTATTATAGGAGTATTATTTTTTGATTTAGTGATAATTTTTATTTTTCAAGATGTTATCATTTTTGGGGACACTATAAGACTAAAAAATATAATAACATGGAATTTCAATTTAGGACTAGGGATGATTAATATTTTAGAAGAATCTATGAATTTATTATGGACATATAGTGATTTAGGTTATTTATGGAAATGATTATATTATCATGGAGAATAGTTTATTTGGTTTATTACTATTAATTATTAGAAATTAAGAATTATCAATTTTATTTGGAGATAAATTTTACGATTTATCATGGAAGAATATATGATAAAATCCTTATGAAATTCATTATTCAATATTAGTTTAGATTATTATGAATAATTTTAAGGACAATTGTTTATCTAATGGTATTTTTGAAATATGGTTATTTTTTCTTTAATTCTAGTGATTAAGTGTAATATCAATTTTTATAATTGATTATTAATTTTTGGTATTATATGATTTGTAACTAAAATTTTTGGTTTTGGATAATGTCTAATGATAGTGGAAATATAATTTTCATCTTTGGTGGATTAGGTGATTCTATAGAATTTGATTAATGTCCTTCAGATGTGACCAATTTATATTGAATACTCAGCATTTGGATAAAAGACAAGTTTGTTGTAGATATTTATTAAAGTATACACCTCCACTTGACAAGTTATAATGTTTCCTTATTTTTTATTCAATCTCATAAATAAAGTCATCAATTTTATAAAAATTATATTAAAACAAAAAAAATTTCATCTTAATTTTCTTACATTCAAATCAAATAATGTTTAACCCATCACATGGTTATGGCTTTCTGCTTATTAAAAATACATTGATCATGTTTTATATCACATTCCCTAAGAAGAATATGGTTTAATTTCTATCTTTTCAAGTGGATTCTTTATTAACCCTTTTTCTGATGTAGGTTTTCAATAAATATAATTTGAATAGATATAACCAAGTTACCAAATCCAAATTCAAATTGTGATGATAAAATTAATTAATGGTTGGGGGAGGATGTAACATCCCATGTTTTATGGAAAAAACACTAAGTTCAATTGAATACATGGTACACTACATCATGCTTAAATGAACAACAAATATTATTACATAAATGATACCATTATAAATTAGTCATTTGAATAGAGGGAATGAATAATATCAACATAATTAAGAAAATATGGTATAGTTAATTTAGAATAATTATTCTTTGGGTTACTAAACTTATTATAAATGGAAATGAAATCCAATTGTATATAAAAGATGTGTTTTTATGAAAATATATTTAAAAGAGAATGATTGTTTTTACTAAATCATATATCCATTTTTATATTTTATTAATGACTTATTAATCCAATATAATTTTCAAAATCATTCATATATATTTTCTACACACGATATAATAAAAAATTCATTTTTTTAGTTAAAAGAATTTTTTTATAATAAAAACAGTTTTACCTCCATTTGATGTTGTGCCCATTTTAAATTTATTTTTGAAACAATTATATTTTAAATTTAGTAAAAAAAGTTTTTCATTGGAAACATGTCATTAATATTTAATTTGGATAAATTTGTGATATTTTTATGATAACTACCGTGTTTTGATTAATTGTAAAAATATTCAAAATTTTAATTGAAAACAACTTTTTCCATAAATAATATTTATATTGATAATAATATTATTTCATCATTTTAAATTATAAATAAAATAAATTTTTATCATTTATTATAATTTATATCTTTGGTAAAAATTCTATATTTAATTCAAATGTAAAACATTTCAATCTTTTACAATGTTATATCTTTTAAAAACACGCTATCTCATTTTGACAACATGAATTAATTTTAAATTAATTAATACATATTTGGTGTTTCTAATTTGGAAAAAAGAATTCCATATTTAAAATCATATGGATCAAATTGTTTCAATAGGTACCTTTTATTTTTTGACATTATGAATTATAACGTTTGTAAATAATTTTATTTAAAATTGTTAATGCGTAATTCAAGTAAATTTGAGTGAACGTAATATTATTATAATATAAAAAATACCATAATATGTGTATCAACTATATATTAGTATATATGTATGAACAAAATAATACTATGGTCGAATTTAGGACCACATGGAAAAACTTGTGTGTGGAAATGGCCTTTTTATTATATTTAATTTAAAAAAAGTGTAATATAACATAAACATGTATATCCAATCTAAAGAATTTATAATTTTTTTTAAAAAACTGGTATATTTGAATATAAATAGTAAATATAAATTTTAAAATATTTACTACATCATGATATTTTAATTATATTTTTAGACATTAAATATAAATTTATATGTGACACAAGGATGATACAATTATTACTTTATTGATGAATTATTGAAATATATTATATTTTAAATTTAAAAATATATGTAATTAGAATCTATGGATGCCATAAAATAATTTTATTGATTAAAATTACATATTATTTCTGATATAATTCTTTTTTTTGATGGATCAAGTAGTTATGACTTTAAATGAAATCAATTACTAAGTATTATCAAAAATGTCATAAATAATTAAAAAAAAAACTATTTTGTTAAATGATATAATCATCCTAAAATATATTATTCATACAAATGAATTATATAGTGTTAATAATTTTATTAATTATCAACACGTTCTCCTATTTTAATTTTATATTAATTAATGTAACTGTATATTATGAAAATACAAGAAGACATGGTAAGAGTTGATGCTTTTAACTAAGTGTTAAATCCAAATGATATAGTAAAATTTGTAACCTAAAAAGTCCTAAAACTTATTGGTTTAGAAAATTTAGACCCATCCTCAGATTATATTATAAATATATCACTTTTTATCAATTATAATTTGAATATCAATTAATAATAAAAAATATTTCAAGACATTCTTAAATTTCACATCCTTCATCTTTTAAAATTCAACCACTTATACCATCATACTAACACCTCTTAATGAACATGGATAGTCCATAATATACAAAATTATACTCCCAACATTACTAAATTCCTCTTAGAAGCCTTACCTTGTGATTAAGTCAATTCAACAAATCATTTTAGCTCAAATCAATAAGAGTTACATTATTTTGAGGTAATGTCTCCTCTCAAGTTCATTTCCTTTATTTTACTTATACAACCACATATCCTATATTTATTCAACTATTTTATAAAAAATAGTATTATTAATATACTATTATTTTCTATGATATGTTTTTTACCTACACATAAACACATCTTCATCAAATGGTTACGAACATTCAGTTTCTATGTTTGACAAACCACTGCCTCACGAAATGGTGATTGTTCAGTTATATCCTACAACCACTCATGATGGATATTATGATATATATATATATATATAATATATATAATATTTAAATTTTCTTTAATATATATTAATTTTAAAATAGAACATACCATTATTCTTTCCATAATATGTAAATATTATGATTTCATTTGAGAAAGTGTGGAATACAACCCCCTCAAAGTGATATGACTCGTTGATGCCATAAATGGAACATATAAAATATAGAGTTAATAATATTATGTAACATATATAACATAGATATTATAATATAATAATAAAATAACTATTTATCTTTTATTTGTCATTATTTTAATATAACAAAGAAATTATTGTAGCATTCATGCGTATATACGTTCTAATGTCTCCATGAACGATGCATTTCATTTATTATCACCAAATATCTTATATATTATAAATAAATATATAATATCTATAAATTATATTAAAATCATTATTAATATCCTATATATGGTTTATTTTTTACTAAATGGGCAATTTACATCCACACATATTCATTTTCATCTCAAGTATCTAATATTGAAAAAAAGTTCGATATAACATTAAATAATTTTTTAAAATTTATGTCATGGTAATAAGTGAAATAAAATTAATAATATAATTTAAAAATTTATCATGAAAGTATAAATAAATCTAAAATATTTATTTAAGAACATAATTTTTTTACATTACGAGTTAGACTCCAGGTAAGGGAAATCTTAACTCAGTCTCATTTGATTGAATTAAATATCCATGACATTGGTTTTGTTTTTACAAGAATATGTGTGAATGTCCTATGAATGTTTTATAGAAAATATACATTTATATTGGGTGTATATATATTTTCCACAGATAATTATTTCATTGAATTATCCTTAATCTATGGATTCTATCTTTGTAAGGTATTTCATCTCTATTTACCTTCCATTGAGGCTTATTTGTTGTTATGAAACAATTCCAATTTATATTATATATATATTTACCGTTGACATGTTATATAATTAATCTCCTTACTATCATGATATTATTTGTTTGGTATAATGTTATTAATTAATTGTTTTTATTCCTGTACTTTTTCAAGTGGTATGGTACTCATTATCTAAAACATCATTTAAAATGTTTAATGATTTATCCTTCTAAATATTTACAATTTAAGGAAAATGTTTTAATAATAGTTTAAAGGATTTATTTATATAGACATGAGTGTTCTATTGTGTAAATTCCTTTAAAATCATTCAATGTGGTATGGGAAACATTGATTCAAATCTATTCTTTTTGAATGATATAAATAAACTGATTATATCGATAAATTGTAACTATATCTTATGACTACAATGAGGAAATGTTATTTTTTCCTTTGTGATTGTATTATATATGACAATTATTTTATTTTTCTTGAACATTTTTTATGTATAGGGATGGTTCCTAGATAAACCTAGGGTGGGTGATCCCGTGATTTCTCTCCAATATATTGTGTAATGTGATAAAGGTAAATGATAAGGATTCTTCTAATAGACCTAGGGAATGTACAGTGATGGGTATTCAGAATGTAACCATGAAGGTTACTCTCTATGTAGATTTGAAAGATGAAATGTAATTATTATATGGATTCCAATAGTAACCATTATCATTTAAATTTTATAATAAATAATTTCGAAGATTTTTTTTGGAATCATATTTTTTCATGAGATAAGTATAAGAGTTTATGTTTTAAGGTTGAAAATTATGATTTTCTGAAAAAAGTTCAAAGAGTTTAAAATATTTCATAGATAACATTTTGTTTCTTTATTTTATCCCTTAATAAGCCTATTGGGAACATCCAATTTTTTTTATTTTTTTTCAAATGGTATAAGGATGGGTAAGAGGACGGAATAAATCCTTATAAAATTTATAATGATTTATACCATGAAAATAATTAATTTTTTATTTAAAACCGTTTAATTTTATAAGAAAAGGATAGTGAGTTGAAGTTACTATGTAAAATTTTAGAAACTGTGTAATTGTTATTTTCAAATTTTCAAAAAATATTTACATTAAATGATCCTCAATGTGAAATCTAGACATAAAAAGATATTATGTAAGGTTGAAGGCTAAGCCATTATGGTTGGTATAAGAGGAACTGATTAATCACCTTTTTGGATTATGATTTTTGGATAACCACATGGTAAGTCTCTTTATTTATAATTTCAGTTAAATTCTAGTTTTATTCTTTTTCGAATAATGTAATGTTGGTTAATAATCCTAGGGGGAGGATCTCAAACAACATTCTTATCTCATACTAATTAATTTCATTCAATACTTATTAAAATTTCATGTCTAAAGGATTTTGAAAAATTATATAACATATATATCACTTGAAAGTAGTTTTTTGAGATATAAAACACCTCCACTAAACCTTGATACAATCCTAGATCATGGTTTGTATTTACTCAAATCATATTTTCTCATTATTATGATATTCTCATGAAAGGTAAATATTATCATGTAATTTTCATTTTTTACCTTATCATATAATTTTGAAGCATATTATGAATTTTAGAAAGGTGGTGAAGAATGATACCCTTCCACGACCGATTTATATATTCTTTTAAAATATATTCTTTCATCAAAATCATAAAGTATTTATGATGGACCATTTATTGAATTATTAAATTCAAACTCGGTCTGACAGTTTTATAAAAATCATATCTTATCAGATGTTTTGAAATTATATTTCATATAGTATTGTTTTCCAAAATTATTTATTTGTGAACACCCACATGACCAATGTTGTTCATGATGTACTTAGATAAAGGAAGCCAAGTATTTTGACGAATCTATCATTATTATTGAAATGCATTTATGTTATATCTATGTGAGTAGGATGAAGATTAAACCCAATGCACACCAGGATCAATAGATGGTTTTTTATTATGGGGATAGTTTAATTTTATCTTATAGATGTGAAATAAATAAATGTCAATATATTATAGAAATCCTGAATTAAGATGTTTAGTTAATTATCTATTGGAATGAAAATGATGGTATAAGACAAACATTGAGGTCAAAACATGTTAGGGTTATTTTATATTATTATAAAAATGGTCAACCCATAAGATGGTTGAAAACCTGTCACATCTGGTTATACCGTGGGAATTGAACCCACAACAGAAAGGGAAAGGGGGTGGGGTCACCTACCACTAGCTTAAATGAAGTCACTAGTTAGTATGGCCTAGTATTTTATGTAAAATGATTTTATGGTTTATGAATATATTGATTTTTGAAACTTTTGTTTTATCAAATGGATATATTAAGAATAGTAAAATGATTTGGTGATTAAGTGATAAATGTTATTTTAGAGGATGATCGGTATTTTGGGACCACTATATTTTCAATTAATCTTGGATACTATGGGATTTCATTTCAGGAGTAATGGGTGAATATTATTTAGGAAGAATATATGTTTTTATGATGGATATTTGGTGATTTAGATTATTTATGGGAATTTGTAACCTATTATGGAGAATATGTGATTAGTTAAATTACATTAAGATATGAGAATTTCATAAAAATTAATTTAATTAAGAGATAATTATTTAAATTTATCCTGGTTTAACATGTGATTAAATCATTCTTAATTTTGGGTTTCAATCATAGTTTAGATTTTTTTTAGAATTACAAGGAAAATTGTTTATAGAAAGGTTGTTGTTGATAATTGGGTACAGATTGTTTAGTTTTGGAGATTAAGATAATTATTCTTTTTTATAAAATATTATAATTTTTGGGGATTTTTTGATCTTATTATAATTTTTTTGTTTTTTTTAATTACTAATAATATGAGAAATATATAGTTCATCTTTCGTGGATTTTGTGATTCATTAGAAGTTGATTCTAGTGCTTCAGTTATAACCAAGTAATCTTGAGTACTAATTGTTTAGATAATGGATGATTTTGTAGTAGATATTTATTAAAGTATAAAACTCTAATTTATATGTAAGTATGTTTCCTTATGTTCTTAGTCAAGATCTTAAATAAATTCCTCAAATATATTAAAAGGGTATTAAATCAATACCATTTTTCATCTAATTTTCCTTTTTGGAAATGAAAAACGATTTAACCCATTACATTTTTTCAATTTTATGATTTTTAACATTCTCATGATCATTTTTTATATAACTCAACATCAGAAAAATACGGTTAATTTTTTTCCTTGTCCATTTTTTTCTTACATTGAATCGAAGTATGTGTTTTCTCAGGTGGCCTTTGTAATTCACTTTCTGTATTTTAAGGTAGAATATTTAATAACCCTTTTATGATTTTTTATACAAATAATATATTTTAAAATGTCATAACCTTGATACCGACCCCAATTAAAATTCAAATGATGAAATCTATTAACTCGGGGAGGAAGTAAAATTTCAAATTTTAGCAAAGAAATACCATGTTAAATAGCAAACACGATACACTACATCGAGCTTCAACGAATAACTAAATATTATTATATAAATGTAACCATTATAACCTATCTATTGGAATGGTAGGAATGAATAATATAAACTCATTTTTGAAAATATTGTTTGTCATTTTTAAATAATGATTAATTTGGATACTAAATTTATTAGATATGGGAATAAAAACCATTTGAAAATAATGGATGTCTTTTTATGAAAACCCATTTAAAAGAGAAAAACTATGTTTATAAAAGCATATCAATATTTTTTGAATATATTAATGATATTTTAATCTAATATAATTTTTAAAATTCATTTTACATATTTTCTACACATCATATAATAACAAATTCAATTATTTCAAAAAAGAAGCATTTTTTCATAACAAAAGTTTTACAGAATTTTAATGGAGATCTCATTTTAAATTTATTTTTTTACATGATTATATATTATATTTTAAAAAATAACATCTAATTTCGAATTGTGACATCAGTATTGAAATTGGATTAATTTTTTATATTTTTTGATAACTGTCATGTTTTGATTAATAGAAAAAATACGCCAACATTTTATTGAAAACAACTTTTTCCATATAAAAAATTTAAATTGATCAATCATATTATCTAATTTTTTTAATGTATAAATAAAATATATTTGTATCATTTATTTTAATTGGGGTCTTTGGAATTAATTATATATTGAATTCAGATGTTAAAACATTCCAACCTTTTGTAATGTTTGATCTTTTCAAAAAAATTCTTTCTCATTTGGAAAATGCGTATTAATAATAAATTAATTACAATAAATTACCTATTATTAATTTGAAAAAATGGATTCCATATTTGGAATGAATATGTCCAAATTGTGTAAATACGCACCTTTTATTTTTTGACATTAAGAATAGTATCTTCATTAATTATTATTATTTACCATTATTAAATGGTCAATAAAGAAATTAGGGTTAAAAATAACAGTATAATAATCTAAAACTAACCTAAAACGTGTCATAATAATATTTTATGAGATATTCCAAACCATTAACATTCTTGGGTCAAATTTATGACCCCATAAATCCACATGGATGTGATAATGAACTTTTATAATATTTAATTTAATGAAAATGAAATTATTAAATAAAAATGAGTATCATAACTAAAACAATTTTAATTTGGATTATATAACTGATATCTTCAACAATAAATATTCATTATAATGATAAATTGGTTTTCATCAAAATGGTATTTTATTTATAATTTTAAGAAATTAAACAAATAAAATTATCTATGATACAATTTTGATGAAATGATTACCTTATTGATGACATATTCAAATAAATTGTGTTATATATATATTTAAATAAGTTTAATTTGAAAATTTTGATTCCATACATGAATTTTATGAATTCCTATGACTTACTATCTTTGAGTTAAATCCAAATGATAAGGTTTATTTTCCAACCAAAACATGTTTAAAACATATTGGATTAGTGTACTTAGACCCATAATCATTTAATAATCGAGAAATATTGTTTTCTAACTATTATAATATAAAACTAAATTTATAATAAAATAATATTTCAAGACATTCAAAAAGTGCCCCACCACCCTCTTGTAAAAGGCCCTCGATTATACCCAAATACTCACACCTCTAAAGCAGCATGGCTATTGAAAACTCAAAATACATAATATCCCAACATCCCACTAATCTTACTAGAATCATTAACTTGGGAAGAAGGAAATTCAAGAAATCCATTTCACCCAAATTAAATGGAGGTAGGTGATTTTGAGGTAACATATCCTCTCGAAATTATTTTTATTATTTTTCTTATCTAACACCATAAACTCTATATATTGCATTTTATTTTTACGAATAAATATTTATTTATATAATATGATGTTTTTGTTCTATGGTTTTGACCTAAGAATAATCACTTCTCAATCTAATGGATACAAACATACATTTTCTTTGTATAAGAAACTACTGCCTCACGAAACGATGATTTATCAATTTTCTCCTACCACCACTTATGGAGGAAATTGTGATTGAAAAATATTTATATATGATATATATTGAATTTATATTTCCTTTATTATTCTTGAATTTTTCTTTAAAAAATACCTTTATTCTTTCTATAATGTTTATATGTGATAATTCCATATGAAGAAATGTGGACTACCTTCCACTCAATGTGATGTGACTCATTCATTCCATACATAAAACATATAAAAGATGTAATTAATGAAACTATTTAACATATATAACATAGAGTGTATACCAAAAATATAATATACATATTTACCATTTATTTTTCATTCCTTTAATATGACAAACAAATGAAAATAGCATTCATACGTACGTACGACCAACCATCTCCAAGAATTGTGCATTTCTTTTCATATCTGATAGTTATATGAATCTTATAAATAAATATATAATTTATATATATCATATTTAAATAATTAATAATATTCTATGTATGATTGAATTTTGACTACATTGACAATTTACAGCATAACATGTTAATTTTCGACTCAAGTAACGAATATCGTCTAGATGTTTGATATAAAATTAAATAAATATTTATTTTTTATAACATGATAATAAGTGATATAAAAATAATTAAAAATATGAAAAAGGTTCTCGAGCAAGTATAAATTAACATATGATGTTTATTTAAGAACTTGATGATTGTGTGTTATGAGTCTCACTCAAGGTAATTGAAATCATAACTCAATCTCATTTCATTGACTAAAATATCAATCTCATTGCTTTTTTAGTGGAAATGTGTGAATGTCATTTTATTATTTTACATAAATTATCCATTTATTCTATGTTAATTCATTTTTTACACATAATTATGTGATTGTTTTTTCCTTAATCATTGGATATGATCTTTGTAAGGTATTTTCTCTCAATATACATTCCATTTAGGTTTATTTTTTGTAAAGAACAAATTAACTTTTATTTGGTGTATATACTGACCATTGACATATTATACCATGAATTTCATTAATATAATTATATAATATGTTTTGTATAATAATATTCACTTATTAGTTTTATTTATGATTTTTCTCATGGGGTAAGGAACTATTTAAAAAAACATCATTTTTAATCTTCTAACGATTTATTGTCATAAATATTTCTCATTAATGTCCATATTTTCAAATTTATTTTATGGATTTATTTATATGAATATGAGTGATTTAATGTGTATATTACATGAAATATTTTCAAAGTGGTTTGGGGCACCTTGATTCAAAAATATTAATTGTGAATGTTTCAAATGAACAGATTATATCATTATCTTAAAATGATATCTTGTAGTGGAAAAGTTGAAATATTATTTTTCATTCGTCACTGTTTAATGTTTTTTGATTATATTATTGTTCTTGAACATTGTTTACATATACTGGTGGTTCCATGGTAAATCGACGACTGATGATCCTGTGATAGCTCTGCAATATATTGGGTAACATGACAGAGGAAAACGACAAAGATTCTCCTAAGAGATACATGAAATATAATGTGATGGGTTTTCTAAATGTTAAAATGAAGGTTATTCCCTATGTATCTATAAATGATAAAATGTAATTATAATATGGATGCCATATGTAACCATTTTTATTTTTGTTTTATGGTTAATAATTACTGAGATGCTGTTCAGGAATCTTATGATTTCATGGGGTATGTTTAAGAGTTTATTTGATAATGGTGAAAAGTATGATATTAGGAAAATCGTTTCAATGTGATTACAATATTCATGGGATAACATTGTCATTCTTTATTTTATATCCCATACTGAGATTTTGGATCTCATCCCAAGCTTTTAAAATGTTTTCCACATGGTATAAGGATGGTTAAGGGGGAAAAATAAATCATGATGAATGATATGATGATTTTTTCCAAGAAAATAAATCATGTTTTATTTTAAATGGTTTCATTTTTTAAATAATGGATAGTTATTATAAGTCACTACTTTATAATTTTTGACCTATTGTGAAATGGTTATATCCTTATTCTCTATAAATCTCAACCTGAAAATATCCTCAATTATAATTCTTTACATTACTGAAGATTATGTAATTATTAAGGGTGGGGCCTTATAATGATAATGGTTGGTTCTATCATAAACCAATGATGTGATGTTCTATGATAAAAAAATGGATGGGTTTTTACGTTATTAACCAATGATATGTTATTTCATGATTATTCAAGTATGAGTGGTTACATTATAACCTCATTTGCATTGAGTAAACTAGATTTCAAGTTTTTCCATATTTGTTACACCATTTATAAGACTGATGAGGAAAATAATGTAAAATGTTTCTTATTTATATTTCAAATTCATTATAAAATTTAATATTACCATGGAGTAAATAAGAGCCCTTATATCCTTGATTCACCTACTTATTCATCACTTCGACAAAGTTGTAGAAATTTTTTTGAATTGAATATACCCTTTTAAGATTATATTCTACAAATTTAGTGGAAGAATTACTCAGGTTAATTTATTCCTATACCCAATTTTAATTCATATCCTATTATTAATTAAGGATATCACATTGCACATGTGATCCTTAATATGGGACCCACAGTTAAACAAAAGGTGTCATTGGGATTCATGGAAAAAATTGTGAGACCCTAAAAATATGAAAGAATAAAAAAGATTTTATTGAAGGAACTTATGAATAACCTTCATACAAGACTTGTTTGGTTAAATTCAAGTCCAATAACATTGTGAATCCATCAATATAAGAAGATAAGTTTGTACCTCTCTTTTCCCTTGAGAAAATGCTTGAGTGCTTAGGCGGATGCCCGAAAATCAATTTCTGAACCAGAAATGATGTACACATCAGGTAATTGGTTATGGATATCTTAACTTTTGGGGAGATAATTTGATTTTTTCCATACATGGAATCACCTGATTCCATATTCCAAGTAATTTTTTTCATCAATCCCACTCCAATCTCAATTTAATTTGAGTGGTTCTCATTAATTAACAAATTATGGAATTTTATCTTATTGTTATTACCCAAGAAAAAAACATATTTATATTCATCGGTTCCCAGTCTAGGGTCTTCACTACCATGTAATAAAATAAACAATTATACTTAATTTCTGATCTTGATCTAAGGGGATGATGTCTATGGTGCAAAGAGGTACTAAAGAAGTATAACTTCCTAATATGGATGGTGTTGAATAATTATATTCCAATGATCATGAAATTCATCCAAAGGTAATTCTTATGGACTCATAATACTTTATTTTTATTCACCATAAATACGAAAAAATACACAATATATTTTTCATAGGAAATTGGGGAATATACATTTGGTGTTCGATTAGTGGTTTTCAACAAATTTCAATAGATGACACAATTATTAATGAGTTAAAACAATAGTGGATCTTCTGAAATGATGCTAAAATATAGGAAATTAAATCGGGGATAGACATTACATTTACTGGATGTTTCTATTTATGTAATTACCCAAAAAAAATCCTTCATTAACATCCACATGAGCTTGCGTTTGGCCCTAGTTGTGAGGATTATATGCAAGATAGAAGATAATCCCTTACCCCTCAAGAATGAAGAATGTGATCCTTAACTCAAACACCATTTTTCCATCCATTAAATTTTATCAATAACTAACAATACACTCAACGGTTGATAGGTGTGTTGGTAGACTCCAATTGGAAATATTATTCAATATATGGAAAAATCATGTAGTAAGGGGGATATTCAAGTTAAAGGTCCTTCCAGGATAAACATGGTTATATAATTTATATATATAGTCATCTTTTGGAAGAATTGATTCACTTAGGTTATAGTATAATTCAGTGAAACATGGGTTGAAACTATCCATCTCTATTTACATCATGGTGGATGTAGTAGAGACTCGCTCTTACGTATTCAAAGAATATCTCAAGGGATAGATCCACCCCAAGACAATCATCAATAAAAAATAAAAATAAAAACATATCATCAAGAATCCTGTGGAAATACCTCACACAACAAATTAATGGAACCATGTAGTGGAGTATCTCTCATCCAGGGGTGCCTAGAACCACACATTAAAAACATTTTCTAGTATGCGCAATATGATTAGTTGGTATTTGATCTTATTTATATGTGATAATCGTGGAAAATATATTTATCGACACCATTAATTAGAGTGTGAACCAATGTATCGATGTATTAATATGTTTTTTTATCCAAAAATCATGAATAAATGTTTTAGTGTTGCTGAAATGATGCTTCCATTTTCATAGTGAAATTCAGTGTTTTCATTAAAATTATTTGTCAAGATGTTACACGAATAGAAACCATGTTTTAATTTAAATATTTTTATTTGGATGTAAAATGGTGAATAATTTTAAGTTTCCACCTTTATTATTTGCGTTTATAATCTATGAGTAATTATTACCTCTATGAATCTTCGAAGAAAAAGGACCCTCAAGATTTTGATACTGTGAATTCTAGCTTAAAATCAATATAATATTAATTTATTAAGGGTGGGACATTACAAGAAATTGAATTATGGTGTGACACATGAAATATAATATTTTACCAAATGACACTATTATTGGCTGGCGCAATCTTGAAATTAAATGTATTAATCAATCAATATAAAGATAATATCCATTCTAACTATTTAATATGTAGATTTAGGTTGTAAAAGTGAGCTGAATTGTAGGGTGTATGGTGTTTTACACGAGGTAGGTATTCCTAAAAAACCACATCAACAACTTTTTTCACATTATTATAATAGTTTTGAAAAATAAATAACATTATATTATTATATTTATACTTAACGTAACAATGTAATTTTTTTTACCGTGGATATTAACTATTTATAATTTAAGAACATGTCCCACCATTTCCATCCAATTTTTTCCATGTATGATCGATTTGGCCATTGGTTTTCATGATCAAACCTAAAATTTGCACCATACTGGTAGTGGATATAGTAACTTTGTATGTTAATGGTAATTTGGTTTTGATTCTGATATGGATTATAGTGAGTTAGAAGGATATGTAACCAGGTGTGGGGTGTGATGGGAATCATTGATCCATTTTGGGTAAATAGGGGTGGAAAGATACATTATTGTGACCTTCCCAGAATGATTAAGTGCTGGATTGATGGAGAATGAAATCCCATATCTTGATCATGATTGGTTATGACCCAATATGAAGGTATAATAAAAATAAATCATTTATATTAAAAGGATCATCATGTGATATATAATGGTAGGTGGGTTAGTTATTTTATAAGGATGCCATAGATCATATATAATAAGAGGCTCAATGTTTAGTGATGTCAAGATTTGACTGTAATGATTTTCAATAGATGTTCTCAGTGAGTCAATGAATTTGAACATTGGTGTTTTGACTTTATTGTATAGATATCCTTAATATGGAAAGTAATGAAATTTTAGAATGAAAATGAAATTACATAATTATGAAATAAAATAATTATATAAAACATATATATATTTGTGTTTGTGGAATTTGGGTCTGTAGGAGGACGGTAGAAGGCCGCATAGCCTTAATTTGTGATATGAATGTGTGGGACAATTTCATTTATTCACATAGCCACATTGTTGATATAAAAATAATCAATTATATTTGTTTTTGTAATTCAGAAAAATATCTACTTTTATAAACATGTTTAAACTATTATATATTTTAAAACTAAAAAAATAGCGATGATAAAATCACTCTTCCCCATCACTAAAAAAGTGTTGATGATGTGGGCCCTTTATAGAACAGTTTTTTCTATGATAAAGGGGTTCGTTTATTTGTTCAATTTTGGTGATGGAAAATTGAAATTTTATCACCATTATAAATAACACTAATAAAAATATATATATTGTTATGATAAAGGTACAACACACTTAAAAAGAATATATAATTTAATTACAATTTAATTTACATCACAATAAAATAACATTGTAAAAAAATTTAAAAATACATTTATTTTTATGTACAATTAAATTATATACATCATTTACCACTGTCATCCACAAATTCAAATTACATTGTTCTTTTGTCTTCTTACCCCCTCTTTGATGAATCATATAATGTTACCATATTCCAAAATACCATTAGTGGTCATCAAATATGAAATGATTTAAAATAATTCTTATGTTTTTAATACTATAATGAAATAAATTAAACATAAATCTAATTCAATTCATTAATAAAATTTTATAATTAAAATAAAAACACAATCTTTGAGTCATAGAGATCACACAATTTATCAAATTAACATTGAGTGGATTTTTATATGTCAGAAATTATTTATGGATCATTGGTCTATTGAATCAATAAAATTAAATTACTCTTACTCAATTTTTATTATCTAATTATTTTTTTAAATGAGATGTTAATTTAAAATAAACACATGATAATTGGTTAATAACAAGATAACTGTGATTTTAATTATTATATAGATGATTCCTAAAATAAAACTACAATTTATAGATCATTTTGATAAAATATCAAGATATCCAAAGTCTGATTTACCTTTTTTCAATGAGTGACACACATTTTTAAATAAATGATATTTTTACACTAAAGGAACTCACTATATGATATACCGAAGATCCCATGTATAAAATTGATATGTGGAAGATTTATACATAATAAAATTTTCATATGGATCACAAT
Organism: Viscum album; assembly: GCA_963277665.1. Classification (NCBI taxonomy): domain Eukaryota; kingdom Viridiplantae; phylum Streptophyta; class Magnoliopsida; order Santalales; family Viscaceae; genus Viscum; species Viscum album. The sequence continues at coordinate 1,066,583,464 of OY728136.1, forward strand.
CACAAGGTATCAATATAATACATATATGTTTAACTTTTTTTAGTGAGAGACACAGTTTGTAAAAATTATACCTTTTGAACTAAAAACACACATTTAATGTCATAACAATCACACAATGTATTAGGATGAGGCACAGTTGAATATAACCTATTAAAAGTGACTTATGGGTCATTTAACTAATGTATGAAAAATAATTTGAATGTGTTTTCATATTATTGATATCAGAAACATGTTTTTGAGCTAAAATGTGATTTTTAAATAAAAAATGCATTATTTTTCATATACATTACACTTTGTTCCCCATTGATATTTTGTTGATTAATTATGTCTATGGAATTATTACGATAAGACTCAATCATAATGAATTGAGTTAAATAAATTAAGTTCAATTTAAAACAACCCTATTGATGGAATTATAAGATATGTTCATTTCATAAAATTAAAAAGTTTTAAAAATATAAATAAGTCCCAAAGGATATCTATATTAGTTTGGAAGATTTAAATCCTCTAGTAAAATAAAAAAATGATCAACTCATTGTTTCTAGGGATTTTCACTAGATATTTCTATTTTACAAGGTATTTATTAAACGAGTTCAAGAAGTCCTAACGTGTACATAAACTAAAAAATTACAATTATATTTTCTGTATTTAAATGCAATAGGATTCATAGATTATTTACCAGGAACATTTATATCCAATTATAAGAAAATGAATCTACCAACTGTGAGAGAATGAGTGTTGAATATTTAAAGATAAGTCCCATAATATCATGATGAAACATTTATTAGTTAAGAGTTCCCTAAAAGAGAAACTAGGAATGTAGTGTAACTAGAAGAGTTACCTATAATATAAAGAAATTTTTACATTTACAATCTAACTTAAAGAACATGAATCATTTCTGTCTTTAGTGTTATACAGAGCTTTTCATAAAGCATTTATATATAGATTGATAGATGAGATAATTTTATTCAATTCAATGTTATTCTATAGTTTTATCATTATATCATTGAAAAATTATTGCATGAAATGTCACTAAATGTTTAATACCTTTATATCCCTTAAAAACATGCCTCTGAATTTAATTCCATATTTACTTTTTTAGAAAATAAATCAAAAACATAATTGAGAAATAAATGATTCTTATAATATTTTCTTCCCATGGTTCATGTGCCCTTTATGTACTCAATTATATTATAACAAAACATTCAAATATATAATATATTAATTAAATAATTATATTCATAAAAAAATAATCTAATAAAAATAAATATATAAGTTACAATAAATTGAATAGTCAATTCTAGATGGCAACATTTTCATATTCCATGTATTCAAATTTACATAATTGAATTGATCCAGATAGTAATTCTTTATATAGCTAATTTATCACAAAGAAAAATATCATATCCTTTTTAATCATGAATCTCAATTTTGGTGTTGCAGACATATTCACATAGTCAATAAGAATAATTTAGATGATTCCATTATGTTTCAAAATTTGGCATCCTATTAATCCATGTAGTATAATTACATAGTTGTTTTATCAGCATAGCTATTTCGATAAATAAATGAGTAATCTACAGAATTGATTTTTATATAACCATTTTATAATGTAACTGAATCACATTTTCAAATAATTCATATTGCTGATGGACCTAGGATATTTCTTTACGATTCCAAATACCCACATATTGTATTCCCATTCATAAATGATTTTATATTTTTATGAAAAGTTCATGAAAAAACATCTATATATGTTGCAATATAGTAGAAATTTCTTAAATAAAAATAAAACAAGAATAATACTCTTAAAAAAATAAATAGAAACATATGATGGTATTTTGAAACTATCAAAACACAATGAACATGGTATATTAAGAAATGACATCAGTTTTCGAATAATATATCACATGTTATTATAAAACCCCATTAATAAATAACTCAAAAATTTAATGGATTTAATTTTTTCAAAGAAATGTTTTTTAATATATAATACTTCTAATTTTTTGTTCAAATATTTTATCATACAACAATTTATATTAATTACCCTTTATTAGATAACACACAGTTTTATTTTAATTAAAAATTAAGGGTATAGAGAGGGAATGAAAGTTTAATATATAACATAAATTTATGATTTTATCTTGAGTATAAAGTTGATCTGATTTTCTATTATATTGGGATTTTATTTCATGAGTTATAGCATCTAAACCATTCTCATGGATAGAAAAAATTAAATCAACTATCTACTTTAAAACCAAAAAATAAAAGTAGAGAAAAAAAATTATATTAATTTTTTTGAATCAAAAACAAGAGAAGAATATGTATATTTTTAATCATATGAAATTGAACACAAATAAAAACATCCACAACAAAAAATATATACAAAAAATTTAGTCAGATGAAATTGGTCTATGGATTGGACGAAACTTGGATGTAGGCTTTGTTGAAGTTTTATATAATGTTTTAGAGGAGTAATATGGATAAGGAGGTTGAACTACTGGAGTAATAACTACTCCATTAATCTCGTTTGAATTATATAATATACCCAAACCATATATATCATATAGTCAATGGGTTGATGTTCTCAAAATTTTATGATTACAATAATCATATTCAGGTCATAAGAGTCATAACTCATAAAAGATAGTTTCTGTACATTCAATAAAGAAGTGTATCATTTTGAGAAGGCTCAGTAGAAACAACATCTACACACATTGAGTGTTATTCTAAATAAATCTGTGATGGGTCAAAAATAATGTGCACTCTCTATAATGAACCTTTATAAGTGGCTGGTGGGGTAGTTCCATGGAATATTCTTCCCATTAGAAAAAATAGTTTATCATTACGAGTTTCAATTCTATTTTTTATATCTAATTATCTAATGTATAAAATGGGATTATATAGTTAACTTTGTATATAAAATCTATTTCTAGACCATTTTTCTAATACCCATTAAAAGAATAATTTTTTATAGTATAAACTTTTTAATTGGTACTAACCATGGATGCATGATGAGGTATGGATGGAGTGGATAGATAATATACATGGAATATAGCATAAATATGTTAAATATAAACATGTTACCTAATCATTATTCCATTTTGGGAAATAAACTTCTTATTTAGGTTGAATAATTCTTTGTTATGATTTTAACGACCTAATATATTGAACTAGATGGAGCTTGAGGTTCATGACTAGGGGAAGTGACTGGCATAGGATAAATGGCAGCATCATGAAGTAGAAAAAATTTATTAAAAGGTTTATTCACAAAATATTCTCATCTTGATGATGTATATGGTAAAATTGAAGTTTCCTAGAAATTTTTGGAACTAAAATCATCTTAATAGGAGTCTATATAATGGTAAATTACCCCATCATAATTCTAATCTATCATAATGAAAATTTATGATTTTATTATTGATTTGAACAATGGATAATGAAACCATATCTAGTACATTCATAGTAACTCTGAGTGTTATTTCAACGATAAAAAAATTGATTCCTAAAGATAGAATTTTTTTAATTAAATTAAAAATATTTTAAATGAATATTTCTTATAATATAATCATCTGTTTCTTGAATCTCATCTAATTAAACTATTTTAAAAATTTTCATAAGAAAAGGTGTGAAAAAATAACATTATAATGAATAGATTTAAGAGGTTACTAAATTGACATAAGAAATTTACGTATTAAACTCTTTATTAATATCTGGAATGAAAAAATATATAGATGTTTATGGTGTGATTTCTAGCCAAAACCTCTTAATGAATTCAAAGAGACTCATAACAACAATATTCAATGTATTTATGATGGCTTAAATCTCAGCTTTGTTACTCTAAATTTTATCAATCGAATCCACCGATTGATTTGATTAAACAAGGGGTACAATAGGAATAATATCTCGTAGATGTTCACTATGAACACTCAGTTTATTGATCTTATATTTAGATGAATAAATCCATCTATTTTCACTAACCTCGGAATTCGCATACTCAAATTACTTATCACATATATTAGAGCTTTCATGATTCCCTATCAATTGGTTAGTTGTCTAATACGGTAGGGAGAACATCATCTCAATTAAATTGTTAATATTAATATTCTAAATTTAATTATCATTTAGATATATTATTTAAACATTCGATGAAATCAACTCATTTTCAACTCATCATATTTTTCAATGACATTATCATATAAGGTAATAAGACAATGGAAATAATTTTCATATATTTATCCATATATGAAATAAAAAAACTTTTGATCATAGATGGTGAAATATATTATATTTGATGAGGTAATTGAATATAATTTGGATAATGTTAGATAGAACCATCTTATTTCTGAAGTATATTTCCATCACCATTATTGGGAGTAGTAGGTTTTCCAAGTGATTCATCTACAAATATATGCTCAACAAGGCATTCCTCTATATCCTTAGAAGGATGAGAACCATAAAAAAATTTAATCATTCATTTTGCCTTCTATAACATCATATTCCAAGGATATCTCAAAAGCAGACACAACTATATAATCTCATTCTATAGAATAGACTAAAACAACATCTTCTATATGAGTATCTTTGATAAATAGATAGATTTCCCAAAATACTATATGTTTTCTAATTATATAAGACTACCCCTCTACATGATTAGGTATCCTATTAATGGGTGCTTCATCTCTATGGTTGGAGTGAGTTGTTGTATCCCCTAAAGATATTTATTTATGTGGTACAACCACATTATTATTGACATCCTATATAACAGGAATTTGGTAATTTGTTTAACCATCCTAATTATTACCAAAATTCAATCAACTGAATTTTAAATAATTATTTTTTTAAAAAACATCAACACATCTCCCACATTGAGATCATGTTATTTATTTTACATTATTAGGGTGATAAACTATCCTTAATTATATTATTCAATATCTCCTTACCTAGAAAATTGTTGTTTAAAATCACATAATGAACATTGTTAGGTTCAACATAATAACTTTTAACAAAAAATATATATTTTAAAATTCATAAAACAAAACATTCCTTATCTCAAAAAACATTGATTAGTTGTAGTTTGGATAAAGATGCAGTGAAGTTTTTATATAGGTTCCAGTTCATTCCTTTATTATAACTCAAAATACAACGTCTTCAAAAGGAACTTATAAAATTATATAGGCCCATCTATTCTAGTACTAATTTTGTTTTAAACATAGAACACCCTTATCAGCCCTATGTATATCATTATATATATACATATATGATACTCAAATGGGTTTCTTATTTACATTCATTGAAAAAATACCCTTTTTTCAAAACAAAAAACTATATTTATGCATAAACACATTAATATTATCATAAAAAATTAACCTTGAATTCTTCTCATAAAAACCAATTCACATTATTGGAATTTAATTAATTTTTTTAAAATAATATTAGTTCACATAATACAAATTCATAATGAAATAATTTCATAAATAAACAAAACATGGTGAAAAAATATTTTTATTATTAGATGACCTGGAACCACCATCATCTCTACGCATAACCTTCAATATTTTAATATATTTCAATGGAGGTCAATAGAAGGTTGATATAAATAGGAGATGATTTAGCTTCAATGATGATTTGACATAGTATAATGGGAAACAAAATAGGTGCTGGTTTAGTTTTTAAGTCACATAGAGAATCAAAAAATGGGTCAGGCCTATTATTTAGGATTTTGGTATTTTCTAACTTGTAATAATGTATTATCCCAATGAAAATTTTAAAAGGAATAATTTGATATTAAATGGAAATATAAATTATTTTCTAAAATTAAATAAGTAATAAGTGATTATATAATAATAATAAATTTTCATTTGAATTTATATATAAAGTAAATAATAATAAATAATGACATTGATGATTAATTATAATAAAATTAAATTAATATAAACTCATTTAAATTAAAATAACTCTATATATTTCTTAATTGAACCAAAACATAAATGATCAAGGGGATTACAAAATATATCCCCTAAATAATTCTAATTATATTTAAATTCAATTGGGATATAAATATGTTTATTAATATATCTAAATAAATGATTCTTTAGAGGTATAATATTTTTCCTTGATTGGTTTATTATTTTATTTGAGATTTCGATAACACTAGTTTTAACACATTTAATTGAAACATTATTATAAATGGTTCCATAATTGATTAAAGTATGATTCATTTAAAATAACTGATCACATAAACATCTATCACCAATGTATTATTCTTCATTTGTAGATAATGAAACTGAGGTATGTTTATTATTAGACTTGGATAATAAGGATTATACTATAAATTGGTTGGTTATTTAGCTACTCTTCATATCTAATATAAAATAGCCAAATTCAAAATTAGAATATATAGTGAAATTAATGTCATATGTTATTAGAAAATATAAAGAAATATAAATCATTCCATTAAAAATATATAAAATTTTATTATGTTCCTTCAAAGGGAAATCTATAAGAATAGATTTGAATGCTTCATATAATAATATAGATATAATGACATGTCTAATAGAATTATAATATAATAGTCTCCAAATTTTTTCTCTATAATTTGTTAACATTTGGTTTCTCAACTTCATATAAATCATTGTTTTCATTGAAACTCATTGGAGTTAAATGTACTTTTATTTCTTTGAGTCTATTCCATCGAAGTATTTTTTTTCTATTTACATTGAGTATATATATTCCCATTGTATTTATAAAAATTAAAATACATGGAAACTAAATTAACTCACAAATCATACATATTTATAATTCCAAAAAGTATCATTAAAATATTCATTAAAAAATATTAATATTTTTAGAACCAAATTATTCATCATCAAAACCTATTTGAACTAAGTATATATCTTAAAATGATGTTTTATTGGAAATAGTTGGATATGCATCTCATACTAAAAATACATTTAGTATAATAAATGATCTTGAAGGCTCAAACCAATCTCAATGTTCTTAATTATGTCTAAAAACATCATCGGTAGATTTGATCATTAAATATGGAAAATTGGGTTTTTAAAACAATGAGGTTTTTCTATCTATACATATGCCATTAAAAAACTATTTAATAATATAGATTTTACATCCCTATGATATTGTTTTAATTCCATGTGTGATGCATATTTTAGGAAAATCTTAATGGTTCAGAATATAGATACGTGTTAAATGATATCTTCATAACCTATCATGTCTTCTTAGTTATGACCATTTTTTAAAAGTCTAGATTTATTCAAAGTGGTAATATCATGAGCATCTTACATATTTTTTAAAAAACTTTTTTTTTCAAAATTATGTGTAGTCAAAGGCACTACTTGATGATTCAAAAATTTTGTTCATAATAAACTAGTTCAAGTATTCTAGAAAAAAATCCCAAATCTCATATAAAACGGTGTCCAATAATATTTTAGGTTCTAGTTCAGATAATATGGAAGAATATTCTACATGTAATATTATACATATAATAGTCCTAATCATCTTTTCAAAATTTCATATAACAGTATCTAATGGATTGTTTTTTCATGGGTTAAGATTTATATGTGTAAAATTTTTGTATCACTAGTATAAATTATTTTAGGATTCATATATCCAAAACATGTTCCAAGCCATCCATCATTAAACACTAGAGAATTTTTTCAAGTATCTCATTTTCAAGAAAATAAATAATACTATAAAATTGAAAAATTTAATTATAAAACAGATGTATTCTGTAAATTTTCTATTGATTTGACTCATTAAAAATCATTATCCTTTTCTGCTAAACTCTATAAAATTTTTATATAATATATTTATCATTAAGAATTCCTTCTATAGAAAATAGATTAAATTTACCAAATATATCTATGGTGTTCAAATAATAATCTTTTTAACCAAGAACATTAATGTGTCAAACATTTGGATTTCTAATTTCCTATAGTTCATGGAGTATTTTATTCAAAGAAATGCACAAATATAACATTATTGTTAAGATAACTTGTTTTATTTATATCTTTATACAAATAATGGATGGGAAATTTATATTCACATAAAATTGTCCTAATTTTTTTACAAGGTCCTTTTAAACCATTGAACAATACCTTCTGTAATGTCCCGATTCTGGGTGCCACTCAACGGGTGCACCGAACTCGGTTCTCCACATGACCTCAAGTGCATTTCCCCAAACTCCAGAGGCAGCCGACTAGCAGCGAGGGCCCAGGTCTGATAGTGGGGAAACTATGCCCTCATTTGTCAATGTGTAGCGCAAAAGAATATAATAAAAACATACAACAAAAGTGTAATCAGTAGGCCATACACAAATGAAGTAAAAAACTGTAGTAGATATAACCATCTAGATATAAATTATGATGCAACATGTCTCATGTTCTAAAAAACAGCCAGAACATGTTTACACATTAATACAATACAACAAAATGCAAAGTACAACTAAACAAAACAAAACAGCTGGCAGCGGCTTCGAGAGTCTAGGCTTGGCCCCATGCTCTCATACTCCTCAGAAACAGGAAAGTACCTGTATATGGACTCTTGCACCTATCCACACCTGCAGAAATGTAATCTTTTTTGTCCGAAAAGCATGACCCAAACAGGGTGTGAGAAATATATCTCAGTAGGCACCCACCAAAGGCACATGCCCACTGCGTGTAAGCATGCAACAATAGTGTGCAATAGTAAAATCCAATAAAGTAAGCCGTACTGAAAAGTAACTAACAAAACAATTAAATTTCCATTTTATTCATTTAATCCATTAAATATTAGAAATCACCACAGTGCATTTCTATGTAAACGGTCCACGTCCTCAGACAAGCCAAACCTTACCCTAAGGTAAGAAGAATCCAACCCGCACGTGTAGCCCTCAGGCATAACATAATTTTTCTCTCGGGCGTAGGTAGTGTCACCCTCAGGCACAGATGTCAAGCCCTTAGGCACGAAAGGTTTCCCTCAGGTGAAATAGAATGTTTCCCTTAGGCTAATACAGTCACGCCCTCAAGCTATAGCAAAACACCACCCTCAGGAATAAGTAACCGGGCCATTCCGAACATATAAACATGCACTTTGAATACAATTCCTCTCAAGGAAAAATAAATGCATAATTTAAGCAAGGAATACCCTTGGGTATCCTGGCCAAATGGCTACACAGAGGAATGCACCCCTCAGGATGGTCCTGGATCCATGAAACGATCCAAAATAACAGTTTTACAATTTATTCAATTACCTATACAGTTCTAGATTGTTAAAATAGCCACGACCTCATCCACACGACACCCCAACATGGGTTCGTGGCATGAAAATGCACAAAACACATGGCAGTTTGAAAACTAAACACCAAGACACCTACCTTATACGCCAATGAGCGCTATACCCGAACCTCGATTCCAAATACTCCCAAGAACAATGTAGATATAATGAATAAATAAACCCTCTTAAACTCAAATAACATTCGTTAGGAAAATAATTGGTAATAAAAACTCTAGGAGAGGAGAGGGCTTACCCGAGCAGTTCCAATGAGATCATCTGATGTGGAAATAGATTCCAGACGAACACTCGGCAGATCTTCAAATGTTCGTCCTCCCCCCCACTCCTCTCGTCCGGTTCTAAGCCTTCCCTGTGAATAGGGGAGGCCACTGCCCATTTTATGATAAAAATCAAAGTACACGGCATGTACTTCCAAGTACACAGTGTGTACATACATCATTTACCTGTTCCTCTAGCGGCTTCCCACCAGCATGACATTGTTCACCTGCCGACATGACTACATGGTGTGTCTTCACGAGTACACAGCGTGTTCTGTCGCACAACTGTCCATCGCCTTACTATTTGTATACCATCTGACTACATGGCGTGTAAGGGACCACTAAATGGTGTGTATTTGGTTCCTACACCCTTCATCACCGGCATGTCCACACGTCCTGTGTACTCATCCCAAACAGCCAAAAGTACACAGCGTGTGGAAAAAGTACACGGCGTGTACTTCAAAAATTCATGATTTTCCCCCATTTTACATATTTTTCTCAAAAACCCTTAACGAAAAGAGAAAGGAAGAAACATGTATCTCAAAATAATAATTTGGTTCTTACAAACATACCCCCTTATAGAAATTCTTCCACAAATTTCCCTTCCAAGGGTGGTGGAGATATAGCTGTGAACAACTTCGGCCACTGAGCACATACGTCGGTCTCCCGCACCCAGGTTTCGTCCTGCACTTGGCCATGCTACCATAACACCCATACGAGAGGAACAAAACATCCTCGGTGAACCATTGTTCTACTATCAATGATATGAATCAAATGCTCCTCAAAGGACGCATCCATCTGAAGCTCAACCTCCTATGGATGAAAGGTCTGAGACATGTCTAAATGATAGTGGCACAACTGAGATACATGGAAGATGTCGTGCATGGCCCAGTACCTCTGAGGTAACTACAACCGAGAAGCCCCTGACCCGACTCTCTCCAGAATCTCAAATGGCCACTCATACCTCGTTGAGAGTTTACCCTATCTCCTGATCCTCTTGTGTCATATCCTCGGTGAAACACGCAAGAAAACCTGATCCTTGACCACGAACTCCAAAGGTCGTCTACAGAGATAAACATATGATTTCTAAAGATACTGTTCAATAGCCATCCACTTCTGAATCCACAGGACCTGCTCAGAAGTTTCCTGCACGAGATGTGGCCCCAGTAAAGCTGCCTCCCCTGCCACTAACCCGCACATGGGTGATCAGCATGGCCTACCATATAAAGCCTCATATGGTGCCATCTCGATAGTCGCCTAGAAACTGTTATTATAGGAAAACTCGACTAAGGGTATGTGCTTCTACCAAGATCCCCCAAAGTCTAGGATGAATGCACCCAACATGTCCTCAAGCACCTGTATCATACGCTCTGACTGGCCATCGGTATGAGGGTGGTAAGCTGTGCTCCGAAGCACCTGTGTACCCAGTGCCCTTTGACAACTCTGCCAGAAACGAGACGTAAAACGGGTGTCCCTATCTGAAATGATAGAACGAGTGACCTCTTGAAGGCGTACGATCTCTCATATATACAACCTTCTGAGCTCGTCAACATCGATGGTTTCCATGATCGGAAAAAAGTGAGCTACCTTCATGATTCTGTCCACAACAACCCACACAACATCATTACCTCGAGGCGACCTCGGAAACCCCATCAAAAAATCCATCGCGACATCATCCCATATCCAATCATGAATGGGTAACTATTGTAACAGTTCAGCTAGCCCCTGATGCTCCTGCATCACCTGCAGAGAGGTAGAACACCTCATAACAAAACTATATACATCACTCTTCATACCCGGCCACCAGTACTGATGTCTCAAATCACGGTACATCTTGGTAACCTAGGGATGAACTGTCCCGACTGAAGCATGAAACTCTCGCATCATCTCCCCATGTATATCCCCTGTAACCCATACTCATCCATGGATTTGAAGTACCTCGTCATTGCCTATTGTCCACCTAGGAGGAGGGTCCACACTTGCCACCCACTCCCGTAGAAATAGGCCTTCTGAATCAGATAACTGTCTCATTTTCACTCTATCCAGGAGGGTAGAAGTCACTGCTAAATAGGAAAGGTAAGTCTGCCCTTGACTGTCATGCACCTCCAAATGCATCTCAAAGAACAAATCCATGGGCAACTACTCACCCCTAGCCACCTGCATAGCATGTATCTGAGTCTTCCTTCTCAGTTCATCAGCTACTACATTAACTTTACCAGGTGTATAGGCAAGCTCAAAATCGAAGGAATGATGGTATTCAACCCACCTTCACAGTCTCAGATTCATGTCACGCTGAGTAATGATTTACTTGAGAATTTTGTGGTCTATGAATACCTCAAAATGTTCTCTCAATAGGTAATGTCTCCAGCAGCGCTACACATGCACAAATGCAGCCCATTCGAGATCATGCCTCGGGTAATTCCTCTCATGTGGCCTCAACTACCAAGACCTGTACGCAAAAACTCGATCGCCCTGCATCAACACTACTCCTCGACCAATAGCTGATGCATCACAGTAAACTGTATAGATCTTCCCCTGTTCTGGGAGTATCAGGATTGGTGCTGATTTTAACCTTATTTTCAGGTCCCGAAAGGCTGTCTCACAGGACTCTGTCCAAATGAACTTCACACCGTTCTTAGTCAAACCCATCAACGACACTACTAAGCAGGAGAAGTCCTAGATGAAAAGTCTGTAGTAACTAGCCAGCCTTATGAAACTCCATATCTCAAACACGTTCTTTGGCTGCTCCCAGGAAACTACTGCTCTCTCCCTCTCTATGTCCACTGTAACTCCTGCCTCTGAGATGATATGACCCAGGAAGTGAATCTGGTCCATCTAAAAGTGTCACTTAGAGATCTTAGCATATAGCTGATGCTCTCTCAGTGTACTCAATAGGATCTCAATATGGGTGGAATGGTCGAGTCGAGTATGAGAGTACACCAAGATGTCTTCCATGAATACTACCACCAAATAATCCAGATAAGAATGTAACATATGATTCATTAGAGCCATGAAAACTCAAGGCACGTTCGTGAGTCCAAACGGCATAACCATATACTCGTATAGACCATACCTACTCCTGAAAGCTGTGAGAGGTATATCAGATGATCTAACATACTATAGATGATATCCTGATCTCAAGACAATATTTGAGAACACTCATTCTACATGATGTTGATCAAAAATATCATCAATCCTCGGTAAGGGATATCAGTTCTTAACCGTCATCTGGTTGAACTTCTGATAATCTATGCAATGTCTAAGGGTACGATCTGCCTTTTTCACAAAAAGGACCGGCGAACCCCACAGAGAAGTACTGGGTCAGATAAAACCCTTCCCCTGTAATTCCACTAATTGACACTTGATCTCTTGCAACTTAGGTGTATCCATCCTATAACGAGGAATGGACACCGGTGATGCTCCTTGCACTAGCTCGATAGAGAAATCCACCTCTTTCTCTGGAGGAAGACCTGAAATGTCATCTGGGAAGACATCCCTAAAACGATCAACCAATGTAGGGAAATCCATCTGATAATTTCCCTGGTCATCCAGATATAAGGTCACAATCTGGGCTGTGACTCCACCTATACCATGATGCTCTGGACCATCTCAACTCACCTGAACATCCCACTCACCCTTTTATAGAAACTCTCTGCCCTCTAGTGACGTGAAACACACCCTGTGACGATAGCAGTCTACAATGGCTCGAAAGGGAACCAACCAGTCCATTCAAGGAATGAAGTCATAGCTCATCATCTCTAAGACATAGAGGTCCCAATGAAAGTGACACCGACCAACCTCAAGGGGGAACTCCTTGCACTAATGCACACAAGCCATTCTAGTCCCCAACGGAGTGTCTAGCGTCATGGCATCAGAAGAAGTAGAAACACAGAGCCCAAGGCTCTCCACAACGAGTAATGATATAAAACTATGTGTATCACCCGTATCGAAAAGTACTAAAGATAAAATAGAAGCTACTAGAATAATACCTCTGACTGTAGATGGTCCGGGATCCTACTCCTGCTAGGTCTGTTGCACAGCATATGCCTGCCCAGTACCGCGACCCTTCGACACACCCTGACCACCCTGACCTCTCCCTCCCTGCTGCCTTTGAGATCCTGGTGTATGGCTACCACGACCACGACTACCATCTCTTCCTCCATGCCCTGATGTATTCTAGTTTCCCGACTGGTAAGAATCCACTAGTCCTACTCCCGCACACGGAGTTTGCACAGAACCCCTCTCACTAGCCACTAGTAGAAATGCCCTGCAAAAGCGCTACAGATGACCCATCTTGCCACAAGCTCGACACTCCACTGGATCACGTGGACACTACGGTATCTTGTGCCCCTCTCTACGACACTGGTAGCACTTGATTGGGCCACCTGAAGAAACTGCCTAGCTGGTACTACCACCCTGAGATAAATCCATCTGTCTCTTCCTATTTCTAGTAGAAATAGTACCAGTAACTGGTGCTGAACCGTGCTGGCCCACACCACTAGTTTCCCGCAGGTTCCTCTCTGTAATCAGCGCCTGGTTCAAAATAGAATGTACAGTTGGAAACCTGAATACATTCACCAGTGATCAGATTTCATACTGAAGACCATCCTCAAAACGCCTTTCTCTCGATGTCTCATCACCTACCAGTACAGGTGCAAAACGCTGACGCTCGGTGAAGCGAGAAGAATATTCCATCACTGACATGGCACCCTTCTATAGATTCATGAACTCTCGAGCTCTGTCTACCCTCAGCATCTCGTGAAAGAATAAGTCATAGAAGACTGCATGAAAATCCTCCAATGCCATGTCTCTGTGATGCGCTGACTGGGTGGTAACATCCCACCATATCTTAGAAAAATCACACAGCATGTATGTCATGAGCTTGACCCTCTGCCCTAGAGGCATCTCTAGATGCTCGAAAATAGTCTACATCGACACCATCCATGACTCCACAACCTATGGTCCGCCATCCCCTAAAAACGTAGGCGGATGCTGCTGCTGAAAGATAAGTGTTAGCTCGGCCATAAATGTGGCAGCCTCTAGTGCTCCCTGAAAGGTATGCATGAACCGTAATAAGCCTTCATAGAACTACGCCTCCGCGCCTGTGTCCGGTATAGCAGCTGGTGCCGCTTCTATCTGTGCTGGAGGATCAACTGGTAGCCCATGGTCCCCATCTCTGGAGTATTCTCATTACCTCTCTCCTAGCGAACAACGCGTGGTCATCTAGGCGGCATGTAACTACAAGGTCAAAAGCATGCCTTAGATCAAGATTTATCAAAGACTGGAAGTGAATGAACCACAAGGGAAAGATATGAAGGAATTTTAATATTTCCAAAACATGACTACACGGAGTGTATACTAACTACATGGCATGTACTTGACTTCCTTTCCCTGCTCGGATCCTTTTGCACTGCTAAGCCACACGACTCATGTTTGAGAAAAAACTACACGACGTGTATATAATCTACACAATGTGTATGGTGTTATTTTCAAACTGCCCGTGTCATTTATGACATGGCTGACTACTTGGTTTGACACTACACGACGTGTTACACCTTCACACGGTGTGTACACCTCCCCATTTTCCAGTCACACGGCTAACTCCAAACAGTCTTCCCTCAGACAAGACTACACGGTGTGTCCCATAGGTACACGGCGTGTTCAAGTAGAGGTGACACCATCCCGTGTTGTTAGTTACACGGCTGCGTCCCCAAGTCACACTACACGGTGTGTTCAGCATCGACACAACATGTTCGGTAAAGGAGTTTCACCGACCTGTGTTGTTAGTCACACGGCCGGAATCTAGGTCAACACTACACGGTGTGTACATTAGGTACACAACATGTTTTACCCAAGCCTTTCCCTCCCCCATGTCACCGCCCACACGGTTTGTGACACAGGAAGAGACTACACGGTGTGTACTCAGAGTACACGGCGTGTACTTAAAAAGTTCATTTTTCTTCCTAAACAAAAGGCCATGCACGACGTGTGTAATGATACAACATGGCGTGTATACTCGGTTTCTAGACATTATGCCTTAGAAACTTCCCCAGAACCCAGAAAATACTGAAAAAGAACACCTAAGTGTAAAATTACGACCCGTGAGGGCCCATACTCCCCACGAATCAAAGGTTGACATCTTATCTGTGTTATAACAAAATAACCATCTAATGATCCACCAAATTTCAGTCAGTGAGGTCCCATAGTCCCCAAAAACCAATGTTTGGTGTTCATTCTATACATAAGCTCAAATAAAATTACCCTATCACACAATAGGTATTTTATCAAAGAAGCTCTCACAACAGCATGGTTTACTAGCACAACAACTAACACAACAACATGTGAAATTCTAATGCACTTACATGGAATGGAAACTATGCAGAGAATGTGATTTCTATCATGTTCCTATATGATGCATGAGATGGAATATCCTCATCTCATCGGGTTGCAACGAAATAGAACCCACAAATAAAATATAAACAGCTCAATCCAAGTGTGTCACCCAACGTTGTATCAAATCAACTGTAAAACTTGCAAAATCAGTATAATTTCAACATACGAGATAGAATGGATTTTCCATATACAAAGGTTAGCTACGCCCGGGAACAACTTATTACCAACTACCTTTTATGTCATATCCCTGACTACGTCTCCAAATAGTATGTCAAGGAAAAGAACTTGCCTCTGATACCACATTGTAAAGTCCTGGTTCAAGGTTCCAATCAACGGGTGCCCCGAACCTGGTTACGCCACATGACCTCAAGAGTATTTCCCCAAATGTCAGAGGCTACCGACTAGCAGAAACAACACATGACTGATTGTGGGGAAACTATGCCCTCATTTGTCAAAGTGTAGCGCAACAGAATATAATAAAAACATACAACAACAGTGTAAGCAGTAAAACATAAACAACTGAAGTAAACAACTACAGTAGATATAACCAGCTGGATATAAATAATGATGTAACATGTCTCAAGTTCTAGGAAAACATCCAGATCATGTTTATACATTAATATAGTACAAAAAAATGTAGAGTACAACTATAAAAAACAAAATAGCTAGCAGCGGCATTGCGAGCCTAGGCTCGGTCCCATGCCCTTCTACTCTACAACAACAATAAAGTACCTATATAGGGACTCTTTCCCCTATACACATCTACAGAAACGTAATCAATTTGGGCCGAAAAGCATGACCCAAATAGGGCGTGAGAAATATATCTCAGTAGGCACCCACCAGAGGCCCGTTCCCACTACGTGTAATCATGCAACAATAGTTTGCAATAGAAAAATTCAATAAAGTAAGCATTACTGAAAAGTAACTAACATAATAATTAAATAACCATTTTATTCATTCAATCCATTAAATATTTGAAATCACCACAGTGCATTTCTAAGTAAACGGTCCACGTCCTCAGACAACCAAAACCTTACCCTCTGGAAAGAAGAATCCAACCCGCAGGTATAGCCCTCAAGCATAACAGAATTTTACCCTCAGACATAGGTAGTGTCACCCTGAGGCACATATGTCAAGACCTCAGGCACGAAAGGATTCCCTCAGGAGAAATCGAACGTTTCCTTCAGGATAATATAGTCACGCCCTCAGGATATAGCAAAACACCACCCTCAGGTATAAGTAACCATGCCATGCCCAATATATAGACATGCAATTTGAATAAAATTCCACTCAAGGAAAAAGTAATGCATAATTTAAACAAGGCATACCCTCGGGTATCCTGGACAAATGGATAAACAGAGGAACTCACCCCTCAAGATGGTCTGGGATCCAAGAAATAATCCCAAACAGTATTTTTACAATTTATTCAATTACCTATACAGTTATAGGTTGTTAAAATAGCCACGAACTCAGCCACAAGACACCCCAACATGGGTTCGTGGCACGAAAACACAAAAAACACGTGACAGTTGGAAAACTAAACACCAAGCCACCTACCTTATATTCCAACGAGCACTATACCCGAACATTGGTTCCCAAAACACCTAGTAACAACATAGATATGATGAATAAATAAACCCTCTTAATCTCAAACAACTTTTGTAAGGAGAAGAATTGGTAAGAAAAATGCTAGGAGAAGAGAGGGATTACCCGAGCGGTTCCAACGAGACCGTCCGAAGTAGAAATGGATTCCAAAAGAACACTCGACGGATCTTCAAAGGTTAGACCTCCCCCCCTCCTCTCGTCCAGTTCTAAGCCTTCCCTGTGAACATGGGAGGATACTTCCCATTTTAAGTGAAAAAAACAATGTACATGGTGTGTACTTCCAAGTACAGGGCGTGTACTTCCTTCATTTAACTGTTCCTCTAGCAGCTTCCCACCAGTGTGGCACTATTCACCTGCTGATATGACTACACAACATGTCTTCACAAGTACACGGCGTGTTCTGTTACACAGGTGGCCACCACCTTACTATTCTCTTGCTGACGAACTACACGGTGTGTAAGTGACCACTACACGGTGTGTACTTGGTTCATACACCCTTCATCCCTAGCATGGCCACACAGCCCTCTGTACTCATCCCATACAACCAAAAGTACAAAGCGTGTGGAAAAAGTACATGGCATGTAATTCCAAAATTCAGGATTTTCACCATTTTCCATATTTTCTCAAAAATCGTTAAGGAAAATAGAATGGAAGAAACCCGTACCTCAAAATAAGAACCGAGTTCTTAAACCTTCTTGTTGAAGTATCTTCGGGTAGAAAAAATATTTTTTATTACATGATTTATTCTATAATATTTCCACTCATGGTATTCAAAAACTCATGCATGTCCACTTATAACAGAAATAATTATTGAATCATTCTCTTCTTAAAAAAAGTTAATTTTCTTTTATAAAAATAGGACAAGGTTTGGTTTGAATACTATAAAATAAAACCAATGTAAATATTTAAAATCAGTAACTATAACATAGAAATAGATTTTCATTTTCGGATTACTATGATAGACAGACCCAAAAAATCCATGAGGATAGGTTTGATACAACTAGATATTCAACACAATTAAATTTACGTAAAATTTAACTTCTATTTATATCCCATTTGGAATTCATTACATGTGTTCTCTTTGTCCAATTAATGTTTTGTTAAATCCAAAAAATTTATATTTGATAACTTAATCATAGAATAAATAATATAATTTTCATGTATCATTTTCCAAAAACAATATTAATTTATAAAGAACTTAAATTTTCATTGTTTTTATGTTCAATGAAATAAAATAAAATGTTTCTAATTTATCTATTCTATGTAGAAAAAACTAGAAGATGATTTATTAAAAAATCAACAGATTCACCATCATCACAATTTTTTGAAAACATTTTCATATTTTTCATAAATAATTCATTATAGAAAATATTATCGATAATTATTGTACATTTATTTTTTGTGATCTGACTGTAATAAATTTTAATTTAGTATTTCTTTGAAATCAGACATACTCTTCATCGACACTTAATATGGAATGGTAATCTGAAAAAAATTTCTCTTATTACATGAGAATCCACTTCCAATATTAATATTTTCATTGATATTCCTACAAAATATTCCCCTAAAAATTATATTTTCATAAAATTACTTTAGTACCCATATTGTCTTTGGCCATGAGGTGTTATATACCAGTTATTTTAGAATAATAATATGATTTTTATGTCTATAAATTATAGAAAATAATAATGAAAAAATCATGATAGAAAAAAACTAATATCTCTAGAAAAATAATGGTTTATCTAACCTAATCTATTAGAGTAGTGTCTTAATTCACATTAATGGATAAAATAATCATGGTGACGTTCTATTAACTAAGAATAAATTAGTGCTGATAATGATTATGTATTTTCACATATACTATCTTTTTCTCAATTAATTTTCTTTCGATATTATTAATACAAAATAATTAAAATAAGTAAATATTTTTTATTTTTTTTAAAGTTGAGACATATTTATGTTCATGAAATTCTTTTTTTAAATTCAATTTTTTTACAAGTTTACTAAATGATGAATAATAATTTTTTGTATTGTCATTAAGATCAAATTATTTTATTTTAAAAATAATTTACAAATGAAATAATATTATTATAATTTGTTAGAGGATTTTTTTCTTCTTAATCAATTTATATTTGGTTTCTAAAAATGTATTATGGTAATTTAATTCTCAATTGAGAAATTATTAATTTCATAATTTTACTCTTCATAGGAAGAATAGTATGATTGTACATCATTATAGTGTGATGAAAATAACATGTTGACTGTTTATTTTGATATTTCATCCAATAATACATAATTATATTATCAAAAATATTTTATGAATAAACCTATATGAATTTCATGTATTTTTTCTTGTATACACCATTTTAAAAATAATCCTTCTTTGGAAGGTTATTGTTTTGATGTTTATATGTGTTGGATTAATATCACAGAGTTTCTTACAATCATATATTATGATATCCTAAAAAAACATTAATTATTCTTATATTATTTCAAAAATTTCTGAATTACACTTCTATAATTATTAATCATTATTATATTTCTTGACGAATTAGAAAGGTTACTACCAGAAGAAGAAATATTTGGGGTATATTCATTAGATGAGTTGATAATTTTTCACCATATACTATTCT
This sequence comes from Viscum album, assembly GCA_963277665.1. NCBI lineage: Eukaryota > Viridiplantae > Streptophyta > Magnoliopsida > Santalales > Viscaceae > Viscum > Viscum album. The sequence continues at coordinate 1,066,603,643 of OY728136.1, forward strand.
TCTTATCTTTTGATGTTCACAATTTCAATATTGTATTTTCGTTTTAAGCCAAGCTACACTCATTATATTCAGGGTACATCACTTCATCATATATCATATGTGATAAAATGAAATTTTTTACTTTTAAATATTTTAAATATATATATATTATAATGTTATATTTTATTAAACTCAACATTGAATATAAAACTATATAAACATCAATATCACCATTATATTCAAGAACTGACGATCTAAGAGAATAAAATGTATTGAAAAACTTCATCAAACATTATTTAATTTTCCTTATAGTTTCTCCATCAACTATCATTAACGTATCCAAATTAATCCTAGATGTATTGTCTCTGAGAATTATTTCTTTAACAATACCTTATTAATCTACTAATATAGTTTTTTGGATTTCATGAGTTTTTTCACATTGTGAATCTCTTTTAAAATACCTTGGAATGAGTCCACATATTATATAATTAATAACTTTTGAGTTCATATTTAATTACCCTTATATAGTATTATCACACATACCAAGATATCCTTTTTTTAAATTTTCAGGATTTAGAATCTTATCAAAATACTTTAAAAAAGGGGTTTTAAATAAATATCCATCAATACCATTTAACAAGAATGATATTCTCTATTGAATTATTGATAACATAACATTAATGAAAAAACATTTTTCTTGTTCATAACAATCATTTGAAAGATAATCTTATGAGTATAATATATTATATCGATAACCCAAAATTCAAAACCTATGATACCAATTTCTGGTTACGAAATACCTACATGAAGGCTCAATAGGGGGTGCAGTAAACAAATTTCATGAAATAATTTCACATTTAAACTACCCTATTTATTGTATGCTAATATATAATCTTTTATTTACACAATAAATTAGTAGAAATAAGAGAAAAATGATCATAAATAGAATATCTATTATTTATTTTTGAAAAAAAATCCCATATTCCACTCAACTAACACTCTTACCCAAGAGAATTGTGTTTTTCACTAGCATCAATCTTTTCCCATGGGACTTCCTAACATAGTGATTGATAATGTCACATGTTAAAAATCTGAGAGATTTTTTTATTCTACTATAAGTCTTTATAAATACAATCCTTTATGGTTATTTTATAATGAAAATTCGTTACACATTAAAATGGTTAGTTAAATAAATTAAGGGATAGAGAGTAATGAATGTTTTCACATGAGGCTAATATTTTCAAGATGACCCGATAGAATAAAAAAAATTCAATGTTGGAGAATTATATTATAGATTAGATTGATGAGAGACTTAAAATATATTCAATGATTTTAATTTTTATGATTATATTTTGTATATGAATATAATTCATCTTTTTATATGTATGGAACATCATTGTGATCATTAAGAGATACAGAGAGTGATAAAGTGTTGATATTGTTTTATTAAATTAATTATTCTTATATATATTTATCTTGATATCAATGTATAAATCATCCATAAAACATCACTTAACACTTTAATGAATGATATCCAATAAAATATAGACCCTAAATTAAATTCTAACTTCCATTATCACACAAATTAATTAGTAATATGACTATGAAATAAATTACTCATTTACTATGTTCATATATAAGTACATTCAACCATTATGAAATTGATATTACTATAATGAAATAGTAAAATATTGAATTCATTTATATTAATAAAAAATTACACTAAAATATATATAACAATAATCAATATGTATTTTGAATAAAAACATGTCTAATTATAGATCACCATATTGATAATTACACTAATATGAATTCATGTAGCCAATGTATTATACTGATTCATTGGTCTTGTAGATAAATCTCATATCCGTTTTTCTAACATAGATGAATTTTGGAATAGTCAATGGATTCACATATCATATTTTAACCACATTACTAATTTATTCATGTAGTTAATTTGATGTATCTGATTACTCCACATTAGTGACTTTAATAAATGATTCATCAACGTAGTTTTTTTCTCAAATATTTAATTGTTTGACATAGTAACCTTTAATATAGAATATTCTTGTGGAATATCTGATTCAGGTAGGAAATTGCTTCATTATGATAATTGATATATCTATTTTATTGATGTACCCATATATCAATTAAGCTAATATAAATCAAGAAACAAATTTTCTATATTTATGAAAATATTAGAAAAAACATATAGAAATATATAAATAAAGTATATATGACATAAATAATAAAAAATCATGATTAATAAATAAAAAAAATTAGAATAAAATGAAAGGATCCTTATAGCATTAAATAGAAGATATTATGTAACATCATTAGTAGTCTAATAATTATCATACATTAAAAATGAATTATATATTTTATTCTTAATTTATCAAAATAATTAATGTGTGATTTCATGGTGATTATTTTTGAAACATGTTTATAAAAAAATTTAATTAAAAATCACACATTGTGTCATAATGGTTTCATCCTATATCATATTGATATTTTATTGATTCCTATTAATCACAAATGTTATTTCGATTATTTTACTAAACTTTTATGTCAATCAGATATCATTTTCATTATTTTCATTATGTAAAGTTTTTATCCAAAATTCCATTTTTAACAAAAACAAAATATGATATTTGAGTTATTTTGTCCACACAGTGTATCAGAATGTCATGTCGATGATTTTGACCCATCATAAATATCTTATAAATCAATTTTCAAAATTTTAAAAATAATATAAAAAATTTCAATCCTTTTTTATTATATGATTGAAATTCATAAAAAAATATAAAATTAAAATTAAAATACACAGTTTGTTACATATCGATCAGAACATGTCTTTGATTAATGTTCATTATATTCATACACCTAATAAAATTTCATTTGGATCGTTTTTATAAATTTTAAGGGTAATATGATGGTTTTTTCATTGTTTTAAATGGACTACACATGTTTCGAACTAATGTTCCATTTTTAAACTGAAAAATTCAATTTTAGTCACACCCATTCGACAATGTTTCAGATTGATTTCCAGATGAATATTTCCATGAAAACATTATTTATGTATCATTTTAATAAAATTTCAATTGAATTAGATTATTTTTTGGTTTTATGTAAGTTTCATGACATTAACTAGAATTTTATTATCAAGATAAAATTAAAGAATATGTTTTATACTAGTAATACGATATATCATATTTAATTGATATTAAATGATAAATGATTATACTGATGAATTAAGACAGTATGAGTTTTTTCCTTGTTTAAAATGAGTGACACACATTTTTATGTAAATTTTCATTTTATGACTAAAAACACACAATTTGAGTCATTCTAGTCATAATGTGTATTAGATTTCAGTGAGGCTAATCTCTACAAATTAAAATTAAATTTAGGTCATTATCTCATTTTTTCTAAAAAAATATTATATATTTTAACGATTTTGAGAATGTGATGAGTGTTTTTTAAATAAAATATAAATTTTAGATAAAAACACACAACTTTTTTTCATTATTATTATCATATGTATTTGACTGATATATGGTTGTTTTTTATATATACCAACTGTCATATAGATTATTGTACTAAAATATAATGTCAAATTATGTCTTTTTTCTCTATTATAATGAGTTAAATAATATATCATTTTTAGTAAAAAAAACATATAGTTTGAGTGATGTCGGGATAACTATGTATTATTTTGATGTTTGATTATTAATATATTTCTAGTTTATCAATATATAATTTTTCAAAAGAATCAAAACATTCAAAATTCTTTTACTATTTTTAGTGAGTGAAAAAAAATTCACTAAAATGCCATTTTTAACGAAAAATGCACATATTAGTTCATTCCATGATCACTAGTAATGATATTAATGTGTAAGTAATTATTTAATTTCCAAAATTTGTTATGGATTATTTAAAAAATCATCATAAAAAATCAGAATTAAATTAATCAGTTTTGAGAATGTGATGTTTGTTTAGAAAAAAAAAATTTCATTCAAAAAACCCATACATCAAGTCATAACGATCACAAAATGTATCAAAAATAAAATTATATTATTAAGAAGATTCAAAAAAGAAAAATTTTATGAATATATAAAAATAAACTAAATGTTTATCATGGATTGGGTTTTCCATGGGTGACACAAACTAAAATAATAATTTTAAATAAATAGTTCGTTTACATTAGATTCAAAAAAATTTAAAGAATTTAAAATAATAAAGAAAATTAAAATAAATCATTCATGAAAATGGGTTACAATATATTTTTAAAACATTCTCGTAACTATTTTCAAAAACATTTTTGAAAACATAATTATTGAATAGAAAATATTTTTGAACGAATAGAGATATAATAATATTTTACATAAAAACAATATCATAAGTACAAAAGTGTGGGGAAATGGTACTAATAGATTATGATATCATAAATAACCCGAGGAGAAATAAATTCATGGCTTCTCATGAGATATGGATCATAAAATTTAATAAAATAAGAATAACCATTATCAATCATGAATAGTGATGATATTGGTTTAATAAAATCTCACTTCGCTGTTACCTAGGATCATACACTCCATGTAAAAAATTCCATGATGAAAAAATTAGTCAAATGAATTATATTCAAGATATATCATGTAATATTGATGTATATACACCTCAAAAAAGAAATTAGGGTGAGAAAAAAGTATGAGTCTCAAATAAGAAAAATGGAGACCAAACTATTTTACTGATTTTATAACATTTGAACAAAAACCATTTTAATTAATTATCATAAAATTTAAATTTTATTACCCATAAATATAACTATATGTGATATATATTACATTTATGGGAATTATAGACACTATACTAAATGAATTAGTGATTAATAAAGCATGTATCTCATGGAAACAAAAATTTACTTGAAATGCCCTAACCTTATGTCTTGAATCTGATTGTACTCATTCAAAAAACTTATATATTAAAATTAAATTTATTATAAATCATTTATTTAATCATATTCATAATAATAATTCGATACAATGTTTTATTATGACGTTATTGTAACCTATTGTTAATCATTATATGTTATGGTTTCATATTGGATAATATTTCATTCATTGTTCAAAAGGGTATTAATTTGTTATATTGTTGGTACTTATAAATAAATCATGATTATATAAGTTAAAACCCGGTATATATATATATATTATTCATATCAATTATATTGGTATTATAATAATCTATAAAATTTCAGGTACAAAATTGGAAACACCTTTCAAAGAGACAGTAAATCATGTGTATGAATGAATGATGTCTTTATTTTTATTGTCGTGTTGAATGAAATAAAGGAAATGAAATTTATTTATTTATGTATATAATATCATAAAATTTTAATTTTATGTTTATATTAATAATATTATTTCACAAAAATCGATTGTTAATACGATACATGTTTTTCATGATAGAATCAGATCACATTGAGGGGGCAGTAGTCCAAACTTACTCAAACTGAATTATCACATTTAAACCAATTTGAAAGTAAAAATATATATATTGTAAAACGAAAATAATATTAAGAAAATAAAAATAATTATAATACATAATATATATAAAAATATTTTCTATCATAATTTCCTCCATTAGTGGTAGTAAAGGGAAAACGAACAATCATTGTTCAGTGAGGTATTAGTTCACCATACAAATAAATAATATGTTTATTACCCTTTTGATTGAGGTGTGTGTAAGTATAGATTTAAATCAATGCATAATTTTTTTAATATATTTATAATATTTGTTCTGTTATTAAAGCATTTAAAAATGATAGTGTATTGGGTTGAGATGGAAAATAAAATAAAAGATCTTGAGAGAAGGTGTAACCTATTAATCTAGGAACTCCTTTTTGTTTGTGAAAAAAGGAATCCATGGATATATATATTCCCAAATTGAGGATTCAAAGAATAAGTAAGGGATTTTGGGAATTTTATTGTTCATATAATGTTTGATAATATGTGGCTTGATATGAGTGATGAAGAGGGATAGTTTGTGGCCTTTTAGAGGGAAGGGAAATGATTTATGTGGTATTTTGGAAATCAAGGTATGTGTCTCAACATTTTTACATAAAAAATTATTAATAATATAATAAAACATTCTAATGGAAGGTTACTGTCAAATTAATATCCATAAAATGGGCGTTAGACAAGTGTCAAAGATGTTTTGGGTCTAAAATTTATGGTTTATTCCTTAGTTATGTTTCATTTTACCTTAGTCGATGTAATTGATTTTAATTAGGTTTACTAATATTTTTGGTCAAAAATGATGATGAATAGATTAGAAGGTATAAATTATTATCCTTATAAATATGGAATGTATTATTTAAAACTCCATTCAAATAATTGGAAGAAGTAAATATAAAATGTATCTCGTAGTTGTGTCGACATAGTTGGTTATTGAAAAAAAATGATCAAATGATTCATATGATATTATATCCAATTTCATTGTGAACATAGTTATAATTTCATAAATTTAATTAATTGATAAAAATACAATATAGTGATACATATAAACAAACTAAAAATACAATTTATGCATATAAATATATTATATGAAAATTCAAATTTGTTTTTAAATACGGTATTTTTTACCATTAATCAATAAAATGATTAATCTTAATAAAGTCTGATAAATTCAGGCTATGATAATTTAGACACAATAAATTTTGAAAATAGTATTTTAAACATATAAAGACATTACCAGAACATATATCATTTTATATAAAAATTATTTAATTATTTAAAACAACTAAAAAAATTATTAGAAATGTCGTCTTTAATATACATATATTTAAATTTTATGTTTAGTTTACAATTACCTTGATTAAATAATTATAGTAGTAAAATGATGTTTTGTAGAAACATTAGTGTTTTATGTAACACACACCATGTCGGTCTAACATGTAACGTATTTCTAAATAGTTTTTCATGTAATGCGCACCAAGATGATTTTTTTGTATGGTACAAGAAGTTAGATCCATGTTACATATTCTAATTCAGTGTAATGTAAAAGGAATGAATAATATAGCACATTGCAGGACAAAATCAAAAAATTATTTTATTTTAAAAAAGTACATAAAACTATGGATGTTATATTATACCCCCATTAAAATGAATTTCAAACAATTAATAATTGAATCAAATTAAAAAATTAGGATAATTATTGTTCAAAATCTTCTAAATTTTTAACAGATCTTCCTTTAACAAGTTATTTCTCCAAAAAAATGAAAATGTGAGTGATGTTATTTCATATATGTTTTCTTATATGATCCATAGTTACAATAGGATGAATTATTTAAGACAAATCCTACTAAAGTTGTATAAGAGGTGAGACTAGTACATGTGATGGGTTCAGTATGTAAATTATGGGGAGAGAAACATGGAAAAAATCATAGACTTTAGAGAGATTTGAGGAAGTTCCATGCAATAGGATACAATCGTGTTATGATCAATAATATAATAAAAAATGATATAACTAAACATTACATTGAATTTCATCCGAAAATCTCATAAAATTATTCTTGGGTGAGATTTACATAAGTACTTTTTCCCAATTTTCATATTCTAGGTCACATCCGTGGTTATCAGTGTAAATTTTCAACATACTTTTACCTAGCAAGATATTATATTGAATTTTTCTACAATCCACGGCCATTTATTTAGGAATCTCTTGTCCTAATATCTTTCATTCTCCAAACTCATCCAAGCATGTTGAATATCTTTATTTCCTCCCATATAAGGCTTCATATGGGGCCACATCAATTCATGACTAAAATATATTATTGTAAGAAAACTAAACTAGGAGAAGGTGTTGATCCCACCCAAATATGAAATCCATTGAGTGAGATATAAAAATATACTCTATGGTGTTTATTTTTCTTTTAGACTACACATAAAAGAGAGGATGATATACAGTGCTACAACATAACTCATTATTACGTGCATGTTAAATTCATCACTATATCATGGAGGTAGACCTAAAATACTAACATGATACAATATATTGAGTTAATCCATGAAACCATACAACTTAAATTTTGAATATTCTAGATGGATGATCTTGATGATGTTTTATCTGATAGTGAAAAAGTGTGATGAAATATTAAGGTTATTAAATTCCACCCCTATGGCATTAAAACCATTAGATTTTTTTTTGTAGTCCATAAAAAAATATGATATTATATTCTATCATTTATATTTTAGTATGGGTAATGGATACAAAACTGCATTTTAATTATTTTTTCGTTCAACCTTTACTTGTTTTCATATAATGAACTTCGATGAAAACTCTACGATATATATATTATTTCCATCACAACAGAGCTATTATTCTAACTCCCAATGCATCTATATACATAAAATATGAATATACAATTAAAAAATATGTACAAATCAATATTAATATCAATAGGATGCTTATAATTATCATCAAATTTATAAAGAGTATTATTAAATTAATTTGGAACTTTTTATGAGTTATAATGAGAAATAAACATCATATTTAGTTTCAAGGATAATAAACTCTTCCTTAAAGACATCCAAAATATACAAAACAATAATAATATCACCAATGTATATTTTCTCCTCAAAAATTTGAGATAAAAAAATTTTAATGGGAATTATTACACATAAAGTGGGTGTAATATTAATATGATGTTAATAATTATGATCAAATTTATTGATGATCCTAAGAGGGTTTAAAATATCAAAATTAACATTCCCTACACAACAATTAATGTAGGATTATTTTATATAAATCCAATTTCAGCCTAAAATGATATTAAAATCATCCAATGAACGAATGACTGGATGTGAGGAAGCACATTCCCACAAACATCAACTAGAGATGAATCATAGACCTGCTATGCAATCATCATACCATTGGGGATTTTTATTTCTAACTAAAAATATAATGGATTATTAAGAATATTTACACCATTATAAAAAATACTTATATATAAATGAGTGGGTAGATCCAAAATCAAATATGAAATTTGCATTTTTTGATTGGATGGTATGTGTACCATTCATCAAATCGTTATCACACACAGAATCAGAAAAAGAAATTGCATGAGATTTCCAAGTTTTTCATTGACACATGTGGTTATTGGAATTAATCATCATTAAAAGATCTTGGGTTTAGATAGTCTTTATCATAATTCACGTTCTCCTAACACTCGTAGCATTGAATCATGGGAGGTAAATTCTATGTCATTATTTCCCATTTTAAATTTAGCTAAATTCCTCCCGTCAAATTGGTTATAAAATGAAAAATGTAATTCCATTACATACATAAAACATATAATATTCCCCATAATATAATTTCCTTCATGATTCTTCTCATAAATATGGCATAGTGGGAAGCTCATTTTCTTCCATTCCTAGTTTTTGGATTTTCCTTTAAACATCAGCTTCATCTTCTTATCCAAACTATGAGTTTGATATGGGACTCAAACCTCCATTTGAAACTTTCATTCACAATGAAAAGTAAATATTATAGGTACTAATGTATGTCATGTCCGTATCCCTTCTATGACATGGAATTAATCCACTAAGGAACCTATTATCTTTCCCATCGGGGTAAATAATAATTTTTTAAGGGTATCTATAAATTCTATTGAAATAGCATCATAATAACTAAAAATCATCATCCATTTTCTTCAAATAAGTAGAATATTTCAAAATATTTGAATGAATAATATGAGGAATGCAATTAATGAAAAATAACTTCTTAAACACACCCCAATCCATGGATTCAATCTCATAATATTGTATTGTATTCATGATTAGAGTCCACCACATGTAATCTTTGAATTCTAACCCATATAAAGTAAGAATGTATTTCACATGCTATAAAAATGTTTAATGATGAATATATTTTCAGTAGTAAAAATACATTATTATGTTACACGTGTTTTAAAGGAACCTATGAAATAAGCTGGATGTTTCAACCTGAATGACTCAATAGCATGTTTTTCCATCTTTTTCTTTTTTATAATTCCACCATGACTAACATCATGATAATGTTGTGTGAGAATAAAAATGAGGTTTTTCATTCCAAATAAAATTTAATTCAATTTAAAAATTTGAAAATAATTTAATTTTCTATAATAATCCCTATTAACGTTGTTCTTTTTAGTTTGATACATTGACTAAAACAGAAATGGATAGAGTAAGAAATTTTTACCATAGTGAGGAACCATATAATCCAGAAAATCAATTATAGTATATCTATGTTAATGAACCATATTTAATATATAACAATGTATGTTTAACATTGTATACACATATCCAAATTATATTTTAATCTATCAGAATGGATTGTAATGATATTGTGAATTCTCAAAACAAATTCCGCATGAGTGTGAAAACATGAGTGGAACAGGGCTCATTTTCATGTACCAGTTTACCTCGAGTCATGTCCTAATTAATTTGGAAATGTTATAACCTTTTTATATATATGTAAGAGAGACAAATACACATGTAGTATTCTGTTAGGTATGAATTTCTAGGAAACAACTCACTTTACCCTTCACCAAAATTATAGGGAATTTTCATGTACAATTCCATATAATTATACTTATCCTTATAATTTCCAATAGGGTTCTCACTATTTTTTTCACATCTTACCTTATTAATACTAACTAATAATTCACTCTAATAACAACTACATCATCCCTTGATTTTTTTGCATTAACATTATATAAAATTTTCATAATACTTGAAATAGTATACATGTAGATTGAAAAAGGTCATACTAGTCAGCTGCCTTTGGAATCTCGGAAACATTAACAGTAATACATAATTTAGCTTCATTATCTCCCATTAGGTAATTCATGACTATCATGTTTCAATTAAAATTCAAAAATAACAAATTTCTTCAATGCCTTGGTAAGGAAACATAAAAAGGGATGAGATAAAATGATCTATATTGGATAAAAAATGGAGACAAATAAGCATCATCATGAGCAATGGGTATACGATCGTGATCCTAAAAATAGATGATCACACATTTCATATCATTGATCATATACATTAATCATGATATGATTCATGGATGTTCTTAAGACATGAATCAGAAATAAGTATTGAACAAAATCTATGAAAACATAACAATGAAGTAAAGCATGGAATTGGGGAGGACACATATGAATAATTAATATGATTTCGATAATTTCAAAGGCATATCTTCCAAGACTCTCTTGGTAGTTTGGGTTCACTCTCCATACCATCATTATAGTCATGTTTTAAATCAAATTTACATCATAGTAGGATGAGTACACACATCATACCTTCTTGATAGTCATTGTTCACCCACATGGACATCTTTGTAGTCATGGTACATTCCCAATACCATTTTTGTCTATATAATGACATATAAATCATTAACCAATGCATTGTTGGGATTTATAGGTCCCACCAATTTCAAAATGAAATCATATATACATGTTCCAAATGATAATAAATAATCATATCACAACCCCAAAAATGAAACTGGTATTATAAACATGTAATCATTTAATAACCTGAGGAATGTGTGAATTTTCTTTATCATTTCATCATATACATAACTCAAAAAATAATAGGGTTTCAAAAGCATATAAAACATGAAGAAGAACCACATTTCACAATCATTATTCCCTTAATAAAATTTCATTTTAGATAAATAATATGAATTGAAAATTTTTATAATTTCCCCACAAAGGCATTAGGAACACCAATGGATGTAATATTATATGGGAAATAATATTTAAATATTTTTTAAAAACAATTCTTGTAGAAAATATAATTTCAACATTAAAAATATGTTTTAAAAAACATAAAACCTTTCATAAAACCATTTTCATTGAAAATATATTTGTATACTTATAAATGAAACATTGAATAAAAAAAGTTTTTAGAATACTTTTCCATTGAAAATTTGATTCAATTATATTTTGAAAACGTTTTTTATAATATTTTTTGAAATATGGTTATTTTATTCCTTGGGTTTCCGAACAAAGAGATATGTGGTCAAATGTTATTTTAAAATACTATATTACGTAAAAATGAGTAAAAAAATAGAAATAATTCATGAGGATATCCAGAATAACTCGAGGATAAGAAAATTCATGGGTGTTCTTAAGTGATGGATTATAATATTTTATCAAAGAAGCATAATCATTAACAATCTGAAAATGTGATGATATTGTTTCAATAAACTATTTATACATAGTTACATGGGATCATACTATTCAAGTAACAATGTAAACTAAAAAAATCACAAATTTTCACTAAAATAATAATATTTATGTCTATCGTTTTAAATGGATGTAAATAACCCTCCAAATGAAATCAGTCGCATAACAAAACATGAGTCTCCAAGAAAGAAAATTAACACAAAACCATTTTACAGATCTAGTTTCATTTTAAAATTAATCACCATAAAATAAATAAATTAAATTTGATATGTGAATAGCCATAAATTTATTTATATGATACATAGAACAAGTTCATGTTCCGTACATAAATAGTACAAATGGAATGTGTTGTTAATAATTGATGTATCCCAAAAAAATAAAAAATGAGTTGAGATCACATTAACTTGTGTCTTGAACCTCAACATAGTCATTAAAATCATATATATATATATATATAATACATATAAATTAATTATAAATATATTAAATAACCATAATCATTTATCTAATACCATATATGGGTATTTTATGATTATATATGACCTTTTTTTAAATCATTCTAGGTTATGGTTTCACTTTGGTTAATAATATCTTTGTTATTTACGTGTGTCTTAATTTGTTATATTGATTGTCCTAATATTTATATCATGAATCATGAATTTCATGTACTATTATTATCATATATATCCTGTATATGTGTATTACAATAATCTATTTAATTTTATGTTCAGTAGAGTAAAATTATAATATTTTATATATTATATAATTTCACTAATATCATCATTAATACATTTTATTTACTGTGTGAACGATTCACATCGCTTCAATGGGGAAATTGTGTATACTTTAAAAAACAAATGTATCGTATCTACACAAAATGGAATGTTAAAAGATATGTGTTTTCAAAGGAATAATAAATCATAAATACATAATAAAAAAATATAAAAAATATATAAATATTTTTTCCATCATAATATCTAATATGAGAGGTGGTAAAGGAAAAATGAACAACCATCATTTAGGGAGCTAGTAGTTCATTTTACACATAAATAATAGTTTCATAAACAATTAGATGTAGGGGTTTGTAAGTGTTAGTTAAACCCCTAGAATGAAAAAATCATATGATTTTTAGGATTATTTTTTATGTAACAAGTATGGAATATAAAGAGTGTAGTTGGTGTAGAAGGAAACTAAAATAATGTATATGGGGAGAAGGTGTTACCTCTTAATCAAATAAGTCGGTATGGATTGTGCTACCATGATTATTTGGATGACTTTTGTCCCAAAAAGATGATTAATGGAGTAATGGAGGGATATTTTTAATTTTTATTGTGTAGATATTTCCTTAACATTAGTTGTTTTATAGGTTTGAATAAGAGGCAGAGGTTGTGGCCTTTTAAAGGGAAGGGAAAAGACTCACATGGTGTTTTTGGAAACAAGTTATGTGTGCCATATTTTTGAGCTAAAAAGGAATGTAAATACAAAAAATAATAATGGAAGGTTAATATACAAATAATAGATAAAAAATTAGGGTTGTAGAGGTTTTTATTTTTTTTGTATGTTAAATTCTTGTAATAGTTATTAATTGATCTTAATTTACCTTAATCGATGATATTTTCTTTTGATACAATCACTAATATTTTCTTTCAAATACAATGTTTAAAAACATAGGAATTTAAAATTACTCTTATTAAAAATATGGAAATAAATTTTTCGAATTCTAATCACATAAGTGATATAAATTAATTTAAATATATTCTCTCAATCAGGTTGACAATGCAGGGATTTAAAGTAAAAATTGTCAAAATTTATCTATGTTTTTATATCGAAATTCAATATGAAGTTGGCACAATTTCATAAATTGGATTAATTGATAAAAATATATTCTAACAAATATATAAAAATAAAATAAAATAAAATTTAACCTTTTAATTTTTTTTTATGAAATATCATTTTTGAATTAAAATCTAGTATTTATCATTATTCATCCAAAAATGACGTTTCTATGAAAATTATCATAAATTCCCTATAAAAATGTTTCAACATTTTAAATTAAAAAATTAATATAATTTTATAAAATTTAATTTCTGAATGGGTCTCTAATTAATTTTATTATTTTTCATATAAAGTCATCACAAGTGGTTTATTTTATAAAATGTATTTTTAAACAAATATAGACTTTACAGAAATAAATCTTTTTTTAGAAATAATTATTATTTATATACAATAATGATTTTTTAAATTAGTTATTACTAGTAATATAAAAATTTTTAATGACTTAGTTGGAATTATCTCATTCAAATAATTATAATAATTAAATCTTATTTTATAGAAATATCATTGTTACATGTAACGTATTCAAAATCGGTGTTGAGTATAACATACCACTAGTTGATGTTGCATGCAATATATGATTATTCTATGATCATTGTATTATAAACCATGTTGGTGCCATGTAACGTATGCCATGTCAGTGTTGTCTAAAATTAATGTTTGAAATATTGCACTGTAAGTAACAAATGAATATATAATTTTTCTTAAAAAAGACAATAAAAATTTGGGTTCTTACTGGTGGAACATGTGTTGAATAAATATTAAGTTTTTAAACTAATAACATTCACTTTAAGGGATACCATGATCAAAATATTTCAAATTGATATGTGATTTATTCCATAAAATTAAATAGTAATTATATATAATTTTTCTAATTTATAAGAATCATCCTTGTGTGATTTAATGTTTTTAAATGAGTTAAAAATTCTTTAAACAAAAATGTCACATCTAAACACAGTGTATTAAATTCAAGTCATACCAGGAACACCTTTTATTTGGTTCAAATTTTTATTTTTCTAAAATTTATATAATTATTTAGTTATTTTTTTCCTAAAATTATCAAACTAATCTTAATGTATTTTCTATGTTTTGAAACATATCCTAATAGCTAAAATGTAATATTTATTCAAAAACACTCACTCTATGTAATAATTCACACACTATGTATTAGATTGAGGTGTGACATATTCATAAACAATATAATTGAAATGTGGATCATTTTAATAATGTATACAAACAATATTAATGCATTTTGTTAGATTTGAGAATGATGTGTGTATTTTGAACTAAATAAGAATTTTTTTTTAAAATCACACAATTATATCAATATCAATATCAATGTGAATTTATTTATGTTTGGTTTGTTCCAATATGTCAAATATTAAAAATTTATCATTTAGATAAAATAATAATACAATATAATTGTGTTTAATCTGGTTTTAGAGGTTGAAATATTTTTTTATGAAACCATTATTTATTAATCTGAAAACATGAAATTTGAGTCATACATAGTACAATTTATACCATATTAATGTCCAATTGGTTCTTAAATAAATGCCAATGACATATATAATATATATCATCTATATAAATAATGTTAATGTGATTTTCTATTGATTTTAGTTTGTTTTACATGTTTTTAACAAAAATGTTGTTTATAAAATAAAAATATAAATTTGGAGTCATATCAAGAACACATATATGTGTGGATTAACTTATTGATAAATCTAATATTCCAAAATTAATACTTGGAACTTTTTTTAAATTTCTAATATATCCCTTGTTATTTTACCTTTTTCAGTAGGTGATTTATATTTTAATATATACTTCCACTTTTAAATTATAAAAAACACATTTAACCATATCGTCTAGATCATGTGTCATATAAGTGAGGTATGAGTGTTTTTAACTAATTAAAAACATATACATATAACCAATCCACCCAAATTGTGTTATAGAATTATATGGGACTCATTCATACCCATAAAAATGTATAATGGATTATTTTCATAATTTATAAGGATCATATATTTTTAAATAAAATGATTTTAGACATTGGATTTTTTATGTACAATATTCCATTGAAAGAAAAAAATCATGTTGTGTTGTATTGGGTATAGAATTTACATGATTAAACAATGGATGATTCCTCTATGTCACCAAAGACTTATTTTCCATTTTCATATTGTATCATGATAAATTGAGAATGTTTTATTGGTCTTTATTGAAAGAATAATGGTTTTGAATAAAATACCATTAATAAACTATAATCACACATGTTGAGTCATCATTAAACTGAAAAAATATTAATCATAATAAAACAAAATATAGAATAAATGACTCCATAAATATAATGGAAAGTACCTGATTATATCATCAATATTGATTCATTTTTGGGAATTTATTTTTATCTTTGAATTTTGTGGCCACCATAGAAGAAAAAATAATTATAGATTAATCATTTATCTTAAAATCACATATTCATAATATCCATAACAATTATCTAAGTAGTAATAAAAAGAAAAAAAATTATCTAAAAAATAAATGATAAATTATTTGAAAATAAACTATATATATAAATGGACATAGAATGGTCATTATGAGATTTTACATTCTAAATCATTGTATTCTGATCCTCATTTCAAAAACATAACTATTTACTCTGTGAATATTTAGACGATTGATAATGGTTTTTGTACTAAAAATTATGTAAATAATATAAATAAATATTTAAAATTAAATTTAAGTTATCAATGTAAATACCACATTCTGGGTTTTTTAAATTAGTGAATATGATAAATTTTGTAAATTGGAAATCGTAATTCACACAATATTTAAAATTATTTTATTCAATTTATTGAAATCCTGAAGGATTTAGTATGATTTGGTGAAAATAATGATTGAAAATTGGAAAAAAACATCATATTCATTATTTTGTTTAGATTGTGGAATATCAATGAATCAATTTATATTTTTAAATAAGATAATTTTTTAAAAAACCCATTAATGATGACCAATGTAATGACATGATGATTGGGATATTGGTTAATCTCAATAGTAATTTACAAGGTATGTTATTAATATCCAATTGAATATATATTCATGTTTGATATGAAAAAAATAAAGGGTTTTAAATGGTTAGAGTATGAAGGAATATCAGATGTAAGGATGCGTGAGTTGAGCTTCATAAGAGGAAGTTCACACCTATATCACAATATATTCAAACATGTAAATACCCAAAATGGGTATGATGTATGTGATTCAAAAAGGAAAACACTTATATTATATGGTGTGTTAATGTAAGGTTGGGATAATTTTTCATGGATTAGAAGTGCATATCAATGTGTATAGGGAAGGTAAATAATTATCAAGGTACGATCAAACCCAAATCATATGGTGTGTGGATAATACAATTCAGAAAATGGGACACCCATAAAGAACCAAATAATAGCGGTCCCCATGTGGAGCTCCAATAAAGAAGCACGACATGGTCAATGTACGATGTTCATTCCAATATTATAAAATTTCTATGTTGATAGTGATAGTGTAAAGAAGAAAATTATAGTTTTATCATGGAATTTTTATTCAATTTGGGAGCGTCTGATGAAATGAGAGAAATATTGTTGAAACAAATTTTACTAAATAATATGTGGTTGATAATGCATTCAACATTAAATTTTTATAACATAAAATAACCATTATGGTATATACCTATCTACTCCACTTACCATGGTGATGGTCAATACTTCCTTTATAACATGGTGAAGAATATTATGATGTGTAAAAATATATATTGAAATTTTATTTGAACATTATGTTTTATTATTAATGTAGAAAACATTAAATAATGAAATTACTAAATTATGTTTTTAAGGGAATGATGTATAACGTTATAAACACCAAATATTAATGATAAATCATAGTTCATAGTGCTGGGTGTGTCAGACATTGGTGTGGATAAAAGTTTCATGACGCAGGTGATTCATGGGTTGGTTGGTTAATGACCAAACATCACAACTATTTGTCTAAAACAGCTATCAAATCCATGTTTGATGTTCATCAATGATTTTCCTAGATTCAATAACTTTTATATGTAATTCAATATAGAAATTTGTAATTTATTTTCAATAAAATTGATATGTTAATTAAAAATATAGGATACCATAGAGGTTGTTTATGAGGAAGAATATTTGTAATTTAATGTTACCATTCATGAACTGACAACTGGATATTTATTGGCCTTTGATTCTTTTTTTAAATGTGTTCTATATTTATTAAGGTAAAAATTTTAGGGGGATTACGTTTTGTATAAATTCCATATAAATAATAAAATAGAGTAAAATATGTGTGAATATTGAATATGATAATCCATGTGTGGAAGATAGAATATTTAAAGGTAGGGGTAAGAATGTTTTTCTAATTTTAATCCTCTAATCATTCTTCCATATAAATATTTATTTTTGTGAAAAATAAAAATTATAGTTCATTCTAATCATTTATTTAAATCATAATGAGTTCAATAATAATATGTTTTTTCAATTATTATGAAGTAGCAGGATAAGGGAATATACTAAGTCATCTAAAAATATTTTAAGATGCTTTATATAATATTGAGAGGATAACTAAAATTTTATAATCATTAGGCGGGTCCTTTTAAAATAAGTGTGAAAAGGTTGATTAAGAATATCCAGTGCACCAGAAGAGAGCATTGGATTAAATGAGTCTACCAAAAACATTTATATATAAGTTATCCTAAACATGGAGTGACCTACAACATCTCATTTCAAGGGTAGTGTCCTCTATGATGTTAAGAGAGATCAATAATTTTTTTTCCAAGGAAAAAAATGATTCATACTCCATTGATGTAGCCTAAAAAGGATTAAATATATAAATACTCATTTCTAAATATACATTATGCATTCATACTAAAATATATCTAGAAAACTAAAATATATTTCATTAATGATCAAAATATACGACCCTGAAGGTTAATAGGGAAGGATCATTTAATAAATATGATAAATTAAAGGAATTAATGTTTAAATTTAATAATACATGCACACCATAAGTTACTCCCCTATTTGGGTAATCTCACTCTTTACCCTATTGAAGGATTTAAAATTTCAATCATAAGAATGTTCATTATTCATGGATTTTTTCTCTATATTGATAAATTTATGTGGAAGAAAATTGTCATCCATAAATAATTATAAGAGAGTTGAATTGAATAATTTCTAAATATTGAAAATTACTTTTATCATATTTATATAGGATTTTATTAGAGTTTATTAAAATGTGGTTAATGTTATATTTTTTTTAATAATCCTTCATAGAGTTATATTTTCAATAAATAAATGATCAATTGTAATTATTTATTCAATCAATGGAAAATTAATCATGGATTCTTAGTATGACAAGTACAAAATTATACACCAATACAAGTTTAACAAAATCAAGTGGATGATATTAGATGATTTATTTTGAATAAATTAAATAACAAGTGAAAATTTTCATACGAAAAATGTTAATAAGAATAAAAATATGGATAATTCTTCTAGGATGTTTGGTTATCCAATCAATCTAATTTCACAAAATGTTGTTATAACTAACTATAAGCATGGAATGAATGATTAATATTCTATTATAGACAATATTATAGTTTTGAAAAGAATATGGGTTGATGATGACCCAATATTAGTCTTATATTCCAAGGGATGGTAATTCAATAACAATAATGTTATGTGGGAAGTCATGCATGATATGTTTTAAGTAATGATTAATGACTTATCCAATAAATATAATTTCTTGAAAATGGATTAATTATACCAAAATTTATGTTTAAAAATATTGGATAAAAATTGAATGGAAAAGTGGTATGATTCATGTGATTTCATAAGAGATCATAATGTAAATGGACAAAGTGATTAATATTGAGGTTTATATCATTTCACTCAAAATACAACAAGATGAATGGATACAAATAGGTATCTATGCATCATAAATTTTAACAAAAATATTCATCGTATTGAATACTAAAATTATTAATCCAAGGGTATTGTGGAGAAGATACTTACTTTTAATGATAATACAAACTGTCACTCAGAAAGAGTGTCATCTTTTTAACCAAAAAATAAAAATTAAATCTATGAAATTCTAATGAAATAAAAATTTCATTTAAAATATTTAAATTTGGGTTCGATGAAATGTGGATCCCCAAATTTTCTATTATTCATAGTGAATTTTTAACACAATCAATATGTTTTTAAATGGCAAAAATCCCAAATTTGAGGGATAAAACCAAAATATTCTTATAACATGATCAATGTGATACCAAATGTAGAATTATTATTATTGTAGCATCTTTATTTGGATATAATAGGTAATATATAATGATAATAAAATTATAGGAATAGATTCACGTGAAACAATTCATATATATGAAAAAATATTCATATGAATTATAAGGATAATTAATCCCTTGAAATAAGGAATATTATGATATAAAATATGTTAAATTTTTTAGAAAAAGAGAAATAACCTCCAATTAATGGTTTATCAAGAACTGAGAATCAAAAACACAATATAACTGACCTAGAATCAATGATTGAAAATCTGGGATCAATATAATGTCAAAGTACCCAATATGATATAGGTGGAAGTATAACTAATAGATAGATAATATATGAAAAAAATATATTACAAGATAGATATCATGGTATTCAAGTATTATGTTTCCCACAATGTATTAAAAAAACAATATAATAAAAAATATGAAGATAAAATAGAAGGTAAATTTAGAGTAGAGATATATTATTGCTTTAACATGGATATTTTCATATTCAATTTAGATAGATTATGAAATTATGAAATATCCCAAGACATTGAAAAATATCCATTCATATATATCTAGGATGAGAAGTGTTGAAATTTTATGATATAAGTGGATTCATGTGGAATTAGGTCAAGTTGTTTTAATATAAGTAATAATGATGAATTTGATGATATTATAGAATTAAAATCCCATTTTCAAAAATAAATTAGGATTTTGATTGATTGGTTCATCTAGACAGACATTTTTCTTCAACATGAAGAATCTGGAGGTTCTCCTCTCATAGTATGATTTATGTATTCTAACTATATATTAATAGGATATTAAATAAATTGACGATGTCTTCCGAGATTGATAATTCATTAAAATAACATGTAATGGGAGTTAAAAAATAGTTTATTTTTCAGTTCAATCACGTATTTTTATGAAACATTATCTAAATGAAATGAGTAACAATAATATCCAAAAAAAATTAATTACACATGCTATTTTAATATAACATTATGTTTGGTGATTCCTATCATTTTATATTTTTTTATGATTTCCAAAAGAGAATGAGTTGGTATAGTTTTATATTAATGTTTTACTACACAAATTGAACAAAAAAATTATTGTTAAGAGACAAATATTTCACATGAGTTGTTATGAAAATTAAAGTAAATTTGTCTTTACTAAACTCTAATGAATCATATATAGAACTATATGTGATGGAGTAAAAGTGGTAACATTTTTTTTAAATTCCTAATAAGTGATAAAAAATATATTCATTTAGTGGTATGACTCTAAAAAAATTTACTGACTTTTCACTATTGGTTTGGTGTTTAGTATAATAGTGATAATTTTTAAGAGAGTGAAAATCCAAATTTGTTTTTATTTTATCATTATTAACAGGAGTGGAATGTAAAACATTTTTTCTATAAAATATTTTGTTTTGAACACTTATAAAACTGTGAAATGTCTTATAGACTTTATATACATTCCATTTGATAGGATGCAAATTCACTCTGTGGGTCACTTGAGGAAATTTAGAAGGAATGAGAATTGATTTATAAGATAAAATATTAGTTATATACGCCCTCAGTATACTCATATGAAAGGAATAATATCATGTCAAACCCCTATTATATGGTATACAATAAAGAGTGGATGATATGTAATGGTTTATTTTACAAACTAATAGGGAGAAGTGTTGAAGATAATTATTTTTCCTCCATATAATAATGGTAAGTAAGAAAATCTCATTACTTCTTATGAAATGAGAGGTTTGGCGAGACCCATTTCATTAGAAATTTCATTACAATATTAATTATATTATAGGATAAATGATACATTAAAGGGGGATAAGAGTATTTGGAATGAAATAAGATGATTTATTGGGAGTTAATTGTGTATTATCAATCATGTAAATAGGGGGGACCAATATTTTTGATAATTTTTTTGAGTTGTATTGGATGATTATATAGATTGAATCATTACTAAAAGAGAATGACAATAACGATTGACGATAATATGTTAACATGTTTCTAATTGAAGACGGTGGTATTTATTGATAATAAAATTATTTATAACTCAAATTGAGGATTTTCAATGTAATGATGTGATGATTTTGATATTTTATGATCCCAAAATTTAAAGACGTGTTATTTTGATGACATAAATATTAATTGATATTAATGTTATATTTATTTTTATACTATGGTTCATGAAGAGGGAGAATAATGGAGTAAATGTTTAATTGAATTGACATGATTCTAATCACACAAGATGAATGATACATCCATATCACATGGATTACGGACAAAGAAAAAACCAACATTGGTAGGATAAAATTTATTGTATATGGAAAATTTATATATTTTAAGGTGGGTTTCTATGAATAAGGATTGTGTGTCACTGAGTCCGCATAAATATCATGGTGTGGAATAATTTTAATTAAGAGGTTATGTTATGTGACACCAATAAAATGTGGTGAATTTAGATGATACTTCCTTAAAATGAAACAATAAAGGCTCCCCGCTATTGTGGTCCTCATGGTGCAGTTCTAGTAAAACTATGAATCAAAAAAATAATTGAATTCCACAACCCAAAGTAAGATTGGACATATTTGGTAAATAGTTATTAAATCCAACATTACATGACTGGACATGGTGTAAGAAATCATGTTTTGATTTTTATTTTTAAAATAGAAGGAATTTTTACTACATTTCACAATGAATAAGATGTCAAAGATAAATTTTCAATATAAAATATTTAAAATATAAAATTTTTCAACCTATGGGGGATGAAAACATTTTACATGGAATAGTTGTTAAGGGATATTTGTTTATAACATGGAGACAAATACTATAGTATAGAAACCCAATCCAAAAACACATATTATTTCATGATTTTAAACAATAAAATACATTAATTATAATCGAATGACCATAATTCCATGTGTGTTTAGAGGATTGGTTTTATAATAAATCAATGTGAGACTAAAATAAAATAGCTTTATATATTTTCCCCATTCTGAGCTTCAAAATTCCATTGAGCTCATAAAAATTCTTGGGGTACCATCAAGAATACATATTTAAAAGGGTAGTTTTAATAATGTATAAAATTGAAAAGACGTGATATGGAATAATAACAAGCTAGTAAAATGAATAACGTGATATCATAAATGAGATATTTCATTAGTAATAAAATGGAAGCATAATATAAAGAACATGGTATTATATCATTATGTACTAAATGGTAATTTGAAATAAATAATACATGATATAAACAAATTTTAAGGCTAACCACATAGATAAAATCACATGATGTACCACATACCCTAATGGATTAGGATCAATCCCTAATCTCATATATGACATCTTATGGGGCTAATGTGTTACACAATGCAATGGATGGATATATAATATCAGGCACACCAATGAAATTCATTTCATATATATTCATATTTATTCCACATAAATAAATCATCCAAATTGTATAAGTATAATAGTTTTCTTTCGAATGAAAAAATTTGAAAAATAAATCCTTGTATAATAATCTAAAGAGATTTATTAAGGAATGAATTTGAGATATGATCATAATTAATGTATAAACCAACCAATTTAATAGAAATTGGGGTAGGGTTATATATATGACATATTTGTAATTTAAATAGAACATATTTATAATTTAATTATTTGTATTTGTTGACGAATTGAAATAATTTTAAAATGATTAAAAATATTCTAAAAAAAAATAAGCATTCCACTTTTAAAATCACATAAGATAAAATATAATTATAAATCATTATGGATGACACTTAATTTACAAAAAAAATCATTGAATATTATAATTTATAATTATAATTTTTGAATGGTTATGATATAGTGTAATATATTACATTTTGTATAATTTAGAAGAATCATTCTATTCCATCTTTAATAAAAAGGATAAAATGTGGATCATTCAAAAAATGAGTTGATTTATAACATAAAACTACTTTTTAAAATACGTTTATTATGGGTAAATTGTTTTAATAAATTCTTTTTTTAATGTTACCAAAAATATTCAATTATTTTATGAAAATATAGATATTGAAAATAGATATCTATTATCCAAAGAGAAAATGATTTAATATTTTCATAAAATATAGTTCCGATACAATTTAAGTACCACTTATAAAAAAAGGAATGATTACATTAAAATTTATTTTATTAGAAAATATAATTGTTTTTTTCTAAAAGACAATGATCATATAATTCCCTATATGATGAATCACGTATAATAAATCTTGATTATAATGATTTTGAAACATAAACACTTACCACATTTCTAACATTTAAAATATAACATACCATGATATATGTGAATGAATTATTAGATTGAATATAATTAATTATTAAATAATATTCACATAATTACTATTGTTGAATCATATACACCACTAAAAAAATGGGGCATAACAGGAAATATCTCTCAAAGAAGAATGTTTTCAGAAAAATGACATATAATTTTTGCAGACTACAGTGTTTGTGTGTATTTTATATCATATCCAATAAAAATGTGTAGACTAATTTTTTAATTACTAACCACTTATATATGTAATATATTATACATGATCCATCTATGTTATTTTTAATGACTAATTTAATTTCATAATTTGTTCTATCCATGTTGGATGTTTGAAGATTCATTTTTCATACTTTCAAAAAGTCATCAGTGTGTTAACTATGGTATGATGTTTAAATATTACATAAATTAAATAATAATAATAATGAATTATTCATCATTTATATGAACAAATTGTAATTTTGAAAAATATAATGAAATACGGTTATGAAAAAACAATGCTATAATCAGGGAGATGGTTGGCCATATATATACCCGAGTAACGTTTTTATTTTTCAATGATCATATTGGAAAGAAGGAATAGTGTATTTTATAATTTATGAATGTTAATTATATCATAAATATATTTTATTTATTTTAAAAAACATAAAATGAAATCCATGAGACACTATAATTAAAAAATTAATTCACATCACTTCACGAGGTGATAGTTTTCTATACACATAAACCATGTTATCATTTCCCAATGGATGGTATGTTATGATGGTTTATGATATATTAAATTTAAAAAGTTATGAATAATTAATTTATATAATATATAAACATTCAATACATCATTATTAATAGTCATGTGAGTTGATGATAGAAAATGAATTACATTGATTTGCGAGATGATAGTTCTCTATAAACATGAACAATGGTTTTGTTTCCCATTTAATAAAAGTGGAGATTGATTTAGGATATTAAATTATCATAATAACATAAAATATATTGAGGATACTAATTATATTATTTTGTAATTATTGTGTAATATTTTATGGAGGTTAATGAATATATAAAACAAATATTCTCAATAAAGGACGATACATCCTCTTCGAACAAAATATTTAGGATTATAACTAATACCCTCCAAGATTTGATTTCGGATAAAAATAGTATATGAGGATGAGGGTATGAAATAAAGGATGTTATATGTGACTTTTATTTCTAATAAAGTTGGTTTTTACATGTGGAAGTAAAATCGTAGTAGTTACCATTTATAAGGGAGTTAGAGTGGTATTATTGTAAATACAATAAAAACTATTCATTAATGGGATGTGACTGTCATGAAAAGTAAAAAAAATTTGAAATTTTTTTATTATATGAGTTATAATCATGAGAATATTCTATTCCATTTAAAACAAACACATTCTAAACAATTAATCATATTTACAACGAGGGATACCCACTTGTACCCTTGTGTTTTCACGAGGGTAACAAATTTATATCCTTTTAGACTAATCCTTATAGGCAAAACAATTAAAAATTATTTTATAATATAAAATATTATTATTTAAAATAATAAATATATTTTATAAAATTATTTTAACAGATACTTAGGAATTAAAATTTTATTAAACTAATATACATATCAAAAAAACAATGTTTCAATAAATGTATATTTCATGGAATAGCGGACCTTATAAAAAGTTTATTATATGTTACCATAATTTTATGAATTTAAATTCATATTTATAGATATATAAAATATATATTTTATGTAAATAATTCCTTGTAAATGGTTATATTAATTAATAATAATGTATAAACATTATTCCGAATATATGTTTTTATTAAAAAATGTGTTTTAAATCACGAAAATAAATGTACATTAAAATATTGTATTTAGATGTTTTCATACTATATATTGAATTGAAAATAAATAAATATTAATTTTGTTACTTAAAATAATAATTAAAATACAAATGTTAATTTTAAATTACTTAATTTATTATATGAAATGACATTGATTTTCTTTTAATTTCTATTATTCAGTGGAAAAATTATTTTTCAAAATATCAGAAATATTTAGGAATGATATTATTGATATGATGAGTAAGAAATTATTTTTATTATATATAGTATTTTAAAATATTTAAATATTTATTGTAACATTTTCTCAAAAAATATATAAAAATCAATTTTATGTTATGTTTTTTTGGGTAATAAAAGAGTGTTTATTTCATTGGAATTTATTAATATATTTAAATTTATTAGAAACATTTTATATATTTCATAAATTATTTATTCATATTCATACCCTCCAATATAATTTCTAGTTTATAATAATAATATTTCTATAATAATATTTCAATAATATATTGAGTTTCCTTTAAACTCAGTGTTTAATGTTGAATATTCTGTCAAACATAGTATTATTAAAATATCTCGATATATTACATTCTACACCCAAAAATTAATTTATTAATCAAAATTTTTACATTTGAACAATTATTAGTGGTATTCAATTATAAAATACCCTTCCTGGAATACCCATATCATGAAAATGTGTAATAAAAATTCATTTTAATCGATGAAAATTGAAATAAAAAGGATATATATATATTAACACATAAATATGTTTCCAATTAATAGTTAATTGGTGGAAATTTTATATATGGATAGAGAAAAAATAATAAATAATTATATAGAATGACAAAGATCAATGATTATATGAAACTGAATGATGAAGAGAAAGTGAATCACTAAAAAACATAAATTTTATATTAGAAACAAGAACATTGATTTATCAAATCCAAAGATAATATGAATTTTTTTGTTTAAAAATACTATTCAATGATTTTTGGGATTAATTTAATATCAATATAGGGGAAAATATAGAAAATAATTAATTGATGTCATATAATTTTATAAAAAAAATTTAATCATGTGATTTTTCGTATATTAACTTCTATATAACCTCCAACTCCAAAGAATCAGTATCCAAATTATTTTTAATAATTTTATTGCAAAAAAAATAATATTTAACCAATCTCATGATCCATTAAATATTATAAATATATTACTCATATATTTATTAAATAAAAATTCTTATCACACTTTTTGATAATACCCAAAGGAATATGAATATATTAATCCATTAAATTAAAAAATGAATCCAAATTATTGACATAGATCATTCCGTAAATAAAAAATATTGTATCCTAAATAACCTCAATAATATAAATAATAATTAAGGTTTTAAACTAAATTATTATACCATACCCTTCAACATAAATCTCCAAAAACATATTATCATTCATTCAAAATAATCATATAAATGAATCATAAAGGACCTATTTATCTTTACAAAAACAATAATTAAAAAAAATTATTTAGAAACCAAAAAAATTACATTGAATAAAAAGTATTTGATCCTTTAAAATGAATCGAAAAATGAACTAAAATTTTATCCACCAAATCATTTAATTAAAAAAATTAATAATAACAAGAACATTACAAAGTAAAGTGGTAGGGGTCTCACCCTTATCACCCTTCAGTTTTGGGTTCAATCCCTTCATCCTTTCTTGATGAGATATTTTTTTACAATTTTACTAAAAATATAATAATATAATAGACATTTAATTTTAAAAAATAATATGAACATTCATAAAATAAAAATGTTATTCTAATCAGTTTATAACCCCTAAAATATTCTATTCTACCTTTTATTTACCACAAAATCAAGTAATATAAGTTGAATAATAGTAATTTAACATCACGAACATAAAAAATATTATCATTTCATCAATATTATTTTTCACAAATAATATCATCAATAAATTAAATAAAATTTATGGGATATTTTTTATTCAACATATTATTAAAAATAATAATCAAACTATTACATAACAATCCTTCGATGATTCATGATTATTATAACAATTAATACACTGGAAAAAATAAATCAAAAACAAGATTTTATATTTTAAACAAAAAAAATTAAATATTTCCACTTCATTGATTTTCATAACATAAGATGTTATGAATTAATCATTATATTTTGGAATTGACATTTATGATGACCATGTTCCCCCAATATTTGATAATGAACTCTTAGAGGTGACATATAAATGTCCTTGTTTTCATTCATATTATTTACTATACTATTCAATTTTTTAGTTATTATCATTATTCCCATATTATCGATACATAATGAATCTTGTAATTCATTTAAGCCATGTTCTATTATTCCTCTTACGATAGTTTTTTTATAGGTAAGAAAATAAAATTTCATTTTTGAATCATATTTAATACTTGATCATACTTGGTATTCCATCACAATATTCATTAATGTTATTTTTAATTCAAATATGTTCTTATTGTAAATCTAATTTGAGATATCTCATATAGAATGATGAAATTATTTTTAACATCAGTTCCCATATGTTTCGGAATATATTTAATTCAATTATTATATTGGGCATCAAATTTCGTGTTACAAAACATTATCATGTTTCACTTATTTAATAATAATACAGATATGAGATTGAATTAACATACAAAATGGGATACAATTAAACCATGATTGAATAACTTATATAACATCTGTGTATCCTAATTTAGGAGTGTATATATTTATATTTAGGTAATTCATTGTAACAGTTATCATTTTGATATTTAACCTTAATTGTTTTCAAGTACATGATTATAGTTCATAGAGTGCTCGAATATTTTCCAATTCATATCCCCCATGAGTTTCAAAATAGCTATGTAGAAAGATTTATTGTTATATAATAGGTGAGGATTGATTCTATATTAATATTTTTTTTGGAGTAATTAACCAAAATTAAAACATTACAATATCCATATC
The DNA here is from genome assembly GCA_963277665.1 of Viscum album. Classification (NCBI taxonomy): domain Eukaryota; kingdom Viridiplantae; phylum Streptophyta; class Magnoliopsida; order Santalales; family Viscaceae; genus Viscum; species Viscum album. The sequence continues at coordinate 1,066,633,196 of OY728136.1, forward strand.
TATTTTTAGTATCCATATTGGGATGTATTATTTTAGTGTCCACTCACATTATCCTTCTACAAATATTTAGTAAATCTTCCAATATTTATAATTATTCACAGTCTTCTTTCAATGGTTTTCACGCATTTTTTCTCATCCTAGTTATAATGTAAAACTAAACAATTTCTATGATACCATCAATAGTTACTCAAGCCTTTTACATATATAGATACCTGATTTATAACATTAATATGTAGTAATAACAATAAAATGATCATGAAGCCTAGTGTACTTAAAATAGGAGGTTCATAATACATCCATATTCACCAAAATAAAATGAATTTATTTTTCTCTAAATAATGAGCTCTTAAATCTATTCATTTTAATAAAAAATCATCAGATATCCATGTAAATAGAAAATAAAAAGAGTTGATCTAAAAGGCTTAGTAAGGTAGTAAATATGCTAAAGAAACACAAAATGGGTGAAAAAGTTTTAACATGGTAACATAAAACATGGGCATGGGTAACCACTTGGAATAATAATATAATGAATATGGTAAGATTTAACCACAATATCATAAGAAATGAGGAATTAATATTATATAATAAATAATCATATGTCATGGAAAACTATTAATTAAACATCCCTTAGTTGATATAGTCCACTATTATATTATGTTCACTTACTAATCATGTAAATGATGCTTCATGAGACTAAAATATTTTCCAAACTAATTATATGGATATATAATCATTAAAACACCAATAAAATTCATTTCAGGTAAATTGAAGTACATTCAACAGAAAGAAATAAATCATTGGTCCAAAACATATTTATTTCCCATTAAAGAAAATGGGTTGCATAATATTACGTCATACCCCAATCTAATGAGATTTAATTAATATGTATTTTTTTTAAATTATGATAAAAACTGCATTATCTCATCCATGTAATAGAGAGTGTGCAATATTTATATGTATGTGACATATACACCTAATTTATATCATATATATAACATTTTAGGTTTCCTTTTAAGTATAGAAACACTTTTTATAATATTAATATCATCCCTAAGAAAAATAACATTTTTCACTTTGAAATCTAATTTTCAAAACCAACAAAATTTCAAAATACAATACCAAAATTACATAAAAAGTACCATGTGAACACGTAATAAAATATTTAAATATTTTCAGGCCCATGAAGAAGAGCAATATCTTACATCCCATATAATATAAAAGAAACATTTTTTTACACAATATTGTATAATGGATAAAAATTTTGTTGTTCAATATATGATAATAAGTTCCATTACAAATCAATTTGTAAGAAAAGTAAAAAATTTTAGTTCTTATTATTGAATATATTTTGTAATGTTAAAATTATTAATTAAAATATATTTAGGTAATTATTTATATGGATGATATCTACATTTTAAAGTATTGGAGTGATGAGGTAAACATTATATAAACCAAATTTTCTAAGTCATTTTGAGTACCAAAGAGAAGAAATGGTAAAATTACATGAACTTTTATTTAAAAAATATTATAAAAATGGTAATGGTATAATTAATAAATTGTAAAATAACTTACTATAATGTGAAAAAAATCATAAAAAATCATGATTAAAATTATATTGAAACAGAATCACTTGCATATTAAGTAACATTTGAATCATAACAACACATGACTAATGGATATGAGAAGTGGAAAAAAATACCATGATGTTTGAAGGATTAAACATATATTACATAAAGAGTCATTATATAAACTATTAAAAATAAATTAGGTTCGTCAAATAACACGTGTCTTAATGAATAATGTTTGGAGGTGAAACCCTAACCTCGAGACTAGAATTTTTCATATATGACTCTTATCTCTTAAATAATAAATTTATATCAATTATTCGTTTTATTAAAAAAAAATTTATTTTTAATACCGTCAAATTTAACAATATAATTTCTTTATTTTAATTACTTATTTAGTTATTTAAACATTTAAGTGCACTTCAGGTTGATTTATGATGATTATTTTATAATTTCATAACGATATTGGTGTGTTGGTTGGGGCCAATTGTTTCATCCTTCCATCATTACCTAAATAATTAAAATTATGTTAAAATATTTTTTTTTTCATAAATTATACTTTTAAAACCTACCATGAAATATGGTTTTTTAAAATTGATATATTTTAAAACAATGGAGATGGTTGGTCATAAGAACGCATGCGTAACAATTCCATTTTTCTGAAAACATTATGTAACTAAGGTAAGAATTATTTTAACTATTTAGAATGAAAATTATATTACTAATATATAATTATTTATTTAAATATAGTTACAAATCAAAACCATGCGATAAAGTAATCGAAAAATTATTCACATTAGTTTGTGAAGTGGTAGTTCACCATATACAAAAATAATTGTATAATTTGTCAATATATGGTATGTTAACAGGGTGTACGATTAATTACATATAAATAATTTTTAATATTTCATGTGTATAACATAAAAAAATTATATCTATAATGACCAATATTTTTTTCATTTTATTTTCCCATCCCATAATTATATTATATTTTATAAAACACTTATCTCACATTGAGAACCTAATAAAAACCTTATTTTCATTAATTAAAAATGAAATAGGTCATATTGAAGAGCCTACCCCAATGGAAGAGTTAATTTCCATTTGATATAGTAATACGAACACTAGGGATAGAGAACAATTCAATATAATAGGGACCTCAACGCTAAATATACAATTAAAATTATGGTATCTTATAAATGAAAATATTATATATTTATATCATAGAATTTTTAAATAAATGTTTCATAATTATGAATATAGTATTTTTATTTATTTTAAATATTATTTTTTTATAAAAAAATTAATATTTAATATAATGATCTAAAATTAAATATTATATTCAAAAAAATATAGTCGTAAATTTATATTTTGATTTATTGTTATTATATGTTAATTTTATTAAAGATTAATTATTTTTCAATGTGTCTTAAAATTTGTCATATATTTCATATTTTTGAATTTAAAATATATGATTATTTTAATTATAAATATATTTTTAAATATTAAGAAAATTATTTTGTTAAATTGCACCCCATTTTTTGAATCTATACATATAAAATAGATAGGGAGTATTTTGAAATTTTTTTTAAATTTTTTTTATTGAATAGTGAAATAACTTAATTTATGGTATTTAAAAGTATAAATTAATTAATAAAATTTTTGCTTCATTTATGAATCATGGATATTTTGAGTTTTCATAAAATAGAATTAACATTATAATTTTTTTATTTTTTAGAATAATAAATTCTGTTGTTATTTTTAATCCAAAATAATAAAAAAATTAATAAAATAATCCAAACCCCCCTCTCCTCCCACTATAAATACCTCCCCTCACCACATATTCTCCTTGTAACATACATTCCATAGATTTTACATATATAATTATCAAATACTCTCCCAAACATCTTTCTCACTTTCTGGTCATTCTATTGTCACCAAAATACCATTTCTAACTACTTTACTGCGGTTTTAAAGGATATGTATCTAAAGAGGTAAAACCATCTATCATTCCCTTTTAATTTAATTTCATATATTATCCCTAACTAAGCTCTCATATTAGAAGAATCATAATAAATCTAATTCTATATATTTATTATAATTTAATTGGGTAAAAGGAATATCCATCATAATGTTTCTTCTATAATATTTTTTTCTTAAATTGAAAACATCTTACATGAGTTGTTGATTCATGTCATTCGTGGATGATGAGTATTAATATTTCAGAATCACCTCCAAGGATGCTCATAAAACAAATAATGACATATGGGAACAATATAGTTTCATAAAAAAATTAATACCAACCCATTCTTGTTATTTTATTTTACTCCATGTGACAAGAACATTCATATTTATAAACAATAAAATCGACCAAAAAACCATGAAACAAACACTCCCAAAATTAAAATATTAAATAATATAATTCAATGTAATTTCCATAAATGAACCTAATAAAATTAAAACAAATTTAAGAATGTATAAGAGGGTATAAATTTATTAATTAATCTATCTAATTTATTTACTCAAGACATTGTGTACCACTGAAGAAAATTTTCGGATATAAGGTATGGGATAATATTTCTACTTCAATTTATTTCATCAGGATACACATTATCTCTAATTACCCTAATTTAATTAATAATAATTATTATTAACTCTTCATAAATTCAGTTTTGTGTTAGAAACATATGTACGTATCTTATTTTTTCCATTATTTCATCAGGAAATGCCTTTTTATGAGGTTAATTTTACATTTCCTCCAAGAAAGCAAGAACAATTAAAGGGAAATTCCAAATTTCATTCACATATTCATGAAAAATCCATAATGTATTTAAATAAACCATTGTTTTTTATAAAATGATTCATTTTAATTAGAAATACCATCTTATTTCAATTTTACTTTTACAAATACAATTATACTAATTTCCTCATTAATGACTCCATAATTTGTTTCCTTAAACCACAATAAAGCAACTCATTTCAAAAAATTAATAAAAACTATAATTACATGTTTTCAATTCCTAAAAACTCTTTCACAAACACCCATATGATAATCCCATTTAATATTTCATATTACATGATTATGATACACACTTCATTATATGGGAAACCTTTATGTTTATTACAGATGTTTGATTTTTCATGTGTCACACATAAGCCTGAGAATATTATGATGGGTTCAAAGAAATAGAGATTTAATTCATTGGGTGATATTTAGTCCCCAGAGAAATCATGTTTGGATATGGAGTAATTCTGATTCATTGATGGGACTTTGTCCACTATGTGACATAGTATTGGTAGATCGATTTAACTGATTTTTAGGCCTTTTAATATATAATTTTTCCACATTCCTATAAAAAAATGATTACATAATCTCGTGATACATATGTTAGGCCTCCATATGAATATTCATGTTCCAAGCCTTTTTATGTCATTATTTTATTCTTTGTTAAAAATGTGCTATGATATATTTATTTTTTTATCCCTTTAATGGGGTTTTTAGCTTAATAATTTTTCATGTGTACTCCATCACTATTCTTATGGATATGTTAGATCTCAAAGTATTATATGATCTAATTATCAATGATATATATATGTATATATATATTCTATTATTTTTTCATGTTTTAAATTTTATGTTCATATTATTCTAAATAAAACAGGATTTTTGATCCACAGTTTTTACTTGATAGTCAATAATACATTAAAAAGAGTAAAAATATATGTAAAATACTTTTCATGTCACATTTCGTAAAAAATCATATTCTATATATTTTTACTGATTAAGAATCCTAATATTTTAATATAGGCCATAGAAAATTCTATCTCTATGGATAACATAAATGTAAACATAGGTAATCACAATATAAGATATTCATTCCATTAACATGTTTATCCTTCCATGTTCAATGATAAATTGTTAAAATATTTGTAGTTAAGTATTCAACCCCCCTAATTTTACATTCTATTGTAGTTGATGGTTGAAATTGGGGACCTAATGCAAACAATCAATTTGATATGCAATCTGATAATTATCCTAATGGAATTTTAAATATATTGAGAAAGAGAGTTAAAGAGTTCTTGACATTACATGCTAAATTTCCTCATTTAATGAGTAAAAAGATGAATTCTATGGAACCCCAACCATGTACTAAGAAATATAATGTTTTTGTTGAATCATTAATATAACAAAGTCTATCCAAATTTTGATGATACTCAAATCTCGTCATTATAGAAAAATTGACAAAATATATTGAAATTATATTCATTATCATTAAATTATTAAATATAGTGAAATTAAAAATGGTGATCTATCATATTTATAAGATGATGATTAGCAGTGAACACTATTTATAAATACAATATAAGAGGATGAAATTGATTCCATGGAATGGGAGTAATTTAAAAAATATATTTTTATGTTAATATTTTCTCCAAATAAACATCATTTTATAGAAAGCCAGTTCCTCACAGTGATGAAAAGAGAGTATAAGTCTATTTTGTGTGTCATAAAGAAAAAATAACTGGTATTTCACAATATTCCTCTATAATTTTTATTAACATTAAACACATGGTGGATAGATTTTTTAGGGGATGAAATCCAATTAAAAAAATTGATAAGTGATTGGATTATTTAATATCATTGAGGATGTGGTTTTTTATGGCATTAAGGTTTAACTATTGTTTTTAGACTCACATTGGTCTCATGGGATAGATGATTGATATCTGAATGTGATGTTTAATATAAGAAGACCAAAGGATAGATCCTTATGATAGAATGAAAACCTTACTTCTCCCATGAAAAAGTGTTGGAAGAAGAATCTCGAAATATACCTAAGGGGAACCCGAAGTAGTTTCAAATGTCAAAAACGGGAATATGGATAATAAATATAGAAAGGAAATGAAAATTCTCACTAATGTAGTGGAAGAAATTATTTTTTAGATCATAACTCAACCTTAATTTTAAATTTCAACATTTCGATTTATAATAATTGTGTGATATGATTCTTTAAGACATATTTTTTCAAAGGTAATAAAAATTAACCTCAATGGTTATTCATACAACAATAGTTAAAAAATATATATGATTCTGGTCAAAATAATTACTTTATATATTTCATGTTTAGTAGAATTATTCAAACACCACATCAAAATATGGAGGTTGAGTTATCTGTTTGAATAAAAAAATTGTGAAATTAATATATACTAAGTATATAACCTCTAAATAGTTAATTTTTGTGTGATAAAAATAAAATAATATCATTACATACATGTATTTGTGTATATTGATTTGATCTTGGATATGAATTCTCTAAATTTATATAAACCCAACATTTATTGTTGAAAGATATATAACATTCTTGACAACCTTATGGTATCATTAAATTCAAGTTTTCTCTTGATAGAGAGGTTCTTTTTTCAATTAAAATTAGTTCTAGATCACAATATATGTAATATATTCATTATATAATTAGTTTAATTGAGTTGGAGTAAGTAAATAAGATGTTAAAAGTTAACATGGATTGGTTTTTTATACGCCTGAGTGCTTCACATTGTTTTATACTAGTATAATTCATCAATAATAAGGATAGATTTGATTCACATTATTATTGAAAATTTTGATCTCAGAAAAGTCTGTATAATAAATAGGAATCATCTACAAGAATAAATAAATTTATTGATCAATTTAATAGGACATATTAGTTCTCTTAGTTGGACCTCTGGTGGAGATATCACCAATTAATGTTTAATAATGATAAAATTCAGAAGACTACATTTTGAAAAGGGTATTGAATCCGTGAGTTCATAATGACCCACATTGGACTCATCATTTCTCAAATATTTTTCATTAAATTAATTAATAAAATATTTAGATAATAAGTTGACAACATTTTGGTTTCCTTTATTGATGATATACTTATATACTCCAAGTTCATGGTTGAACAAAAGGTTAATTGGAATAATTTTGTCATGACATTTTGACAGGAGATATTATATGAAAGGAACAATAAATGTGTGTTATGGATAGATGAAGTATCATTTTTTGGTCATATTATAAGTATAAAAGGAATATTCTTGGACCCTTCTATATCTGAGGCAATTTATAAGTGGCCCATGCCAAAATCTATAATGAAGATATTTAGATTCCTTGGTATATCTTGGTATAAAATATTAACGTTCTAATGAATGATGGACATAGCTAAAAATTTCCTATTCCCCTCTGAAGAACAAATATTTACTGAGATTTGTGATAACAATCTTTGTGAGAAAACAAGAATAAGTTTATTAGTAAATATACATCAATGTTCATAGTATGTCAGCAAGTGAATGATTAAATTTAAAATTCTGATGGAATGATAAAACCATTACCCATACAAACTTGTAAATGAGAATACATCACCATATACATTGTCACTAAAAATCCAAATAAATATTTGTGAAATAATTATATATGGGTTATTATGGATCATCGTACTATGGAAACTAAAATTATCACAATTTTAATGGACATCCCACTAGATCAGCTTGAATAAATATACATTAGGAAAGTATTGAGGCCATAGGATTACCACTATCAATTATATATGATCGATATTCAATATTTAAATTTAAATATAGAAAATATCCCTAATATTACCTAAACATTTATTTAATGTTATATAAATTTTATATGTCTCAAAATAATGTACAATTTCAGTTGACTACTTATACTTTAGATGATATGTTGATAGAATGATCTATGGATCTTCAGAGAGGATGAGGCCAACATTAACATCTGATTGAGTTATATAGAAATGATAGTTCGACCCATGAATTTATATAAATCCATATAAATCCCATTATATGATAATATGTATAGAATAAGTTTTCTATGAAGAATTAAGTGAATAGAAGTAGTTGGGACTAGAAATAATGAAATAAATAGTTGAAAAGGTGAAAACAATTCAGTGGTATATCTAGGATACCCAACTATGATATAAGTTAAATGTATAAAATATTCTATGGGACATGGAGTTTAATTAAGGAAACATGATATTACTCAAAATATCTACATGGATGTAGATCATGATATTCGAGATGAAAGGGAAGGTGAGTCCAACTAGAATCATCTCCTTCACGATTCTTGATCAAGTCAGAGTTGTTTCCAATCGAATATAACATCCACATAAAATGTCTCATTTACATGATGTATTCCACATATCCCGCTTGAGGATTTACATACCATATACCACACATGTACTTAATCCATAGGTTGTATAATTTGAGAACAACCTCTAATATGAAGAGAAACCATTGAATATATTGGAACGTATGGAAAATTTCTAAGTATCTTGAATAATAACACAATAAAATTAATAAGGCCGAACAATAATTAGGAAGTGGCTACACATGGAATATAAGAAGAAATGAAGGATAATTACCCTCATAGGTTTTTCAAATATAATGCCAAAATAAATTTTAAGGGTGAAATTTCATAATGGGTAAATAATGTAATGAGAAAGAATTTTATCAATCAAATTTTTGTTCTTATAATTATGTAATATAGTATAAAAATATAGATAACATAAAGAATCTAATAAAGTCTGTGTTTTTGTAAATTAGTAATGGAATATGTGTTATTAGAAAACATAAAAAATATAATAGTATCTTGACCCATGGAAGAGTAATGAGGCAATTGGGAATAGTATACCGACCAAAAGAATAATGACCTCACTTATGAAAATAAAAATCATATTTAGATATATTATGAATAAAAATATAAAATATTTTTATCATAGAATAGAAAAATGATTAATTAATGAATATTATTCTTATGAAACATAAAATTATATTTACAATTTTATAAATAATATATTGATTTATATAGAAAAATAATTTTCATAAAATAGATACATAAATTAAATTATGTTCAATAATGATTTTAATATTACTTTATGAGACCATAATTTATTTTTCAATGTGTCATTAAATAATTAATAATTTAAAAATTGATGTTTTTTGAATAAATGATCACTTAGATTAAAGATTATTCTACAAATAGTTAAAAAATTGCTTTCATTAAATTGAGTCTTTTTTAAAATATTATTGTAAAAAAATGGTTATGGTGATTTTTTTAGATTTTTATAAAATAGGTTATTTTATTGTGAATAGTGGAATACATTAATTTACAGTATTAAACATTATTATATTCATGAAGAATTTATAAGTCATGGATTATTAATAGATAATGTAAGTGGCCATTATATAGATATAAAATCCTTTAATTAGTGTAATTATTTACAATAATCATCAATAATTGTAGTCTTGAGTTAAAATAATAAAAAAAATATTAAAAAATACCCCTCTCCTTCCACTATAAATACCACCCCTCACAAGACCTTATCCTCACACAATTTATGACATGGATATATTTTATATTCTTGTTAATTACTCTCCCATTCATATTCCTAATGTTCTTGTATTTTATATCTAATAAAAAGACTATTTGCATTTTTCTAAATGTGGTTATCAAGTAGATGAATCTCATGAGGAAAAACCATTCTTCTCGCCTTTTCAATTTATTTTCATGAAATATAGTTCCTAGAAATCACTAATTCAGTGTATCATGATAAATCCATTATCATATATATAAATTAATTTTATTGTTTTGATGAAATATCCATCCTAAAATCTCTTCTCCTCAATTTTTGATATTAAAATAAAAATACTGTATGTGACGTGTCCATTCACTATCTTCATGAATGATGAGTTTTAATTTTTAACTATAAGAATCAAGGGTGATCATAATTAAAATTTGTGGTTAACTAGTTTATAATATATGTATTAAAACTAAATTAATGTTTTGGAAGCGATACATAATATTATTCTTGAATAAAACGATACTAATTGGCAATGGTTGTAAAAGTCCCCAAAATGAAGAAATTCATATTTTAATCAAATTTTATTCTAACAAATCATCCCCATGTAAACCAATTTAGGAAAAAATTATATTTTTTAATAAATTTACCAATATCATCTATGTTCTTTATTTTCCTCCCATTTGAAATGAATATTCAAAATTATAAACAATTGATCCAACCGTATAACCCTGAAACAAGAACTCCTAAAATTACTAAATTAAATAATATAAGTCATCCCAGATTCTATAAATTAAAATAATAAAATTATATTTAATTAATTTCATTTAAAATAAATTTTAGGTTAATTAATTAATAGATTAAATTTAATTATCATGTACATAAATTACAATTGAAAAACACCTTTCGACATTATATAATGGATTGTCCCTGAACCATTATATTTTACTTAAGTTTATACATTTCCTATCTTTAATGAAATGTAAATTAATAATTACTATTATTTACTCCTCCTAAATTCTATTTCTTTTTTCAAAAAACATGTACATAGATCAATTGTTCTTTCTTTGATGATAATATACATGTATTTTGTTTATTCATTTGCAATTACTCAAGATCATCCAGCCCAATTAAAGGGAACTTCCAATTTTATTAATCATTTTCATGTACACCCCACCATCTATTTAGATCCACCATTAGTTTTTATAAAATTATTAATTTCAAAATTAGAAAATATAATATTTAGTTTCTTTTTTATAAGATCAATTTTTTCATTGTCATATTTAATTAATATTCTAAATTTCCCATTAAACTACACTAAAGTGTCTCATTTATAATGATCCTTAAATACAATTATTACATATTTTTGCTTCATATTGACATAATTTATCATTATAATTTCATATTTTTTCTTTTGAATTTCCATTTATTATTTAAATCTATTCAGTCGTGGAATACATTATGATAATCCCATTTTTATGCATCATGAAATGATTATGATACCTATTGTATTAAATGGGTCACCATTAGGTTTTTTCCTTTTGTAAAAATTTTATTGGGTCAAAAATGATAATGATCATGTTAATATGGTTGTTCATAGACAAATCAATAATTCATTGGGAAATTATTAGTCAATTGAGACATCATTTTGGGATAGGGTGTAATCATGATTATTTTACATTACTTTGTCTACTATATGATATAGTCATGAAAGATATCAATAACTCATGTTTATGTCATGTTATATGCTGACACCACAATATTATTCTACCATGATTATATAATCTTATGTACTATATAGTATTCTCAAATATGACTATTCATTTTACATTCTATTTTATGTCATCAGGTTCTCCATTTATACCCATGTGTTATGCATTATTTATATGTTTATTACCTAACTAGGATATTTTGATCATCCATTTTTTCTATGTATTCACTATGTTATCCTATATATATATAATAGCTCAAACAATTTTAGGATCTCGTTATGGATGATTAATATTTTATTTCTATTTCTATATTTTCTTTTTTATATAACTAATCTTCAAAAGAAACTATACTTTATGATCATTGGTTTGTAATTTATGATAAATTATTCATTAATTAAAGTATTATTATATGAAAAATATAGGTTTATTGTAAAATCCATTATTATTAACATCATATAGAGATGATGATGGAAAAATATTTATATCTATTTGTGAGGTGGTATTACACCATGCAAACAAACAATGATTTTATTTCTCATTTGATTGAAGTGGTATCGGGTTTACATAAAAACATAAACCCAAAAAAATAACTATATTTTTGAAACTGATGTTATTTTATTATAATTATGGAGCAATAAATGAAATATGGTGTAGAAGAAATAGAAAAATATGCTCAGTTCAGAACATTATATATTCTTCAGACCACTAGTTTTGATGCATTGCTAAATCCTTATTAGATTAACATTATGATAGGAAAAGGATTCTATAATGATATATGGAAATTTGGAGAGTTATATTTTTTTAGTTACCAAAAGAATCATGTTTTGATTTTTGTATTATAGAAGAGAGGGGGTTTATTTTATAAGGGAGGAGGAGTGACATTCTTGTAAATACACAACAATATTCAATAATTGTTAGTCAATATCCATAAAAATGACTCATAAATTGACAAATAATGGGTTGGATATTAGATAACGATTATGAACACAACTACCACTCAATATAAAAATGTTTTCAATATGCTACCCTCTTCAAATCTATGGTTACTCACATTTAACCAATAAATTTGTTTACCATGAAAACTATTATTTTAAAATTATTACAATTAATTAGGATTATAAAGTAATTTGAAGATATTATATAATATAAAATATTTTTATTAAACATATTGAATAAAAACTTGAAAATACAATTCACATTATTAGTAAAATTAAATTTAAAATTAAACCCATAGGCATATCAAAAAAATGGGATTCCAAGATATACATTTTTGAAGCATAAGACAGACTTATAATAAATATATGAAAATTCATCGAAATTAATTGAATTTAAATTAATATTTATAGATATATAATATCCATATTTTATTTAAATATTTTTTTTATTAGGGATTATTTTAATTACCTAAATCATAGACACATTCTTCACTTTAACTAAGTTTGTAGAGAAAATATATTTTATGCAGAATAAAATATTAAAATGCAATATAAAGATGTTTTAAATAAGGTAAATAGAATGAAAAAAAAATTTAATTAATTTTATACACTTAAATATATTTTAAATATTAATTAGAAATTTAAGTTAAATAATTTTTTAAAATTAATGATAATTTAAAAAATTTTATCATTCATATTATTCACTAATCAATAAACTTATTCTTAAATAATCACAATTTTTCACTGTAAGTTAATATTACAATGATGTTCTCATAAATTATCATCATTCTATTAAACTAAAATTTCATAAAAAGACAATTTTTTAATTATTTTCTCAAAAAGTGAAACAAAGATAATTTTTTAATATATATTTGTATTCTAAATTTAGTTGTTATTTACTAAGAACATATAAAGACACTTATATTTGACCAAACCGTTATATCAATTTCATTAATTATTTAATACTATTTATACAAAAAAATATAACGAGTTGGTTATAAGAAATATATTTATATTATAATATTTTAAAATATGTAGTTGTCCTTTCAAACTCCACATTATGTGTTTAATATGGTATCGAACATAGTGTTACTAAATAATATTTGGGTGTTATAAATAGTGTGTAGTTAGATTTAGTGTATTATTTTATTTGATATTAATGTTTACAAAATTGAGCTGACACAACATTCAACATCTATTTTCATGGTGTGCCTATGGGTGTGGTTGATGGTGATTTGAATACCAGACCATGGTGATCAAAACTAATATGTAGTGTTGTGTGGGACGTGATATGGAAATACACATCATGGGGTTTTACTTAGGATATGAAATAGACAAGTCATAAATAATCACACATCTTGTGACTTAGTCATAGACCATGATTCCAAACAATATTGGATGTGACACAAATATTTTAAAAATGTAATTAAATAGAGATTTAATTCAATGATACAAATTGAAATTGTTTTCTATGATGTAGTAATGTAGTTTAAAAATATTTGAGAACATCGAGGTAGATTTTCAGGATGTTTATTGGTTTTTCACATTATTATTTGATCAATGGAAACTAAAAATTTATCATATCATGATCCATATTATATATTTGGTCAAAATATATAAAAGGAATTAATTGGATAGGTATTATCTGTGAATGAATAGGAATATCCATAAGAAAATAGAAAGATACCTAAAAATATATTGAATAAATTAATCTCCATGTGAAAGAGATAAGAGTATCAGGTGAGGGAAGAATTATTAATAAATTGGGAACCAATAATGGCTCATTATGGACATAATTGATTATTTTTTCATAAAAAAATTAATCAATTTTGTAGAATTATTTTGGAAATAAGAATTTCAACAACTATGTTGTGTTCACTGATTATGGAGGAGACGAATATGGGTATAGAAATATCAAATTTTCTTGTTTTAAGATTAATTATAAATTTTTTTAAAGAGATCTAAATATCTATAAACTATGTATAGATAATTCCCAAATCAAGGATAAATAGAGGAGGAATAATATGTAGTGACCCTCTAATGATGTTGAATCAACCCTATACAATTGTAAATTTGTAATCCTAGTCTGAGAGTGACCTAGCCTAAACTATTTAAAGGATAAAAAACCCTATTATCATTACTGTTATCAATAACAAATCGAGTGCATAACATAATGTCTTTTTATTTTCCAAGGACATATCACAATGAGGGAGATCAATAAAAATTAACATCTCCCTATTTACATTTTAAATTAATACGAAATAATATCATGAAACCAAATTTATATTATGAAACAAATCATAAAAATTTACCCTTGACGATGATAGGTTAGTAACCTTTATAAAAATAGAGAAATTAAGGGAACGAGTGTCTTTACTTTTATTAAAATTTCACACCTAGATTCACCAACCCACCCCCCCTCAAGGTAATCTAATTATCACTCATTATGAGAGTCATATATTTAGACACATAAAAAATCAGAGAGAGAATTAATTTTTTTATATGTTTTAAATTGATATATTTTTATATATACTCCAATAGTTATCTAATTTTAGAAATTTATATGCTTTATATTTTTCAAGGACAGTCTTCATTCAATGATTTTGATTATAATTAAACACCACCATATCATAAAAAAGCATTAATTAAAACATAATATAAAATATATAACTTGTAATTTATTTATAAAATATTCAATGTAATGTTTGACCAATTGATAAACATCGTCTTTTGTGGTTGATTTTCTAGAAAGAAATGTATTTAATCAATAAAATAAATCTTTAGAGTACGAGTATTGAATGTAATGAGCTTCCAATGATCAATGAAAATGAATAGGTTGGGAGAAAAACTAAAATATATTTTGAAATATTATATTATATATTTTATCCTCGACATCTTGGGTATTAATAAGAATTTTCCATCTGTTTGTTTCCTTTTCATACATTTTCTCAAGCTGGTCTATTATAATATAATATTCCTTTATTCCAATCACTAGTATTTTATATAAATGATTTATGATCTAATGAATATAAATTTATTCATAGTGGTTCCCATCTAAAAATATGAAAATATATATGAAAACAATTAAAATATTATTAATGTGTGTCTAAAATAGTTCATAATCTATTAGAAAAATAGATTACGAAAAAAACATCTTTTATACTTTTTCAACAAACCTTGTCAACCATCCTTAATTTTGGATTTCATTTACATTCTCTAGACAAAAAATATAAATTATACATGTCACATTTGTTCTTCAAAATAAAAAATTCACATATTATCATTGTAATAATAAGAAGATTTAATATTAATAAATTATAATGATAAAATTATAGAGTAAATTTAAATATTTCATTTATTTTTGGTTTGTTGTTTGAAGCATTATATTATTTTGATTTATTATTATATTTCCCCTTTTGTTTTCCCTGTATGTTATAACATTAACCAATTCCAAACATTTTCCATAAATATTTCGATTTTTCTTTAGAAAAAAATAAATATAAATGAACTGAAATCATTTTTGAAATTTATTTTTAAAATCCCAAATTCAAGTAATTTTAAGTATTCAATGGAATGGTTGATAGTGTGTAAATATGATAATTATGGGGAATAAGTAGACGAGTCTCATCTTTTCAGCCTAACGAATTGCTACTGAAATATAATATTTTCGAGGATTTTTGGTTCATAACATCTCTTAGTATATTTTACATTTTTCACACAAAAAAAGTGATTATTTGGTATTGGTAGTTATAAATCATGAAAAATTAACTTTTAATAATATTAGTCAAAGAATTATATCTTCATCTTCTTAATTAAAAAATCAATGAAAAAATTAATAAAAATTTTATTACTGAATCTATTAATGAATTTTAATGGGAATGAATACCATCAAAGACTGGGGAGAGGATAGATAAATATGGGGAGTTTTTTTTAGTATTATTTCATCCAAAAGAATCATTAACATTAAATTATGGGACAACTCAATATAATAATTATATTTTTAATGATGATCATTTATTCCCAACCATATATATTTCATTTTATTATCATTATACCCTTGTTCTTTTCATTTCTAAAACTATTTTCAAGGAAACCCACCAAAACTGACACCTCTAACCTGGCTATATTGTTTTGGAAACATCAGGGTCAATAAAAGTATTAATTCATCATGTTCAACTATGTAACACTATTTTAACTAAAATTGACAAAAAAAAATTGGTAACTCGGTATTCCATGTTAGGAAAAACTAATTTCATATAGATGAAAATATAATAATATCCTAAATATACCTAATTTCAATACCATTTATGTGTCATCATCTACATGTAACTCATTTTCATTGACACATTTAACATTTTATAGAAAATGATTTCAACTGAATATAGATTTGGATTTTGATGCAAAAATATACATATAAACAATGCAACAAACATATTTTTTTATTTCAGGACTAATAAATTATTAACGAAAATATAAAATACATTCCAATTTTTCAAGTGATGCATAATGTATCCTTGATTTATTGTTGGGATACGTTTTTTATGCATAATACTTCTTTTCAAAAACTATTTTTTGTTTTATAAATGAACAGTTCTCAGTCATAGTGATTATTACCTTTATTTCTTATTATTGTACTTCATCAATAACTTACATTAATAGTTTCCTCCTCCTGATGACTAATAAATTTGTTTCATCTTTCATAATTTATAATTTTTTAATCTATCTATGGTGGGTGTGAGTTTACCTTCCCTTTAATTTTTGTGACTTGATGGTTCTTGAGAGTTTTTAAAAAGACTCAATGATCCAATATAGAAAGAATTAATTCAAATTTCATTAGATATTTATCTCTTATAATTGTACTCAACATGGTATAATAATGATTAAATAAATGTTTTATTAATTTATTTCCTATTAATATAGATAAATTACATCATAATCTAAGCCTAATATCATCCCAAATGCATGCCTTCATCATGGGAACAACATTATTCCACATATCTACCTTAATCGTCACATGTATTTGAATGGAGAACCAGAACTAAATAATAAAATTTGAATTGTTTGGGATAAGATGTTATTTTGGTATATTTCATGAAACCCTATATCTTATCCCATTATTTCATGCCTTAATAAATTTTTAATTTTGTTACCTTATGAAAGTCCAGTTGATTCACTACCATAGGGTTTCCACCTCATAATTTTTCATTATTTTCAACATTTTCAATCTATTTTTCCTATGTATTATTATTTACAACATATATAGATACATTATTTTCATCTAAATTGTAAGAATTATTATGCTGATAAGCAGACTTTTCCTTAGTATTGGATGAATAGGTAAATGGAGGATCCATTATCAGTTAAGATAATTGAAATTTTAATATAATTAATATATTTTTTTTATAAAGATCTTTACACTACAATTTAATTTAATATATATTTAAATAAAGGCAACCTGATTATTAAAAAATTGATAGTTTCATTAATGATTGATGGAATCTGAACCAACTATCATGTATCCAAATACCCTCATAATGGTCCCTTATAACAAAAAACAGCCCTTCAACATTTTGACTACAATGAAATGATTTTAACATTGAATTTATGGGGACACTCTTACTATTATTTACATATGTTCATATCGTGATTTTGGTTGATAACATAACAATTGAACAATTTTTTTGTATGATTTTGGATATGAAATATTTATATAACCTATGATTCCATATTGGATGGTCTATACATATTTGTTTCTCTACTGATATCTTCATTCAAAAAATAAAAAATCATCGATTATAACTCTACCCCTATTATCAACCATCTTTCATTGAAGGACTATAACTTGGGATATTTTATAATCCAAATCCTATAGTTGTTTGATGACATGAAATTATGACTTGTTTCTAAATATTGTATTTACATTACTACATGTTACATGAATTGATTATTACAGTATAGGAAATACAATATTTTACATTGTAATATGTTTATCAATCTCCATAGAATATTATATAAAAAAATTATTTACATTAAAATTATAAGATGATACTTACAGATTTAGTCCTTTGGCCATCCATCGAAGTTGTTATGAAATTAAATATTGTTTTTTACTCCATAATTATGTAATCTCTATAATATCCTATAAAAATTATACTATGTTTTTTTATATCAACAATTTTTCCCTCAACAGATACAAATTCATAATAATTACACTGTTTGTTTCCACATATGAAAAAAACTCTAAATTGATATATTAAACATAAAGGGGATTCTTATCATGAACTTTAGTTGTAATAGGGACAACATCAATTCTAGAAATACTTTCACATAAAATCCTCCCATTATGAAAATATTTATAGTATACGAATGAACTCCCCACTAATTTGTCTTTGAACCACTTTCCAATTGATTGCTCAACAATATATTACACTAAAACAAAACATTCTTCATGAAATAGATTGTGGAAATATCTTTAATTATATTAATATACCATTCAATGGGGTTCATCCCACAATAATATGTATGAATAAATTTTTATATATTACTATCAATATGAATAAGAAAGTGAACCATTCTATGCATGAATGGTGGATGTTTGAACAACTCCAATTAATATAATAGGACAACAATCTAATTTACGACTTTTGTAAATTTATCCACCAATATAAATTTGATAAATGTTTATTTGAAAAATAATCAAACTTTATTAACTCATGCAAACAATTATTAGAATTGCTAAATGTAATGCTACATTCCTAAAATCAAGATTCAAAAAAGGTTGTTCATGTGTTTTCTGATCCTTGAACATTATATTAGTCACTGAAAAAGTAATATTAATATTTGATGAATACTACTCTAAATCCTCAACATATTTTATCATATTTCAATAAGTAAATATATATTTACTATAAAGTATGTTTTTTGTTTGAGGAATAAAAATCCATATTTCAACCTTAACTAGTGCCGACTCTTCTCATATCCCCATTCCAATCATGTCAAACATATCCTTAATGCCACCTTTTTATTCAATAGATATATATACAAAAAAGATGACACAATTACATATATATTTTAAATATTCACAAAATTGATTAAAAAATTTATGTATAAAAAGTTAACATATGGTAATTAAAAAAATGATATATTTTTATAATTACTTTTCATGGGTTTTTAAGGAAGACATACTAAATGGTGTTAAATTACCCATTTCATTATAAATTTTTTATCACATATTAATTGAAATGCTGTTATAAATTCTTTATAATTTTTATATAATAATTTTATCAAGGAATTATATTGATTTCATGAGGTTATAAATTATTGAAATCCACGAAACACGGTGTTTTGGGGTTGTTTCAAACTAACTATGTTAAAACATTGACGAAACGTGGGGCACCCGTGGTTTCAAGTAATTATATATGTTGAAAATTTTCTAAGGATAAAGAGACATTTATCATCCAAAAGAATTTGGATATCAATATATAATATTCATTTATATAGGCATCAAACAATGTAACACCTAAACCATATAATAACTTCAGATCATTGATCAATGGATGAAAATAAAAATCAAAATCATTACCCAATTATTTTGTGTCAAATATGAAAACCAAAGACATAAGTTATTTTAATTCATTCATTACCATGAAATAATTATATAAATTTGCAACAAAACATTACATGTATTTTGTAACTCTCCAACCCTAGAATTTCAGAACTTGTGAATTACATTATTATATATTCATTTATACAAGCTTTAAATACCAAGGGACCATACTATTTAAGAGTTTTATAAACCATATTACATATATAATACCCATATTTCATTGTGAAATAGAAAATAAAATATGATACATAAGTTTATAAAATGAAATTCACCATTTAAAGCTTATTCAATGATTTCCTCTTCATAATCTAGGGAGAAGAAACATAATAATTGTCAGTTCAATTTGACAATAATGGTTTGTAAAGTATAAAAAACTCAATAAATAAGAATAATAAATATTTAAAGGTAAATAACATATAATAGGGTCCATTAAAATATCGGGATAAGTAAGAATATGTATAGAATGGTAGGAATTTAATACCCATACTGTTTAATCAATGGACAATGAATTTAGTAAACATTTCAATAGGTCAATGAAAAATTTCATAGAATAATGATATTTTAAAAGCTGGAAATTATATAATATTAGAAGTCATGTTTCTTGAACATTAACCATCATAACCTCAGGATATATTCAAAATACAATTATAAAATTATGATTTGGCCAACTGATTCATCTCGTGAGACTGTTGATGCATCGAGGGCCTATCTATAACCATTCACCAACCATATATTTATGTAAAAATATTTCCTCATACATCGAATAGTTGATTGAATTAATAAATAGAATCCATTATCACAAAATATGTATATTTAATAATGTTTATATATTTACCAATTTTTGTCCTAGTGGAGGATACATTACTAAAAATGGGTGTAGGCATTGTTTAATATAAATACCACTAAAATAACCTTAAGCATGTTCATTTAATTTTTTTAATGATTTCAATGTGTCACATGCCAATATGAAACATTTGAATCATAATTACCATTAATGAATATCATTACATGAAAATGATTATATCATTAAAATATAGAGATTCATGAAAAAAGATGTCAATGGAAAATATATGCACCATAGAAATGTTAATTGGTGCATAATGACAAATTTGTCTTAATAGAATGTACATTGAGAAGAAATATCAGAACGTTAGTATAACTTGTCACATGTGCAATTATATTACATAATAATAAAATTATATTAATTATTTACATTCTGGATAACCTTTTCAAAGTTTATTATTTATTTAACATCACTTATTACAATTATTTAAAAAACTAAAAAAACAATTATGATTATATCGTCTGGTTTGATGAAATTCACTTTATGTGTCCAAAAAAAATTTAGTAGATCAAATATGGTCAATGTTATAATAATACAACCATATAAAAAATAATAATAATGATTTAATTCTATTATTAATAAAAGAATTATAATTTGAAAAGCAATTTTAAATTATGGATTTGAAAAATGAACCATTGTTACAATCATAAAGATGTTCGGTCATACGTGCGGATAATTAACATTTACATATTCCAAGTATCAATATTGAATGAATGGATGTACAATAAATCTATCATGAGTTATCATTATATCATAAATACAATATTATTTAGTCATATATAATTATATATAGAACTATTTTCATGTAAAAGGAATCACATTGTGTGGAGGAGGTAGTAGTCTACATTACCATGAATGGCGTTATCAATTCATAAGTGTGTGAATCGGTAATAAATAAAATGAATTATATTATATTTCTAGAAATGTAATTATTTAATTAAAATATATTTTTTTATTTATATTATAATTTTTTAATTTAAATATTTTTTCATATGATTTATTTAATATGTTAAATAATCATAGAGATTTTAGGGGGTGAAATTCTAATCTTCCAAATATAGATGTTATTATATTTACACAAAATGGAATGTATAAAAATATTTTTTATAAAATAATTGCAAAAAAATAATGAGATAATAAATAAAATATATATAATATATCAACATATTATCCTTCCTAATTCCCTACCTTGAATGTATGTAGTCAATAAATTAATAACCATTGCTTCGTGAGGCTGTAGTTCATCGTACACATAAACATTAAGATCAACAAAAGTTAGATTGAAGTAGTGTGAGTGTAGGTTTATCCTTTTGAATAAATAAATAATATAAAAATTTTTTATTTTGGTTTTTATATAAGCTTGTAATAAGATGATATGATTGTATGAGAATGGAAATGAAACTAATGGTCTTAAAAAAGACATTATCTCATTTGGGTAACACTATGATTGCACAGAAGAGTTTCCATAGATAGATTTATTCCACAGGAGAGGATTATAGGGTTATGTTATCGAATTTTAGGAGATATTTTGTTATATATAGGTCAATAAAAATTTAATTCACAGGTTTGACGAAGAGGGATGAGATTTGGCCAATTTATATTGGAGGAGGTGTTGAACTCTAATAAAATTGGAAACATGAATTCCACACATTTTTTCCCTCTTAAATTGGATCAGATAAAAGATAAAATTGATAAAATTTCGTATAAGGTATATATATGTCCATCTCATGGATATTAGACAACTTTGTAGGTAATTTTTCCCCTTGAGATTAATGTTTCATCCGGTTTATTTAATATCTCCATAATCATTGTAATTAATTTCAATTACATTAACTAGTATTTTTCGTGGAAAACTATATTAACCATATTAGTAATTATAAAATAATTTTTTTCTAAATATGGAATCAATTTTTACTGAATACAAAAATATATATGGCGGAAAATAATTTAAAATTAATCCTACAAACACTATTATAATACATAGTTTTAATGTCAAAACATCTTAATGTTCGCGTTGTTTCTATATTCTATTTAATAATGGAATTGATTCCAATGAACTATAACTATTTTATTTACTAAAATTATATAAAATTAAACACAAAAAAATTCAAATATAATTTTTCCATAAAAATAAATTAGATGAAAATGATGTTATTAATTAAAATTAATTTTCTTCCACCCATCATTAAAATTAGAAGCTTCAATGAAAAATATCAACTATAAACCATAATAATTTTGTTGTTTTGATTTTGAATATGATGATTATTTTGAAATATATAGTATATAAAATATCCTAAAATTGTTTTAAAATTGGTTCTCTATTAAATGGTCATAAAACTACCTCAATAAATATATTATTTTTTATGCACAAAAATGTTATTGTTCTTATATTATTCCTATCAAATATATTGGATAAATCTGAAAAATATTTTATTGAATATATAACATATATTTTTTCCATAAAATCATCTACAATGAGTATTGTAATTACATTATTAAGGTAAAACTCTTTTGGATACACAAAAATGGGTTTTTAGGAAAACAATTCCATTATATTAAATTTGTTCTAATATTCGTTTATAATATATTATTATATATATTATTCATTTTATATTTTTAAAAACAATAAATTTTCATATGTTAGTTATTTCTATTAACAAAATCTCATTTAACTAATAGATTATGTCTTATAAAATTAAATAATAATAATTTATTAATATATTGTTCAATTAAAAGATGGCATTGTGTGTAATGAATGCTATTGAATAAGGTTATTGTTACTTGAATGAAATTATAACATAGTGTTTTTGTGCATTTCATTATATAAAAAATATTAAATTTTTATAAAATATTTATTATATTGTAATGTCTTGTGATATTGAATTTCCATATGTGATTACTGTTGCGTGTTATAAAAGCAACCCAAATATAATTTTAGTACATTAAAATTTTGGGGTGTTACATTCTTCCCACCTTAATGAAATTGCTTCTTCAAAATTTAAAATTGACCGCGTTAGTCAATTTATTTATATATATTAAAATAATATTGTTGAAAACCCACCACATTGTTACAGTTAAAAAAGATATTATTTATATGCGAGAATAGAGATTACATTGGTCGTGTATCTAGGTTCCATCATTAGAGAACATAGGTGGGAAATGGAAAAAATGGATACAAGAAAAAAATATTAGAATCATGTTCTAATGGACGGTGCTGCTGAAAATGTATAGATGAATGTTTTACAAAAAAACTATAAATTAAAGGTGTTAATTATGATCATTGATATTATAAAAATGATGATAATATGAAAAAAACTCAATTCCATTTTTCCTAGTGTTTGGGAATTAGTAAATCCATAGGAATACAAGTAAATATATGTCCCATTAAACACAATCTTATCCCTTGGTTCTTATAAGAATTATTTCTTCTTTTTCTCATATATATTGATATAATTCAACATTATCTTATATTTTCAAAAGATCAAATTCTACCATTTCATAATTGATTACATTTAACAAAATATTATTGTCCAACACTTTATATATAAGGTAATTCAATATTAAAATAGTTTAATTATAATTTTACTTCAATCAACATGGAATTTATCTATAATCATCACACACCATATATGTGAACACCATCATTAGGAATTGCCTAGAAATATGGTAATGGCCTGCATTACTATAATATTAATTCGGTAACATGAATTATTGTGTCTTCCTTCAGAAAAACACATGATATTGGATATTTTATATAAATAAAAATAAAATTAAGCTCCATAAATTATAAAATTAATAATTTCTCATTTCTATAGTAATAAGAACATTCCGGATTTATGTTTTCTAAAAAATTAATTTCCCCATAGAAAACTCATTTTCATAAAATTAAAAACATATGAAGGGTTATTTATTCCTTAAACAAAGTGTTTTCCAAAAAAAAATAACTTTTTACTAAATATATTTGATTGGAACGAATTAGTATACAATATCAAATATTTAGTGAAATAATACTATAAGAAAATAAAATCATATTTAATAAATCATATGTTGTTAAAAAAAGTAATATAATATTAAAAATTCATTCATATATCCAAATATAGAGGATCATGAATCATTCAACTTAAGTTGTGTCAATAACATATACATGAACTTTATCACTTAGATTCTTCTAAGGTATGTTCCCTTGTATCTTTTGGAGTTCATTTTCACAGTTCCCCATATTCTTACATTTTTTTATCTTAATAATAGAATTTTTATTTTTCCATTGTCGTTATATATCTTGGTTACGATTATATCAAAACTTATAAAAATTCTAATTCCCATCACGTATTAAATATCATGATTATTTCCACATTTATCTTATGTGGAAAAATCCCTCTTCCCTTATTTGTGGACTAATCCACATATTCATGGTGCTCAGATGAACTTTTTTCCATTTTTTTTCCTTGGATCATATTGATTATATAAAATTCATTCTTTGTCTTTATGGAAAATAAAACCATTTCATCACCTAATTAAATTTGTATCTAGAATAATGGATTTTATAGATTTATATTAAGACATTAAAATAAGTAATCATTCATTCACTTTGTGTTGCGGATGAAATCTATTTCACACTGTTCTAAACTTGTATTCTTAGATTAATATTCTACAACACAATCATTATAATTTATTATTAAACTAAGAAAATTTACCTTTATATTGCTTTTTTAAAAGTGATGAAAGTATTTATTGAATAATTTTTCTTTAGAATCCCCCCATTTCATGAGTTATATTTAATCATTCTACCAAGTATTCTTGATCAATGACCATAATTTATCTTCATCACCTTGGATACATTACACTTTAAATGTATATGTTTCCTTTTCATCGCATCCAAATTTGATATATATATTCTTCAATAAAATATTCTTTTTCTATGAAACCATTAGATTATTCGTCCATATAAATGATCAGGGACTATCTCAAATAAAATGACATAATGCTTGATAATATCAATATGGGAAATTTTTATCTATCCTAGTAATGATATTTTTCATAACCTGATTTTTCTGTCTTAATATCTCTGAATAATTTTTAGTTCCAATAATAGTTGTATTGGATTTCATAGTTAGGAAATATCTAAATTAACCAAGAGGATGGATACTATTATTTTTTCCAGGTTTATTTCTAAAAAATTGTATACACAGAATTTCACATAAAATAATGAGCATTATAGAATGAAAACTATGGGTTAAAATTGAACATAAATTGATTGTTTTATTGATCACTAATATTATATTCATAAAAAATTATTCAGGGGTAAAATTAATTTTAAAATCATTCATTATTTTTTGTAATAAAAAATTGATATATGTAAAGTGTATCCCCCAGGAGTGTCAGACCAGTTATGCATTAAGGATTTTTCTCATGTACCATGTAATATACAATCATTCCCAACGAACCATGTTAATTTTTTTACTCCAAGGAAAATTAGTTCCAGAACCAAATCCACCTGTAGTATATGAACATGGATGTATTTCTATAAAGTCTAACACAATCTATATCTTAACAATATTATATGATGTTCTTCTATATTAATAATCATAGCCTATATTAAGGTTATGTTCATTGATGTATGTTTTCTAAATATATTTTCCAAATATTCTACACGTTCTATGCTAATTAAAACACTAATAAACTATCCCCAGAAGCCAATAGATGATTTATTACTTTATTACATTATAATAAATAAAACATTCAAATCCCAATGGAATAAATTGTGTAAAATTTGTTTAATAGAACATTAGATACATGGTACCCATGAAAAATTAGAAAATAAAAAATAAAACAATATAGTTATGAAAATAAAATGAACTGAATCCATGAAAAAAATTATATTTTATATTCTTCATAACTAGGGAAGAAGAGTCATAATATTTTTTTTCTCAAATTAAAAAAAATAACGTAAATAGGTTAAAATAATAAACAAATGAGAATAATTAATATAGAGGGGTAAATAATATATAATTTATTCCATTAAAAATAATAATTGAGGAAAAATCAATATTATAATTTATTATATTGAGACAAATGACATTTAATCAATGAACAATGAATGAAATTCATCTAGAGATATGTCAACACAAAATATCATTAATAATAATGATATCTGAATTAAAGGGAATAATTTAAATATGATTCCATGTACCTAGGAAATGAACCATTGTACCTTCAAGATATATTTTCAAGATAGATTAAACTACTCTAATTTGTTAAATAGAATAGTCTCATGTGAATATCGATGTATACGTGGATATCAATAATGATGCACCATTCATAATTTCCATTCGAAGGAATTCGTTATATATAAAATAAGCAGTTTAATTAACAAACAATGTTCCTTATCGGAAAATACCCATATAGAATATAGGTTATATATATTTCAATAATTCTCCCATTGGTGGATAAATAACAATAATGGGTTTTAACATTTATGATTGGATATAGCATTATCATAAAATTAAAATATTCTTTGTGAAAATAATATTTACACATTCCAATGTATCTCACACCACCTTGAAACATATGATTCATAGTACCCATGATGGAAAATTATTATATAAAATTTATAATATATGGAAAATAAGTAAATTAATGACATAACATGTCAAATAAAATTATATACACCATATAAAATTAAATTGGGGCATAATAACAAATAAGGCTCAAAAGAATGTAAATTGAGACAAAATCCCTTAAAATGAGGCTGACATGTCACATGTGAATTCATATTCATGAACAAAAAAACATATGGTAAATATTTTCTTAACCTTGATAACCCTTTTTATGATTATTATAAAATTTACAACATTAATAAACTTCTATAAATAACTATTTTTAAACTAATTTTATATAAGGGGTTTTTACCATATACAAGTAATGTGTCCAAAAGAATATTTCTAGATAGTCTATGGTCAAAGAGATCATTATATAAAAATACCATGTCTAATAATCATGAAATAATTATCATTTTTGAAAATAGAATATATTTTTTATACTAATCATGAAATATTGTAATGAAAAATGAAAAATGTTACAATCATTGAGATAGTAGGGCATTCATACAGAAGACTAACATTCCTATTTTCCAATGAACTTTGTTGAAAGAAGGTAAGTAACATAAATATTTTCATAATGAAAATTATATCATTAATATCATATTATTTATTCATATAAACTTATATATAGAATTATTATTACGAAAAAGTACTCACATAGTGTCGAGGAGGCTATAGTCCACACATGCACTATTGATGTTATCACTTTTTAACTGTGTCAAAATGTAATAAATAAAATTAAATAAATTATATTGATTTAAATGTAATTATGTAATAAATATAATATTTACTTCATTTATGTTACTTGGTTTTAATTAAAAACATATTTTATACATTCCACGTACAATGTGAATGAGTAACATTTCATTGATGATGCGGTAGTCCACACTTCCCAAAAGGATGTTATCATATTTACATCAAATGTGATGTATAATGGTATGTTTTATAAATGAATTAAAGATGCATAAATCCATAATAAATATCATATATAACAAATATTAACATATTTTATATCATAATTCCCATCCATTAAGGTGGTAATGTATAAATGAACAATCATATTTTCATGAGGCATAAGATCACCATACAAATAAACCACATGTTCATTACCTTTTTGATTAGGGTGTTTTTGAATGTTCATATAACACATAGAATGATAAAATCCTAGAATATTTATTATTTCTATTATTTTATATAATCATGTAATAATAATATTTTTGGGGTTAGATAATGTAAATAAAACTAAGGATCTTATGGAAAGATGTTACCTCTTATTTGGGTCAATCCTTTTGGTTTCCCCAAAGGTATTCCAAAGATGAAATTATTACCAAGGAAATGATTCTAGGATTATGTTATGGATGTTGAAGACATATTTTTTAAATATTTTTGAGAAAAAAATTATTTATGGCATTGAGTAATTGGGAAGAGATGAGGCCATTTTTATAGTAGAGGAGTTTCACTCTTGAAATTTAATGAAATAAAATTCCAACTATTTTTTCCCATTCAAAGTGGATCAAATAATTGTAATAATTCTATGCATGGTATGATAAGTTTACAATATAGTCATATAACTTTTTGGGGAATCTAAAAAGGTCATTTAGGCTCATAAGGTTATTGTTTAGTCCCATATCAAGCTTAATTTCACCTATATTGTGGTTTTTAATTTTCATCACATTAAGTAATATTTTTTTTAGAAAAAAAAGTTTTAAAATTTATATAGAGTAAAAATTATTCTAATTAAAATATGTAATCCTAATTTATAATTTCAAAAAACACATTTGGTAGAAATAAATTTAAAATTAATCCCTCCAACTGGACAATAATGCGGGTTTTTAAAGAAAAAAACATCCAAAAGCTCGAAATATTTATATATACAATTTTAATTTCAAATAGATTCCAATGACCTACAATAGATTATTATATAAAATACAAACTAATTCATATTTAATACTATGAAAAATATAATATATTCTTATAAATAAATAAGATTAAAATCTACTTTTGAATTAAAATTTATTTTTTTACTATTCATTATAAAATGATATTCATAGAAAGATTTCAAAAATTCATCCTTATGTAAGTATAATTTATAAATTTAAAATATTTTTGTCTTTCTAGCTTATATAGTCATTAATATTAAAAAAAATGGATTTAAAATAGAATCTTCATTATAAAAATGTAATGTTCCCTTTATAAAAATGTTAGTTTTTATTCATAAAATGGGGTTTGTTTTATTTTTTTGTATATAAATATATTGAATAAATATAATTTTTTTTATTTAACGTAATATACATAAATTTTTCATTAAAATCATCTACTAATATAAATTTTAGAATTTATCTACTTTGATGACCACTAAGACAGTTGCAAGACCAGTGGAATACATGGCCTCAATCGTGTCTTCACGTCTGCAAGAGGCTGGTACCTATTAGTGAGGGTATTATG
Source organism: Viscum album (assembly GCA_963277665.1). NCBI lineage: Eukaryota > Viridiplantae > Streptophyta > Magnoliopsida > Santalales > Viscaceae > Viscum > Viscum album. The sequence goes on from OY728136.1 coordinate 1,066,663,259, forward strand.
AGCTGATATAAGGCAGAAAATTCCAACATATAAGTGTATTATAGAGGAAAATAAGAATCAAATAATACATAATAGCGGAAAAAGTAAATAAAATGTTTACAATAATAAAGCAGAAGACAAATGTTTTTATAATAGTAATAATATTGAACAATTCCAGTACATAAAAAGCATCCATAGTGGTGATGATACATAAGAAAAAATAGAAAAAAATATAATTAATGTTTCATAACATTATATAAATCATTTAAATTAATGGATTAAAAATACCCAATCCGATCTCTATGAGTATCCTGAGATCCAGCTCAGTCCTTTACAACTAACCACTACGTACAAGCACCCAATAATGAGAAGTCAACCAAGATCTGAAGTCCAGCAATCAATAATGTCTTAATTGGTACACTAGTCTAATAGAGCCCCCATAATGGTGTGAGAAATAAATCTCAATATCCCATCACCCACATTAATTATCCCAATCATGATATTGAAATAAAAAAAGAATAGAACTCCAATATTTATCTGTGCAGAGCATTAAAAAAATTAAATAATAATAGCCTGATCTGTGTTCCTAATGGATACCCTCCCCTTATAACCTTCTCAGTATAATCCTGAAATCTAAATATTTTACTTGTGCAATCCATAATATGTGTAAAAGTGGATAAGTTTTCAAGGCAACCCAAAAAGATGAACACTACAATGTTGTGATTTGCGTTGGGGTTTAATTCAAATTTCATCATTCAAAAAATCTAATATGTCCTAGAAAATCATCACACATGAATATGAATGATCATAAACTTTATGAATTATATACATCTTATATGAATAAAAACCAAAATAGATAATCCATTAAAACTATGGGTGGAGTCTTGTTTCCATTAAAAAGAGATCAAAAAAGAATATAAGGTATCACATTGGGAACATCCAATAATATAATGCAACCGAGTCTATGCTAGGTGATACATATGGTGTCCCATGAAACACTATATGCCATTGTAACTATAGATACTGAACCAGTTATCACAAATGTAGATCGAGTATCGCCCATGGAATAGAATAATCTTCTTTATCAAAAGGTCTATCCACGACATCCCCCTTGTTAACAAGTATCACTACAGATTATAATAATCTACCAAGAGTACCTTTCCTGGAAACCGAAAGCATCACCCCCAACATGTAGGCTAGAAATATTTCAAGCATACATAGTACTACCATGAATCCTTAATATCGATTGGATGTTCTTTCTCAACTTGTGAAAAAATAACCAAGTAGCCAAAGAATATTTCAAGGATAACATCAATATACATATCACATGGAATGAATATATATAAATAATGATATCAAATAATCACCATAAGCCACATTCTATTCATGCATCCATGTAAAATGTTACACAAAATCAAAATGGACTAAGAAATTTAGTAAGAATGTACCTCAAGTATCTATTCCAAATCACATGGAAGAATCAATAATAATAAATAAGGTTAAAAAAATGTAGATACATGGTATATTATCTAACAATTAAATTCAACCATAACCACATGGAATTTAAATGCCTTTAACATTATGTCATCAATGAAACCTCAAGGATTCAAGATATCAAGATTGACCCTATATATTAGATGAACAGGACAAACAACATTGGAATAAAAAAATATACACAACAATATAATCAGGGCAGAATGATAAGAACATTGAAACTTCATTGTCAAAGGGATAAAATCATGGATCAATCCCCATTATGAAAAAGTTATCCTTTTATAACATTACTCCATATTACCACACATTTACCCAAGGTGAAACACAAATCAAGGAAATGAAAAAAAAATTAAATTTAGGTTAGTCACACCCAAAGGGGTGGCCAAGTTGTATGGAGAACCCCATCAGTTAGGTTTCTCCACATGTTAATGTAACAATAGACACAAAAGTTCAAAAAATAATTTAATATGAAATAACATGTCATAACTAGATAGTTTTGGTTACTATCACAGTGGTGAAACATGAAATTACTACTAAAATAATATAAAATATGATTGATTATCCACACTAGTAATCCTTATTTATATGAAAAATGATTCAGTTTATTAGATAGGCCAATGTACAAAACCCGACATTTAAAAAATTCCATGAAAATTCTTATTATAATATTTAAAATGGGAATGCACTAACTTTCCATTAAACAAACATGAAAAAGAAGGCTTATGGAAAAATCAAATCATAACTAAGAATGATTTGAATAACTATATCTAATTTTCTTCATGGTGAGATTGAACCTAATTTAAAGGGGTTTTATTACAAAATAATCAATATATATTTCTAAAAAATACATTATCTTAATTAATAATTAATTTCAATTCACCAAATGTAATGTTTTAATAAAAACTAACTTATATTGAAAAACATTAAATAATGGTGTGATGAAACATGAAATTAATTAATTTATACTCTCATAAATTTAAAACCAAATATAATGTGATCATATTTAAAAAACTATTCCAAGAAAAACACATTGGAAAATTATGAATTAAGAGAAGACTGCTTGAAGTTACTGCTACCCCCTTCTAGAATATGCATATTCCAATATATATATGGGATCATAGCCCTAATATACTTGTTTTAAAGGCTAGTAATATGTGCATGTGTATCCTTACATGTATTCATATATTTATACAGATGTCTCCTCTCACCCGTTAATGAATTCTCATATTATATGTAATCTAACAAAGCCATATATATATACATTCACTTCCATAGATGAATATACAAATAATGGAAGAACCTAGATATATGTATATCTACCAATGCATATTTGGTGAGTCTCCTATGATCTTGGTGACTTGAAACAACCCAAAAAGGTCCAAAAAACTTTAAATATAACTACTAGGGACTCAAAACAACATAAAGACCCTAATAGAATGGTCCAAAACAACTCCATACAATATAAAGCATACCTCAGATAGTGGTGGATATTTGAATCAACCCCATCTTCTAAAATATCGGTGTTGGATGCAATAATAACAATTAATACATATCTGAGGACCATTCTCACGCCAAAATACCAATAAGAAACTTATAAATCGGTCTACTGCAAACCCAAGTGTTTCAGCTAAATAGTGTAGTGCGATGGGGATACCAAAATCAACTAGAGTACGTGATGAAAAGGGATGATAATTCCTTACCTATTTGATCTGATGATGAACTATTGGATAATCATGATCAAATATAATAAAATAAGAGGACATAAGGGAGGAGTCACATGTGGACTTGAGATAAAGGTGGGTTCTATGATGCATGATTCTCATGGGGAGAGGGTATATGAGTGTCATGCGTGAGGGGGGGGGGGGGGGAAGGGGGAATATGTTTTCTTAATAAAATAATAAATAATATTAATAATAATATTTTTATTATCATTATTATTATCATTAAAATATTTCAATACTATTTTATTTTTTTTTCATTTCATTTCATTTAATTACTATTTTTTAATTTGTATATAATTTAAATAAAATGTATTAAAAAATCCATCACAATGTTATTGACTATCAACAAATATATACCATTTCATTGTTTAAAAAGAGAATGATACCCAGAAAACCAAAAATAATAATTTTCTCTTATAATATTTTCAACACATTCATAACACGAGATGTTACAAGCTCCCCTCCATAGAACATATTATCCCTTAGAATAATTTTGAAATAATGAACACATCATCAGGCCAACATGCATCATGATTTTTTTTACAATTATAATTTCAAATTGTCCAATTTCGTTTGCAAACTCCCAATGCCCCATTAATCAATGATTTAATCACAATTTAATTAACATATTAAAACTCGAGCCCATGATTATTTTCTAACTAAAACACATATATAAAACATAATTTATCTTGGTTCAAGAGATACAAAATCATATATTATTCAAATTAAACATATAATAATTTTAATCACCACCTTATTTTTTATTATTAGAAATATGATATTTACAAACCATTATACCCCCACTATTGAAATAGAAATCAACGATTAAAACATTTTCAAATGACGCTTCTAGAATGTTATTTAAACCAATTGAATAGGTGATTCCTTAATGAAATCATTTCCATGTCCAACCATCTATACTTGAAATTCCCAAATCAATACACACTGCACTCACCTCCACATGATCATGTGCCTTAAATTTTCCATCTTTAAATGTAAACACCAATAATGTTTATAAAATAATGTTCAAAAATGGCTTAACATTAATGAATATTCCCAGGTGAGATGAATGAATCATTACAGACAGACCTTCCACTCAATCTCCATATCCATCTCACATTTACCATTAACATGCCCACCCAAATACATACCTGAATTCTAGAATCATATCTTAGTCTAACCGTCTTCTTTCCATTTAAAAATTTTAATTCCTTTAATCAATTAATGTGTAATCCCAAACCAACCCATGGGAATCATCACACCGTTTTTAAATACCAACTTTGGGACAAACAACATGTCTTAGTGAACCTCATATTTAAACAAGTATAGTCCAATAAAAAATCTAATGTGGTTAAAATTACATGCTTGCAATGTGGCCTCGATCCAAGAGAAAGACATCCACATCATATTATTCAATGATGATAGAGTAGCAACCTCCTATCCATAAAGTCAAAGGAAACAACTTTTTATTGAGAAACCATCCAAGGATTTCCTACATGGGATCCAAAGGATCATTCAGCACTAAAAAACTACTTGATAACATCCACATGTCTACAAACAACATGGGGAAACCAACCAACAATCCAAAAAATTTCAAATCATTACTATAGTAAAAGACCAACACTCCCTTGGGGTATCAAGGATGATGTCGTGAGAGGGGACTTGCTTCTTGCAACATAGGGTACTCATAGAGGAGTTTGATATTAAACGAAAATTCTCATGATAGTCCCACCATATCAAGATAGAGTGCATGATACCATTCTAAACCAATACACTTAAACATAGTAAAATAAAGGATGAATGATTTCAGTTTGACAACATTAGAAATAATTTCATCTTCACTTGATGAAACCCCAGTACTAAGGGATAAACATTCATTTTTCCACCTAAAGAACCAAGTGATAGTTCAAGATTTTCCACCAATTATACCCATTAAAAATAGTGCTTCTCAAGGGTTGTGTACACCTCCAACAAGATTAAAATCAGGATTTAAAGTAAGGACTGACAAGATTAAAAACCCTTAATCCACACAGGAAAGTATGCCATACCATCAAGTCTATAATGGTCCACCTTTGTTGTGCTTCTCCAACTTGGAATGACTTATTTATCAAATTCTACATGATGCACCCCACAATTGAGTATCCATTATATTGAAATAAGATATATATATATATATATATATATATATATTAACCATCACACAAAATTTTTTACGTGTTATATTGGATTTAGATGCACATGTGATGATCCTCCTAGCTGCAGTCATGCCTTTTTGAGAAACTATTATAAAACAAAAACCAAATAGATCTCTATCAAAGATAACCATGACATTAGGTCACCATCCCAATCATTCCCAACAACCTGTATATTTAATGATTATGTCACTCTAATCTAGAGATTACCAGAGATGGTACGAAATAACATGAGGCTCAATATTTATACACAAGTAATTAGTTAATTTTATCATTTAAAAACTCGACGGGAACCGTGTACATGAATTCATACTACCCCGATGATTTACAAGCAAGGATACACATGTTAGATACTATTATTTAGGATTTTTTAAAATAAATTCATGTATTATATGTAGTTCATTGAGATCAGGTTCAGGTCACATTATCACAAAAAACTAGAAAACATACAAACAGACTCTTTAGATGTCCAAATAAATGAAACAAGGTCACATGACCAACTAAGAAGGTGAACATGGCCTTTTAATGTCCAACCAGTTGAAACTATAAAATCTAGATTCTCACACCCATATTATAGGCAATGAAATAAATAACCATCTTTCCTATTATTTTTGAAGAAAAAGTGGTTATATAAAGGACAACAGCACCCAAACGTCACAAAATGTTATCTAGTCAGTGAATAAAAAACAATGACTATTATTCATATGATGGTCCATCCCTCATGATAGAAGAATGTGTCCACCCAAAGTGGGGCCGCACTAAAAAATGTTTCTAGGACCAGGAAATGATCATCTAATCCATTTATAAAATGAAAAAATATATAAAACTCGAACAGATCTCTTTCAATGTTATTGGCGGAGAATTATGAACTAACCTTACAGAAGAGTTTCAAAGAAAGAGAACCACATAGGGTTTACAATCCATTATTTTAAAATATTTCCAAAATAAAAACATTTAACATTTAAAATGATTAAAACATAAAATCAATTACCCATTTTAAAAGAAAAATAACATGGTAAATTGATTTAGCTATAAAATCAATGAAAAAACATGAATGTATTTTAAAAAATTAATGTTTATCAATTTAACATTTAATAACCTGTCATTATTATTAGTTAATTTAGCATATAATTTTCTTTTTAATATAAATAGCGACCCACATGGGTCCCATTAAGCCAACCTAGTTCCACTAATAAGAATCCCAATAGAATCATCTAAATTGTAGTAATTACAAACACCAAAAAGTGTTATCCCCGTAGAATAATCCAACCAACATACATTTTTATGATAGTTTTTCATTAGAAGATTATAAAATTTATTTAAGATTAAAAATAAATAGGTCATAAATTATAACTATTTAAAAATATAACATAGTTAATTTTAATTGTTTGGTGATATGGGATATATTTTATTATGTTTTGAAGTGTCTATAAAATTCATAAGTTGAACATTGAATCCATTAATAATATAAAATTAACAATGATATTTTAAACAATATAACCATTTTCACATTAATATTCTATGATATTACAATATCATATATAATTATTTAATTACATGGGTTACACTTTTCTAATTATATGATTCAACTAAACCATATAACTGAAAATTATCTCAGGTTTAAAATCATAACCAATTAAAAAACACCATGAAATAAATAACATCACAACAAAACTAGAATATAATCATAAGTAGCTAATGAAATGGAGAAATTTTACAAAATATGATGAATGGAATATTAACACAAAAGATTATTTTGTAATAATTATTCATAAAAAATATGTCATATCACTAATGGAACAAAATCTAAATTATCAAGTAGCCTACATATGAAACTACAAGGAATACGATATGCATGTCATGAGAATATCAATGTGACTAAAATTATTCATGTAATAGATATTCCATTATTTTCCATGCCAAAAGTAAAATACCATAATCATATAAATAGATAAGAAGTCAAAAATGAACCATTAAATCAAGGATAATTCTCATCAATTGTAATAAAAATAGCATGAACATCAATTCCATATCCTGACGACTTGGTCATTTCCCATAAATGGGTTGATCAGTCATAGGACAAAATATTTACGAAGAACCTTAATATTCATATTCTCTAGTATAAAATCTCAAAATAGTATGGAAAGTGTAAAATACATTTGATACAACTTTGTAACATCATTAACTAGATGACCCGTAATATGGTAGATAGACTGGTGGGTTACATGTTCTAAAAATCATATCTATGTATGCCAGAGTTTCCTAGACATTAGTGACAGAATCCAGATGTGATGTTGGGGATATTATACCATCATATCAGAGTATTATTGTTGTTAAACATAAATTAAAGATAATTTAAAAGAATATGTAGCAAAAAAATAGCTAATAATAATGCAGTGTAAGATAAATCATACCACAAACGGATGTGGAAAAATGAATCTACCAAACCATGTTTTCCTTTAGAATTCAATGTGAAAACAAGAATGAAGCCATATTGGGAGACCATCCCTAAGAAATAATACAAGAATAATGAAAAATATTGATCAACCCCAAACCATAGGTTTTTGGATCAATATTTAGGGTGATGGGGAGTCTAAAATTGGCTTGAATAAAGGTAGAAAAAATAAGTGATGTTTTTACCTTAGGGATCATATGATGAAATAGTGTAAAACAAGGATGAAATTGAATAAGAGAAAAGGTATGAGGGGAGGCATCATACATGGGCTTGACAGGGAGGTAGTGTTGCATAACATGATACACTCGAGGAGAGGGGTTGGGTGTGTCTCATATAAGGAGTGTTTAAGGGTGAATATTTTGTCTCAAAACCTATAAAAAATAATAGAAATAATATTATTATTAATTATAATAATAAAAATATTATTATAATTATAGAAATAAATATATTATTATAATTGTCATCATTAAATTATTTCATTTTTATTTCTTTCATTTATCATTAAAACTCATTTAATTCATTTTAGTTATAATTTTTAATTTAATTAATATAAATTCCTAAAAAACACATTGTATTGTTCTGAAACAAGGATATATGTTGTGATGCTCAGTTTTAAACAAATGTCATACCAAGAAAATTAAAATATCAAATTCCCCTATAATTTTTTCATCAGGTTCAGAACATTAGACATTATAATTTGATTTAATTTACTATAGTAAAATAAATCTGGGTGAATGAAATTGGTTTTTATAGAAAATATTAATTTTATATACTATTAGTTCTCATATTCATTTCAAATAAATTTTTATCCAATGAATTATTTTAATACTTGTGTAAACCATATATTTTCATAATTCAGTTAATAATATTCATAACTATTAATTCAGTTACTAGGTTATTTCATATTAAATTTACTAATTATATTTTAATAATATATTATTCAATTAAAATATGGTCTAGAATATAATGAATGTTATCATAAAAGGTCATTATTACATATCTGTAAATATAACATAGGGTTTATGTGCATTTCACGCTATATAATATGTTAAATTTATTTTAAAAAACAATTATGTTGTAATATCTCAAGATATTAAATCCCCTTACATTAATAGTATTGTGTGTTATACATGCCATCAAATACATAATTCGTTTGTCACATTTTTTGTTTGTGATATAATGTGAGTGAATCTTTGTACTCTAAGAGGATACACTTCACCAATAGATAGTGTAAGATGAAGGTTCCCCAACTACCTACAATATTCAGGGAACTCATATTCCATTATAATTTATTGAAGAGAGTCTTCAAGGTCATGAATTTTCCTATATTCATATCTTGTATCAGCATGCCATCAAATTTTTCTTGTGTTATCATATCATCTATAATGTCTTATAAAACATTGATTTATTGAAACTTCCATAATTTTTTTGATAATTATGATTTATTTTATATATACTGCGTTGCATCACACATTGTGGGTTTTTTAATAATGCCTTAGTCTTTGTAAAAATATAATCTATTGGATTTGAATTTATTAAATTAGATATAATATCTATTGAATGTAAAAAAATTTAGTTTTTTATTTTCAGAACAAAATATCATTATGTTTGGCCATTATTTCATTCAAAATAGTATGTAGTATAGTAAATCTTGTGTAAGTATATCCTTTTAAATATATTAGATTATATAAGTTCATTTTGAATAAATATGTTATATATTTAGTAAGAATATCATACAATAATGTATGATCATAAAAATTTATCATTTTAAATCATTGTAAAAATTCAAAATTTTCATCTTCAACTATCACATTATTTGTTTCAAAATGATCTTCATCATCATTTCGACTAATTTTATATATCCTCGTTATAATTTTCATATTCATTAACATGATAATTCACATCAAATTATCCATTAAATTTATTGTTATCTTCATCACAAGATGCATTAAGTTATTTCTCATTTTTAGTTGAACATTTATAACTGTAATCTAATCTATGAAAGATCTGATATTCATCTAGATCATCTAGACAAATTAGTAATGAATAATAATACTGCAAACACTAATAATGTATTTTAAAATTGTAATATTCCAAATCTTTTTATATCATTATAGACTATTTAACAACATTACTAAAATATTTTTTTCAATAATTGGAATAAATCAATTAATGATTCATATTCATCTTATTTGATTTAATAATATTCATATTCCAAAACATATACACCAATGTAATGAGAAATGAATTAGAAATGGTATTTTTTAAATACAAACATATATAGTAATCAAACATGATACAAATAATCATTATATCGACAACATTGTAGAACATATAAATACCTATAATTATATGAATTGGATTTATTATAATACTTATTTTATATTTATAAGAAGTCACATATCACAAATCATTTTTCATCCAAACTAGAATTATTAAGGGAGATAATAATTTAATCTTTTAAAATCGAGATCACCATCCCATCTCATTTCACTTCATAAAATTATAGTTTGGTTACATGAATAATTTTGAGGACATGTTGATAAAAAAATAATTAAATAATTATGAATCATTAATGTCTATATTTCATATATTTTTTTGTCACACATAGAACATGATTAACTGTGATTTTTATTTTTTCTAGATAAAAATCCAAGACTCTTATAAGATCTATAATCCTAAATATTTATTTGATGATCCATTTTTAACAATTTATTTTATATAAATAAAACAAAAATTATCGGAATCTTCAAATGAGTGGGTTATGATACAATACAACATCATCATAATGAGATGAACATGATTTTCAATTAGGTATTCACTCCCTCAATTTAGTAAAATAAATTAACAAAATTTCCAGGGTTATTTTTAACATAGTCATCATATATTTTATAACATTTCAAACAATAATTTGTTTCATTATTAATGAATATTTTCACATACAGAAATTATTTTTAAATGTAAAAAATTACAATACTGGAATAATTTTATATTTAAATATTTATATATAGATTCATGTGAAATTATAATGAAAAATGTGTATTTAAGAAATTAACTATTCTCTCATGGTGTGTATTTTTTTTATTGTGTACTAGGTATCTATATGCCCAACGTGATAAAATGTTGTGATGGGTTTTAAAATAGAATTTTATGGATTTCAATATAATTTTAAAAAATATTAATCTATATCAGTGTGTGTGCACATATATTTAAATTGACACAAAATACACAAAATAATACAGAATAACATTCATAATATTAAAATTATATGTACAAAAACCAAATAACCCAATGATAAGACACATAAGCATATCTACGAATTAATCATATATCATGTAATGATTCTCTAAAAACCCATTAATCATTCACTTATATATTTATCATTTCAATAATATTAATTAGTTTTTTCCCATGCCATCAAAAAAGAGTAATATTTCATCCATAAATATGTATAAAGAATAGACTTATTCATAACTTTACAAAAATTTATTTTTAATCAAATTAAATTATATTTTCATTCCACTAATCCCAATTTAAATTTTCATATAATATCAGCAAAAAATTTAAATATTTTAGGAAATCCCATTCTATAGCATTATATATATATATACAAATAGGAATAAAGACCAAAAAATCAATATCAAGAAAGATCAGTGAACCAATAATGGAAGAAACCCTAAAATGTTCAATTCACCCAAAAAACTATGGATGAACAATGCCACAAACTAATTTGAAACAAACATGTCGGGGAAGAATAATTACAGATGAATAGGGAAACCCGAAATCAAATAAAATCCATAAAAACAAATGAATTATTGACTTTGAATCCTAAAAAACACATGAAATATAAAACATTTGGTTATGAGGTATTATTTTCCAAAAATATATATGTATAGTTGTTGCATATGAAATGGGAAGAATCTTTAAAAAATCTAGAAAAAATGAATGATAGACTATGATTTTTCGAAAAATTGTTTATTAATATATACATTTGTAAGGTTATATTTTTCAAAAATAATGGATTTTGGATGTTATAGTGGTTCAGTTACACAAGCACATGAAAAATTATTTGTAGAATAGATCAATTAGTCAACATTTAAAAAAGGGAGAATGGTTATATAAGTGAATACTGAACGAAGTTGAGAAAATCAATTTTTTTCATCGCCAAAAATACCAGTTCTTATATTACATCGTTGTGGGGGAAAGGACCCATTGTAAAAAAACATGAGACACATAATATAGGGAAGTACTCAATGATAGTCATTCTCTTTTACTCACTTAGACCCACTGGGGAAGCTATCACATAGTTGCATCATGATAGATTACAAGCACTCATAAATAAAGTGATTGTATGTTCTTTCCTAGTGTTGATAAATTTTCAAATATTGATCCCAAATAAAATTACTCCCAAAATATATATTTCTCCTTGCTTATGTATTAGTGATTATAAGATGCACTATTTCAGCGCTTAACCAATCATAATATTTTTAAAAATAATTTAACACAAATGAATAAATAAATAATATTAAATATATCAAATAAATTATATGAACTATTTAAATTAATAAATTAAAAATTATATTTACATAATAATTATATAAATTAGAAGAATATTTAAAATAATAAAACATAATAAAATGTTATTTATAAAAAATAAAAAAATAGTAAATGTTGAAAATTCTAAAAATTAAAAAATATGAAAAATTAAAAAATAATTTTCACTAAATGAATATTATAAATTATTTTTAAAAATTAATTATAAATAGATTATAAAACATAAATCATATCTTACATTTTAAAATTTATGAACATAAAAATGAATATAATTGTATAAATTGATAATATTTGGTATATATGTTGAAAATTTATTAAAAATAAATTATATAAAAAAAATTCGTTGGAAATAATATTAAAAAATTCATTTAAAAAATATATTTACTAAAAAAAATTAATTTATTTTAAATATTAAAACATAATAAGAAATAAATAATTGATAATAATATAAATTAAAATTACATTGAAAAATTAACACATAGTAAATTAATATGTCTAAATATGTATTAAAAATGAATATATTTAGAAAAAATTATTATAATTAATATAAATGATAATTTAATAAATCCTATTTAGTGAATTAATTATAAAAAGGAATAAATAGAATTTGGTAATTTAAAAATAAATTTAAAAATTGAATTAAATGATTAATTTATTGAATTCTAAACACATAATAAAATAAGAAAAATAAATAAATAACAAATATAAATTTGTTAAATTAAAAAAATTATTAAAATGAAATGTATAAAAAAAATTACTTAGAAGTATATATGAAATAATATTTAAATTAATAAATTATAGATTTTTAAGGCATTCAAAAAAATTGAAGTCATAATTAAAAAATTGAGTGATTATTAATCTTATAAATCAAAAAAAATAATGAAAATATGAAAATAGAGTAAATAAATATGTATGAATAAATATTAATATATTTATAAACTAAAATAAAATAAAAAATAAAAAATATTAAAAATTGATAAATAATATATAAATAATAATATCTAAAATTATTAAATAAAATTTAATAAATTTTATAGATATTTTCTAATGTGAATTCATAGAATTAATTATAAGAATTAGTATCACATTAAAAATTAATACAATTGAATAAGTAAGTAATACTAACTATATAAAAAACAAAATTAATGAAAATTATTTATATTGATTCTACAAAAGAATAAAAACTAATTTTTTCTAAACAAATAATATATAATATATAGAGATATTAAAAATATTTGAACATAATAAAAAAATTATATTTATTAAAAACATAAATTAAAATAATGTATTTATTATGGAATAATATGGGGAATGTAATTATTAGTTTACATCTTCATTAAATATTAATATTCATTTATAACAAAATTATATGGTGAACATTAATATTTAATGGGGACATAAACATTTAATTACATTCCACATATAATTCCATAATACATACACTTGTGTTTTTTGATTGGTGAAAATATTTATATTTTCTATTTCAATTTCATCCGTTTAAATATTTATAATTATTATTTTTACCCCTTCCATATGATGAATGCATTTTACATTATATGTGATTATAAGTGGAAAATATATCCCATATATTCATCAATATATCTCCGAAAAAATTGATTCTATATTAGGCTATGGGATTACCCATTTATTTATGATAACTTTTGATGAGGCCATGATGATATGTTTATGATGTTCGAAATTATTCACTTGATAATTATGAGAATAGTTTATGATGTACATGTGATTATATTAATAGTTATAATATCCATGGATAAATTTCATGTTCATTTAATTATTTATATGAATTTAATCGATCAGTATTTTTTACATCCATATAATTTCTTTAGATCAATTTGTTGATTAAATTCCATGTTCATTCATTTTTTACCTTTCTATTCTAATAAAACCATATTTAATCATGAAAAATTCCATTATACCACTTATTGTGATTCAGATCACACCCATATTTTTTTATGTTCCACAGGATGTGAGGGAGAAATCATTTATAGAGTTCGAGGATATAAAATTATTAATTTCACAATGTTATTAATTTTATGATTGCATATTTAATTAGATATTCTAGAATGTATCAAATTTATGATGAGTACAAAACTTTTCTGCCCATTTGGTTGAAATTTCATTTATTTATTTGAATTATAATAATGTAATCAACAACACTAGGAATCTAGTGTTGGGGTATTTATAGTTTATATCTTTTTTATGTTAACTATGTGAGTTTTCTTATAATAAATTGCTATATGGAAACTAGAAGAGGATATAATTTTTCATAGAATCAGCTATGAAAAATTACCCAAAAATAGTTGGTTAATTATATATTAACCATCATTCTGGGACACAGTGAGTTTGACATTACTATAAACCTAGTTTCACACATCAATGGTATATTACTATGTTAACACACCATTTAATTATTACCCATTATGAGGGAATTTAATAGTTAAAATTGTGTATGTCTTAGGTTAAACCTAAGGTTTCATATTGTAAAAAATTAGGTTCTAATATTTAGAAAACCCTGGAATGATATTTCATAGTTTCCCACTAGGTTTATTATTTATCACACAATGATTATTTCATTCATCCAATGGTTAATAAGAAACGAAACCTTGTTATCATTTAATTTAATAGAAAATGTGTGGATTATGGGAAACCACATGGTATTATTACCTGAGTAAATGATATTGTTATTAACCATAATCTTCTATCATTGTATATGATTAACAAATACTCATAATCACCAATTAAGATAAAGAGATATTTCTGAAAGGCCATGATTAATGGAGATCCTAGAGGAATGATGGAAAAGATCTCTTCTTTTTAGATATATGAAAATTGACATAATTAATAATCTCCCAATGAAATGGGGAAATATTTTATTTGTCTAATATAAGGGAATAAATAAATGAATTTTTAAGAAAAAATGAAGAGAATGATTGAGGGGAATAAATTATATCCTATGGAAATATTTTTAATTCAATTATATATGTGTGGCTAATATGGAAATTATTAGATCAAAATTACAAATCTTATTGTAATATCCTACAATAAAGAAGGACATGTTCAATGGAAATCATTAAAATGTATTTATTGAAGAGTTTTTTTGTATTTACAAAATATATTTTTTCTGTATGATATTTGTGATATTGTATATATCTGAATAATTAATTGATTGTGGACTATTCAATTGTATTATTTATTTATTTATTTAAAATCATATGTGTAATTGTATTGATAACCTACAGAAAATGATGTAGTGATGAAATAATATTTTTTGGAAATAAGATGATTAAGGGACTCATAGACCTAAATATCTATATGATACTAGGAAAAACCGAAATTATATTAGGATGATACTTATATGTCTAATAATAAAATTAAATGTACCTTTTTGGTGTTTTACATGTTGGGAGTTTTACAATATTAAGGATATTATGTAGAAATTTATGGGAATAATACATTTCGGTTTAGTTAATTCATTAGTAAAATATTTATTTAAGGAATAACGCTTTTATATTTTGTGTGAATATGATTAATGTTATTTATAAACATAAAGGTAAATGTTTATTTTGATGAGTTTTTTTGATTTATTGGAATTAAAATGTTAGTAATTTTTTTAATATATCATTTAGCAATTTAAAATTTTCTATAAAATGATTATTATATTTATGAGTATTTTAATCATATTATTGTGAAAATTGTAGTTATATAAAAATAGAAACCCATTTTCTGGGTGTCAAAAGGTCACCTATGATAAGGTTGTGGGGATTGAACCCAAAAACAAAGATAAATGAATAAAAAACACCTACAAAAAGCCTTTGTAACTTCCTAGTTAGTTTAAGTTTTTTGAATAAAAAAATTTACAAATAGATATAATATTTATTTTTTGAATCATATTATATGATAAGATATTTTTTTTGGAAGAATATATGATTAATGATATTTTAGTATATGATACATTAAGAAAATATATGTATAACCTTTACGTTTAATGTAATAAAATATTTGGGAAAATTTAAAAAAAAATTAGCTATAAAACCATAGGTAAGATATAAAAAGTGATGTTAAAATTTTATTTAATTTTTATTTTATTGATTATTTGTGATGAAAATAATTTATTTCAAGCCCATAAATTTTTTTTATGATTTTTTTTGATATATGAATTATATATTCACAAGATTCAATATGCATTTTTGGTACTGTCATACCTTGTTGAAACCTTTTCAGTTTTTGTTATTGAATAATGATCGAAGGAATATGTTATTGTTATTTTTTTGGATTATATAATATATTAGAATATAAATTTCTAGTTTTAGGAATAAAATCATCTTGAACACTCACTTATTTGAAAAAAAACTTATGATGTTGAGAGGGATATTGATTAAAGGATAATGTTTTACATGTCTTGAAATTATATTTTCATATATTCTTAGTCATTATAGTAAAAAAATTATTTACATTAAAAAAATGATCATTAAAAAAAATTTACCCTATTATGTTCATTTCTAATAAATATACGGGCTTCTAACATCTCTATGTGTGAAGTTTTTTTGAACATTAACTTCCTTTAAATCAATAAATTTATTATAATAAATGATAGGTTCCACTCTTCATTCTAATTATTGAATTTAATTGTTTCCATTTCCCTCTATTCACATACCTATAATTTTCTTATATTGGGTAATATAGTTATTTTTTATTCTAAATTACCATAATACTTCCCTTTAATTATTTTCATAGGGATGCTTTGTCAACTATTTTATTACATGGGTTTTCCATAAATTATTTTCAAATTTCAAACTGTTGATTACTAAGAATGGGCACAAATTTTTAGGACCAATTTTATAAACGA
The DNA here is from genome assembly GCA_963277665.1 of Viscum album. Taxonomy (NCBI): domain Eukaryota; kingdom Viridiplantae; phylum Streptophyta; class Magnoliopsida; order Santalales; family Viscaceae; genus Viscum; species Viscum album. Next base: position 1,066,680,521 of record OY728136.1, read on the forward strand.
TGGGGTGGGGGGAGAATGTAACACAAATATTTTTTAAAGAACACTATGTTTGAAAGATAATATGACACACTACAATGAGCCAAAACAAACCATGAAATATTATTATTTAAATATGAATGTTACAACCAAGTATAGGAATTAGTAAATATTATTATCATTAACAAAATTATTAATTATAAATTGAGTACCATCTAAAAAATATTTAACGATTAGAAAATATGTTCTAATTTTTTAAAAATGTTATTTTATGCTTAAAAAAGTACATATTTTCCAAAATGTTTTTTATTTTTTACTGTAATAAATTTTTATAATTAAATATCATAACTTTTAAAAATTTTATTTCATACAAATAATATTTTTTTGAAAAATAATATAAAAAAAATTTAGGTGAATTTGAAGATTTTTTACAAGATTTGTTTTACAGTAAAAATTGAAAAATAGTGTTTTTTGTGGAAAGTTATATTATTTTTATAATTTATAAAGATTTTTTTTTCAATGATTAAATGTGAAACATTTTTTAGTATAATATTAATAATATAATTGTGTTCATGGAATCATTTTTATTGTTGAATTTTGTATAAAAATTTTTTTATTCTAAGATGGCATTTAAAAAAATCTTGTTTGGTATGTTCTGTTTTTTGATATATATATAATTACATCCACTTATAGAAATTGATTCTTGAAATATGTATGGAATATTTTTAATCAATATGGTTAAATTTCATAAATAGTCTCCAGTTACTTTTAGTTATTATGAATAATATATGTAGTAAATAACTATCAAAATAGTTACTATAAATCAGGTAAATACGATTAAAAATAATATAATAAGGATTAGAAAAAAACTATAACACTTCATTAATTTAATTATATGATTATACATAATATATATTATCCATTATTATAATTTTTGAGATTTTTTTCCTACTAGATATGATATTTACATTTATATTATTTAATATAATGAAATGACATTATCATTATATTATTATATTTTAAAAATATCAAATAATGATAAAAATAGGAATTGTTCTATTATAAATATTTTTTATAGATATAAATGTTTTTATCATGAATATTTATTTATATTTATTAGTGATGTAGTTTTTTCCTCAACTTCTTATGCAACATTGACACAATATTTATTAAATTAATAGTAAATATAATAACTGATTTTAAAATAATAAATGTCATGTATTTTTAAATAAATCATGTTAAATCATAGTTAACAACAAGTGAAACTAACTCATCACCGAAACAGGTATACTAAGTTCCCATCCTCACCATGGAAACTCCCACCAAGTAAAGCATACAAAAATATATCATATAATAAAGAATATCAAGGGTACCATGCTACTACTTCCCCACTTGTTTGACACTTTGCCACAACGTCGCACGTCCTAAGCATCTCTCCCCAAAAGGCTTTCCCGCAGACACCTGGGCAAAGCACCACCATCTACACCTCGTGCACCACAAAGGCTTTCCCGCAGAAACCTGGGCGAAGCACCACACCATCCTCACAACCAAAAGTAACTAGGTAGTTTCCAGGATCCACTATAGCTCGTATAACGTGTATAATACGTTGGGTATTGTACCTCAAGCCATTACTGCAAATACACCGAGTAAGGATCCTCAATCCATCATAACCTATATACATTACACCTATAGTAGTCCATAGGATACTATATCCACAATATGTGTGTGTGAATAACCACAAGCCCTTACAGCCCTCTACACACATATTTGGGGAAAACTAACCAATGATCCTATCAGCACAAGTAACTACCAATCGAAGAGATCATGGCCAAAGGGGGTAGTTAGCCATTCAACCTCCAACTAGAATGTTGGGGAAAACACCCCAGGGCTCAGAATCCTCGGGATGTTAGTTTCCATTACTGAATGGTTGGTGTAGCGTATAGAAACACAAAAATTACAGGTTATATTATATCTCATAACCACACTATGGGCATTACCTAATCATAGACACAATTGTAGCTAACATCTCCCAGACTATGGGATACTAATTCTAAGACTAGGTATCCTATAAGCACCCAACCATTTAAAGAGATTTATTATATTATATCATTTACTTTTTATCATTTCCACACTACGTTAATATATTCTTTAACATTAATTAACCATGAACATTTAAACATTAAACTTCATTAGCATCACACCCTATATCCACATTACCTTCCAAATTACAACCTCATCATTATGTTTTAGCAACTCCAACCCATTTATTTAACACCATTTATTCAATTATTCATTATATAATTACATTCCCATATTCCCAGGAATTCTAGAAAAGCATTCTATTCTACTAAACACCAAGTGGCTCAACACGGTGAGTAGTTGTACTACTCATCGAGTATTTGCCGCATATATCAAGAATGTAGACCCATTCTCCCTTAAGAGGCCAAACAGGGAAAGCACATAGCATACCCCGCATGTCATTGCCTCTTTAGGAAGAAGGTTATCCTAGACTAGCTACCTTGAGTAGTGGGGAAAAGTAAAGCAGACAATCTTCCGAAGAATCAACAAGCATCCAACAATCACATCCATACCATTCCATCATCCCTAGTGTCCTCCCCGACACCCACTTGCATAAACCAATGCATCTCTCCACTCTAGGCCTCATCTTCTAGCACCACCAAAAGTCTTCATGCCTCCACGTATCAAAACAGCCATCCATGATCACATCACATCATGAGCAGTAGAAAAAGAACAATCAAATCAATGGTCTCTTGGACCTTTATCAATCAAGAGGGTAACTCATAACTCTTTTAGAAATTATCAAACTAGTGGTTCTTTAATCCATCTTGAAATAACAGATTTATTAAACATAGGTTTCAAATTAGGGAAACCAAATCAGTAAGTATCACATATAAATAATCATGATTACTACACTAATTTGATTAACATGGAATTACAACAAGAACTAGATTCATTTTCATGCCTCTTATCTTTTTCCAATAATCATTAATTATTCCTGGTTTACATTTATTACTGATTTCCATCAAGAACAAATAGCTAAACAAGAAAGCATAGATATCACACTATCTAGCAAAACAAGAGGAAATAAAATATGATAGATACTAATTTATTTATCCAGTTCAAATATTTATTATGTCAATTCCATTGTGATCCACTAGGATAAAACATGCTAATGAAATAGTTTCACGTAAAAGAAAAGAGAATCAATGAATCTCCAACCTCAACAATTCATGAAGTTCTTCATCCACACAACGGGTCACAATTCTCTTATCGTGACAACTACATCCACTAGAGGAATCCATGGAACGAAAGAACCAACCAAACCCCAAGAAAAACCCATTAGAAACATGGAGATTACATGCTATAATATGTAAAGGAGAAAAAGAGAAGATGAACCCCAAAAGAATGATGATACAACATACCTTATATCGAGGATTGATCGATACATCTTGGTTGCATCAAAACAGAGTAGAACCAATTCTAGGAGTAATGTTTGATTGTGCAAATCATACGGGAAGGATTGAAAGTTTGTAGCATCTCATAGACGATAACAAAGAGGAAGAATAAGGGAGAGTTATATCTCATCCCTTTTAAAAGATTTAATAGGGTGATGGTTTAATATACACATAATTCCCCATTAAAAGTGGATCACATTAACCCATATGGTTTGACCAAGTAAAAACATCCTGAGCAATAGAAATAATTAATTTAAGAGTTATGGCCTTTTAAATGGCCTTATAGTCCTTAAAACAAGGATTTAAATGTATTTTACGTCAAAGGTAACATCAAAGGGGAGAAACTATAGGAAGCTGGAAACACTGTTCACAAACTCAAAATTTGGAAAAGGAAAGAAAATGTCACCTTTATACCTCATGATTAGAGGTTACTGATAGAAATCACTGTTAGAGGTTTTCGATAGACCTCACCATTAGAGGATACTGATACACCTCGCCGTTAGAGGTTAACGATTGACCTCACCGTTAGAGGTTACTGATAGAATTCACCGTTCTGAAAACACTGTACTCCTACCTTTCTGGAAACATTGTTCATGTATACCGATCTGGAAACATTGTAAACCTACTGATGGATCTCACTGGTAGACCTAACCAATAGAAACACTGTTCACTGAACCTCACCGATAGAAACACTGTTCACTAAACCTCATCGATAGAAACACTGTTTAATGAACCTCACCAATAGAAACACTGTTCATCGAACCTCACTGATAGAAACACTGTTCACTGAAGCTCATCGATAGAAACATTATCCACTAAACCCCAGTGATAGAAACAATGTTCACTGAATGTCACCGATAGAAAATTGTTCACTAACCTCACCGATAGGAACACTGTTCATTGAACCTCAACGATAGAAACATTCTTCACCTACCATTACATTAAATAAAATTAGAAACATTGTTCACAGAACTGGAAATTTGGAATTTTTTGGGGATAAGTCACCTTGACCTCCCGAAACACCTCCGACACCACATTTTCACAATGTAATGGACCGGAGAGGTTTGGGTACTCGAGAATTTAAAACCAACCTAAAAAGACAAAAAAATAGAAACAAGGTCTGAACAACCACCGTTCCAAATACCGCTCAAAAGGGAGAAAGCCACAAAAGGAACACGAGACGTTAATAAATAAAACAAGAAAGGTCTAACCACAATGGAAATATCATTACATGAAAAGAGGTAAACATCAAACAACTCTGGGTGGTGATCACGTATATGTGACTCACATTCCATTTTACTATCCTTCATGCCACCGCGTCACCAAAATACATGAACTAAGGGGATAGAACGCCCATTCAACACCTTCTCCATGTGGTCTTGGATCTCCACAAGTCGCTTATCGAAGGTTGCATCATCATCAACAATGATATCTCCCCAATCGATAATGTGAGACTCATCATGAAGATAACGACGGAGCAGAGATACATGGAAAACATCATGTATCCGACTCATCTGTGTGAGAAGATCTACTCGATACGCCCCAGCTCCAACATGATCTAACACCTTGAAAGTCCCAACAAACCGGGGATAAATATTACTTCCATGACCAAACCTTTGCTGCCCAGGATGGGGATTCACCTTCAGAAACACATGATCCCCAACATTAAACTCTAAGGGTCTCCTTCTTTGAGCAGAATATGATTTCTGACGATCTTGCATAGTCTTCATCCTCCCACAAATCACCTGAACCTTCTCTATTGTATTATGTACTAGTTTTGGTCCGAAAATTGATGACTCTCCAACCCCAGATCAGCACAACAGAGAATGGAAAGGCCGACCATACAAGGCTTCAAACGGCTCCATACCGATAGTGGAGCAAAAAAAATATTATTGTAAGAGAACTCTGCCAAGGGTAATTGCTTCATCAATGATCCTACAAAATCAAGAACACAATAGCGTAACATGTCTTCAAGAGTATAGACGGTTCGCCCTGTCTGACCATCTGTTTGAGGATGAAAAGCAGTGCTAAGGCATTGTTGAGAACCGAAATCATGTTGGAGACCTCTCCACACGTTGGAGGTAAAACGAGGATCTCAATCAGAAATGATCACCCTAGGGACTCCAAGAAGTATCACCACCTCCTCCAGATACTGCATCAACCAAACATCTACTGAGATCAACTCCTGGATCGCTATGAAGTGGGCCGATTTTTTTAAACAATCCACTACCACTCATATAGCATCATGTCCTCCCGGAGCTCGAGGTAAACCTGTAACAAAGTCCATTGAGATGTCTTCCCACTTCCACTGAGGAATATCTAATGGATGGAGAAGACCACCAGGAACACGGTGTTCAGCCTTCACGTTCTGCCAATCTAAACATCAAGACACAAACTCTGTTACCGTACACTTTAGCACAAGCCACAAAAACTGACTCCTCAAGGATCGGTAAATCTTTGACACCCAGTGATGTACTGCTAAAGGTGAACTATGGAACTCTTTGAGAATAATATTGCGCATCTCCAATGGATCAAAAATCCTTCCTTGGTACAAAACTCGGTGTTGTTCATTCCCAACCCGAACATCAGGGGCCTCACTATAAACAACTTAGTCTCTCTAGAACTCCACCTCTAGATCGTCGAACTGGGACTCTTCCAACTTCTGCAGCAGGGACGATTGTACTGTCATCTAAAAAAGAGAGCCTCTACCCCAAACTTCTCCTATATCAAGATGTAATGCTGATAGTTATTCCATTACTCTCCAGGAATCACCAGATTCACACACATGATCATTATGTGACTTTCAACTCAGCGTATCAGCTACAACATTCACTTCTCTAGGTGTATACTCTATTTCAAAGTCGTATCTCTACAGGAACTCCATCCTCCGAAGCTATCACAATTTCAACAACCGCTGAGAGAAAACATACCACAAACTCTTATGATCAATGAAAACCACAATGTGATCATCAATGAGGTAATGTCTCTACCACTTCATAGAAAACACCACAGATTCCTACTCAAGATCATGAGTGGCCTAGTTATTTTCATGGGGACGTAACTACCGAGACCCATAAGAAACGAATGACCTCTGCTACATGAGGACACCTCCTAAGCCTAGATGCGAAGAGTCACATAAAACATCAAACTGAACTCCCTCAGCTGGAAGATAAAGAACTGAAGAACTTACTAACTTCTCCTTTATATACTCGAATGTTTCCTGACACTGATCAGTCCATATGAATGCATGATCCTTTCTAGTCAACACTGTCAGAGGAGTCGCAACTCGTGAGAAATTAGCTACGAACCGCCTGTAGTATCCTACAAGACTATGTAAACATCGCACCTCTGAAACTGTCTTGGGGGATGGCCAAGACACAACTGCTTCTATCTTCGATGGATCCACAGCTACTCCCTGCTGGGACACAACATGCCCCATGAAACAGACTTCTTGAGCCCAAAACTCAAACTTTGACAACTTCCCAAATAGCTGATGTTAATGAAGAACTACCAAAATGGCTCATAGATTCTCTTCATGATCCTCTTCAGATGTGGATTACACAAGGATGTTTTTGAGGAAGACTACCTAAAACATGTCTAGGAACTCACGAAACACAACATTCATCAATCCCATGAACACAGCTGGAGAATTTGTCACTCCGAAAAGCATTACAATTAACTCATAATTCCCATGATGACAATGTAATGCAGTCTTCAGGATATCCTCATCCCTGACACGCATATGAGGATATAATGACCACATCTAGATCTTTGAGAACCAACTTGAACCCTTCATTTGATCAAATAAATAATCAATCTATGGAAGAGGATATCGATTATTTATTGTTACTATGTTTTAGCGATGATAATCAACACACATCCGCAAACTGCCGTCAGACTTCTTCACGAATAAAACTGGTGCACCCCACGGTGACACACATGGCTGATCAAAACCACACTATAACAGACCATCAAGCTATATATGTAACTCTCAAAACTCATAAGGGGTCGTCCTCTATGGATACATAGAGATATGAGACTATGCTAGCTGTAGCTCAATCCCAAACTCAAACTCTCATCGAGGTGGTAATGTTATATCCTCATCTGGATAGACATCAGGGTAATCCTCAACAACCCTAGGAAACACCTGCTGTTGAACCTCTAATGAGCTCATCGTTATCTCATTCATCATCGATGATAAGAAAGGAATGCACCTATGACCCATCCGAGGATCTCGATCCCCAAGAAAAATCACCTGCTCTCCATCTTCACCGATGAAGATGTCCTTATTCCTGAAGCAATACATGATAAAATGCACAAAATACAACCAATACATTTCGAGGATGAAATAATATGGTTGTATTCGTAATCATTGGAAATCTCTTCAAGAGAGGTGCTTCCCCAACACTAGCTCACAATCTCTACATACTTCAAACAAGTCAGCTCGACCTCCAACTTGCATAGTAAACGCCAAGGGAACTGGAAGACACTCTACCTCATGTCCCAAAGCATGGACAAGAGTAGGTGATATGAATGAGTGTGTCACTACTGAATTAATCAAGGCTTGCACCAAGGTAGAAAACAAGAAAAGGGTACCTCAGACGACATCTGGCTCGCCTGGAGCTGGTAACGCTAGAGCAGGAAGCTAGCCAATACCTCCACCACGACCGATCTGACCCTAATGATGACCACCACCATGGACGAGCTCTACTCTTTGAAGAAGAGAAGCGCCATGTGGCTGTCCTCTGCCTTCCCCATCTACCCTCTACTGATCTAATGCTGTTGCAAATGGCTTCTGCTGCCTCACCTAGAACTGCCTCAACCAAGGAACCTAGAGTGTAGTGCCTGGCTTACGATGGCCGCTCTGAAAGTTTGGGCACTCCTGCTGATGATGACCATGACCACCACAAGAAAAACAAGAACCTGATCCCTTGGCATAGGCCTGAGAGTTTCTACCTCTAGTGAAACGAGATGTGAAGGGCTAGTACCTACCCTCGGGTGAATGAAAACTCTTTTTCCCTGAAAACCGAGAACCCCGAACCATAGCTTTGCTTTGTGTGGAATCCTGTCGATCCCCCTCTTGTGATGATCTGGTCTTGGACAAATTCCTCTTGACAACCTCAGCCGTGTCCATCAACTCAAGATATATCATCAGCCTACATGGGGTGACCTGGCGCTGGATCTCTGGATGCAATGCCTCCTCAAAATGCCTCGCTCTGGCCTCCTCATCTGGCAGTAGGTCTAAAGAATATCATCAAATGTTCCTGAAACAGATTATAAACTCTCGAACACTGGAGCTACCCTGTCGAAGGGTACAAAACTCCTGGCGACTAGACGCCTTCACAATTGAATAATGAAACTCGACTCTAAAACTGTCTTCGAACTCATCCCCTAAGATCGCTGACTCTTCATGATCCCCGAGGAACAAGAACCACCACTTCCTCACATCTCCACGCTGCATTTTCATAACCAAGGACACCCAATTCTCATTTCGAGCACGAATCGAACTGATGCCGATCTTGACCTCCTCTAACCAGTCTTTCGTGACTAAATCTGAAACAGAGCCCTCATAATTCTGCAGACACTAGTGCTGAAACTCTCGAAGTTTCTTCCACCATGTGTCGCTGTTTTCAACGTCTACCCTCCGGCCTTATGCTGGAACAACCTGCTGTAAATTTCTTGGGTAAACCTGACGAGGAAGCCGAACTGGAGAAATACCTATAAAATAACAAACTGTTAGAGCTCCTAAACCTGGAATATGGAAGAATCAACATTAATTAATTTATTGTTTTTTTCATTCATTTTATGGTAACCTAATCCAAGGTCTACTTATTAAAACACAAGCACAAGAAAAATGATCCATGATCCTTTCCTAGGACACTACCCTACAACTAGTATTACCTTCTTTAGTATCCATTGTAAACTTAAAGGTCCATACATCAGATCATAGGTGGCCCTAAACGCCTATGTCTTAGCCAATCTCTAGTGTTTACCTCACTTGATAAAAACGAATGACATTGTTTCCCTACCAACCCATGCAGCCTCACCTATGGCTAAATCCAATATCCTTCCTATCCCTTAACCAGAGCCTCTGATAGCAGTCTTTCACGACCCCCTCCCCACAATGTGTACCCCTCCTGGGCCGGAAATGAGAGAAGGGAGATAATGGCCCCCATGTCCTACCTTCAGTAGGCCACGGGTTGGCGACTAACATCAATGGTATAATAAATACACAAATGGTAGGCATTACCCTCTAAGAGAACACATGCATAAGAGAGGGATAATAATGACACCAATCAACTCCAACGTAGAACTGGAATTTAAAAGACCCAAGTAGACATATGAAATATCATGAAAAATTACTTCAACTGGAAGGGAAAAACTACAAGTACACAAAAGAAAGTAAAACAACAGCAACCACAACCCGAACAGCTCATGCAACCACAAGCTAGTAGTAACCAGCCTGATCTCCAACCATCACTAAGTGACATGAAAAACAGTTTATATATACATAGGGTGAGTATAATAGTATATTTAGTAGGATCCTCTCTGAATCCTCTCATAAAAAAGTAAAGAAAACATGCTAATGTACAGTTAACTACAAGTGAAACTAACTCTCCACCGAAACAGGTATACTATGTTCCCAACCACACCATGGATACTCTCACCAAGTAATGAATGCAAGAATATATCATATAATAATGAATATCAATGGTACCCCACTACTAATTTCCCACTGGTTTGCCACATGGCCCCAACGTCATATGTCCTAAGAATTTCTCTCCAAAAAGGCTTGCCCGTAGACACCTGGGCGAACCACCACAATCTGCACCTCGTGCACCACAAAGGCATACCTGCAGACACCTGCGCGAAGAACCACACCATCCTCTCAACCAAAAGTCACCAGGTAGTTTCTGAGATCCACCATAGCTCGCATAACGTGTATCATACGTCGAGTATTGTACCTCAAGCCATTATAACCCATACATCGAGTATAGATCCTCAGGCCATCACAGCCTATACACGTTACACATATAGTAGTCCTTAGGATACTATATCCAGAATATATGTGTGTGAATAACCAGAAGACAGTACAACCCTCTACAAATTTATATGGGGAAACTAACCAATGTTCCTATCAGTACCAGTAACTACCAACAGAAGAGAGCAAGGCCAAAAGTTGTAGTCATCCATTTATACTCCCACATGAGTGTTGGGGAAAACACCCCCCAGGGCTCAGAATCCCCGGGGTGTCAGTTCCCTTACTGACAAGGTGGATTAGAGTATAAAAACACAAAAAGTACAAGATATATTAGATCTCATAACCACACTATGGGAATTACCTAGTCTTAGAAACAACATCAGGTAACGTCTCTCAGACTCTGGTCTGCTACTTCTAATACTAGGAATCCTATAAGCACACAACAATTTAAAGTACTTTTTTAGATTACATCATTCCCATTTTATCAGTTCCATTGTACGTTAATTAATTCATTACCATTAATTTTCCATGAACAATTTATCAATATACTTCATTAGCATCACACCCTATATCCACTGTACCTTACAAATTATAACCTCATCATTATGTTCCAGCAAATCCAACCCCATGAGTTAACAACATTTATTAAATTAGTCCTTACAGAATTACTTTCCCATATTCCTAGGCATTCTAGAAAAGCATTTTAGGCTAATAAACACAAAGGGGCTCAACATGGTGAGCAGTTGTTCAACTCATCGAGTCTTTTCCGCCTATAGAAAGAGCGTAGACACATTCAACCTTGAGAGGCCAATCATGGAAAGCATGTGGAATACCCCACATTTCATCGCCTCTTTCGGAAGAAGGGTAAGCAAGACCATCTTCCTCGAGTAGTTGGGAAAAGTAAAGCAGATAATCAACCAAAGAATCAACCAGCATACAACAATCACATCCATCCCATTCCATCGTCCCTACTGTCCTCCCCGACAGCCACATGCATAAACTAGTGCATCTCGCCACTCTAGGTGTCATCTGTCGCCCCCACCAAAAGTCTCCATGACTCCACATATAAAAACATCCATCCAGGCTCACATCACAGCACAAGCAGCACGAAAACAACAATCACATCAATGGGATCTTGGCCCCTTAACAATCAAGAGGGTAACTCGGAACCCTTTTATAAATTATCAAACAAGCGGTTCTATAATCCATCATGAATTTAAATATTTATTAAACCAAGGTTCCAAATTCCAGAAAGCTAATCAGTAGGTTATCAAAAATAAATAATCCTAATTACTGCACTAATTTGAATAAAATCAAATTACAACAAGAACTAGATTTGTTTCAATGCCTCTTATCTTTAGCAAAAAAATCATAAATTTATCCCGGTTTACGTTCATTACTGATATCTATCAAGAAAAGACAGCTAAAAAAGCAAGCCTGGATATCACACTGTCTAGAAAAACAAGAGGAAATAACATATGATAGATATCAATTTATTTATCCAGTTCAAATATTTATTATGTCATTTCCATTGTGATCCACTGGATTAAAACATGCTAATGATATAGTTGCACATAAAAGAAAATAGAATCAATGAATACCGTACCTCAACAATTCTTGACGTTCTTTATCCAAACAACGGGTCACAATCCTCCTATCGCGACAACAATATCCACTAGAGGATTCCACTGTATGACATCACGAACCAAACACAACGAAAAACCCTTTATAATGATGGAGATTACATGCTATAATATGGGATGGAGAACAAGAGAATATGAACCACAAAAGAATGATGATACAACATACCTTATATCGAAGATTGATCAATACATCCTGGTTGCATCAAAATAGAGCAGAACCAATCCTAGGAGTAATGTTTGATTGTGATAATCCTATGTGAAGGATTTACATGTTATAGCATCTCATATCTGATTAGAAAGAGGAAGAACAAGGGAGAATAATATCTCGTCCATTTTTGATGATTTAATAGGGCAACGATTTAAGATATACTTAATTCCCCATTAGAGCGGATCACATTAACCAATGCAGTTTGACCAAGTAAAAACATCACGAGCCATAGGAATAATTAATTTAGGAGTTATGGCCTTTGAATTGGCCGTAGATTCCTTAAAACAAGGATTTAAATGTATTTTACGTCAAAGGAAACATCAATGGGGAGAAACTGTAGGAAGCTGGAAACCCTGTCTACATACTAAAAAATTTTAAAAGGAAAGAAAATGTCACAATTAGACCTCACCATTAGAGGTTACCGATAGAATTCACCGTTAGAGGTTACCGATAGACCGTACCGTTAGAGGCTACTGATACACCTCACCGTTAGAGGTTACCGATTGACCTCACCGTTAGAGGTTACCGATAGACTTCACCGTTCTGGAAACATTATACCCCAACAATTATGGAAACACTGTTCAAGTCTATCGATATAGAAACACTATACACCTACCGATAGACCTCATCGTTAGAAACACTGTTCATTGAACCTCACCGATAGAAACACTGTTCACTGAACCTCGCTGATAGAAACAATGTTCACTGAACCTCACCGATAGAAATACTGTTCACTAAACCCCACTGATAGAAACACTGTTCCCTGAACCTCAGTGATAGAAACATTGTTCACTGAACCTCAACGATAGAAATAGTGTTCACTGAATCTCACCAAGAGAAACGCTGTTCACTGAACCTCACCAAGAGAAACAATTTTCACTGAAACTCAATGATAGAAACATTGTTCACTGAACCTCACTGATAGGAACACTATTCACTGAACCTCACTGATAGAAACACTGTTCACTGAACCTTACAGATAGTAACATTGTTCACCTACCGTTACTATTCCTAAAACTAGAAACACTGTTCACACAACTGGAAATTCAGCAAAGTGTTCGGGATAAGTAACCTTGACCTCCAGGAACACCTCCAACACCACATTTTCACAATGTAATAGACCAGAGAGGTTCATGCCATTACATATATGGTATTAGAAAAATGATTATGTTTATTTTAAAAGGTTGTAAAAATATTTAAATCACTATACAGTATGATAACTACCACAAAACCAAATGAATATTATTAAAATATCTTTTCATCTAAATTTACAGTCCATTAAGACTTGTTTTTATTAATGCACCTAGTTTCTCTTATATTGTTTGTATAATGACATTTTACAAGATATATCAAGAATATAATAACTCTTATAAAATTAAATCATTCATTTAATTTTATTCCATCATGAATTTAAGATTTAAAATATTTCAATTTGTTATGGGACACTTTGGAATGTACAGTGATTATATTCCTAATAAATAAAACTATAAATATTAAAGTGGTAAATTCATTTGTGGAAATTAAATAACCATTTTAAAATAAATAATTTTGTTTTATTATAATTATTAATTACCATTTTCATGTATTTTTTCAATTAATCCAATTGGTGTTACTCACAATGTTTTAATTTTTGTAACAAAAACATGACATATTTTCCTTTTAAATTTGGAGAACCTATTTTATTTTAAAAATTATTTTTTATATTAATATTTTAACATTTTAAAAATTATTTATTGAAGAAAAATTTAACCATTATATCGTTTACCCTCTTTTTCAATGGATAATTACTGTGGTTTTCTAGAAAGCTCAATTATCAATCCCTTTTATAGTGGAAAAGAAATATTCTTTTTATAATGTAAGACATTTAGGGATATATCCTCTATCATTTCATTGATGAAATTATTTTTTGAAATAAATATCTATTGTTAATGTAAATTTAATAAAAGGGGTTTTCAATTAATAATATTCTCAAATGGGGTTGCAGAATTAAAAGAAAAATTTTCATATGAAATTTTTTAAAAGTTATTCTTTTATTTCATCATCTAGAACAAACATCATAGTTACATATCCTTCAATATGGTATTATTGATAAATTAATACTGATTATTCAGTATAGATTTTAAATAAAAAAACTTATATTATTTATATGTGATGAATTTTTTGTATTTGAAGTGAAGGATGGGGACCAAACAATATATTGCACCTCAAGTAATAAGTAATCTTCTAAGATGAAATCATAGGATAGCCACCATAGATGGGTTTTTACTGAATAGCTAATATGCCGACTTGATGGTATTAGTTCCATATTCCTAGGAGTCATGGAATCTAATATTTAATCATTTCATTCATTTTTTGGGTTATGATTTATCAATGACATTTTTTGTCAATATATCAATGGATGTAATTTATTTTCATTATATTGATTTATGAAATGTTTTTCAGTTTTTTACGTGCCATATAATTTATAGCTCATATAGTAATGTAAATAGAAATTCTGATAAGTTATTTTCTATTTCATTTATATTTATTCATTATTTAATCTTTTTTATTTATCGTTACTAGTAATATGATCTTACTGATATTATATATCTTTTAATAGTTTTTGTAGAAGAGAAATTTGAATATGAATACTGGGATATTTTTTACTCAGTATATTGTGTTACAAGTTTTATTTGATTTTCCCAGTGTATTATGTGTATTATTTATTTAATATATTTTTCTCATAATTCTAATCTACTTTATTCATTTGGTATTATATTACTTATAATAATTCAAATGTAATAAAATAGTACACTTGCTCTGACATTCTAGGGTTGGGGTGTTACATGAAAGTAGGAGAAAATAATTAATATTAATGTTCAAATTTTCAATTAATTATTGCATTTATTTTTTTCATAGAAACTACTTATCTAATGTTATATATCCAAATTAAAATATATTACATTTTTTTACCTATTTTTAAAACATGAAATTTTATTATCTAATGTGGAAATTTTTAAGATTATTTCATAAATTCTTTGTTTAAATATTTTGAAATCATTATTATTTAAATTTTAATAAATTATTTGTTCTGTTGAATTGTTTTAAATTTTTATAAAATATTCTATGTATAGATATTATGTATACAAATTTATCCATTGGTGCGGTTAATTAAACTATTGTACTTAAAATTCTATGATAACATTAGTATAGTTCTTTCATGAAGTCTTCAATATAAATTATTAAAAAACCTATATAGATTAGATTATGTGGAGACCAGATTCAAATAATATAATTTCTTAATTCAATATGTATTAGATCGTTAATATGATGGAAATTTTCAAATTGTGTATTTTTTTCTATCAATCATGATGCATGTATATACAATATGATTCATGACAATAAACCATGTATTATTTTTATTTATCGTTTGTAGAACACATATAATTTTTTTAAATTTTTGGATGAACCATAAATTATTATCTATAGAAAATTTATACTGATGTTTATTACATGTAAATGTGATAATTTAAGTGTAATGGAAAAATATTTTATTCATATTAGTCAATGGGATGAAACCAAATATAAAATGTACTATGAGATTGTGTGAAGGAATAGGCAGTCATGATAAAGAACTAAATCTTATTTTCCACTCCATCAATGTATTTGTGTGATCCTGCTTCCATGAATCCTGGAGGTGACTCCAATAATGATTAAATATACACCCTCTCCTTAGTTCATATCCAAAAAATTAATAAATATTCAATCCAATTTTTTGTTTCATAAAATTAAATAAAATTTTGGGGAATTGATGCATTTTATAATGGATGAATAATACGTAATCATAAATATATAGTGGGGTTTTTTTAAAATTATAATATGACTCATGTTCACAACATTTATGAATATTAATGTGACCAATTTTGGAATGTATATGGATTCAGTTGGACATATTTCTCATAATATTCTATTTTTTGTTAACTTAATACTAAATCGAAATATAAGTAAAAAAGAACCCTTCATCTTCAGTTATGTAAATATGTGAAGACAATGTATCATCTATTGGTAATAAAAGATTAAAATACACCATTAATCTACATATGGTACTTCAAATATCACTATTTTACATTTATTGAGTATTATATTTTTACTAATTGTTTATTTAATAAAAATTACTCTTGTACTATAAATTTGTGTACTCAGATTGTTGTAAATTATTCGTTTTTATATATATTATCCAATGAATAACCATTGATTAGGGTGTTTATAACATAGAATACCATGTGCATAATTTTTTTTATATAAAACCTATTTTATGTTTTAGATCAATTTTATTAAATCTGTAAAAAAATTTGGTGATGGTTTCTGTCATGTTTGGAGGACTATGTTTCAACGTTGAAATTAAACAATTTTATTTAAAATACAATTGTTCTATATTTTTTTAATACACTTTATGAATTATATTTTCCTTAAAACTCATCATATCAAATCTCATTCATAATTATATTTTACATGTTTTTATTTTAAAATAATACATTGGTAGTTAGATTTTATATGTGAAATATATATACCATTTTTGGGTCATTAAAATAATTTCAATTTTTAGAGTGAATTCAAATTATTTAAGATGGGTTATGATCATTACCATAAAAAAACTATTTAAAATTATGAAATAATATATACATATTAGATTAGATAAATAGAATATTTTAAAAATTCGAATTTTGATATTAGTATTTTTTTAATGAAAATTTTATTGGTTTCTCAATTCTCCCACCTCTTGAGTAGACCACTCTGAACTAAATGATAACATCACATTTTCTAATAATGTATATAGAAATATTAATTCCAATAAATCATCATAAAAATTAACGTTCATTGATTAGTACAACCCACATATCATATTAATGTCATAGAAAGTATCATTCTTTTGTTTTACTTTGTGAAACATGAATATGAACATCACTCACAACATTGACGAAAATTATAAAGGGATTTTTAATTTTAAAAAAAATCCTATAGGACCATGGAAAAAAAATATTGATTTTTTCTTCAATAAATTGAATGAAGAATTTCATGTGAGAGAAATACTATGAGTGAAAATTATTTTCAATATTGATTTTTCCATTTATACTTCTATAATCATTCATCATTAAAAACCTTAAAATATTCTCCCATGTCATTTTGGATGAGATAATCATTAATTTTTTTCACCTAATATAAAATTTACATTTAATCTAATTTATCAATTTGAATCATTCCTTATTCTAGTGCATTAGATTTTCTTTTATTAGTGTGATTAATTAGCATTCAAACCTCACTTTGATACCCCATTCTAGGAATTAGTTATGAAACCATGAGCACCTGAGGTCTAATAAAATAATTAGCAACTCATCATGTTGACTCAAAAAATGTTCATGTGTAAGGCTAGTGCAGTGTAAAACTACAGCCTTCAATATTTCACTACCCCTCTAACTATGATTACCAAAAGTAGAATGTCATGGATCCATATGAACTAAATAATATCCACCTTGATTTCAACATAATTTATAATTATAAGACTATAAATAACATAATTTAAAAAAAATAGTATTAATTTATATATAAGTACAAAAAGAATTAAAATAATAAAAAAAAATTAAATTCCTTTATATATGTATTCCTACATGCATCAGAGGAACCATCATGTCATTCTTGAATAACCAAAAGAAAAATTATTATAAATTATTGAAAATATATCTTTAATATTTAATTATATAGTGTTAGAAACAATATAATTTTATAATTCACAATGTTATTTTTAAATATCATATTCATAACTCAGATTTAATATTCCTCCATTTTCCTTTGGTATCCACACCAATTAAGAGAATACTCATCGGGTAGTATTTGTCATATCACAATCCCAAATTTCAAATGTAAATACATATAGAACGTCATGATTTATCATTGATAAAAATATTATCCATGAACACTACCCTCAGTAAATAGTTCAGGAATATTAGTTTTAGAGTCTTACTTTAATATCATTCACAAGACAATAGATTATTGGGACTCTTCTAAAAGATTTAAACATCTGATAGTGATCCTCTCAACTAAATGATATTAACTTCCACATTTCATGCATTTATCACTGCAACGTACCATTGCCAAAATAAAATTTGATGTACATAATTCATATGCTCATATTATCAATTCACTGAAATAAATCATCACATCACAATAGAAATTATATATTTTTGAAACAATTTTATAAAAATATTATTTTTAAAAATGTTTTATATCTAAATATAGTACAATAAATAGTGTGTATATCAATTATATTTTGGTAGTTCTGCATTGTTTCATTATATAGCTATGATAAAATAATTTACTTGCATAGTACATTTTATAGAGACAATGTTGCCAATATTTTTTTGACATTATTGGAAGACCTAGTTATTTATACACAATGATAAAATTGTGGTGATGATTATGTGTATTAACTATGTTAACGTCATTTATTGGATCCCCTATAGAGGATTATACATTGGTGGTGTATTATGATTTTTAAATCGATGTGAATATGTTATCTTGAATGTAGCTATGAGTTAGAAAAAAATTTAATGTTGTGTTGCTATCATCATTTTAGTTACATAACTATGTGATATATTTATTTATTTATTTTGATTCTTTTAGTTATGTGTGTAACATTCACTATGAAACCTCTACCTACCAGTGGTTTTCTAAAATTTGACCTATCATACACTGAATGAGAAACAAAATTTGATGATAATATTTTAACCTATTTTCAATAAATACATTTTAATGTGGTTTTAAGATATATATTTGAATAATTATGTTATAAAGATTATATAATATGGTTTATGTCCATTATGATGCATTTTTGTAGTTGTTGTGTTCACGAGATGCAAGGAATAAGGTTTTTGTACCTCATCAAATAAATAATCAAAAAATAAATTATTATACATATGGGTGTTGTGTTGGGTGGGGAATGAGATATTTTAATAGTTTAATTATATTATAAACCCCATTTCATATTAGAGAGTGATGTTTATGGTGATAATTGGAATAATTGTTTTATGAACTTTATTTTTTTGACAATTAGGAGTTGTTTTATAGAATTATATTGGCCCAAACATGGATTCTAATGAGATATTATGATATGATGATTCAATAATTGATTTTGATAAATTCTACCCATTGGATATTTTTATTATTAGGAAACAACTAAAATTTATGATTTTACATTTTTTTATTAATTTATATGTATGATACTGAATTGGCTATTCATGAATACCCATGTATTTTAATCAATGTGTTTTTATAAGACCTACATTTACATATAGTTGTATTGGGCTGGGTTGGTGGAGTTATTAGGTAGTTTAATATCAGTAAATGAGTTGGATAACCATATCATTGTATTAGGTAATTTATTTTTGTACCACATAAGTATATCTATTTTATGGTTTTATTGTTTTGATCATATTTAGTAGTTTTCCACGTTTTTAAAGAATCCATTTTTTAGTATTTTATTATCATTAACATTATAATTATTATATAAAATCCATTTAGAGGAAAATAATAGAGGTATATAAGAAGCTAAGAGGACTGGGGAACCCCAAAGAGATATATGGAGGCCAAAAGTAGTGTAGCCCTTGGGTTTCCCCACTGACCAGGTTCATTCCATCAATGGGGAAGGACAACACATCCTCAGTGAGAAAGACCCTATTTCCTTTTGATTAAATGGAGGCTATATAATAGAAAACATTATTACCACCCCTCTAAATGAAAGAGAGGACAACACCATTGTAGATAAGCCTCTTGGAACAACATAAGATGTAGTGAAGGGACCATGGAACACTCTGCATTCCATGAATCGAGTCATACAGGATGAGGAAATCTCTCTCAATCACCACAAGATCAATATTACAACATTTTTCAATTTGGAGGCGCGTTAACTTTACCATAACCTCATCTAGAAAATATTTTCCTCTACCAAGGTGAACATCAAAAACAAGGACCACCCATCTTGATAGATCCTCGAAAGCACCAACACCTTTTATCTCATTCATCAAAACATGATCCATCAAAGTTGGACATGAAATCTGATAAATGAGGTGACCTCTGAAGCTAGTGACTACCATGGTGGGGATGGACCACTGAAGATCCCACATTCGTGGATTCAATGGAAGGGTCATCATGCCACTTTCTGAAAGAATGAACTGTTTCTAGAAGCAGGAATTAGGTCCTCGACACCAAGGATCTCCTAGTGGTTAGATATATCTCGTACCTGGCCTTATTCTGAGCCATCAAAATGCACCCACAACCTGAAACGAGGATGATTCCTCATGTATTACTCTCTATCCCAACATCCCTGGAACCATGGAACCATCAGTCTAGAGAGGGAAGGTCCCTCAATGAAGTGACCAAATCACCAGTGAAGTATCCAAATGCCTTCTACATGATGTTTTTAACATCCCAGGTAAATAAAAAATATGAAATTTTCATATTTATTATTATTTGTTAATAAAATGTTAATATTACTATTCTATGTTCTATGGCATACCTAATATGCAAGAATGAGTTTCTTTGAAATCTTACGCTGCACACTAATAATATAATAGTATTATTTTAAATGGTAGTTAACTCCCAACCGTTGTAATGGCGGGAATGAACAGAAATAACTAGAAAATTATTTTATATGTTTGTTAAATATTTTAACAATTACCCAATTAATTATATAGGCTTAAAATGAAAATGAAACCAATTTTAAGATTTAATATTCTAATATTATTTAAATGGTCGATTAATTGCCTTTTGATGGAAAACCCTTTCTAAAATTACTTTTTGATAATATTATATGATATATTTTACAAAATAAAATCCTTATTTAGTATCGGGACATCAAAATGTACTTTGTTTAAATTTTTGTTATTTTTCCGATAAAGATCATTTTTAATTAATATTGAAAAATTCTGTATTTTAATTCAAAACCTCATTTTAATATAATTTATTTATATGGATAGATTATCTTTTTAATTGGTTTTAATGTTTAATTAGAATATATTTTTATCATTTAATTCAATGGTGGTCATTAGATTTAATTTCACTTTGATATTGGACTTAAAAAAGTGTCAATCTTTTGATAGATGTTGTTTCTTAAAAACAATATATTTGTTTTGACAACAGGAATTATTTTTAAATTAATTAATACAATTTAATTTTTTGGAATTTGGTAAAATGGATTCCATATTTGTATTCAGATGGTCCAAATTATTTAATTATGAATATTTTGTTTTTTCGACATTATGAATAGTAATGGAGACAATTATCTTTAATTATCATGGTTAACTAGTAATCGGGTAGTTAAGGGTAATAAAATAGAATCATTAAATGAAACATGACCCAAACTTGTGTCATAATTCTGTTGGTGATATCATGGCCTATCATGGGATGACTTGTGCCATCTTTGGGACCCCATGGAATCACATTAGTGTGATAATGACATTTTATCATATCATTTTTAATGAAAGAAAAATATAACCATTGTATGTAACATGTAAGTAAAACAATTTTAGTTTTGTTTATATAAATGATCACAATGACTATAAATAGTAATTGGAAAGCTAAAAAGTGTTCCTAAATCATGATATTTTATTTAAAAATTTTATAAATTAAATAAATATATTTATTGTTGACACAATGATGATGCAGTTATTACATCAATAATGAACAATTTAAATATATGATATTATATGTGTTAAAATATTTTTGTTTTGAGACTTTGGATGCAATCCATGAATCAATTATATGATTATGATATGTCAAAATTCTGTTAATACTCGTATTTAGAAGGAATAAACCTTTAATGCCTTTATCAAAAGTAAACTACCAATGGTGTCGAAATTGGCATAAATGAGTTGTTAAAACAATTTTTATTATATTAAATGGTATAATAGACTAAAAATAATAATATTCTGAAAAGTGACATATAATATATTAATAATATCATTATTGATACAATTATGGGATTACTGGATGTTTAATGTAATTATTATGACCTTGTAGTTTGATAAAAAAAGATCTGGTAAGAATTATTAATTTTATCTAATGTTTAAAATGAAATGACATGGTGCATTATATGACCTAAACTTGTCTAAATCATATTGTTTGAGTGGATTTCTATCCCTTATCATCTTATCCTCGAAATATATCATTTTGGAACCATTCTAATTTGGAAAAAATTTTAAAATAAATTAATATTTCATGAGTTTCCATGAGTGCCCCTCGTCACTCTTATAAAATTCCCCCAAAATCTACCCCCATACCACACCTCTCAAGCCCTTGGACCATCCAAAACTCTAATCATATTTTCTCTCCACATCCCTCTCTTACTCCTAGAAACCTAACATTGGCATTAACTTTACTCAAGAGATCCTTTTCCTCAAATTGAAAGAAGATAGCATATTTACAGGTAACGCCTTCTCTTAAAATCATTTATTGTGTTTTACTTCTTCAATAAACCTAAAATTATTATTATATGATACCATAACAACACCAGAATGCTCAATATACTGGGATTTTTTTTATGAGAAGGATTTGATTTACACTTACTGTAATGGCCCAGACCTCTCTTGCCCATTCCTTTGTCTAAAGGAAGGTCAAGAAGTGTTCTGGAGGGTAAAATGGACTTTTCAAACACTTTCCAGAATTTTGAAACTACACGCCGTGTAGTTTGAGTACACGCCGTGTACCCCCTTTCTGAGTATACCCCGTGTTGCAAGTCATGTCCTTGCTGTGTGGAATAATGGATGCACGCCCTGTGACCAATTCTACACGCCGTGTAGTACTTCCCCGTGTACGCGTTAACAGTCAACAGTTGTGTACCATGTTGGAGACGTGTCCTTGCCATCTGCAATAAATGAGTACACATCATGTGTCCAAAATACACATCGTGTAGTCCTTCCCCGCATATGTGTTACCCTCAAACCGTGTGTTGACCAGTCAACAGCCGCGAAGCCCTGTTGGAAGCCCGTGAAGACCGTGTGAAAGAACCGAGTACACGCCGTGTACCATAAATTACACACCGTGTACTTTTTCTTTTCATGCCTATAAAAGGAGGGGTGCCCTCCTACTTTCAACACACCCCTCTCCTCCCCTCTCCTATGAGCACAGCTCTCCCAAGAGACTCGAAGGCTCTTTCTTCCATAACTTCTTCGTCCGAGCTCCGATTTACGATCCGTCAGTGGCCACAGGATCGTAACGATGAGTCGGAGCATCCGAACATGGATCAGTTGTCTTTCCTTTGGCATTTCCTTTCCGACTTCCACCCAAGGAGGTTTTTCAGGGACCCGAATGAAGTGACAGATGTCGACGAACATCTTTTAAGGTTGATCTGGGGGAGCGTTGCGATCAAGAACCTGTTGAGGTATGGATATTACCTTCGTCTCTTTAATTTGTGCATCATGAGGGGTGGGTGTTCTATTGTTTATGTGAAACACTTTTGAACCGGTTTAATAAAGATATTAACTGGCATATATAACTGGGATTGGAAGTTTGTGATTACTGTTACTTTACTTTATATATCCTGTGATATTATATTGTGAATTGAATAGGCTTATGCCTACTGAAAATCATGGTCGTTCGGGGCCTTTGCTTGCGCAATTAAATGTTTCCCTATCTTCTAGACCGTTTTTGTGAATGGAACTTTGTGGAATGTGGAAATTAGTTAATCACGTAAAGTTGGCTGTTTAAAATCTGGAACCCTTGTGTGATAACTCCGGTTAAACAAAATGGAATAATGAACAAGTGGGAGTTGGCTTGGTTACATGGCATGTGATGCGGGTGATTTGTGGGTTGTTGTGGATATGGTGAGCAGCGGGGCTTCAGTTGACTTGGTTTTGGGTTTTTGTGAATGTTGTGATGGTGATGGGTTGCGAGGATGCGATAAATGGTATTAAAGGAATGATGATGTGCGGGTTCGGTGTGGTTGTGATTATGGTGGTTGGAAGCAGGGCTGCAGGGATGGGTTTAAATTTGAACGGTTATGGGTTGTGATTAATAAATAAAATGTGGAAGAGTTAATGAATGGTGGGGCGTGGTAATGGAATGGGTATAATAATAAATGGGGTTATTTGGTTGATAATAGGGACCTTGTTGTGCTACTTATGTTTTTCCTAACATGTTTTGTGGATGGCAGGGATATGTTTTAGGAACGATTGATGTGGTTGGTTGCGGTTAGTTGCCCAATATTTAAGGAACTAATAAACTAATTCTTCTAAAATGTGAAAACTTAAACGAGGTTGGGGTTGTTTGTTGTATGCATGCTTCATAGTAGCAGTGCCGAGGCACATGCTCAGTTTCTCTATTTAGAATCCATAGGTTGGGATTTGTGTTTGGTATACTTATATAAATCTGTATCTTTTGGGTTTTATCGCACCCCACCCATGTTGAGCACTTAGTGCCGAACACTCCCATTTTATGGGAGAGGGTGTTTTCCCTTAGTTACTAGCTCCTTCCTGCTCCATCTCCCCTATGTTGTGATGTCTTTAGGTGAACTTACACCTAAGAAACTTCAGGTAGGTTTCGATTGGAGTGATTTTAGCCCAAGACTCTTTGGACAGGTTCTACTGTTTCCCACGAATCTTCGGGATGAGGCCTAGGTGTGTGCGGGCAGGATACGTGGTTGTGAGGCCCAGGTGTGTGCGGGTGGGATACATGGTTGTGAGGCCCATGTGTGTGTAGGCGGGGAGAGTGTGGTAGATTCAGGACGTTCATCATTAGGAAGAGCAGCTAACTAAAGGGAAATGGTGCAGGGCACCCAATAATCTTGTTCTTATACTACTACTACATGTTGTGATTGTGTTTTGGTGAGTGTGGCTGGTGAGGTTGGGTGGATAGAATTCCTTTATAGGTTTCTTATATTATTCTCACGAGACATTAGGATGTATCCCGACATGTGAATGAGAGATTTAGGTTTCCCTACTGAGTATACTTGTATGCTCACCCTACGTTTACTTTTAGGTTTCCAGGAGGACTACCAGGGTCGTGCGGGACCCTACTAGTCAGACAGTTGGAGTTGTTGCTGTTGTTGTACCATTTTTTTCTTTTGGTATTGTACTTTGATCATTCTTGTACTTTTACCTTGTTATAAAATTATCTAAACATGCATGTTGGCTTGGTTTGGGTTTATTTATATACACTGGTTCTTTTTTTTGGGTGGTTGACTTGAACTATTTCCCGATCTTTAAAAATAAAAAGGGTAATGCCTCCCATATTTGTGAAAACTCATACCCTTGGTGCTAGTCGCCACACCAAGGCCTACTGAAGGCGGGACTCGGGGGGTCATTATCTCCCTTTAACCATTTCCAGCTCAGGAGGGGCATCTTTGGTGCGAGGGTGTCGTGACAGAATGGTATCAGAGCTGATGGTTGAGAGATAGGATGGAGTTTGGAGTTAGGCACCGCGAAGATTACATGGGATAGTAGGGAAACAATGTTAGTTAATCTTGGTGCATGACATAGGCCAGGGAAGATTGGCTAGGACACGAGATTTTAGAGCCCCCTGTGATCCGATGCAAGGACTCTAAGCCTACCGAACGACCAAGTGATACTAGATTGATTACAGGGTAGAGACCCTAGGGAAGGTAAATGAATCATCATGATTGTGTTTTACTTGATTTTGGTGTTCTAGGAAAGAAATAGGAATAAAATGATAAAATGAACCTTGATTTTTTCCCTACTACTTGGGATTAGGAGATCCTTGTTTACCGTACAACTATGGAACCTGGACGTCGTCCCCGGGTGGCTCAGATGGCCGAGGCCCGGCAGATTCAGGCGGTCGATCTGTTGAGGATTGACCAAGAGGAGGAAGATAGCCAGTGGTAGAAGACTCTCCGTTCTTTCCAGCGGCAGAACCTCAAGAAGTACGAGGGTATTAATTAGGATATGGAGACAGAGTGGTGGCTTGAAGAGCTAGGGATATCTTTTACTTTAATCCATGCTCCGAAGGAGTACTGGGTTCCCATAGCAGTCAGTCAGCTGAGAGGTGCAGCGCGACAGCGGTGGACGCTCTACGTTAGAGAGAGGATAGAGGCCGAGGTTCTATGGGATGACTTTGAGAAGGAATTCCGAGAGGAATTCCTTTCTTCCATGATCAAGGCGGAGAAGCGGCAGGAGTAACTCTCCCTTCAGCAGGGGATTATGTCGGTACAAGAGCTGGGGATCAACTTCAAAGATCTCCTACTCTTTGCTCTGGATCTCTTTCCAGATGAGGTGTCTCGGGCGATACGTTTGGAGGAGGCGCTCCATCCTTCACTCTACTATACTGTCACCCCCTTCACCCTTCCGACGTACTTGGCAGAACAGATGAAGACAGAGGTTGTAGAAAGGATGCACTCATAGGGAGGTTCACCACGTGAGGGGATCCAACCATGTTCGTCGAAGGGGAAGGTAGTCAGCAGCAGGTCTCCTGCGACAAGACCTTCCAGTTTCAGGACAGTTGGGAGTAGGCCCAAGAAGTTCCAGTTCAGATATTCGGGTCCTCATGTTTTTTTCACGAGCCCAGGATGGAAGTGTTTTTCTTGAGGAGGTTTCGGGCACGTTCAGAGTCGGTGCCCGACCCAATCTCAGTACGGTGGAGATGGACAGGTTCAGTCCCCGCCTCAGCAGCACCAGTCACCGACAAGACCCTTCCAGCAGCAACAGTCTCCAGTCCCTCTTAGGGGAGATGGAGGAGGTGGTTTCTAGCCACAAGGAGTTCCTCAAGTATCCCAATAGGGATGTGGTCGAGGAGGCGGATGTCAACAGAGAGGCAGAGGAGCTGGGCGCGGATAGTTGGATGCTTCAGAGGCAGCATCTTTAGAAGGATCAGGGATCGATAGAGATGTGTTTGGGTTTTCTTGAATGATCTCCTTTAGGTTTTGTTGGGAGCATTACACTCCATTCTTTGAACACTTTTGCTCATTCTTTTGGCATGGACCTTGTTTTTTTTGTGACTTTTTAATGCTATGTTGTTTCCCGATTTTCTTTAAATGTACGTAAAGATCCCTATCATGTGGGGAGGGGAAACCCTAATCTCTAATCGAGAAACATTAATGTGGATGCGATTAAACACGTGCAGGCGAGTCATTGCTGCCTAAAGCGGATATTATCTCGACATGGGAGAAGTAATTCCCCAACCCATGTGTCCGGGTAGTGTGTGGGTTGTACGGTGTTGGGGGCAGTGTATGTTGGAAAATCCTAATATATGGAAGTGGGAAGGCCCAGTCCTTAATCGAGATGCATTAATGTGGATGTGATTAAACTCGTGTAGGCCAGTCAGTGCCGCATAAAGCGGATAATATCTCAACATAGGAGAGGGAATTACTAACTCATATAATTAGGGTTGTTGGTTGGGTTCCTATTATAACGAGAACCCTAAGAGGTATTTTGTCGAGTTCCTCAAGGTTGGTTTTTGAATTCTTAGGGACGAGAGTGTTTTAAGAGGTATCTGATGTAATGGCCCGGACCTCTTCGGTCCATTCCTTTGTCAAAAGGAAGGTCAATAAGTGTTCTGGAGGGTAAAATGGACTTTTCCCACACTTTCCAGAATTTTGAAACTACATGCCGTGTAGTTTGAGTACACATCATGTACCCCCTTTTTGGGTATACCCCGTGTTTCAAGCCGTGTCCTTGCTGTGTGGAATAATGGGTGCACGTCGTGTGACCAGTTCTACACGCCTTGAAGTCCTTCCCCGCATACACATTACCAGTCAATGGTCGTGTACCGTGTTGGAGTCGTGTCCTTGCCGTGTGCAATAAATTATTACACGCCGTCTGTCCAAACTACATGCCGTGTAGTCCTTCCCTGCGTATGCGTTACCCTCAAACCGTCTGTTGACCAGTCAACGGCCGCATAGCCGTGTTGGAAGCCGCGTGGAGACCGTGTGAAAGAACCGAGTACATGCTGTGTACCATAAAGTACACACCGTGTACTTTTTCTTTTCACGCCTATAAAAGGAGGGGTCCCCTCCTCCTTTCAACTCACCCCTCTCCTCCCCTCTCCTCTGATAAGAGCTCTTCCAAGAGACTCGAAGGATCTTTCTTCCATAACTTCTTCGTCCGAGCTCAGATTTACGATCCGTCAGCGGCCACAGGATCGTAACGACGAGGCAGAGCTTCTGATCTTGGATCCGTTGTCATTCCTTCGGCCTTTCCTTTCCGACTTCAACCCGAGGAGGTTTTTCCGGGACCCGAAAGAAGTGACGGATGCCTACAGAAGTCTTCTAAGGTTGATCCGGGGGAGCGTTGCGATCAAGAACCTATTGAGGTAGGGATCTTACCTTTATCTCTTTAATTTGTGCATCATGCGGGGTGGGTGTTCTATTGTTTACATGAAACACTTTTGAACTAGTTTAATAAAGATAATAACTGGATTATATAACGGGGATTGGAAGTTTGTGACTATTGTTACTTTACTTTATATATCCTCTGATATTATATTGTGAATTTAATAGGCTTATGCGTACTGAAAATCATGGTCGTTGTGGGCCTTTGCTTGCGCAATTAAACAAAATGGAATAATGAACATGTGGGTGTTGGCTTGGTTACGTGGCATGTGATGAGGATGTTTTGTGGGTTATTGTGGATAGGGTGAGCAGCAGAGCTGCAGTTGACTTGGGTGTGGGTTGGTGGGAATGTTGTGATGGTGAAGGGTAGCGGGGTTGTGGTAAATGGTATTAAAGGGATGATGATGTGCGGGTTCAGTGTGGTTGTGGTTATGGAGGTTGGCAGCGGGGCTGCAAGGATGGGTTTAAATGTGAACGGGTTATGGGTTGTGATTAATAAATAAAATGTAGAAGAGTTAATGAATGGTGGGGCATGGTAATGGAATGGGTATAATAATCAATGGGGTTGGTTGGTTGATAAGAGGGACCATGTTATGCTGCTTATGTTTTTCCTAACATGTTTTGTGGATGGCAGGGATATGTTTCACGAACTATTGATATGCTTGGTTACAGTTCGTCTCTATGTAGTTAAGGAACTAATAAACAAATTCTGCTGAAACATGAAAACCTAAATGGGGTTGGGGTTGTTTTTTGTATGCATGCTTCTTAGTAGTAGGGCCAAGGCACATGCTAAGTTTCTCTTTTTAGAATCCATAGGTTGGGATGTGTGTTTGGTATATTTATATATATCTGTATCTTTTGTATTTTATCGCACCCCACCCATGTTGAGCAATTAGTGCTGAACACTCCCATTTTTTAGGAGAGGGTGTTTTCCCTTAGTTACTAGCTCCTTCCTGTTCTTTCTCCCCTAGGTTGTGATGGCTTGAGGTGACCTTACACCTAAGTCTCTTTGGGTAGGTTTTGATTGGAGTGATTTTATCCCAAGACGCTTTGGGAAGGTTCTACTATTTCTCACGTATCTTCGGGATGAGGCCCAGGTGTGTGCGGGTGGGATACGTGGTTGTGAGGCCCAAGTGTGTGCGGGCGGGATACGTGGTTGTGAGGCCCAGGTGTGTGCGGGCGGGATACGTGGTTCTGAGGCCCAGGTGTGTGCGGGCGTGATACGTTGTTGAGAGGCCCAGGTGTGTGCGGGCAGGGAGAGTGTGGCAGTTTTAGGATGTTTGTCGTTAGGAAGAGCAGCTAACTAAAGGGAAATGGTGCAGGGTACCCAATACTCTTGTTCTTATAATACTACTACCATTTGAGATTGTGTTTTGGTGAGTGTGGCTGGTGAGGTTGGGTGGATAGAATTCCTTGCTAGGTTTCATCTGTTGTTCTCACGAGACATTAGTATGTCTCCCCACTTGTGCACGAGAGATTTATGTTTCCCTATTGAGTATACATATATGCTGACCGTACGTTTACTTTCAGGTTTCCAGGAGGACTACCAGGGCCGTGCGAGACCCTACTAGTCGGACAGTTGGAGTTGTTGTTGTTGTTGTACATTTATTTTCTTTTGGTATTGTACTTTGAGCATTCTTGTACTTGTACATTGTTATAAAATTATTTAAACATACATGTGGTCTTGGTTTGGGTTTATTTATATACACTGGTTCTTTTCCTTTTTGGTGGTTGACTTTTCCTATTTCCCCATCTTAAAAAATAGAAAGGGTAATGCCTCCCATATTTTTGAAAACTCATACCCTTGGTGCTAGTCACCACCCCGAGGCCTACTGGAGGCGGGACTCGGGGGGTCATTATCTCCCTTTCACCATTGCCAGCTCAGGAGGGGCATCTTTGGTGGGAGGGGGTCATGACACTTACACACACATCCTTTTACTGGTTAAAGAGAATACTGTTTCTATGGGTGGTGAATTACTATCTCACGAAACGATGATTGTTCAACATTCTCATTACACTTTTCATGGTGGCAATTATGATATAACTATATTTATATATGATATATATGGTATTTATGTTTTCTATATTCCTCTTTATTTATTGTTTAAATCATATCATTATGCATTTCATGTCGTGTAATTGTAATAATTTCATCTGAGGAAATGTGGACTACCACCCCCTCAAGTGATGTGACTCGTTCATGCAATACATGGAATGTATAAAGAGTGAAATTAATTAACTTATGTGACCTATATAACATATATATTTAAATTTAATTATAATATTTATATATGTATCATATAGTTTAAAATCCTTAAACATGACTAAGAAATGAAAGTAGCATTCATGTGTACGTACGGCCTACCGTCTCCCTGAACGGTGCATTTCATTTATTTTATCCAAATGTTATGGAATATTATAAAATTAATATGTACAGGATATATATTATATTTGAATCATTCATACTATTCTGGAGATGATGAAATTATAACTACACGGACAATTCTTTTCAAACAACTTTATTTTTGACTCATGTACCAAACATCGATAAAACATATGATATGAACTCACATAATTAACTAATTATAATAACATGGTAATATGTGATATGAATTGAAGAATAATATATAATTTATGTCTTTAAGAAATTATAAATTTTAATAAGTTTATTATTCAGAAATATTAAGAACGAAGGAGAACAAGTTAGACATGAGGTAAGGGATCCTACTTCTCTCTTTCTTTATTATGTACTCTCTTTTATGTCATTTCTTTTAATCTCCTCTTTCATATGTTTGGGGATGTTATTTCATATTCCAATTACTGTAATTTTTATGTTCATATTATTATAGAACCTATTGGATCTCATCTATCCATTTTTGGATGTTTTAAGTGGTGTCGTTAGGCTGCTGAATTTTGGTAAGGGGATTTTTTATCTCACTTTTTATTCCTGTGACATTCACGCCATATTTTCCACTATCTTCTTTAAGTTTTGTACGTACTGAACATTATTATACTCTTTTTGTAATATAATTTTTTATGGGTATTTACATCAACGTTGTATATTCCTTCTTTCATGGGGTGTACGTTTCAAAAGTTATCCAAATTGGTAAAAGAACCTTTAACCCTCTTCTTTGTAAAAGACTTCCTTTAGTTATGTACTTTAATTTACATCTTATTATATTGTTATATGTTATTATATATCCTTATTTATTTAAATTTTATTTCCATGTGATGAGGTACCATTTTCTCTCTCATTAACTCATTTTTTCAATTTTAAAGTGACGTTGTCAGGCTGTCGAATTTCTGTTCGGGAACTTCTTAACCCAATTTCAATTCTTTGGGTTAAACCTCTACTTCTGGATTATGTCGTTCTATGAATATTTTTGGATGATCTCTGATTTTTTTACACTTAATATCCACTTATATTGGCTATATTTATATTTTTCACACATTGTAATGTAATTGATTTATCCTTAATCTAAGGATATCATCTTTGTACAGGACTTCATATCAATCTACATTCATTGAGGAATATTTTTATTTCTACATAACATTATTTTATATTATTTATAAAACCCTTTTGAATTTTCATTTCATTCAAATGGAATCTTTTCCCTATGAAGTGTTTTAATAAACGACAAAAATGAATGTTTCCTTTTTAATGTAAGTGGTGACAATGACCTTTTCCACCGCCATGAGTATTATTTGATCTGTGGATTCCTTAACAAGTTGTACTGTTTAAATAAAAATACAATATATTATTTTTAGGTTTGTTGGTACTGAAAATGGTTTTTAAAATGGATTTATTATTTCAATATCTTAAAATTTTATATTGTTATTGAAATGTGGAAATGTTTTCTTTCATTTATATTTTTTATGTCTTATGATTTCAGAATGGTACATATACATATTACAAGTGGTTACTTGATAAACCAAATGACGGGTGGTGCTGTGAATACCAGGATGGGTGGTTACGTTATAACATCCAATGCATTGGGTATGAATATCGGCCATATGGATATTCCATTTAGTGAAATGTGTGGAAGTTGACCGTATGGTTATTCAATTTAAGTAGGTTTATGTTTCAAGTTACCTTTATATGTTATGTGATATTTATATGTGTAGTCTTTTGCTTAAAAAGGGGTTAATAGTGATCTATTATTTATTAAAGAGTATTTAATACTTCATAAATGTGTAAAGATTAACTTATATTAATATATTCATGGTTTACTTGTTGTTTTGAAAAACTAATAGTTTCCTTATTTACATATTTCCATACTGTGCTTTTTATGCTCATCCAATGATTTTAAAATGTTTTCCACAAGATTTAAATATTAATATGGTCAAGGATGGGATCATGGATAAGTCATGCTGTCAAATAGATGAAACTAGACATGTTTCTTATTTAAGAGTTTTTATTTTATGAAAAAAATGGATACTGAGTA
Organism: Viscum album; assembly: GCA_963277665.1. Lineage (NCBI taxonomy): Eukaryota > Viridiplantae > Streptophyta > Magnoliopsida > Santalales > Viscaceae > Viscum > Viscum album. The sequence continues at coordinate 1,066,713,560 of OY728136.1, forward strand.
GTAGTGTCTACTTGTAATATTCAGGTTTTATATAATAGTTATGTCCTCATTCTTTAAAACACTAAACCCAAAATTATCCTCAATGTGAATTAATCATTTAATTCAATATTATGTAATTTTTTAAGGTAGGGTGCTTATAGTTGGTATCTGAGGTTAGTTTAGACAACTTTAGGGATTATGAGTTTTCGTTAGACACATAGTTAGTCCCTATGTCTATTATTTCAGTTAAATCCTTGTTTTATAACATTTTCAGATCATGTAATGTTAGATACAAATGGAAGGTGGGGGATCTCAAATTGAATTCCAATCTCTTCCTCCGTTCATGCTTGCAATAATTATTTCAAAGTCATTTTTGGATAATTTTGAAACTTTTTTTAGCATACAACTCACCTGTAAGAAGGTGTTTGAGATATCAAACGCCTCCAATATACCTCATTTTCATCGTGGATCATGGGTTGTATTTAGACAAATCATATTTTCACAATATTCACATATTTTCAAGATAGGTAAATATTTTCAAGGAATTTTTAAATATTTTACCTTATCACTAGATTTTGAATGATATTAGGATTTTTAAAAAGGTTCTAAAGAAGGAGACCCATGCGCAACCTATTTATATTTTCTTTTAAAATATAGTCTCTCATAACATAGCTATAGTATTTTAAAAGGACCATTAATTGAATGTTTTAACTCAAATTCAGTCCGAATATATTATAGAAATCATGTTTTATCAGATGTTTGAAAATTATATGACATACATGATTATTTTCCAAAACTGTTTTCCTGTGAACACCAATATGACCCATGTTTTAAAAGTTTTATTTGGATGGAGGAAGCAAATGATTTTGAAGGATCTCAATATCATTTTTTCAATTCATGTACATTCTACCTACGTGAACAAGATAATGATGAAACCAAATGGACACCATTATCAAGGTATGGTGTTCTTCATTTTGGGGATCATTTTATTTTATCTTAGGGTGGTGAAATAAGACTTCAAGAATTAAGATGATGATATCATAATGAATTTTGATGAAAATGAGAGGTATAAGGAAACTATTGAGGTTATTACATGTTGGGGTTATTTTGGAGTTTTATAAAAAGGACAACCCGTAGGATAGGTGACAACCCGTCGCATATGGTAAGGCCGTAAGACACAAACCCACAACTGAAGGGCGACAAGGGTGCATCGCCTACCACTGGCCTACATAAATTACCTGGTTATTATGAATTATTATTTTTGTAAAATGATTTTACGGAACAAGAATAAGTTGATTTTGGGAATTTATGTTTTATTAAATGGATATAATTAGTATATGAAAATTATTTGGTGATTAAGTGATAAAGGTTATTGTGAACAAGGTTCTCTCTTTTGACGAAACAATATATCCCTAAGGGACATATAATACTATGGGATTTCAATTGTGGAATAATGGTTGAAATTCTAGTTTGGAAGAATCTATGTTCATATTGTGGACATATGATGATTTGATTTATTCATGAAAATGATTAACCTATCATGGAGAATATGCGATTAATTTAATTACGTTTCAATATGAGACTTTGTGAGTAACTAATGTTATTTGGAGTCAAATTTAATGATTTATCCGGGAAGACCATGTAATTAAATCCTTATGATATTTGGGTTTCAATCATAGTTTGGATTAATTTGGAAGAATTTTATGGAAAGTAGTTTATTGAATGATGTTTGTTGAAATATGGGTTTTGTTTGAAATTTTTTATAGATTATGAGTAGTTTTTATTTTTGTGAATGACTATCATTTTTGGGTATTATATGATGTTGTACGAACCATTTTGGTTTCTGTTAAGGTATAAGGACATTAGAAATATATAGTTATCTTTTCTGAATTAGGTTATTCTACAGAAGTTGATTATAACACTCTTAATGTGAACAAGTCATCCTAAATAGTCCTCTTTTGGAGGAAATATGAGTTTGAGATATAAATATAGTAAGAGATTAAAGTCTACATGAAAATTAACTATGATTACATATGGTTTATTTAAGCTCATAAATAAATTCCTCAATTAAAATTAACTTAAAACAAAAATGTTTTCTGTTAACATGTCCTACTAGGGATTCAAATACCTATAAACCCATCACAAGTTTGTGGAATTCAGATTGTTTAATTTCACCTAGACATATTTTCTATCACTCTATATCAGAACATGATGGTTTGTTTTCTCCTCCATATCCATATTTTCATGGAATCCTCGTATTTGTTGTCTCGGGTGACCATTGTAATTTTATTTATTTCTTTTAATGTGTTGGTTTTACTGATTCTTTTTCCTATGTGATACTTTCAATGATGTTTCTGAGCCCAGTTTTAAAATTGAGAGGATGCAATTCCCAAAAGGGGGGAAGGATGTAACATCCCAGGTAAATAAAGAATAAGAAATTTTCATATTTATTAATATTTTTGAATAAAATGTTAATATTACTTTGCTATGTTCTATGGAATACCCAATACGCAACAATGAGTTTCTTTGAAATCTTATGTTGCACACTAATAATATAATAATATTATTTAAAATGGTAGTTAACGCCCAACCGTTATAATAGTGGGAATGAATAGAACTAACTACAAAATGATTATATATGTTTGTTAAATATTTTAACAATTACCCAATAAATGATAGAGGCATAAAATGAAAATGAATTCAATTTAAAGAATAAATATTCAAATATTCTTTAAAAGGTTAATTAACCGCCTTTTGATGGAGAACCATTTTTAAAATATACCATTTGTCAATTTTATATGTCATATTTTACCAAATAAAATCCTTCTTTAGAAATGATACTTCAAAATGTACTTTTTGTAAAACAAAATTATTTTTCCGATAAAGATCATTTTAAATAAATATTGACAAATGTTGTATTTTAATTCAATACCTACTTTTAATATAATTTGTTTATATTGATATATTATCTTTTTAATTGGTTTTAAAGTGTAATTATAATATATTTTTACAATTTAATTAAATGGTGGTCATTTTAATTAATTTAAATTTGTAATTGGACATTATCAAATGTCAATATTTTGATAGATATTGTTTTTTTAAAAACAGGTAATTTGTTTTGACAATGAGAATTATTTTTAAATTCATTACAGCAATTTCTGTGTTGGTAATATAGTAAAATGGATTCCATACTTGGAATAATAATGTAACAAATATGTAATTAAGACCCTTTTGATTTTTGACATTATAAATAGTAACACTGACAATTATCTTTAAATATCGCGGTTAACTAGTAATCGGGTAGTCAAGGGTAAAAAAATAATTTCATAAAAATACGAAATGTCCCCAACATGTGTCCTGATGCTATTGGTGGTGCCATGGACGAAAATGGGATGCCTTTTTCCAACTTTGGGACCCCATGGATTCACATTATTGTGATAGTGACGTTCTATCATATTATTTTTAAAGAAAGGAAAATATAACCAATGTATGTATCACCTCAGTGAAACATTATTAGTTTTGTTTATATAAATGATATATTTGACTATAAATAGTAATTGGAAAGATAAAAATATTTCATACATCATGATATTTTATTTATAATTTTTATACATTAAATAAATTTATTTATTTTTGACACAATGATGATGCAGTTATTACCTCATCAATGAAAGATTTAAATAAATGATATTATAAGTGTTAAAATAATTTTGTTTTGGGAATTTGGCTACTATCCATGAATTTTATATATGAGTATGATATGTCAAATTTATGTTAATACTCATATTTCTAATGAATAAATCATTTATTCCTTTATCAAAAGTCAACTTCCAATAGTGTCCAAATTGGCATAAATGAATTTTTAAAACAATTCTTATTTTATTAAATGTTATAATAGTCTAAAAAATCATAATTTATTCCAAGTGATATATAATATATTACTAATATCATTATTGATAGAATAGTTAGACTATTGGACTTTTAAAGTAATTATTATGACCATGTAGTTTGAAAATTAAAAAAAAGATGTGGTAAGAATTATTAATTTTAACTAAGGGTCAAAATAAAAATATAAGGTCAATTATATGAAATCCACTTCTCTAAATCCTATCATATTAGTTTATTTATACCCATTATCCACTTATACATTAAATATATCAATTTTTAACCATTCAAATTTGAAAAATATTGTATAATAAATTAATACTTCCTGACTTTCCAAGAGTGCCCCTCTTCATTCTTATAAAAATCCCCCACCTCTACCCCCATACCCAAACTTGTCACGACCTTGGATTATCCAACCTCTACTCATATTATCTATCCACATACCTCTCTTCCTCCTAGATGAATCACTTTGGGAATAACTCTTTTCAGGAGATCCTTTGCCTCAAATCAAAAAAAGATACCCGATTTATATATAAAGCCTTCTCTCAAAATCATTTATTGTATTTCCTTCTCCAGTCCCCATAACATTCATATTATTTGATTCCATAACCAAAACAGTATCCTCAATATACTAAGATGTTGTTATGAGAATTATTTTATTTAAACTTACACACATGTTCGTCTAATAGTTAAAGAATATATTGTTTCTGTGGGTGGCGAATTACTGCCCCACGAAACGATGATTGTTCTTAACACCATCCGTGGTGGCTATTATGAATTCATTATATTTATATTTGATATATATGGTAATTTTTATATGTTTATTTATTTTATGTTTAAATCAAATCATTATGATTTTCATGTCATGTAATTGCAATAATTTCATTTGTGTATGTGTGGACTACTGCCCCCTCAAGTGATGTGACTCGTTCATGCAATACATGGAATGTATAAATAGTAAAAATAATGAACTTATGAGACCTATATAACTTATATATTATAATGGAATAATCATATATATGTCTCATTTAATTTAAATTCCTTTAATATGACCATGAAATGAAAGTAGCGTTCATGCGTACGTACGACCTACTGTCTCCATAAACGGTGATTTTATTTTTTTTATCTCTAAATGTTATGGAATAGTATAAAATGAATATATAATATATATTATTATATTTAAATCATTAATACTATTCTGGAGATTATGTACATATAACTACATGGACAATTCTTTTCATATATGTTTATTTTCATGTACCAAACATCGATAAAACCTATGATATGAACTCACATAATTAATTAATTTTTATATAATCGTAATATATGATATGAATTTAGTAATAGACTATAGAGGATGTACTTATGAAATTATAAATTGACCTAAGTTTATTATTCATGAATATAAAGAACAAACAAGAACAAGTCAGACTTGAGGTAAGGGATCCTACCTCTCTCTTTCTTTTTAAGAACTCTCTTTTATGTCAATTATTGTAAGATTCTATTTATTATGTTGGGGGATGTTATTTTATATTCCTATTACTATGATTTTTATGCTCATATTTTGAGAGAACCTATTTGATCTCATCAATCCATTTTTGGAAGTTTAATGTGGCGTTGTTAGGGTGCCGAATTTTCGTAAGGGTATTTTTTATCTCACTTTTTATTCCCGTGAGATTTATTCCATATTTGCCACTATCTGCTTTGAGTGGTGTATGTACTGCCCGTAATTCTACACTTTGTGTAATATAATTTATTTTATGGGTATTTACATCAACATTATGTAGTCCTTCATTCATGGGGTGTACGTTTTGAAAGATTCCCAAATCAGTAAAGGATCCTTTCACCCTCCTCTTTGTAAAAGACTTCCTTTTGTTATGTATTTTAATTGACATCATATTATGATGGGATATGTTATTTTATATCTTTATTGATGTAAATTTTATATCCAAGTGATGAGATACCATTTTATCTCTCATCAACTCATTTTCGGAATATTAAAGTGACGCCGTGAGGCTATCGAATTTCTATAAGGGAACTTCTTAACCCAATTTCAATCCTTTGGTTTAAATATCTAATTATTGATTATGTCGTGCTATGAATATGTTTGGATGTCCTCTGATTGTTTTACACTTAATATCCATATATATTGGGTGTATTTATATTTTTCACACATAGTTATGTAATTGATTTATCCTTAATCTAAGGATACAGTCTTTGTATGAGACTTCGTCTCAATATCATTTAATTGAAGCATATTTTGATTTCTATATGACATTATTTTATATGGTGTATTAAACCCTTTTGAATTTTCATTTCATTCAAAGGGAATATTTTCTCTATGAATCGTATTACTAAATGAAAAAAGGTATGTTTCTTTTTTATTGTAAGGGGTGACAATGAGCTTTTCTGTCACCGACAATATTATTTGACCTATGGCTTCCTTAACAAGCTGTAATGTAATCAAAATAAAAATAAATACCAAATACTATTTTTAAGTATGTTGGTACTGAAAATGGTTTTTAGAAAGGATTATTATTTCAATACCTTAAAATGTTATATTGTTAATTAAATGTGGAAATTTTTTCTTTCCTTTATATTTGTTTTATGTCTTATGATTCTATAATGGTACTTAGACATTTGACGGGTTGTTACATGATAAACCAAATAACAGGTGGTGTCATTTATACCAGGATGGTTGTTTATGTTATAATCTCTAATGCATTGGGTATGGAAGCCGGTCGAATGGCTATTCCATTTAGTGACATGTGTGGAAGTCGACCGTATGTTTATTCTATTTAAGTATGTTTATGTTCCAAGATTCCTTTATATGTAATGTCTTCTTTATATTGGTAATATTTTGGTTACAAAAGGTTATGTAGCGATCTTTTATTCAGTGAAGAGTATTTACTACTTCATAAAGGTAAAAAAATTTACTTATGTTAAAGTATTTGTGGTTTACTTGTTGTTTTGAAAAAATAATAGTTTCCTTTTATGTGTATTTCCTTACTGAGCTATTTATTCTCATCCCAATTTATTAATATGTTTTCCACAGGAGATAAAGATGAATAGGGTCATGGATGGGATCAAGGAAACATCATGATATCTAAAATATGGAACTATACATGTTTCTTTTTTAAGAGTTTTTATTTTATGTAATAAATGGATACTGAGTAGTAGTGTCTTCTTGTAATATTCAGGTTTTTATGTAAAAGTTATGACCTAATTATCTAAAACACTAAACCTGAAAAGATCCTCAATGTGAATTATTCATTTAATTCAACATTATGTAATGTTTTATTTCAGGTTCCTTATAATGTTCTCCCACTCTATGTATATGTGGATGTGAGTCAAGCTATCCTCCTTCAGGTCGCTATAGAAGAGGCAATGTGAATCCATGAAAATAACATAGCGCCTCATATTTTCATCCATTGATAAAGATATTTTCCTCATATTCCATAGAAGAAAATTAATTTTGGGGGAATTTTCATTATTCCATAAGGATGATCCCAACATGCCATGATGGGTTTTCCAAAATACAACCACTTATAGTCATGGGTTGAGAATTAACCCGAAGATGATATAGAAATGATATAATAGTCTTGTTCATCCGTGATATCAAACATGATAAAGGACATTTATTGATAACTATCAAGTAAAAAATTGATAAATAATGGGATATTACTCGCTTGGCTGAACGTGATGTCCGTAACTGGACATCATAGAATCTCAAAAATGGTGCCCACCCAATTTTGATTCCAAATGGATATGTTCACTACCCCCACAATCCAGCATAAGTGAGAACGGGGTGCAGGGATGTGGGTTCCAACAGAAGCACATAGTGGTGATTTCTTCACATTGGATCCCCACCATCACCACCACCACTCAGCCGTGAGGACATGAACATTACCCATATAGATCGACCCTGGAAGAAATTCTATGCCAGCTTTTCGTGCTTGCCGAATAGCACATCTGATATATTGTTGACTACAAAATCACCCTATTCAACTGGCCTGGAACGACCTTTCCTTGATATTTTTTTTCTTCCCCATTCCTTGTGTTCATCCAAAATAAAAGTTGAATGAATTGAATCAATCTTGGTAATCAACCCATCATAGACCTTGGTGGCCGGGAGTGCATTACAAGGGATGGGGGATAAAAAAAATTTCGCCAGTTGGATCCTACCCTGAAAAGATAAGAATTGGATTTTCAAATAATGGATACATGATGTGATTTTCCCGACAATGAAATCAAAATTCATGATGCGTGCTCTTCCAGGGGTCACCGAGGCACCCATTTGCTCCATGTGAAATGATTTGGGTCTCATGCTAAGGATCATGCACAAGGAGTCCACCATACCTTCAGTTCAATACCAAGGGACTTAGAATGCTATCATTAAAATGATCACATGTTGACTTCTCCAATAAATATACATATCAAGGAATTTATTGAACCCACAGGCAACCCTCAAGAAAACTTTCATAAAAAAATGGAGTCATCTACAAACATCAAATGATGAATATTTCATGCCATGTGATTGAATCGGTACAACCTGATGGAGCCATGCATGAAGGCCCTGTTGTGAAGGAGGCTGATGGAATCCTTGGAGAGGATAAATATACATTGGTAGAAGGGATTTCCCAATCTTAGTCCACACATAGCCTTCAAAAAGCAATAGTTAATATTTATTAACTGTTTAGAGGTTCTAATGGGATTAGACAATGAAAAAATTCCATTTTAAATTAAAATACATAAACATAATCATTATAATATTTTATTTCAATTTATAATACACATTAAAATATTTATACTATATTTAAATAGTATATAAAACAACACCAGGAATAAATACATAACCAAAAAATATTATATATATATGAAAATTATTATTAACAATATTTTTTTTGAGTAAACAAATTATGATGCAAAAAATCATAACTGATATAGAATTGTAAAAAAATAATTTCTTACTTTTTGATGTTTTTAGTACCATTTAATAGTTAAACAGATGTTTTATGATAAAAATTGTCAGAAATTTTCTTATTAAAATCATACATGCAAATAAAGATAAAAAAATTAAATTATTTGAAATTGCCCCCTTAGTCCATAGTGTTTACAGATTTTATTTTTTTCATCCATGAGAAACAATATATTCAATATGGAAAAATGATAACATTGATATTTGAAACTAATAGATTGTAAAATTTTCAAATATGGATGGTTATTTCGTATAATATGATGATATGAAAATTATAAAATATCATATAAAATAAAAAATATCTAATTTTTCATTAGGTTGTTATGGAGCCTGGGACATGTGTATTTCATTTGGTGATAGGTGATGATGTAATACTATTAGATGGTTTAACTTAATTATACCATTTGTCTATTGATAATTTTAATACAAATAAATGGTTATAGTATAGAAATATAAAGATGTATATTATAATAATATTATTTATACTGTTATTTACTCATCTAAAATAATTATATTGACTGATTAATGATGGGTTTATAAATGAAAAATTTAGATGGATAAATATTTCATACCAATTAAAAACATCATATCATAAAAGGGTGTAAAAAATACATAATATTTATTACAATGAAACATTTTCCCAATTATTAATGATAAAATACCATTATATAATGGTTTTGTTAAAGATATTTTGTACTGATGATATCATCCATATGAATATAAAAATAATAGTTTCCTTAATTTATTATTTTGAATATATATATATATATGATATAGTGAATGTTTTTTCAGATTATAATGTTAATTTTATAATTTATATTTTATATCAATCCATTTCTTTTATGAATAAATCCCTTCAATGTTATGAAATTCATTTTTATGATATGATAACTGAGCCTGGTTTTTAGACAATCTGATGAAGAATAAGGTATATTAGATCTTTTACTTATATTGAGGGAACGATTTTAATATTTTATGTAGATATCCTTGAAAATGATATAATAGTTTTACTATATTTAAAATATTATTTTGGAATATTATTTTAAATAAAAAATTTATACAAAAGAACTACATACATGGTTTGGTGATCTATTAGCATTTATAAAAAAAATATTTTTTATATATTAGTACATTTTATTCGTAAATCAGTTAAATATTTATCATTGAAAAAATTCATTAAAGGTTTATTACCATTGATACAAGGAAAATATATAATAATGATTGGATAACTTCATTGGAAATATTTAGGGATAAAAAATATGAACATTTTTTATGATTTAGTACTAATATGTATCATTCATATCTTATTGTGATAAAATATTGATGCCTCATGTGTAATGATAAGATAACTATGAAATTAATTTGGTTATAATTACTAACATAACTATCTATATATCAATAATTAATTATGTTATTTTTTTTTGTTTAAAAATATTTCATTTTAGAGAAGATAAACAAATTTGGTAGATTTCATGGTCCAGATAGACTTGTTTCACCTCCCCTGGATAAAATAAGGGATCGAAGAAATTACTAGATTTAATGTGTCAAAATACCATTGAAAGGAAATGATCTAATAAAAGGATGATGAAAATGTTCCTTATAACTACAATTTTTTTATTGATTAATTAACTATGGGATGTCAATGTTATCTTCTGATCAATGTGATCATGTTTTTAATATCAAGGGGAACATATATGTTCAAATAGTATTTCTTAAATTTTATTAGAATTATAGATATATTTTTATGTAATTTGTTGTATTCTACATTGGATAATTGATAATAAACATGTTATATAGTATTAAAATAAATTAGATCATAATTTTTTTTATCAAATAGGTAATGTGGTGATTCTAAAGGAGGATATGATATATGAAATGTTTTTTTTGTAAAATTTGTAATTAGAATTCTAATTTGATAGAGTTTGTTGGATTGGGTGAGAAAATATATTATGGATATAAGTTGTAGATCCTAAAAATGATATGAAAATACAGAAATATAGTTTGATTATTATTAATACCAATGAAAATTCGTCCATATATGTGTGATTATTAATATCTAATATTATAATAATGCAAAAATAACAATGATAATAAAAATGGATATTAATGGTGATTTCCAACATTTTCTTCCTTTCTAGAAGTTTTTATATTTTGGTATTCATATATTCATATCATAATGTTCATGAAGACATATGTGGGCTTGACATATTAGGTATTGAAATACAATAGTGTGTCCAAAAAAATATATATCACATGTACCCACCTATATACATTCATATGGAATAAAGTCACCGTTATCAGTCTATATCCATTATAAACAAAATATATAGTAGAGAAATCCTAACTCAGATGTCATATCCAAAACACCTATATATAATTTAGAGACTATATGACTACCAAGGTGAGTATACTCGGTGGGATACAATTCCCAATAGTATACCACCAATAATCCATACAATTGCTTTATTAATTGAAACTAAAATATCATGTTTTAAAATAATGATTATTCAAGATTATTTGGGCATTTTCTCTTGTTGTATCATACCATTTTGAATTAACTAACTTGTGTTTGGAATCTTTATACTTTATTGGGATCCCTATATGGTTGTTGACATGATATTATGCGGAATTCATGTGTAATTGATATCCATGGTGTATTTTTGTTTCATTTTTTGTATGTGTTTTTCGTTGTGAGAACCATAGCTGATATGAAAAAATGTTATTAATGGGATATTTGTTGAATGTGGATGTTTAGGTTCATATTGATCTTGTTTATGTTATCATGATGGGGTTGCTGTTCATTTTTTGACTAATAATCCCCTTTAGGGGGAGGAGAGGTGTTGTGTAAAAGGACAAGAACTTGGGTTTTCTTAGTGGTATTGTCCAATATTAATGAAATGTATAGTCAATACATAATTAGTCCACATAGTGGTTATGTGTGTCAAATGATTCATAATAATTTCATAAGATAAGGAACGTGAATAGGTAATTTTAATTCCATTAGATGGGTCATGTTACGTGGTTTATAACATCATTTGAGGATATATGATCATATTAGGGTGGGGTGTTATGTGTTCCTTAATGAAAACCACCACAGGGAGGGGTATTCTTTATTCATAACATGAGGAACACGAATATATTATTAATTTATTGGAGGATTTCCATGAAGATGACCATCATATGGTGGGGTGGGAAGTATTCCATTTTGGTGAAACATAGATATAATATTCATTATAATATGGTTAAAAACTAAAATTTGGACTACAATTAATGTTATAAAATAGTGGTGACTAACACATTAATACTTACTAGCATAGTGTTGAAGATGGTATGGATAAGGTTCATGCAATCTAGGTTGAAAAAAGATCACAAAAAAAATATGTGTGTAATTGTTGAATTTTATATTACACTCTTGTTGTGGAATAAAACCTATATAAATTTTCACTTATTATCAGTGAAAAATTTTGGTAGCCTACTATGTTTATACTCACAACATCCGGGGGAATATAAATTCCTCCAAATCCCTTTTTTCATTTTTATAATACCACTTTATGGGTGAGTGGAAACCTCACAAAGACAGAATATAGTCCAAAAATCACCCACATAAACTATTACACAACAAACCACATCCCAAAAGCCACATCCAAATTTTAAAAATCAAAATTCAAACATCAGAAAAAACCAAAAGCCTGATAAAGGGAGCAACCCGAAAAACCAATCGTTGAGGAGACACCTCACCTCCATCATCACCACGCCATCCAATCACCTCAGCACCGTTGTGTTGTCACGTCACATGGACATCAACCTCATCAGCTCATAACCACCGACCTCTTCTCCGACCACCACCGCCTGCATTAGCTGTTGTCTCAGAGAGCCTCCCTCCTATCGTAAACTCTAGATACAACCCAGTGATAGGGTGTTTGTGCGACAATTTTTGACGATAGTGGGAATATTGGAATAGCATCTCAAAAGATGTTATAATGTATTTTTTCAACAATAATATTTTTATTTGTAAATTTTATGGAAAATAAAATAATGATTCCTTAGTTATTATCTTATAAAAAATTGTGATGCCTATTATGCCATCTAATATAAATATGTAATGTTTTATTTTCTCAGTTTCATTATAGAGTTTTTATTTATACCTTTTCATGATTATAGTAAATAGATTTTGACATGTTTGGTATATTATTCCCATTTCATCATTTTCACCTTTACTCCTAATCATTAACCAGTTTCATAAAGGGAAGAACATATGAAGGCAAGTTGCTCACGAGAATGAATCATGTGATTCTGCTAATGTCATTACAATGTCATATCAAAGGACGGTAAATTTTTCATTTCCATCAAAAATTTGTTTGGGTAAAGTTATAAAGGAGTTATTCCTTGTATAACACATATATATGAGTTATGTAAATTCTGTTCAAATTATTTTTTGATATATTTTATATTTATATTGAATGGGATAACTATTTTATTCGTAGATTTATATTTTTATTTTAATAGTGAGTTTTTTGTTGTTATACATTATAGTATTTTAGTGCATTAATGAACCCTGAATTAGAATTTAGAATCAATTTCCATAAAAATTTTTCTATCTCTATGCATGATTTTCCTTTTAATTAAATTTTTTAAATGTGATTTAGAGATATAATTTGATGATAGATATATATTTTGAACATCAGAATGTCTGCTTCTAGATATATAAGATTGTGACATACATGTTGGCGTGGAGAAATATGAATCATCTATAGGTAATCTGCTGATGGTTATGATATATCAAAAATCATATACCATTAAGATATTTCATACTATATAATCATTGATCATACAGAATAATTTATTAGGATTTAACCAAAATATATCTATTATAGTTACTCAATTTGTTCATTTGATATTTCAGATTATTAAACCTTGGAGAAATAAGATATAGACTCATGGAGAAGAAAATAAAACACCCCAACTAGGGAGGACACACTGCTTACTCCGCCAAATTTTTAGGAGGTTGAATTTTAGTATGATCGTATACGTGTTCCATTTTATCAAGATACATAACTATTTCAAACTAAATTATTCTATTTAGATCTAATTGATTCTAAATTTATAACGTCATTAATAATTGTTGGATACCATAGGTGGGGGGTCAAATACAGGGCAACATGGTTCATATATTATGTTTTTTATTGGTGAATTCAAATATTATTTTTTTAGGTTAGACTATAATGGGGTAGAGGAACTCAATAGTGGGTACATACTCTCTGAAATTTTATGACTCATGTTAAATAGCTTTCTGATGTGGGAGTTTGTTCACCAAATACTAGTATGATTACTAAATATTCAATAAGATCTTAGAGAGGTACCAATGCAATTTTTAGTTATTTCCATGATCACAGCTATATTAGCTTAATCATTTTTTGATATAAATGCTTCCATGATCTCATAATTTATCAATTTATGTATTACCTCAATTAATCATTTAATGATTCTTCATAATTTCAATAACTAATACAACTAATGAAAAAATTAGTTCAAATCTATAGATTTTCAGAATCTATCGTAGTAGTTTGTTGCTATATATATTACTGTGTCTTCATGATATAATAGAATATTATCATCGATGAGATATTTAGCAAGTGATGGATGTCTATATATCAAAAACATAATGAAATATACTAATGGAAATTTTCCTTCACCGTGACCAAGGGGAATGAATTTGTGATGAATGGTCAATGCGATAAAATAGTATGTACTATTGGAGCATACATAAGCCATATTAGAGCTATTATGGACTTGGTATGAACCTTATCCCATGAGGAATGATGAACTATATCCTTTTATATTTTTCTTCTATTATTGGATCAATATCAAGATGATTTATGGATGAATTTTCAGGTCTCCCTCATGATATATGTCACGACCCGTCCCCTGGGGCCTGTGTCGTGACTACCCAAATCATACCTTTCATAGGCCAGGGGTCGGTGACTAACACCAAAGTTGTAAATCCCTAAAAATGGGAAGTTATTTCTTTTAAAAACTAAGAACACACAAAATAGAGTATGAGTGGAAGTAAAACAATAAGTAAAAATGTATACAAAAGAGTGCTGAAAAGTAAAAGGGTCCAGAAATACAAGCCTAGTTGTAGAGTACAAGTATAACTGAAAAAGAAGTACAACTGAAGAAAATTAATACAGATGTCAGGATGTCCTCTAGGGAATCGTACCTGGTGGGTAGGTACAGAGAGCCTCCATGATGCTCTACATCCGTCTATCTCCACCATGTACCGTCATGCCCTGTGGTCTATCTCTGGGTACCGTCCAGTCCTCGTACACTCGGCCTCAGTCTACACTGTCTGTCATCTGAATCCAACCCAATGAGGTGTGGGAATATCCTGTGCAAGGATGAGTATAATGATACTCTGTAGGGACCCTGAGACCCTCAAGGTGTCACAATATCCAACAAGGATAAATCACTACATAATAAATCAACAGATAACCACACTTAGGTATATTCCCATACATATACCTAAGTTATCAATTTATCCTTCAAAATCATGAGGTAAACTCAAAAGTTACTGACTAAGCTCACACAAGTATAAAACATATGTAGAGAGATAGAGATGATCAGATATATCAACAGAATCATCAGAGCTATCAAACCAACACATGATCTAGGTCCAGCTATTTTGTCGGACCAACACATTATCCAGGAACAGAAGTCTGAACTATCGGACCAACACATGATCCATGAACAGTCATCAGAGCTGTCGAACCAACACAAGATCCAAGCCCAGCTATTTTTTTGGACCAACGCATGATCCAGGAACAGAATTCAGAATTTTCAAACCAACACATGATCCAGGAACATTCGTCAGTGCACATCCAACCACATGGTTTCCACAAATCACGCTTGATTCTGGGAGGGTCCGCTACTCAATCCATGTGTCAAAAGGTCACCTCCCTCCAAGTCCCATTAATAAGTATCTCAAACTTCCATCTCGTCATAGGGGTATCAACGAAAACGACTGCACATCAATCGGACACATGCTATGTGAGTTATCATCCTTTTAGTCCCAGGGACCGGTTGGATTTGTGTACGAACCAACCTGATCCCGGAATAGTCATCGGAGGTCCTGATACATCTTCACCACATTTAGATGTACCACTGGAGAGGATGTGTGGAACTCCCTCAACACTTTCTCCTGAAGTGACGCTAGTACCCTGGTACAACATCTGAAAAAGATGATGTGCTCCCCACATTCAAAAAATCCATCATGTGCATGTCCTGTGGATATCTGAGCACGTCGCGTATCCCAGTCAGTGTCACCATGCTGCATCTCCCTAACTCGCTGAAGAATTGAGGGATTGACTATAAGAGACTATAGAAAGGCTGCTCCATCTCTATCTACAAAGGATATCTATAAAGTAGCTAGGTGCTCTTTCGTCTCGCCTTGTAGCTGTATACCAGATCTCCAGCTGAGTGCATCTGCTACAACATTCCCCTTCTCAAGTGTATAGAATATCTTGAAGTCATAGTCCTAGAGGAACTCAAGACATCAGAGCTATCTTAAATTCATGTCCATCTGAGAGAAGATATACTTGAGACTTTTGTGATCATAGTATACAGTAAAATGTTCGCATATAAGATAGTGCCACCACATCATCATGGTGAAGACCACTACTACTAAATCTAGGTCATGGGTAGCGTAGTTCTTCTTGTGATGTCTTAAGGTAAGAAAACCATAATCAATCAATGCTCACTCCTACATCCGGACACACCCAATTCTTGTCCCTGAGGCATCACAGTAGACTACATACCCTACGCCCTCCTCTGGAAGCCTCAAGATGGGGGCACCAGTCAGCCTCTTCCTCAGCTCTTGAAACTCTGTTGGCTTCTCTCTAAACACACAAAAGGATTCCCCTTTTTCATTAAGGATGAATTTGGTACTACAACGCTGGAGATGTTTGGAAAAAATCTTGGTCCGTAACTAGCCAATCCTAGAAAACTCCGTACCTCTGTCACACTCCACGGTGGCACCCAAGAGAGTACGGCCTCAATCTTCACTGGATACACTGCATCTGCAGCCTCCGAGATGACATGACCTAGAAGTTGATTCTCTCGGATCCAAAACTAGAACTTTGAGTGCTTAACATAAAGCTGGTGCTCTCAGAGTGTTTCCAATACCACCCGAAAATGGTAAGCATGCTCCTCCTCAGTAGTCCAGTAGATCAGAATGTCACTGATGAATACTACAACAAAGTGAAAAAGGTATGACTTGAAGATCTTTTCTATGAGTCCCATGAACACTTCTAGAGTGTTGGATATGCCAAAAGTAATAACCAAGAACTTGTAGTGGTCATACCGACATATGAAGATCGTCTTCTACGCATCCTCGTCTCAAAATCTGAGATGCTGGTAGCCTAATATGAGGTATATCTTCGAGAACCACCATGTTCTCTTCAGCTGGTCAAAGAAGTCATCAATCATCAGGAGTGGATACATTTTCTTCAAATTCTCCTAGATTAGGAAATTGTTGTCAACACAAAGCCTCAAGATCCCATCCAACTTCTTGGCGAACAAAATCAGGGCTGCCCAGGGTGAAACACTTGGCCGGATGAATCCATTCTTCTGCAAGTCTTCTAGCTGTACCTGCACCTCGCAAAGCTCTGTTGGAGCCATCCGATATGCTGGAGTAGATATCAGTTCCCTCCCGGGGTACATGTAAATATATAAGTCAACCTATATTCGAGGTGGTATTCATGGAACATCATTAGGGAAAACATCTGCATACTGGTCCACAGCTACAAGAGAGCTCATCCACTCATCATAAACTTCTCTAAGGGTAATGCAGACCAACTGATGAGTGATCAGCTACACCCTCCTCCGAGTAAGTCTGTCATGTGCTGCAAGGCCTCCCTTCTCACCGGTGAAGGTGAAACTCCTCCCATCCATGCAGACACACTGCACATTGCACCTAATACATTCGATCTGAGCCTGAACTGTAGATAACAAGTCCACACCCAAGATGATATCGTAAGGCTTCGACAACTCAATGAGGAGATCCCAGGCGAAGCTCTCGCCTCCTAGAGTAATCTCACACTTCCGACACCAGTGTGAGACCGTCGACTCTTCTTCCATTTAAGTATCCAGATGTAAGGATCGAGCCAAAAACCCTGTAGGAATCTCCGACCTCCAAACGAGGGCAGTGGAAATGAACAATTGACTGGCACATGTGTCTATAAGATCTGCAGCTAAGTTGGAGTATAAACATATCGTACCTCGAATCATCTCCAGAGCAACATGGTTGTAAGACTCGGATACCTGTATATGATCTCTCCCATGTCCACCTGCTCCATAAGATCGGGGGGGGGGGGTGCCTCCTGGCGGTGGTGGTGGTACGACCTCAAAACGTCACCCACCGCCAGCTACTAGACATGCTCCTCTGCCGCGTCCACCAGTTCCCTACGGTACGCCTTGATCGAACCTCTGCCTCTTCCTGGGAGTCCTTCAAATATCTTTTGATCATCAATATAGCAGGTCAGATAGTCACGAGCCATGTGACCCTACCCACCGCAGGATTAGTATTGACCACCCTTGGCATGACTAGCTATATCGCTTATTCCCCGCACAACTGAACCTGTGTCTTGAGGTCATCCACCGTATTTTCTGGTCTACTTGGACATCTGCGACATCTGTCTACTATCAGCTGCAGAAGACTCCACTGCATGTCGACTAGTAATGTGTCTCACTACTGGGGACTACTCAGAAAGGAAACTCTCCACAATGTGGGATCTCTATAACACCCCCACATGCGTTGGGTTGCTAATGGAGACCATCGAGGCCCTAGTCTCTTTCTTGAGACCCTTCTCAAAGGTCTGGGCCCTGAAGTATGGGTCCTATACCATATCATTAGAGTAGCGTGAGAGGTCGGTGAACCTCACTGCGTACTATGCCACTGTCGTGCTACATTGTTCTAGATGTAGTAGTTCGTGTATCCTCACGTGACGTAGGGTGTATGGGACAAACTCCGTCCAGAACAAGCTCTTGAAGTCTGCCCAAAGTAGCATTGCCTCGTCAAACACCTAGAGCATCAGGCTCCACCATCTTCCTACTACTGCCTGAAGGAGACTCGCAGAAACAATCACCATAAGGTTGGATAGTGTCCCTACGAGTCTGAAAACTCTCACTACAGCTTCCAGCCAATCCTTAGCTGCATGTGAGTCAGTCTCACCACTGAACCTGGGCGGCCTCTGGAACTGGAACTCATCCCATGCACATAGGCGGCATGCACTCTCTACTGCTGGGGTTGGAGGCATCGGTGGCCCGGCGGTTAGTGGTACTACTGTTGCCTTTGCTGGAAAAGGGTCATGCACAGTTGCCTCATTTCTCAGTGGGCTATTCGTACACACAAACCTTGGAATCCTGGCTGGTTGTCTGCGTGGATGAATCCTGAAAAGAAACAGGTGCACCACATTCAATAAGATATACCTGGTGACATGAATCAAGATATCGCAAAAAAAGATCTTGAAAACACACACTATCAATGTTTTCGTGCACTGAGCTATAAATCTGAAGTGGGGGTCCTAGTGTATGGAAACATCAGCCACCGCACCAACCCTGGACACCGTGAACAGAAAACCACACTCAATACCCTTAACACTATTGATTGACAAAAAAGAATGATCAGAGTCATAAGTTCTGTAGTATAACCGACTCCTCCGATACGATTTTGTCACAACCCTTCCCCTGGGGCCCGTGCTGTGACAACCCGAAGCCCACCTTCCATAGTCCAGGGGTTGGTGACATGCACGAAAGGAGTAAATCCCTAAAATTGGGAATGAATTTCCATTAAAAAAAACAAACCCAACAGATAATGAGATGGAAGTAAAACAACATGTAAAACTGTATACAATGGAGTCTTGAAAAGTAAAAGGGATCGTAAATACAATCCTAACTATAAAGTACAAGTACAACTGAAAAACAAGAACAACAGAAGAAAAGTAAAATATCTGTTGAGACTTCCTCCCAGGAATCCTACCTGATGGGTATATACAGATAGCCTCCATGGCGCTCCACGCACGTCCGTCTCCACCATGTACCATCACGTCGTGTTTTCCACCTCTGGGTACCGTCTAGTCCTCCTACACTCACCCGTGATCAGCATTGTATGTCATCTGCATCCAACACAAATGAGGTGCAGGCATAGCCAGTGTAGGGTTGAGTATAATGATACATATTAAGGACCTCGAGAACATCATGTTATCACAAAATATAACAAGGATAAACCACAAATTATGAAATCAACATATAACCACACTTATGTATTTGCTCATACATATACATAAGTTATCATGTAATCCATCTAAATCATTAGTTAAACTCAAAAGTTACTGACTCAGATCACACAGGTATACAACATATGTAGAGAGATAGAGATGATCATATATAGCCACTAAATCATCAAAGCTATCGTACCCACACATGATCTAGGACCAGCTATTCTGTCAGACCAACACATGATCCAGGAACAAAAGTCAGAACTGTCAGACCAACACATGATACAAGAATAGTGGTCAGAGATGTCAGATCAAGAAATGATCTAGGACCAACTATTATATCAGACCAACACATGATCCAAGAATAGATGATAGAACTGTCGCACCAACACATTATCCAAGAATAGTCGTCATTGCACAACTTGCCACCGGGTTTCCACAAAGCACACTTGATTCCAGGAGGGTCCACTACTCAAGCCATGTATATACATGTCAACTACCACCAAGTCCCAAGAATAAGTACCTAAAAGGTTCGTCTCATCATAGGGGTCTCAACGCAATAGACGACATGTCTTTCAGTCACACGGTCCATGAGTTGTTAGAAATTTTGTCCCGGGGGCCTGGTTGGATTCGTGTACGAACAAACCTGACCGTATCTCAAAATTATCCTCAACTGTCATTGAGTATACTCAAAGGGATCATCATGCTCCAATAAAAACAGCACTTCTAACAGTTCACCAAAATTTCGTCTGGTGCCAATGATATTGCCAAATGATGTAGCAGGGTCGGTAACGGGCTTGGTCCCGGTCCGACCCGGTCGGACCGAATCGGAAAAACCGAGATTGGGTCAACTCAGTCATACCCGCTGGGTCTGAACTGGAAAGTTGAGTGTGTCAACCCGCTATGTTTGGCCTGCTCCACTAGGCTCAACTGAGCAGACTGCGAGGGCGGTTCAACTCGTAGGTCGAGGCTGGTTCGGCCCGCACTGCGAGGGACGCAGCTCGGGCATCCCGGGACGCTAGGTAGCTGGGAGGTCGGTGGGTAGCTGGGCAGGCCGCACAGGGCCCGAGCTGGCCGCCCGCGGTGTGGGCCGCACACAGGGCAAGCTACGGGGCATTGGGCAGGGCGCGGGGCGGGCCGCGGGTCACCGGGCAGTCCGCGGGGCAAGCCGCGGGGTGCCGGGCAGAGCGTCGAGTAGGTCGTAGGGTGAAGGGTAGGTCGTGGGGCGCAGGGAAGGCCGCGGGATGCCGGGAATGGTGTGGGGAAGGACACGGGGCGCGGGGTAGGGCGCGAGGCGCTGGCAGGGCACATGTAGGGAACTTGGCGTCGGGGAAGGCCGCGAGGGAGGCCACATGGCTTGGGTAGGGCGCGGGTAGGCCATGTGATGCTGGGTAGGCAGCGGGGAAGACCATGGGGTGACGGGAGGCATGCGGGTTGGCCACAGTTAGGCAGGCTAGCAGCCAACAGCAGGTGGGGAGGCCGGTTCGGCGCGGCCCGGGCCAGTGGTGTTCGGCCAAAAACATCAGGGCGCCACTGGGGCGGCACGGTTCATGGAGGCCACAGATAGCGCAACCTTTTTTGTTGGATCATTCGTTGCCTCGTTTCCTATTCACCGCCATGCCCAAAGAAACTCCACAAAGAGATCGGTCGAGGGAGTCCGACCATGATTTTTTGGCATGCACCCTCCGTGTTTAGGGATGAAAACAATTGGTTCAAGAAAATGGATGAATGTTTAACAACAATTGTTTATAATACATCACATCAATTAATTTTAAATGAACATGAGATGAAGGAATGGAATAATACTCAAGGTAAACCCCCTACCTTTGATCGTTTCTCAATGATGAAGTCTTGAGATGAATATGATGTTGTCATCATTCGCCGCGTCTGCCACACACTTCCAATCAATGATCATGCGTCGGTTCGTTGATGACGATGAGGATGGATGATTAGTCAAATACAGCAGGCTTCCAAGGGGGGTTCCACAGAGGAAAGTCAAGGATGATCATTCTTCGTTTTCGAAGGTGTTCTTCATTGGAAGCGTTCTTCGTTGGGAGCCTTCTCCCAATATTTCATCCAAGTTCCACCTTTCTCTCCACTCCACCCAAAATGAAAACATATCCAAATAATATATTAGGAGCTATTATGTTCGTTGGCATAAAATCAAATTTACTGATTTAATTAAATGAGTTGAATCATTTAATTAATGAGGTGGAGTTGGCATAACAATTCAAATAAGAGATTTAAATTAAGTTTCTCCACCTAATTAATGCATGAGAGTTGTCACAGATTAATTAGGGTAGGTCAAGAGGCTCTCCCTCATTAATGAGGGAGAGTTGAGAGGTTTTACCCTCCTCCATGAAAAGGGGGTAAAGCCTCGTGTGGTCCCCTCGTCTTAACCTCTCAAGTGAGGTTATGCTCAGGTGGGCCCCACCACCATAACCTCTTAATGGAGGTTAAGGTTTGTTGGTCCCACCTCCAACTCCCATGAGGAGGATTTAACCACCCAACCTCCACATGGTGGTTAAAAATAAAATAATGTGAGCTTACTTTATTTTATTGCTTTACACGAAAAACCATAAACTAACATTTATCCTCGACTCAATGTCGTCGAAGTGAATGTCTTCTTATGTGAATACCGACTCGGTGAGTTGAACGGTGATCTGAGATTTCAATTCCGAACACCAGTTCAAATTTTATAAAATCCAGCTCATAAGATTATTGAACATACCGAAAAAAACATCTGTAATTGATTCTGGGCACACTGGGCCTCAGAATCAAGAGCTGTCAGTTTTCACGGACTCGTAAAAATTTCAAGTATTAAAAACATTTCCACGAGATTTTCAGCTCATTACAATATAGGAATTATTTATGATATTTATTATATACAAATATCATATACATTGTATTTATAATTATACCATATATAAGTAATTTAGTTGATGGAACTAGATGTGAAGCAATATGATCGAGAAGTTAAGTTAATTACTAGTCTAATGTCTTATCCATGGGGTGATATAATTCTATTTTTACAGAAGTATAATTATATTGTTTGGTTATGTATGGGCAACATGAATATGTAGTAAATTATAATGTGTATAGGGAAACCATTAACAAGGTCCATGTACATTTAAGATCTGTTCTGGGGGCATTAGTTCTTAAAAAATGATCCATGATCAAGATTCCATCAGCTTAATGTTAGAGAGGATGATATAATGAAAATATTTATTATGATTAAATATATTTCGAACTAGTACCTAGTTAATTCCTTTTTGGTTTAAAAATGCACAATCGGTATTCATGTCCCTAATGAAGTAGATCTCTCATCCATACTGAGACTCCTTCATCATGGTGTTTGCAGAACACATCCTGTTTTAGTAAGCGAATATTGAGTTTTATTCTAGAAATGTTTATATTACGTTGATTAGGATTCGTGAACATCAGATACATTTTTATATCCATATGGTTCATTTATGGATCCATGATGTGAGTTTCCTCATGAAATAGATTTTTAATACTGCATTTTAGTTTATCTAGATAAGGATGTTGTGGTTATATATTGGGAATGCCATATAAGTGTGTTAATGATTTGGAGCTTTCTCATCTGTGTAGGGTACTTCATGAAGCTAATCCAATACATATTATAGTGACCCAAGTATATCATACATATATAATATATATTATTAATCATTAGTAAACAAATCACCTAAATAAACATGCTCGAGTACTATAGTGGATTAGTATACATAGAAGATAGTGGAATAAACAACATATTTATGTACGATATTCATCATATATAAGATATTTAATTAAAAAAGTGACCTTATATATATCATACATAGTAACCATTTTTGAAACATATAGAAAAATTAAAACATAAGAACATCTGACTTCAGAATTCATTATAATGGTAAACAAGGGGGATATTCACTGATCATCATATGCAAAAGCGCAATAATCAAATAGGTATGTGATCATGATTCTAAAATAAAAGTTTCATATCCAAAATAATGTAAGTCATAAACAAGAAGGATTTAAGAAAAAATTATCATTTCAAAAAACATTAACAATAAGATTAAGGAATCATTATATATCAATCCTGAACCATGATAGCATATCATAAGCATTGGAACTTTTCATTTGAATTATGTGGCCCAATAATAATTATATGAATAAAAAATAATGGGCATGATATGTATATTATGTAATTACCAACACACAATAAAATCAACCATTATATTTAGAGCAACTTATACCTAGTTAACATGACAATCTATTTAGATTTTATTAACTATGTCCCCACGAAAGAGTTTCTTACAATTATAAAATATTTGAGTCTTCATTACTCTATCATCTATTAAGAGTTTATTAACTCCATTATCATTAAAAAATAAATTGGATATATGTATAATTTTGGGCTCACGTTTCATGTTATCATAATCCATTCATATGTATTCCACAAGATCATAAAACATTCATTATACTATTATAACACAACCAATAGAAAATTAATTCGTTTCACAATCATATAATTATTATAATAATAATCAATCCATATAAATAATAATGATGATATTATTTTATAATATCACATATTTAGATAATGTAACATCTAAGGGATTTATCATATATGAATAATATCCTAAATAGATCAACAGATTATTTTTAGAGTAAAAATAAATATAACATCTTGAAAGCACTAATTTTAAATCTATTAAATTTATAAACAATATAGAAATATATGTCATTAAAAATATCCTTTTAAGAATTCAAAATTAATATTATAACAAATGAATAGAAATGACAGTTTAAAAACATATTTATACCATATATGCTAAAATAAAACATTCTTTTTACTTTTTTATTAAATGTAAACAATGTCTAATTCCAAAAATATTAATTTAAAAAATATTCCATTAAATCATTCATTATAATGTTAAATATAATGAAAATGATCATTTTTAAAAATTCAATGTAAATGTAAAAAAATACAAATATTTTTTATGATTATTGACATGTATTGAAATATTTATTTACCCCAAAGGCTATAAATTTGACTTCACTAAAATAACATTAATTTGATCCTTTTCGAATACCAAAGAGAGTAAAATAGTTCTAAAACCTAATAATTTTAGAACATAAGTAAGGATAAATAAATAAATTTTTTATCATATCAGGATCATAAAAATTCCTTCATTTTAGTTTCATGTATAAACAATATTTATTAATATAACATTGAATTATTAATTTCGTATACCATTAGTAATCTAAAAATGAAGACCTCATAAATTTGATAAACTAATTTGGATTTCTAAATCCCAATAAATTTAATAAGAATAATCATAAATTAGATTCACTGAAAACATATAAACAAAAAACATGGTCAGGTGATGAATATAACATATAACTCATAAAAAATACCAGTGAGACAAGAAACCTTTAAATTAAATGTTTTTTATATTCATATGCATTCTAACTACCCAATAATTGAGAATAAGCGATAATATGATGTGTTTTTTGATGTTATTTAAATTAGACTTGATGAATAAATTTTCTTTAAATATAATACAGTTGATAGAAATTTTTGTGTCACATAAAACATAATTATAAAATTAATATATGATTATGTCAATATTCCATCAACTAATTACATTTACACAAGTTTTGATTATGTTGTATCCCTTGCCTCTTTTATTTAACCCCTTGTTAACACCTTTTGTGATTACCAAGATTTCAATGTTTTTAATACATCTGGGAACATGAAATTTAATATAAAATTAAAATTTATCCAAAAATGAAAAATTGTTGATATGATCTACTATATCTAATGAATATGAATAAATATAAGATTATAATGAGATTTAATATAGTTAATGAAATATTATTTATCATAATATACCACCAATTCCATTTTCAAAAATATTTACATTGTTTGAATTTAAATAAATCAAGATATAAAGGGAATTCAGATATAATCATTCAAAAAATACATAATATGTTATATTAATATTAAAAATTCATATATCTCAATACATAATCCCTATTTTATAACATTTGTTATTTTTAAAATTATTTATTAGAATACTTCTATTACAAGAACATGTATTGTGTCACCATTGTGTATGAATTGAAAGTAGTTATTCTATCACTAAAATATATATGTAAATTTCCATGATAAATAATTTTATTTTAATCTCAATTAACCATTTATAGTTGAACCTATCTTATTTTTATCTGGATAAAAAAATAATACAAATATTAATACAAAGAGAGTGAAATTCTTTTGTTTTGAATTCCTATAATAATATAAATGTTAAAATAATAGAATCAAGTAGCCATGTTTAAATTTTTTGTATAAATAGATGATAATTACAAAACATAAATCATACAAAAGGATAAATGATATTTTTATGAAAATTTTAAAGCATTATAAAATATATATAAACCTTTTTTTTAACAATTTTACACATACTGATGTGACAAATAATTACCATGGTTAGTATTCAAAATGAAAAAATAGAAGAAAAAAATTTAAAAAATTTGAACCTCTAGATTTATGACATGGAATATATTTTTCATGAATAATTGTTTATATGAAATAAATATATTAAAAAAATTAATTCAATAAAAATTAATTTTTTTAGAAAAGAATCATCTTTTGCTAAAAATGAACTTATATGAAATTCATGTACAGCGAAAATTCTTATGTAATTAATTATATTATATGTAATTATAATATACTAATGATAAATTGTTGTAATATTTTATGAATAGTGATATTTTTAAATTACATGTTTTAATGAATAGATGAAAACTCTACAAAAACCAGAATTGTCACTTTTCAATAATAAGGACATTATAGATAATACTAAAACTAATTGTAATATAATACTAAAATACTGATTTCAAAAAATATATTCAATTAAAAAAATAAATTTTTTATTAATCAATATAAATAAAATATAATTTTCATCCACAAATTAAAATAAATATTATTTTTGAATAAAATATTTTTTTGATGTATACAATCTCTAGAAGATAATTGAGATCATATTTAGTATGATTTATTAAATAAATTTTAATCATATATATTTATTTTGTGATTTTTCATAATTTTTATATTCCAAATTATAATTTCAGTGTAATTTCTATGTTATAAATATCACATTTAAACAATAATAATTTTATTGAATATCATAATTTTCAAAAAGCTCTGGGTTTGGTGTTAGAAAATATAACAAAATAATATTTATTTTAAACATATATTTTAGGGTGTTTCAATTCCACCATTAATATATTTTATCTATAAAAAATTATATCCGAAATATATGGTTCAATATTTGAATATACCATTATTATAAATCAACATCGCAAAATAGAATACAAAAGAATCCATTTAATATAAAAAGAGGGGAACATAATTGTTTTACAAAATAAAAAATAATTGGGTTCTTAGATAAGGATAACATTAATTAAAGGTGAAAATATATAAATGGAATAGAAATTATCTTACTACGTGTATAACCCCATCCTGTATCCATGTACTCCTCTCTCTAAATGTTTGGGTTTGGGAGTCTAATATATGTTACCGAATATGGTTCAGGGAATAAAAATCTTATCAATGAATAACATGGTGGCATGTAAGAGAAAAAATGGAATGATACTCTAGTGTAATGAAGTAAATAAATAAGTTTAGTTCCCGCTATTTTCCATCAACAGTGATGTAGCCCTACTAGGATACTGTGAGCCTCAACTAGCCAGTACTCCATCACAATATAGTTATTGGGGTCTATTATGATTTTTATGCAGTTGTAATCATCATAATCGTATCCTTACAATATTTTAACACCTCTAATACTTTCATTTTGACCCTAAATTGTGATTTTTGATCATAAAATGTTCTCAGAGCTTCCTGAACTTCTTCAATAAGTTTCATCAATACATTGATCTATTATTTGTTTTAGAGATCCAATTTTTGTAATGTATGACCATGATGTATAAATTCCTATCATTTTATTTTGGATTCTAATTATTCAATACATTATATTTTGGATCTATGACACTAATTACTTATTAATGGTGTGGATCATTGATCTTGGATGATTAACACTTTTTTTATCATCTATGTGCAAGAAATTGGTGGTCTAAATCATCTATCTATATCCTTAATTTAGTTTCTAGTATATATAACTTGTGAGATCATGTTGTATCTCAATGAACATGAAAAATTCTAAAAAATCACTTTTTCCCCTTAATCCCTTCACCTACTCATTTTTCAATACCCTTTAGGTTTGTTGGTTAGGATTCCTTTTTCCTTTGTCCCCCCTGCTATTGTAATTGTGGGTGACCTAGACCAAAAATACATAGTACTTGAAGGTCTCACATAATGATCCTAATTAGTTATTTATGATTTAATCTTACAAAAAATTGGATAATATTTCCACATACATTATCAATTTTAATATTGTTAGATTAAATTATATATAAAATGGTTATAGATAAAACACAAACTATAATGTGATCCTTAAGATAATGTGAAAATGATATCAAACATAAGTCATATGGCCTAGATACATAATTTTGAAACAGAAAGTATTACAACTTTATATTAAGCTATATAAGATCATATTCATTAAGACTAGTTCCAATGAATTTCACATATTTTGATCTCAAGTAGATGAGATCATGAGGATTGACGTGAAAGTATGAACATCACATGTTTTTGGTGTTATTGGTAGTATTGATCATTGAAAATCTGGTATGGTATGTGCACATTAGATTTTATTTATTATATATAATTTTATCATGTACATTAATGCCTAGAAAATTATATTTAATCCAAGTCATAGAATTGAATCTTGTGTTGGGTGAATTGTTGTTGTTATAAAAATGATAGAATAATCATGAATTAATAGTTATATTTTGATTTTATGTGATATATTTTGACTCTATGATCAAGATATTAGAACAGTAATAAATCCATGGATATTGTAGAATACGTTATGTATTTCTAGATAGGTATGAGTTATTAATAATGGTACTAATTATGAAAAAAGTTTGCATCATGTTTAATGACACATCATGAGACAAAGATATTATATTACACAAAACTTTTCTATATAAATGTTGTCCACATTATAACTACACTATATCTCATTAGGGGCCTAGATTGGTTTCTAGACTATACTATTGGTAAGTGAATAGTATTTACTTATATAGAGATAATGGTCTAGTGTCACAGACTTGTCTTATATGAAAGGCTTCTCTATTCTGATGACTATGAGAAAATGACAAGATGGTCCCCACAACTAATGTCTAAGATATATTTTTGGGCACACAATCACTATATAATGAGTAAATTTTTAATATTGAAGTTTAGAATAATTATTATTGAATTTATTGATTAATTGAATTTACAATTATTAATATGAATAAATCGGAGAATACTATTCAATTTATTATTATTTTATTATTCATGGTTAGATTAATATTTTTTGGGAATGATGAGTCAAGAAATTGACTAGATTTTGTAAAGTAATATATATATTATAATAAATTTAATTGATATAAATAGTCTGGATATTTAACACTCAGTAAATAATTCATACAATGTTTATTATAGTGGGTAATAAATATTCATGGGACTGGGGTCATTTCAGGGTATTTTAGAACCACAATATATAATTGAGTAGAGGCTCTCAACAGTTGTAGTGTTCATTGCACAATGAATGAGAGCCACTTTATATTCCCTATTTTAATATAAATACTACATTATAATGTAATAAACTATAAAATTATCTTATTCATGCATAATATGAATGTTGATGTGAAGATATTAGGGGAATTGAAGGATTCATTCGATCGTTGTGTGAACACAAAGAATTCATTAACTAATCCTCCTGTAGAAATTCATTGTCATATGGATGATCTAAGTGGATCCACTTCTGAGCATTCAAGGAAAGATCAAAAGTTAAAAGAATATATCAAGAAAGATTCAGATAAAAAATAATTTTTTTAAATTTAATTATATTCTTATATTATTCATACAACATCATTTGGATTTATACTGGGTATTGATTTTCTAGAATTTATATAGTTTCATTTATATCAATGGATAATATTTAATACCTTTTTCCCAAAAAAAATATCAGAATTTCCATAGTACCATGAATTAAAATCAGAGAGTCAAAGTGAATTTATATGATTTTTGAAATTTTAATTTTGTAACAAATTTATGTTTAGATAATTAGTTTGGTCTCAATTCCATAGATAGAAAATTAATCCAATATAATACTGACAAGTTGATGCCATACAATGTTTTTAAGAAAATCAAAAGGATTCATTACAAATATTTCTTTCAGGAATATATATATTCAAATATACCTAAAGGTAGTTAATTATTATAATTTCGGCTAACCCATCCCCCCCCACTCAGCATTTTCATCTATATTTGGATTCTTTATGGCTAGAATATGGATTTCTATTTGATAAATTAACTCCAAACCTCTATGTAATTATTTTCATTTTATGTATTGTAAACAACCATAAAAAATAATATCATAACGAATGATATGAATAAATTAAATTAATAAAATTTAAAGAGGGAAATGGAATTTGTATATACATAATGTTATTTTAAATATTAATATGGGACATGACATGTGGGTCCTATAGACCCAAATATAATAATAATGGGAATTTTTTTAAAAGGCCTAATTGGGCGACAATTTTATTTAATAAAATTTCTGAATTGTAATAAATAAAAATAATGGAGATTCTGATCCGACCCACTATCAACTACCACATCTTCCATTTCTACCATATAGCTCACCCTACTGTGACTATTGCCTCCTCCAAATTTGATGAGGAGAATGTAGCATGACCATTTTTTCTAGTGCATTGTTCTACACCTTTGGATAATGCTCCCACAAAATATCGAATCTCATTTAACACCCATCTCAGTCACCATCACTCATCGTATCCCGATTAAACATTCCTCGTGACAACCCGAACCCCCACAACCCCTAAAAACATGATCATCTACTGATGCAAGTTCTATGAAGATCCACCCCTTCTATCTAGTTCTGTGGATCTTATGGATGGCCACCAGACTCATTTGGTTCCCCACATTCATTTCATCTATATGAAATCATATTACTCACAAACATGATGGGTTTTTCAAAACTAGAATTGCTCAGGATGGGTCATGCAGGACTCGTAACTAGCAAGGTAGCATCCTTATAAGTCAAAAATTTGTGGGGTATGGTTCTTCCCAACCGACCCAGGCCTATTAAAGACCATAAAAACATTCCAAAATTTAATTTAAATATTTATATTTTAATGTCTTGGATCTCTCCAGTCCATTCCATTATGAAATTTGGTGTTGGAGGTGATCTATAAGGTCAATGTGGCTTGGGGTGTGTTTGGGAGGGCTTTTATGGAAATCAAAAGGGTTATGACCTTCACATGGGAGGCACACGGTTTGTGTAAACCGTGCGGCCAAACTGTGGAAGGCTAGTCTTGAGGGCAGTGGCTAACGCATGGTTAGTGCATGGGTTGTCATAATGTGTAGACTAACCGTGCGAGGAGTGATTGTAGAGGCCGAAGCTACTGCACGGTTAGCACACGGTTTGTTAAACTATGCGGACTAACGGTGCGAGAACTTAAAGTTAGATCCTAAAATTGTGGATCCAACTATTTTTTCCTTTAATCACCTCATTTAATCCCCTAATCGGCCATCATTCGGTATTACCCTTCCTTGGAGGTGGAAGAACCCCTCCCAAGCATTTTGGAGGTGATCTAGAGGCTTCTCTTCATGAATTGAAGCCGATTACTTGAGGTATGTGGTCGTTCTTCCTCATTCTTGTTTCTTTTCTTAGATCTTCTTAGATCTACTCCTCATCTTCTCTTGTCTTCTTAGATCTATGCCAGTTATGGGTAGATCTAGGTATGTGGATGTCGTTTTTGATGAGCTTTGGTCTTGGTTGTGATAGGAGAGGATATATAATGAGGATTCGTGGAGAATCGAACCAGTTTCATGGGAGTTCATCAACCGTTGTGGTTTTCCTCAAAAACCCTTGAGGTAGAGGATTTGTGGATTCTCTAATTGTTTTTTGGAATCATAGAATTAGCATTATTTATCCCTTTGTATAGTAATGGAATTGACCTAATTAAATACATGAACCGGATTAAAAGAATTGTCTTGATCTCATGTTGTTTCTATGTACCGTGATAATGGTTGCCTCTTGATTTTCTAGATAGTGTGATATATATGAATTTCTTGTTAGAATGTTGTTCTTGATGGAAATTGATAAAGAATGTAAAGACAGAATTTAATTAATAATTAATTGGCTAAAGATAAAGAGGCATGTAAATGAATCTGGTTGTTTCAGTTGTTGTAGTTGTTATAATTTGATGTTGATCAAATTTGGCATAAAAAGTATGTTTAATCATTGGTGATATTCTACTGAATTTGTTCATGATGTTAGAACCAATGAATTGAATTTTTTAATTAAAGATGTCTTAAATAACATAATTTAGTTCCATGATGGGTTCAGATTTACCCTCTTAATGTGAATTAGTGCTAAAAGACAATTGGATGTGATTTTTTGTGTTTGTTGTTTGAAGGTCGGATGACTTGTTAAAGGGCCAAGAGCCCATTTGATGTAATGTGATGTTTTCCTGCTGCTTGTGTTGTGTTGTGACCCTGTATGGGGTGCTGTGATATCTTGTGTTGTGATGTAACCCTGTAGGGGTGTTGTAATATGTAGAGGCATGGAGGCCTTTTGGTTCTGGCAGCGAATGACGCCTAGAGTGGTGAGATGCATCGGTTTATGCATGTGGGTGTTAGAGAGGATATCGCGGATGATGGAATGGGATGGTTTTGATTGTTGGATGTTTGTTTATTCTTGGTTGTTTATCTCCTTTACTTTTCCCCACTGCTCAAGGTAACTGGTCTTGCTTACTCTTCTCCCAAAAGGGGCGATGATGTGCGAGGATGCCACATGCTTTCCATGTTTAGCCTCTCGAGGGGGAATTGGCCTACGCACTTGCTATAGGCGGCAAAGACTCAACCGGTAATATATCTACTCACCGTGTTGTGCCCCCTTCTATTTAGTATCATAGGATGCTTTTCTAGAATTACAGGGAATGTGGGAAAGTAATTCTGAAATGAAAGTTTGATTAAATGATGATAATCCATGGGGATGGAGATGCTGGAATTTAATGGTGATGTTGTAACTTTAAAGGAATAGTAAATTTGGAATGTGATGCCAAGAAAGATTAAATGCGGTTTTTGTTCATGGTTAATTAATGCGAAAAGATTTAATTAACATACAGAGGAATTGATGAAAAAGGGAATGAAGAAACCTAATTAAGTTCTTTAATTGGTTGTGTGCTTATATTATGCCTAGTCTTAGAAATAGTAGCCCGGACTCCGAGAGACATTAGCTGCAGTTGAGGCTTAGACTAGGTTATTCCTATTGCGTGGTTGTGAGTTATATATATTCTATAAATTTTGTGTTTCTATATGGTACTCCACCCTTTTGGTAAGGGAAACAGACACCTCGGGGATTCTAATCCATGGGGGGTGTTTTCCACAACATTCCGGTGGGAGGATGAATGGCTGACTCCCCCCTTTGATCCCGCTCTCTTCTCTTGGTAGATACTAGTGTTGTTGGTACGGTGGTCAGTTTTCCCCATATATGTGTGTAGAGGGCTGTAATGGATTGTGGTTACTTCCACACATATATTATGGATATAGTATCCTATGGACTACTAATGTTATACCGTGTATAGGTTGTGATGGCTTAAGGACCCTTACTCGGAGAATGGGCTGTAATGGCTTGAGGTATAATAATCGACGTATGATACACGTTATGCGAGCTGTGGTGGATCCCAGAAACTAACTAGTTACTTTTGGTTGTGAGGATGGTGTAGAGCTTAGCCCAGGTGTCTGCAGGGAAGACTTTGTGGTGCACGAGGTGCAGATTGTGGAGCATAGACCATGTTTATACGGGTAAGCCTTTGGA
Organism: Viscum album; assembly: GCA_963277665.1. Classification (NCBI taxonomy): domain Eukaryota; kingdom Viridiplantae; phylum Streptophyta; class Magnoliopsida; order Santalales; family Viscaceae; genus Viscum; species Viscum album. The sequence goes on from OY728136.1 coordinate 1,066,747,705, forward strand.
GAGAGATGGACATGACATATGTCGTTGGGTAAAAGAGGAAAACTAGTGGGGATTTTGTAGTGGGGTCCCCTTGATATTCATTACTATATGATATATTCTTCTATGCATTACTTGGTGAGAGTATCCATAGTGAGGTTGGGAACAATGTATACCTGTTTAGGTGACAAGATAGTTTCACTTGTTGATCACTGTGCTTTAGCATAATTTCCTTACTTTTTCCCGAGAGGCTTCGAGGGGGGGGGGGGGGATCATACTGAGTATACTATTATACTCACCCAACGTATATATAAATTGTTTTTCAGGTCTCTTGGAGCATTTTAGAGATCAAGCTGGTTTTTACTAGCCTGGGGTTGCAGGAGCTATTCGGGCTAGTGGTCGCTGCTGTTTTTACTTTCTTTTGGGTACTTGTGGGTTTTCCCCTTTCAGCTGTAGTACTTTTTCATGGCATTTCATATATGTACTTGGGTTTTTGTTATACATCAGTTGGAGTTGGTTAGTGTCTATCTTATCTCTCTCTTCTGTATGTGGTCTCTTAGAGGGTAATGCCTCTCATATGTGTGTTTATTATACCCTTAGTTCTAGTCACCAACCCAGGGCGTACTAGAGGCAGGACTCGGGGGTCATTATCTCCCTTTCCACATTTCTGGCCCAGTAGGGGTACACTTTGTGGGAGGGGGTCATGACAGAGTGGTATCAGAGGTCTGCTTAAGGGATAGGATGGATCATGGTGTTAGGAACATGTGAGGTTGCATGGGTTGGTAGGGAAACAATTTCATTCATTTTTAGGAAGTGAGGTTAACACTTGAGACCGGGAAAGACATAGGCGTTAAGGGCCCCCTATGATATGTTTCCCTGAACATTATTTTTACAATGGCTACTAAACAGGGTGATATTAGTTGTAGGGCAGAGACCTAGGAAAGGATCATGCATCATTCTTCTTTGTGCATGTCTTTTAATGGGTAGACCATGGGATAGGTTAACCTAAAATGGATAGAAGAAATCAATTAATTAATTAATATTGAGTCTTCAATATTCCTGGCTTAAGCGCTCTAATTGTTTTTTATGTTGCATATATGGATCTTGGTCGACATCCTCATCAGTTTTGCGTAGAAGACGTTCAGAAGGTTGTTCCAGAAGGTCGCGGCATGGTTGAGGTTGACGACGACGATGATTGGAGGAAGACACTCCAAGAGTTTCAATGCCAGATTCTGCAGAAGTATGAGGGATTCGTTTCAGATACAGTCATAGAAGAGTGGTTGGAAGAGGTTGAGATAGGATTCATTTTGATCCATGCTCGAAGAAGAACAAGGTGTCCTTCGTTGTGACGATGCTGTGTGGAGAAGCAAGGCAGTGGGTGTTGTTGTTCCTCGAGGATCGTGAGGAGTCGGTGATCTCATGGGAGGATTTTTTTTAAAAGTTTAGAGCCGAGTTCCTTTCTTTGACTGCGAAGGAATCTAGTCGCCAGGAGCTTCTTACCCTTTGACAGGGGAGCTCCAGTGTTCGAGAGTTTGGAATCTGTTTCAGGAACCTTCTACGATATTCTTCGGACCTGTTACCAGATGAGGAGGCCAGGGTGAGGCATTTTGAGGAGTATTTGAATACATAGATCCAACGCCAGGTCACCCCATTTATGATGAAGACATATCTTGAGGTGTTGGTGAGGGAAGAGGGTGTTGAGAGGACTTTGGCCAGGACCATATTGTCATGAGAGGGGAATCGACATGATTCTTCATAGAGCAGAGCTGTCGTCTGGGGTTCCCGGTTTTTCGGGCATAAGAGTTTCCGTTCAGCCGGGGGTAGGTCCCATCCCTTCACGTCTCATTTTTCTGGAGGCATATACTCTCAGTCCTATGCCAAGGGATCTGGCGCTTTTTTTCTTGTGGTGGTCGTGGCCATCAGCAGCGGGAGTGCCCGACCTTTCAGAGCGGTAATCATGCACCGGGCGCTCCACTCCAGGTTCCTCTGTTGAGGCAGTTCTATCCAGGGTAGCAGCAGCAGGTTGCACTAGCTTTTGATTAGCATAGGTGAGATGGGGCGGGCATAGGAAAACCCCATGATGCTCCCCGTCCTTAGAGAGTGGAGCGTGGCCTTGGTGGTGGTCGTCAACCGGGTCATAGAGGTCGTAGAGGAGGCCTTGGTCAACTTCATGCTCTAGCATTGCCAGCTCTAGATGAGATAGATGTCATCCGTGGTACCCTTTTCTTGTTTTATATCTTGGTGTATCCATTGTTTGACTCAAGATCGACACACTCCTTCGTTTCACCAACCCTTGTCCACTCTTTGGGACATGAGGTAGAGAGGCTTCTAGTGCCCTTGGCACTGACTACGCCAGTTGGAGGTCGAGCTATCATGTTTGATGTATGTAGAGACTGTGATCTAGTGTTGGGGAAACACCGCTCTTGGGGAGATTTCCTATGTTTACGGATACAACCATATGATGTCATCCTCTTCAAGGATTGGTTGTATTCAGTGCAAGCTATCATGGATTGTTTCACAAATAATGTCGTTTTCCTGGGTGTGGATAGATAGAAACTGGTGTTTGTTGGTGAAAGAGATCCTCGGATGGGTAACATGCGAGTTCCATCCTTATCATCCATGGTGGCTGAGATGATGATGAGTTCTTCAGAGGTTTGGCAGTTGGTGTTTCCTATGGTCGTAGGGGATTACCCTGATGTCTTTCCCGAAGAGGTTGTAGCATTTCCCCCTCGACGAGAGATTGAGTTTGGGATCGAGCTACAGCTAGGAGTGTCTCCTATCTCTATGTATCCATATTTGACAGCCCCTTATGAGTTACGAGAGCTATGTATACAGCTTGATGTTCTGTTTCAGTGCGGTTTTGTTCGACCAAGTGTGTCACCATGGGGTGCACCAGTTCTGTTCGTGAAGAAGGCCGACGGCATTTTGCGATTTTGTGTCGATTATCTTCGCTAAAACAAAGTGACAATAAAGAACCACTATATTCTTCCACAGATCGATGACTTATTCGATCAACTGAAAGGTGCGAGTTGGTTCTCAATGATCGACTTGCGGTCAAGATATCATCAGATGTGTGCAAAGGATTAGGATATCCTAAATACTTCTTTCTGTTGTCGTCATGGGAATTATGAGTTTGTTGTAATGACGTTTGGTGTGATGAATGCTCTAGATGTGTTCATGGGTTTGATGAATGCTTCATTTTGTGAGTTCTCGAAAAAGTTTGTGGTAGTTTTAATTGAAGAAATCCTTGTATACTCTACATCTGAAGAGGAGCATGCAGAGCATCTACGAGTCATTATGGGAGTTCTTCGTCGACATCCGTTGTTTGGGAAGTTGTTGAAGTGTGAGTTTTGGGCTCGAGAAGTCCGTTTCTTGGGGAATGTTGTGTCCCAATAGGGAGTAGTAGTGGATCCTTCAATGATAGAAGTAGTTTTGTCTTGGGTATCCCCCAAGACAGTTTCAGAGGTGCGAAGTTTCATTGGTCTCGTAGGCTACTACCGAAGGTTTGTAGACAATTTCTCTCAAGTTGAAACTCCTCCGACGGCTTTGACCGAAACCCAATCAGGCTTTCATATGGACTGATCAGTGTTAGGAAGCTTCTAAGTATCTAAAAGAGAAGTTAGTAAGTGCTCCAGTTCTTTTTCTTCCATCTAAGGGCGTTTAGTTTGATGTCTTCTACGATGCTTCACATCTGAGGATAGGTTCTGTCCTCATGCAGTGGGGGTCAGTTGTTTCTTATGCTTCTCAACAGTTGCGTCCCCATGAATGAAACTATGGCACTCATGACCTTGAGTTGGCAGCTGTGGTGTTTTCTCTAAGGTTGTGGAGACATTACCTCATTGGTGAACACTTTGTGGTTTTCACTGATCACAAGAGTTTGAGGTATGTTTTCTCCCAGTGTGACTTGAACTTGTGGTAGCGTCGGTGGATGGAGTTCCTACCGGAATACAACTTTGAAATATCATATACACCTGGAAAAGGGATTGTTTTAGCTCATGCGCTATGCCGAAAGTCACGTAGTGATGCTGTGAGTGAATACAGAGATTCATGGAGAGTAGTGGAATAACATTTAGGATTACATCTTGATATGGGAGATGATAAGAATAGAGTCTATCTTCTATAGATGACGGTGTAGTCATCCCTGGTGCAGAATGTGGAAGAATCCCAGTTGGGTGATCTTAAGGGGGAGGTCTAGAGAGACCGAGTTGTTTTTGGTGTGGCCCTTGATGGTTGGTCTAAGAATGAACAAAATAGATTGTTGTTTCCTGGCAGGATTTTTGTTCCCTTGGTGATGCGCGAGACGGTTCTGAGAGAGTTCCATAGTTTGCTTCTATCTGTACATCATAGTGTTACAAAGATGTATTGATCCTTGAGGAGACAGTTTTGGTGGCCTGGGATAAAGCATGTGGTTGCGGAGTTAGTGTCTCGATGTTAGGCTGCCAGAAGTTGAAGGCCGAACACCGTTTTCTTGGTAGTATTCTCCAACCATTATATATTCCTCAGTGGAAGTGGGAGACAACCTCAATGTACATTGTTACAGGTTTACCTCGGGATCCGGGAGGACATGATTCTATTTCAGTAGTAGTGGATCATTTAACAAAATTGGCCCACTTCATAGCGATGAAGGAGTTGAGCTCAGTGGAAGTTTTGTCGAGGCAATATCTGGAGGAGGTGGTGAGACTTCATGGAGTCCCAAGGACAATCATTTCTTATTGAGATCCTCATTTTACCCCAGGGCATGGAAATGTATCCTACATGCTTTCGGTTCTCAGCTATGTCTTAACACGTCTTTTTATCCTCAAATGGATGGTCAGACAGAGCGAACCATCCAGAATATTGAAGACATGTTACACTCTTGTGTTCATGATTTTGGAGGCTCAGGGGTGAGGCACTTACCCTTTGTGGAATTAACATAAAATAATAGTTTTCACTCCACCATCTGTATGGCGTCGTTTCAATCCTTGTATGGATGACCATGTCGTTATCCGTTATGCTAGACTGGGGTCTTAGAGTCAGCAATTCTCGGACCGCAACTAGCACAGAATACAACAGAGATGGTTCAGGTGATTCGTGAGAGGATGAAGGCAGCGCAAGATCGTCAGAAATCATATGTCGATCAAAGAAGGAGATCCATATAGTTTAATTTTTGGGATCATGTGTTTTTAAAGGAGACTCCCCGTCGGGGGCAGTGAATGATTAGTCGTGGGAGTAAGCTTTCTCCCCGTTTTGTTGGGACTTTCGAGGTGTCAGCTCGTGTTGGAGCTATGACGTACCAAGTGGAACTTACCCCAAGGATGAGTCAGATACATGATGTTTTCCATGTTTCATAGCTCTGTCGTTATCTCCATGAAGACTCTCATATCATCGATTGGGGAGAGATCAGTGCTGATGATGATTCCACCTTTGAGGAGCAACCTGTGGACATCTAAGATGACAAGGAGAAAGTGTTTCGCGGATGTTCCATCCCCTTAGTTCTTGTCTTGTGGAAACACAGTGGCATGTAGGAGAGTACTTGGGAACATGAGTCACAGATATGTGATCAGTACCCAGAGTTGTTTGATGATTAACTATTTTCATGTATCTTTGTAGTTTTTGTGGATTTTGGACCTTCATGTTAAGGATATGTCTCCCTTTGTTGATTTGGTGTCTTGCTCTATTTTGAGAGGTATCTCAGTGGGTGGTTGTTTAGACCCTGTTTTGTTTTCTCCTTAGGTGGGTTTTGGATTCTCAGGGACGAGAATGTTTTGAGAGGTATCTGATGTAATGGCACAGACCTCTCTAGTCCATTACTTTGTGAAAATGTGGTCTTGGCGGTGATATGGATGGTCAAGGTGGGTTGAGGTGTGTTTGGGTGGACTTTTAAGGAAATCAAAAGGGTTATGGCCTTCGCACAGGAGGTGCACGATTTTCCTAAACCCTGCGGCCAAACCGTGTAAGGATGGTCTTGAGGGTAGTGGCTAACGTATGGATAGCGCAAAGTTTGTCTAACCGTGCGGACTAACCCTGCGAGAAGTGATTGTCAAGGTAGAAGCTATCTCACAGTTACCGCACGGTTTGTTAAACCGTGCGGACTAATTGTGCAGGCACTTAAAGTTAGATCCTAAAATTGTGGATATAACTTTTTTTGCCTTTAATAACCTCATTTAAGCCCCTAATCGGCCATAACCCTAGATTACCCTTCCTTGTAGGCGGAAGAACCACACCCAAGCATTTTGGAGGCGATATAGAGGCTTCTCTTGGCGAATTGAATCCAGTTTCTTGAGGTATGTGGTTGTTCTTCCTCGTTCTTTTTTGGTTTCTTAGATCTGCTTAGATCTACACCTCCTCTTTTCTTGTCATCTTAGATCTATGCCCGTTATGTTTAGATCTAGGAATGTGGAGTCTTTTTTGATGAGCTTTGGTCATGGTTTTGACATGAGAGGTGATCTAAGGAGGATTCATGGATAATCAACCCGGATTCTTGGGCGTTCATCGACCGTTGTGGTTTTCCTCAAAAACCCTTGAGGTAGGGGATTAGTGGATTCTCTAATTGTTATGTGAAATCGTAGAGTTAACATGATTTATCCGTTTGGATCACAATGGAATTGACCTAATTAAATACAAGAACCAGATTAAAAGAATTGGCTTGATCGCATGTTGTTGCTTTGTACCGTGATAACAGTTGCCTCTTGATTTTCTAGATAGTGTGATATATATGCCTTTCTTGTTAGCATGTTGTTCTTGATGGAAATTGATAAAGAATGTAAATCTGGAATTAATTGATAATTTATTTTCTATAGAGAAAGAGGCATGTAAATTAATCTACTTGTTTCCATTGTTGTGGTTGTTATAATTTGATGTTGATCAAATTTTGTATAGTAAGCATGTTTAATCTTTGGTGATAGCTTACTGAATTGGTTAATGATGTTGGAACCAAATAATTGAATTTTTTAATTCAATATGGATTAAATAAATTAATTTAGTTCCATGAAGTGTTCGTAGTTACCCTCTTGTTGTGAATTAGGGAAAAAAGTCCATTTGATGTGATTGTTGGTGTTGTTGTTTGAATGATGGATGCCTTGTTAAAGGGCCAAGAGACCATTTGATGTAATGTGTTATTTTCCTGCTGCTTGTGCTATGATGTGACCCTGGAAGGGGTGCTGTGATATCTTGTGTTGTGTTGTGAACACGGAGGGGTGTTGTGATATGTGGAGGTAGGGAGGCCTTGTGTTTGTGGCAGCGGATGACACCTAGAGTGGAGAGATGTATCATTTTATGCATGTGGGTGTCAGGGAGGACACCAGGGATGATGGAAGTGGATGGTTGTGATTGTTGGATGGTTGTTGATTCTTGGTTTTTTATCTTCTTTAATTTTCCCCACTGCTCAAAGAAGCTGGTCTTGCTTACCCTTCTTCTGAAAGGGGCAAAGACACATGGGATATGCCACGTGATTTTCGTGTTTAGCCTCTCGAGGGAGAATGGGACACACACTATCTATAGGCGGCATAGACTCGACAGGTAGTATATCTACTCACCGTGTTGACACCCCTTGTGTTTAATAGCTTAGGATGGTTTTTTAGAATCCATGGGAATGTGAGAAAGTAATTCTGAAATGAATGTTTGATTAAAGGATGATAATCCTTGGGGATGGAGATGCTGGAATTTAATGGTGATGTTGTAACTTTAAAGGAACAATAAATATGGAATGTGATTCCAAGAAAGTTTAAATATAGTTTTTGTTCATGGTTAATTCATGTGCAAAGAATTAATTAACATACAGTGGAATTGATGAAAAAGGGAATGATGTAACCAAATTATGTTCTTTAACTAGTTGTGTGCTTATAGGATTCCTTGTCTTAGAAATAGCAGCCCGGAGTCCGAGAGACGTTAGCTGTAGTTGAGTCTAAGACTAGGTTATTCCCATAGTGTGTTTGTGAGTTATATATATTCTATATTTTTTGTGTTTCTATACGCTACTCCACCCTGTCGGTAAGTTCAGCTTACACCCCGGTGATTCTGATCCCTGGGGGGTGTTTTCCCCAACATTCCGGTGGGAGGATGAATGGATGACTGCCCACTTTGACCCCGCTCTCTTCTCTTGGAAGATACTAGTGCTGTTGGCACATCGGTTAGTTTTCCCCATATATGTGTGTAGAGGGCTATAATGGCTTGTGGTTACTTCCACACATATATTCTGGATATAGTATCATATGGACTACTATATGTATAACGTGTATAGGTTGTGATGGCTTGAGGATCCTTACTCGGAGTATGGGATGTTATGGATTGAGGTATAATACCGAATGTATGATACACGTTATGTGAGCTGTGGTGGCTCCTAAAAACTACCTGGTTAATTTTGGTTGTGAGGATGGTGAGGAGCTTAGACCAGGTGTCTGCGGGCAAGCCTTTGTTGTGCACGAGGTGTATATTGTGGAGCTTATCACAAGTTTATATGGGTAAGCCTTTGGAGAGAGATGCACATGACGTATGTCGTTGGGGAATAGCAGAAAACCAGTGGGAAAGTAGTAGCAGGGTACCATTGATATTATTTACTATATGATATATTCTTGTATGTGTTACATGGTGAGAGTAGCCATGGTGGGGTTTGGATCATAGTATACTTGTTTAGGTGACGAGTTAGTTTCACTTGTTGTTCACTGTGATTTAGCATTCTTTTTTTAATTTTGCATGAGAGGTTTCTGGGAGGATCCTACTGAGTATACTGTTATACTCACCATAAATATATATATTCTTTTTTTCAGGTCGATTGGAGAAGGTTAGAGATCATGCTGGTTTTTACTAGCCTGGGGTTATAGGAGCTGTTCGGGCTTGTGGTCACTGTAGTTTTTACTTTTTTTGGTACTTGTGGTTTTTCCCCTTTCAGTTGTATTACTTTATCATGGAATTTCATATATGTACTTGGGTTTCTTTTATAATTCAGTTGGAGTTGGTTGGTGTGTATCTTATCTCTCTCTTCTGCATGTGTTCTCTTAGAGGGTAATACCTCCCGTCTTTGTGTTTCGTATACCCTCGGTGTTAGTCGCCAACCTGGGGCCTACTGGAGGTGGGACTCGGGGGTTATTATCTCCCTTTACACATTTCCATCCTAGGAGAGGTACACTTTGTGGGGAGGGGGTCGTGACATATATTAAAATTATTATTAATTTAGTTAAACAAAAATTAGTATTAATTTTAATAATGATAAAATTAATTATTTAATGGAACCAATCAACATTAATTTTAAAATTAAAAATATAAGTGTTAATTATTTTAATTTATCCAAGTCACCCTCAAATAGAATTTATTTTTACTTTATGTTTTTTCTATGGATATAATTTATTTATGCATTTTAATGCTTTCTAATAAATCTTAAATAATAGAATGACCAATAAATGTCTTTTCATCCTATATTTATTTAATTAATTTTTATATGATTTAATTATTTTGATTAGATAATAATTGGTGACCCATGAATAATTTTTTTACAATTATATAAATATATATAAGTTACATCATGAATTGATTAATTTTTTTTTCTATATTACTCATTACGGATATTCCATATCCTTCATGTGAGTATTGTTATATAATTATTGGGATGATAAGTGATGTTGATTGTGGCACATTTTTGATACGTACTGGATAGGTGGATAAAACATTGCATGTATATGTGCTAAAACTAAATTTCCTTGCATATCAATACATGGAGTTATCACTATCGTGTAATTTGATCCATTATTTAGTCAATGGATCACGAATTTTAATAAAATAATGACCATACCATTTAATTTTTTAATCTGGGTTTATTATTTTATGTATGTACAATTTTATAATGTGACCACATAAAAAATCCATTCATATATTAAATTAACATGTCATGATGCGTATTTATTTTAAATTACTATAGTGAAACGTTGTGAGTGGAATAAAATAGTATATATATGTTAGGTAGAAAATTATTTCTTTCATTGTGATATAATAATAACCCTCAATGAAATATTAAGTCTCAAACACCTTATTTAATTTCCATTTGAATATAACTTGGTGTATGAAATTCTTGTTAGTCTTTTTGGGGTTAACTCCTAAAACTATGAAACTCTCATGAATGTGATGGGTCAACATATCCAATGATGGAGGAAAGTAATTAGACATATCTAGCCTATTTCATCATTAGATTTAATGAATTGAGTAAATAATTTTTTGATTTTATTATCTCTAACTTCACTAAATAGATCAAGGATTCATGAATTACAATGATTTCCCAATGAAAGAAATACCATGAATGTCTTAATGTGGTGTTGTAGCAAGATCTTGGGATATGATGAGAGGTTGTAGGGATCCAATCTACAAGAATACTCTAGTTATTGAGAATTCTTAATCTAGTAGTTATGTTTACTAGGGTTTGATAAAATTGTGTAAGACATTTTTTCTTTAAATAACCAATAATGTCTAGGAAATAGTAAAGATTAAATTAATAATTTTCTATATTTATTATAGAAAATAGAAAAAAACCACAAGATCAGTTTCATTAATTTCCAATAATGAACATGTTCTTATCAACTTGATAATCCATGTGTTGTATAGGCACTTGGGAAAAGTAATATGAAGACATAAATTCGTGGTGTTGGTGTCCCCAATATGTGTTGAGATTCCTCCAAAAGTGGTGGTGTACAATAATCTTATAGGAAGTAATGTATGATGCATTATATTATATATAATAAAGACGTCATCACTATAAAATCCGTTGATGGTACATCATCATGATATATATGGACCCATATTTTTAATATCTCTGGGTATCTTGCATGGATAAATTGATGGAAAATATAAATAAGGATATTATTAAACTTGATATGTGTATATAAAATTATATATCATGATATTTCTATGTTAATCTAACCAACACTATATAGTTTCATTTATGATTACACAATAAACAATTTGGAGTAAAAAAATCATCAAATTTTGTATCTGGTTCTCCCTATTGATAAGATAATTAAGAATGTTTAATTGGTAGTAATTTTAGAAAACATATTGAAATGAAAAGAAAAAATGAAAATAGATGGTGTGATTTCAATGGAACCTTCACAACGTACATCATGGAAGTATGATAGATTATAATATAAGATATATTCACTTCACATATTCAGAATTATATCATTATAATTTTAAATTATATGAACTTTCTTGATGAAGTGTCTAGTCTCAATTCATTCAGTTATATTCATCATTTATAAGTGATTTCTATTTTTTTACTTCACAGGTATTACATAAAATATTACTATAATTGATTTAATAAAATACAGCAACCATGTGAGTATGTAATTGTTACATGAAGTTTGCTAAAATATATATGTGGATGGGAAAGGTTGATTATTTTGGCAATGGTGAGATGTGTACTATGTCAATATTTCCATGTATTCTTGATTCTAGCTGATATATTTTATGTAACACAAGGAAAATTATCTCACATGTCCATTAGATATAATTATGAATTATTCATATTCTTGAATACTTTTTTTGTCTTATAATAAAGTAAATGTTCACTAATATTTGAATATTTGGAAATAAATGATAAAAAAAATATCTGGATAAATTAATGAGTGTTCGGTTAAGAAGATACATTTTTTAGTGATGCAATATAATTTTCATGGATGTATTGTGTCTTTTTTTAGACTCTTTGGAGAAAAATAATTCTTGTATTATTGATACACATTTGCGCATAGTTTTTTAAAATGAAATATTTATATATGAATTTAAGTCACAAAGCATTCATAGTCCGTACATCTTGAGAGAATAAATTTTCCAATGTAAATCTAGTGATAAATGTTATTTATAAGATGTATTAAATTGTTTTATGGAATGCAGAAGTTATTTATGGTAAATTAATAATAATAAGATTTTTTTATTGGTCCCATATGTTTATGAATATATTTACCAACCATTCATCGATCATAAAATTATTCCTGAATTAATTAGTAAACACCCATTTCATTGTACACATCATAGTTATGCTGTTTATATAGAGGAATGATGATGACGCATACATTTTAAATTTATCAATAAAATGTAGTCTATATTTATTTCAAACATAGCATTTATTTATTCACATTACAATCATTATGTATTTAATTTGGAAATAATGTTGAAACTAATTTTCATTGTATGAACATCAGTAATGCTTAATACATGTATCACAAATAATGAATTGTTACTATAACCATATACAATCGAAGATGGAAAATCAATATCAGATGAGTTAGTGTACGATTAAAATCCACCATGTCATAATAACATGTTTCTTGATACGAATATATTCTTATGAATGAAAAACCATCCATCAAGAAAAATACAATGTGATTCTAAAGAATGTATCATAAAATATCCTGATGATATTACACAAGTACATGATATAGAAAAGTGATAGTTATGTAATATACAGTATTACTATAACGAGTAATCATGTCTATTTGAGATTGTGTGAAAATGTATAAAATTGATTTAGTTTATTCAATTAATTCAGTAATAGTTTCCATAAGAACCATCTCTATAAGAAATTGTAAAAATTGATAGTTCCAGAGGCACAAAATGTTTTGAAAGGATAAAACCTTGGTGATGGTTTAACATTCTCCAATTATAGTGATACATTTTCTATTATGAAAAATGAATACTATAATAATGAAGTAAATGAATAAAAATTGATATTTAAAAGATCAATTAATTTCAATCACGAATTCGATATATAATGAAAACAATCATATTACCATAAATTGTATGGTTGGATATAAAAAGAAATTATAAATGGGTGGGACAAGTATGGTATTTATAATGATCAATTAGATTTATGAAGTCACCAAACCTAAATAAAAAATAATTATACTTATCATAGTTACATTATATGAACACTATATTATTAATTGGATATCAACATAGAATATAATTAATGAAAACATAACGAAGAAAATATAAATGGTTGATAACTACATAGAATAATAATTAAGGGTGATTGTTGTTGAAATCATATTTTTGATTTAATTCAACAAAAATATCATAGATTAATAATTAGTTAAAAATTATATAATACTATATGAATATAGTTTTATTTACATTCATTTTAAATGGAACTATAGTGAAAAAGTTATGAATAATAATTATTGTTACAATAGTCAATTAAGTACATAATGAAAATGAGCCTATTCTTAAGAGGTAGAGGCTCTTGCATTGCATCCAAATGTCTCGTGATCAAATCCTGGTATGGGAAGAATTTTTTAGTGTTGTAGCAGAACTGTACCACGGTACTGTAGTTGTAATGTAGGAGTGACATAAAAATAGAAGCGGTGGAACTGTATTGCGAATGGGATGCAGTAGTAACTATAGCACATGTGGTACTGTAGTAGGTATTGTAGGAGCTCTAGTGTTGTAGCAGAATTATTCATTGAAGGGACATTTGGGTAGGAAATATGGTTTCTATAAATTTATTTAGACTATATGATATTGGGCCTTCAAGATATGTAATGGGTCCCCCTCTACCCATTCAGAAATAGGATATTGCATTAACAATGAAAATGACGGTTCTACCATATAATTTATTTAAAAAAATAGATAATTCCATAATGTAATAAATTCATCAGAGGAAGACTTATATGTGTAATTAATATGGAATGCTATCAATTAAGGTATATCTAATGGAATTTTTAGACCATGTAAAAAAGTCCATATATTGACATTGTTTTGAAAAAATAAAATTTGGAATAATTTTAGAGACAGTTGATTCAAATTCCACAGGTAATTAATCTATCTAAGAAGAAATTCATAGGGTATTGGAGGATATAATCATTGAGATTAATATTTTTAATAATTAAAAATGGATCTATAATATTTGATATTTTATATAACCTAAAAGATATTTACAATATACTTTCATGGTTGGAATGTATTACTTATATACAAGGGAACTGCAAGTGAAGGATTCAAAACCATCCATTTGTACATGATTGAGTAGATGGGAAGGGTTTCAAAAAAATTAAATGAAGGTATGAATGGTTTATATGGAAAAACAATTTATACATTGGATCATTATGATCATATATCACATTAAGGATATACTAATGAGCATGTTAATCCCACTATATATAGTGGTATCCATATATACCAAATCTGAGTGTCTTGTGGCATCTAAAGAAGATAAATATGTTCTATAAAAGATGATATGATTTAACCCAGTCATTCGAATCACATTAACAATTATTGTTTTATAATTATGATAATTTTAATACTAGAACTAGGAGCCACGATATCATGTTTTGATAGTTATTAGGGATATCATCTATTGGGGATTCATACTCACGGAGGTGAAGTCATAGAGAAAAGAATATCCATGTAGTGGAACTGTGATAGGCCAAACCATAAAAAACATAACTCATAAGAAACATGAAATTTTCATGTGGGAGATAATAGTGTGAATTTTCATGTTGGATCAAGATATTGTGGTAGTGTTGTAATATAGGGTTACCTAGACAAAACAAAAAAAGCATGTTTTAATTTCTGTCGCATGTGCACAATGCGTTCTGAATTATAATATCTTATCATAATAGTGTTGATATTTCCAAATCCATTATAAATTACAATATTCATATATTACTGATTGTATCAAAATGTTTTATAATATGACAATATATGTTGAGAACCATAAGATATTATTAAAATGATCTTAAATATATGTCTATTGTATAAATACAAACTTCATACTAGAAATAGCAGATGTGTCACTACTAGATATTAGAGGATAATATGAATCAAATCACATTCTCATAATGATTACACTTGGTGATCCCACGTATATGATATCATGAGGACTATCACACCAATAAGAACACCAATTTTTCCTGTTTCATAAGTAGTTCCAATCTCTAAAAATGTGAAATGGATTTTCGACATGAGATTATTACCAGTGTATAATATTTGATCAGTAACATTTATTCCATTAAGAAACTATTGTATTGATGTGTATGCAATATATGTTTAGGGTTCACAATTAGTTATATGAAATAGATTGAATAATCAAGATATAATTTTTTAATTCCAAATTTATATGATATCCTGACCCTAGTGGATCATGATTGTAGTTCCATTATAAATTCATTAACATGGTATAAGAATATCTATTTTTCCATTAATGCAAATGAATGATAAAGATTGAAAGGATGATGACATATGTGTACATCATTCATGATAAGATATCATGAGATAATGATATTATATTACATGATGTGTGACTATTTGAAGTTCATTTTTTCTTTGAATACTCTTTGTCTCATTATGTACTTGATGGGTTTCTAAATTCCCACATGATTTGTGAATAGTATTCACCACTATCAGAATAAGGGACTAGTGGATCACAATCATAACATATTCAAAAGATATTCCAATTATGATGGCTTGGAGTATATTACATAATGGGACCTATTAACTGGATCTGTGATATATCTCAGTGTACATGAATGAAAAAAAATTAAATTTTTAATATTATAATATTATAGAATAATATGAATTCATTTTAGTTGATAAATTAATTTATATGAATTAATTTAAATACCTGGTAAATATTATTCAAATTAAAAATATTATAATATTAAAGGTTCATTGAATATTTGAAAGAATAATGAGTTAATTGAATAACTCTTTTTCTGTAAAATATATATTATATTATATATCTACGAAAAAAATATAAATTATAATTTTATCATATTAAAAATTCTATAAGATTCCATTTATAATGGGAAATAAAAACCATACGGTCATGGTGTCACTTATATGTATTATAGAACCACAATATTAAATTATATAGTAGATCTCAATCCAATTAATTCTAATCAAACAATTAATGAGAGCATATATCTCCACATCCGCTTATTAGAGTGATTTGATCTTGATCCAAGAAACCAGATTGATCTCTCATTTATGAATCATATGAATATCCATGTTATATAGTTTTTACTTCTATGGGCTCGTCAAATTTATTTTATATCACTTGGAATTAAATCATCAATAATATTCAATACTACTGAATAACATTTGTATGATCTAGAGGCAATCCATGTTAGTTAATTTTAGAAAGTTTCAGCAGTGATGAGCAGATGTTGAGCGAAAATTTATATTGAACCTAATATTTTTCATCAAATATTAATATTAATTTATTTCTATATGATACATGGGTGTTTTATCGACAAGTGCATCACTGATTTTGATGCTGTTACATCAGCTATTGGTGAAATGTTTTATAATCCCCATATAACAATATTTTAATATAAACCTTGATATAAACACCTTCATGGTGTTTTTCACATAAAACTAATGTTTTAAATTAGAATTATATGAATACAATGTCCTAGAAACTAAATCATGGAACCATTGGTTGATTCCTATATAAATCAAAGTGAACTTTTTTTAGCTTACCTATTGGGGAATTGGTCATGATAACATATTATCATGTGAATTGGGATTATAAAAGGATAACCTCAATTTTAATTTAATAATTGGTATATATTAGATAATTTTAATATTATTTTGAAATTATTATAATTTCATATTGACATATAATTAAATTTTAATCATGTTTTTTGGAATTTAAAATGATTATTTGGTAATTGGTTTGTATATTGGTATTTAATAGTAATATATAAAATTGGAATCTCAGAAATAATCTTGTTTCATTTTAAAATTTTGATATGCATTGGAGAATTATTCATGGATAATTTATTAGACTATAGATTTGTACTCGAGTATGACATTGGTAACTGAATATGAAATTAGAATATGTCATGGGAGATTACCAAGGATCTATTGTCAAATGAATATTTAATTATACAGTTGAATGAGAATTCACCTTTAAAATATTTTGATCTAAATAAATAATTTTTGACTGTATTGGGAATTCATCATGGATATGTTGTAAACACAATATGAAATTTCCAACAAGCATTGGAATATACATCTAATAAATTATGAACATAATTTCTAAGTAAACCATTGAAAGGAAATTCACCATTGATTTATTTTTATTTATATAGTCATATATCTATACATTGGTTTTTTTAGAAATAAATCCATTTTTATAGATTTATACCCCAGGCATAATATCGTAGCTGGTATAGCTGATGCATGTGTGACAAGGTTGGGGACAAGGGTGAAATAATTTATTTATATTTTCAATATTTATGATATAAATAAATAAATAATTTGTAATATTTCCTGAACTATTACCCATAATAGAATTTTCGTAGAATCTATTGGTGTTATCAAATTTGGTTTTACTCACACCCTATTGTAGATGTCATTTTTAACCTATGTAGACGTCAGGGATGCATGGATGGATAAGGGATAGGAGAATTTTCATTATTAGTTGAATTTAATATCTAAGATTTTATCTTAGATATTTAAACATTAATGGGGTTCCAGACCTAGTTTTGGTTTCTTTATTTTGAGCCTTTTTTATAGTGGTTTACTTCTATGATATTAGTACCAAATTTTGTATGAACTTTCATGGATTAATCAAATTCGGTGTATTAAAAATTTATTATTTATGAATTGGATATTATTTTATTTACATTATTATTATTTGTACCAAGTATTTTTTATTTTTACAAATGTGTATAAACTCCCAAATATATTATTTAGACCCTCACTATTAGTCAGTGACATTTTATGTACATTGAGGAATGCTTGAGATCTTGTGGAGACCTATCATGGTCATGTGTGTTAGAACTCATCATAGGATGTTACAAAGTGGTATTATAGAAGTCAATTAAATTATTTTTATTTACTATTTTTATATCATATATAAGAGAATAAAATTATTCACGGTTTTGTAATGGGATCATGACTATGAGTAGTTGTCCTGTATATAGGTATAAACATATTTCCAATGATATTATTTTTACTCTTAAGGTTCTCAAGTTACTGTCGTTATGTTATTTTATTTTGGGTGGTTCAACTTATGTATTATGTTTTTTTATTTATGATATATTACTCATGGATTTGTGTAAAACAATGTTTGTATACATGATAATTGATTAGAATATAGGGAAATATGTGGAAATGCATTTTTTATAATCAAAATATATTTTTTTCATATGAAATTTTATAATCTATATAATGCGAATTAAATTATTTAGGTTTGTCATAAGATGATGAACATTAATATTATCTGACATTAATTCAACTGTAAAACAAATAATTTTTGTAACAAGGAATCTATTTTTATTTGGATTCCCTTATTTTCACTTATGATAGTGAAAATGTTATATAACCTATGATCTGAGGAGTTTATAGAACCTTTAGTAAAAAAACACGAAGTTATATTATGGTTTAATTATACAGGATTCGTGATTAGTGAACAACTCATATAGTGGATCCAGAACATCATGTGGAACTAATGAACATGATGGATGATTATTTATGATATTACTTCTCATGGTTCGTGCAATCCTTGAAGATGTGAACTAAAAATGTTATCCCTTTTATCTTTAGTATGGAGAGGGTCTTCCAACTATAACACCATCACACGTTCACTATGAAATGAGGCACTCTTGGGATATATACATAGATCAAAATTTTAACAAAAAAATGTTTCGTCACCTAAAGACAACTCTGTTGAGGGGGGTGTCACAAGCTACATATATTCTTTGAGTAATATACAATCATTAGTGGGAAATAATTGTCATGGTTAGATAGTATGATTATTTAACAAGGAATGACTTTAAGAAGAAGTTTATGGGTAACTTTATTGGATATAACATGAGGTCTGAGAGGTTTTAGGAGTTAATGTACATCAACCATAGAGCATGTATATGATTGACTAAGCATGTCATTTTACCAAGCAACATAACTTTTCTACATAATTATTGTGTATTTTTTTCCCAATTATGTCATTTTATAGATCTATACATATGTATATCATTCCCATCATGATGACATAGTTGTAGATTTGATTTTTTAATGTGTAGTTGGAGGATCTAGAATTTAATGGAATCAAATATCTTAGTACATCGATGTATGGTTGACATGTTCCACTTACCGAGAAAGTAAAAGTGTACCTTGAATTTATTTTTGGGTTATCGTAGGATTATATTTAACAACAAGAAATTATATGTACTTTCCTCTTAAATAAATTTTGATATTTTTGTTAGTTTGAATTACAGAGAACCTTCATTATAAATGAAATACAATAATGCAAACTTATATAAGCTTAATATCCAATCCAGATGCATAAATTGAAATAAAATAATTATGAAATTTATTTATAATTTATATTAATAATTAAAAAATACTTAATAATTCATAATAAATAAGTGATACATTTTTAGTGATGTCACTGTACACATCAAAAATATGTCTTTCTCAGAAATTATTTTCATCAAATTATTCATAATGAAATTTTAATTAGTTTGTATAATTTTTTGTAACATTATTTTATAAAAAATATATTTAATTTTAATTATCAGATAAATATTATTATTTAGTATATTCATAGTATTTTTCTAATTTTTTTTAATTTTATGGAATATTGAAAAATAATAATTTTTTAAAAAACAATAATTTATCCTAATGTAGAAAAGACTCAATGTTTTGAATCAAATAAAAAGTAACATAATTATCCAAAAACTATTAATAATTTAATAAATTAATTAGAAATAATAATTATAAATAATTTTTATAAATTTTAATTTTTAGGATTAAAAAACATTTTACAAAAAACTATTTCTAGGGGAAAATCTGTTGATATTTTAATAGATTAACTTAATATATATTAAATTATTAATTTATATATAATATATTTATTATATATTCAATAATATATTATAAAAATAAAATTATAATTTTATATGGAATGCAATCAATTTAAAATATGTTTTATTATTGATGATTAAATCATCTAGAACATGTTTTCATTATGGGTTAAATGCTTAGTAAAAATTACATTATTCCACTTATAGAAATTTAATACTCTAAAATGGATTCCATTATTTTTATAATAAAATATTAATATATTCTAATATGGTTATATTAATGTTTTTCATATTTGATATTAAAAATATTAATTTTTTTACCAGGTTTATGGCTAAAAAGGGTTCATGAGGTGGGGGGGGGGGGTTAAAACAATTATTTTGTGAATTATTGTCAAAACAATATTTCAAATTATCCTAAATTGAAGATATTTAAACTTTATTTTATCCTAACATAGAATTCTGTGACATTTAAATCCAATATATGATTAATTTGACCATATATCATTGAAAGCACATAATAAATTCAATGTGTGTCCCTACGATTACCTATAAATAGAATCCTCTTATCCTTCTATATTTACCCCAATTATAGCATTGTAGCTCAGAAAATACCAATTCATTCATATTTATATAATTTTTCCACCCATCATATTTATTTTGGTATTCTTCTATGACTCATCGTTCAGGGCATAATGTGTACTCCTTATGACATATCCTAAATACATGGAATTAATATGAATGAGGATCTAGTAATTGTACTTCATATTATACATAAATTATAAAACTATATCTAAAAAAATTGACTAATCTTGTATCAAAAATATAAATATTTTTCATTATGTTAATAGAATCAAATTTTACAACCTCTTTATTATCAAATGGGAGATGAATGTACTGCTCATGGATATATCTGTACAACCTCTTCAATGTAGTTTTATGATATTTATCATACCCATAATTATAGGGTGGTTATAATGTTTTATTCAATATATATGTTTTTTATTTAATAATAATTATATAAATTTTAATTAATACTTACTTTAATTTCATCACATCCATTGAAAAATGGAAGGATCATACATATGTTTGTACAAATTTTCATTTCTATGTAATGGTGTAATGCATTTTTCATCCCATATTTATATGAATTGTGACAAAATATTTATACAATTAATATAAAACATATTTTTGAAATGATTAAAATAATGGACATTAATAAACCATGTCCAATGTACATGTTATATAAAAACTAAACAAAACAATATATGATGAAAGAATCATTTCAAACCATAAATTATGGTGATAATGAATGATTATTAATGAATATGTGGTATGATGAGATAATGAAACCATGTATGGTATTATAGATATTATAATGGTTAAAATATATATTTATTATAATTTATAAATTTTTATATAGGTTATTAGAGTTCCAATGATGTAAGATGGACATGAGGTAATAGTTTTATGTTACAATAGCATTTTTTACAAGATTATATATGCTTTTGTTTTTCAAATTAAAATTGTGTTCTATATAAATAAATATAATAGATATTTTATTATACCCAAGTTATTACATGTTATTTAATTTTTCTCATTCATTTCTACTCAATAAGTACTCATGTTTCATAAAGAATGTTTTTAAGGAAACCTGAAATTAGTTCTCCATTTAGTGAAGACTTATTTTTCTTGTAAATATTTTATTAATAAAAATATAAGAAAAGGTTATAATATTATAAAAATAGTATTTAAAATTATTTTTATTCTATTTTACTCATTTTATGTTGTTTTCTATAGAATCCTTATATTTATTTTCCTTATATTGTACCTCGTATTTTTTGATGAAAAATGAGGAAGGATTTGTTGTTTCAATATATAATGCATAAACATATTTCCTGAACATCAATACAATTCTTTCAATTAATGATTAAATTTTAAATTTTAATTATATATTTGTAATGATAAAATTTTCCTTAATATTATTGTATAGTTTTATATTATTATTAATTTATTTAAAATAAAAAGTCTTTTTTCCTTAAGAAATATTGTAGTGCTATTATAAATATATTTTAATCAATAACAAAGTCTTTTTATGAATCATAATTTTCATTTGGGATATAATCTAATGATTCCATATTTTTTCTAGAAAACGTATGATTATGAGGTGAAATATTTATGATACTCATATATCTTGTTATGGGATAGGATTTGATGCCATAAAAATGATTTATGATTATGCGTCACATATATTCCTAATATTTATTATCTTTTTGTTTGTAGAAGGAATATTTAGATATGAAAATCATTGACTAAAGAAGGATATCTCATAAGATAATAAAGAGAATAATTTTTAGTGAAAATTGTTAACTAATGTAATTTTTCCTATAAGATAGTTTTGGGACTGAAAATTAATGAAATAAATGACGGAAAACAGAGTGAACCCAATAAACTGTGATTGTTTGGGATTTGATACATGAGAACGTAAATGGTTTACTATACTCATGTGTATTTCATTAACCTATTTTTTATTCTTATGAAATATTCTCATGTCTCATGATTTATAAACGACGATGAAAAATGATTATGTCATATGCCATTTTATTGATAAGTCATTATTCATTGATTGATAACAATTAACTATGAATTAATGGATATTTTTTTGTAATGAAAATTTCATCTTATCATACATTTATGATTATATTTTTCTTACTTTTAATCCATGATTACTATTTTTATGTTTACCCTTACTAAGATATTTATCTCACATTTTTTCATATTTCCCTTCCTTGGGTTATGGGTAAAAGTTATTAGTAAATTATCTCTAAGAAGGGATCTATTTTTCCTTAGAGATATGGGAAATATTATAGATATTTTATATATGGTTAGTTAATATATCCCTGATTTCAAATATACCGATCGTTTGCGATTCTAGTATGGATCATATTGAAAAATAATAGATATTTCAGCTAATAATATGAAATATTTATGAATGAAAATACATGATTCTATAGTTTTATTATATAATAGTTTATTAAATTATAGAAATGAGTATGTGGAATCTATACTTATAATCAAGATAATATGACTATGTATAGGTTAACATCATAAGTTATTATAAATAAATCTATGTGTTTTCCATAGAAAATATTTCTATATATAGAAACTATAATTAGAAAATGTTTTCAAATAGATGATTATATAGTAAATAACCCAAAAAATGTTTCATGGGTGTATATGAGACATTATGTTAGTGTGAGTTGAATGATATAATACTGTAAATATTGTTTGACAGTTCTGAGGGATATTATTATTTTAATTCACATTATTTAAGAGGAATTTTGAAATATTTGAATTGATAAGGACTATGGATGTATTAGGATAAATAAAAGGTGTCATGTACTAAAAAAATGGTGTCAATATTTATAAATAATATAAATGATTTCCAATTTTATATGATTTCTTACTATGATTATTATTTTAAATATAGTTATTGTTTTTTCTATTAAATGGTCTGGTAAAAAATGTGAATTTTTAAGGCAATATGTGGTGGACAATGAAATGATTTTTACCATGTGTTACTGAATGTTATCATTGATTTAATGAAATGAATTATTTTTATGATTCAAAATAATTCATATAAAATGAAAAATGGTGATGATCTAAATGATAAAAATAAATAACTACTTATTATTGAGTCTTTAATGAGGTAAGACCCATATACATTTATTGTGTCCATTGATACACTAATTTTTGAGGTATGGATCATTAATAGTAAAATGAAATTTTATTTTCTATTGTACTCGGAAGATGATATGGTTATCTTATATTGTTGACATTACTATGATGATGTGCGTCAATGGTGGACTCTTATAAATTATATGTGGAAATGATAAATAATCGAATCTATGGAGTGGGATAGGGTTGGGAGATTATTTTTCACTAATTACATAACATATATTATTTTTGTGATATTGGTTTATTAATTCAATATGCTTAACAAGAAGGATGAAAAGTCCTTTAGTACCTATGATAAGAAGTATTCACAAATTATGAGGTTAATTTGTAATATTATTTTTGAAACGTAATGTAATATTAAATGAATCCTTAGTGTATTAAAACCATGTCTCTTAACGAATTTATCAACAAGAGACAAAAGTAGATATAAATAAATCATTAGAAGTGATATCAATATATAATTATAGATTGGAGTAACCCATTATTCTTTGAGGTTTGATAAGAAAATAAAGAGGGATTTCAAAAGAAATTTTAATAAAAAATAAATTTCATGGAATAATAAGAGTTTTCATTGAAAACAATTATACAAATAATCAAAGTGAATAATATAATAAGGTTAAATATAATTTTTTTAGTATATAAATAAAATCTATCAAAAAATAAAATTATTAATTAATGGGAAGAAGTTATTTATGGATATATATGGAGATAACTATCCATGTAATCCCCATTTCACAAAATAATTACATAATTTCATTCAGTAAGGACATTATAATAACCATTACTCAAATCTAAGAGTTACTGGTGATGAAAAAAATAGGTAACCTCTAAATCCTAGAGGAAACATAAAATATCATGTGACCACTATTACCTATATAGGTTGTAATAATAAAGTTAAAAAACTTACATTTATCATCAAATATGTAACTGATAATATCTAATTTTATTATAGTTCAAAAATCCTTTTATATATGATAATTTTTTAATGGAATCACCATACAACCCCAATGAATATATGTTTAAATATAATTAAAAACACATAATGGTATGATGAACAAATTGAATGTATATCAGTCCTCCCAAATAATAGTTTAAGAGAATTTCCCTCATGAAAATCATTTTGATGTTCTTCATGTTGGTGTTAATTTTTTCAGTATATTCTAGATTTATATATATTAATAACATTTAAATTTATGAGGAAGGTCTGTAACATTATATATTTAATAAACATATAGTTTTCAATCAATTCAAGGATAAATATGAAATTATAATTCAAAATACATAAATTTTATGGTTTTATTTATATTAAAATTGAATATTTATATCATTAGGTTGGGGGTAAAGTCAATAGAAAATATATTCCTATTATTCAAAAGATATTTGATTTCATAAAATATGTGCTTTAAAGTATTCCTAAGAATAAAAATTAAAATTTTCTTTATAACTCTTACATGATGTGAAACCTATTTCAACCTCACAATATTGGATGGCCCTAATTGAGTATTAATAATTAATAATTAGAATCCATCATAATCTATTAAATTGATTTATTTGAAAATGTATGTACCCATGATGTTCACTTAATATTTTTTTAGAAAGCCAATGATGAATATATCCCTTAATTGATTATCAGGAACAAACCATGATTATGTTAATGAAAATTTTTTATTTTCTCCATATAAATTATTTTTTGATTAATATTTAGTAACTCTATATTTTTATAATATTTATTTTCAATATGAATAATATTATGTTAGGGATCAATGTAGAGACATAACAAATATATTCATACATTTATGGTATAAAAATAATGAATTTATAACCATTATATTTAGTTAAACTAATTCCCTATATATCAATGTAGATTTATTGAATGGTTTCTATATAAATTACCTTGATCGCATTATTGTTGTTTTTTGTTGATGATATTACTATATGTTCTATTAGAAAGGAAGATTAATAATATCACATGGGGATTTTGTTAGAAAATACAATGTAATGGGAAACTATATATAAAATCCAGCTTGTTGTAATGTTCTCTATTGAAATAATTTTTTCTGGTAATATAATCACCACACATGGTATAATGGTGGATCCACCAATGATCAATGTCTTTAAAAAAAATCCTAGGACATACAATGTGACTGAGATTTATTGTTGTTTTTGGATTAAAATGATACTATCTGTTCATTGTGAATAATTTATTGTGGATATTTTATCCACTCACCATGTTAAATCTAAATGAGTTTATTTTACATTAGACTGTATAATGGGAAAAAAGTGGTATGGAAAAAGAATAATTTTTTTACTGAACCTTTTCACACATTTCCCTACAATGATGAAGGGTTTTTTTATTTATATTCTTACAGAAAAAACGGTTTGGTTGTGTTTATAAGAAAATTAATATGGTGATACCTTATGGCTTTTTCCAATTGATGGTTCATTAGAAACATTTCATGATTCATTATTTAGAGATTGTGTTTATAATATTTTCAGTGATGATTTGAATGAATTGTCTATATAGATAAAGGTTTTAAATATATTATGATAAAATAGGATAAAAGTATATATTAACCAAGATAGATTTGAAGATTGTTCAATGAAAATTATAGAGTTTATGAAATATTATGAATTTTAAACACAATACCACCATGGGGAACAAAATAATACGGATGATTCTTTGAGTATAAGGGATCTTGATAGCATATAGATGATGATGAAATAAAGATCCAATATTTTTGTATTTTATAATAATGGGAATTTGAATCATGAATGACGGGGGTAAATCATTTCTTTCTCAAAATAGTATTCAACCTTGTATCCTTCTAAAGATTAATGTTTCACCGAACGATGATGTTGAGAAAAAAAAGAAAGTGATGAATTTTTAGGTGATCAACATTGATTTTTATGGTATGATATGGGTCAATAATTGAGAATCCATATTTCCAATGAAATAATAAATAAGAAACTATTTGAATACGCTCATAGATCATTAGTCTATATTCATCCTAGAAGTATGAATACGTATAATGATCTAAAATATTATTAAATGAGGGATAATATAAAAACACATCTTGAGGATTATTTATCTATATAGTTGGTATGTTATCATGTTTATGTCAGTAAAATCAACTATAAGGTTATGATATACCTATTTCATGTAGAATTACAAAAATCATAAAAACCATCACATATTTCATCATCGGACAAAGCAAAAAATCTAAAGGGAATAATGAAATTTTGGTTGTAGTCGATCACCTTCAAAAGTTAGTAAAACTATTTACTAATATAAAATATTTCACTCAGGATCATATTTCTTTGATAAAAATTACATAATATTTATGTTTACATATGAATCCAAATTCAATTTCATGTAAATATAATCTAAAGAAATGTATAATGTTCTAGAGAAGTATTTAGAATGATATAAACATAGGGATATTTTTCAGTACTATGTGTTAATTTAATATAAATGTTTAGTCATAGAGGAATTTTAAAACCCTATAGAATATATTTATATTATATTTTCTCAATTTCCATTGTGGCTGGGATGAATAGCCACCTCTAATTGATATTTGACACAATAACATATTTCAATCTAGAATTAACATTTAAAAACATGAATACCTCTATAGAATGATATGTATAAATATGATATGATGGGAACAATTTTATGGATTAAAATTATGAGGATTTCATATAGGTGAGTAAATAGAAGACATGGAAAATCCCATTCAGTAATACATAATTGTATCTCACAGATGATATAATTGTTAAAAATACAATAATTAATGATATCTAAAATTATTTGTTAGTGAGATGTTTCTCATGTTAATTTTATAATTGAATAAGGTTATGAAATTCAGTAAAGGGGGAAAACATTTCATAATGTATATTGTTCCCTTCATGATTATTTATTGCGTTTGGATTGTATCTTATCACATAGAAATCAAAATAAACATCATATTATTAAATGATTTTCTCCAGAAATCTCTCATAAAAAAGAATAAAATATATAATTCTAATTAAATAAAATTTGGTGTTATACCTCAAGGTAATGATGTTTCTTATGAAGAATAACTATTTGAATTCTTGTATCATGGATGATTTTAAACATAATAAGATAACTTTAACAGTGAATGTGGTTTTGAAGAAACATAAAATTATGGAAAATAAGTAGGATCCCAAATATGTGATAAAGTAGACATAAACGTTTTATTTATATAATTGTTGAAAACAATATATGAAACAATTAATTTAATATATGTATAATGTAATATACAAAAACATTTAATGATTTTTCATTTAGAAAAAAACATGAATTATTAGATTACCTTGATTATGTTCCAAATTGAGTCTATATGACCCATGATTTAATAAACTATTAGATACTATATATTAAAGTGGGATTTACGAAAATTAATAACCACATTATGAATAATTTATAAATTTTTTAAATAATTCAAATGTAAAATTTAATTTATAATAAATATTTACTATATTTTTTGTAATGTAATTTTATAATTAGAAATTGTATCTATCAAATCATTGAACATAGAAATTATTAATAGTTTATAAATTTTATAAAATTTTATTTTTTATAAATAATGATAACTTTTTAAAATATGAATCATTTTTAATCATTGGAAGAATACATAGTTTTTATCATAAAATATTTATTTTTCTATGAATTGTGAAAATTATTGATTCTTGAAAACAAATGTCAATTAATTTTAACTATAATTCCCAATATTATATTAATTTTATCTTTAAGAAAAGTAATTTTAAATTAATTAGATATAATATAATTAATTATATTTTAATCATCATTACACATGATTTTGGTAAAAGTTTTTTTTGGTTCAATGAAAAAAAAATCTTAAAACAGTTTTTATTAGCACACTATTTTTTATTTTCATAAATTAAATTAATATTCATTGATTAATTTTTAAGGAAATATATGAACTATGTATTTAGTAATATAATTAAACATTAATTATATGGTTTTGACATGTAAAATATTTTTTTGTAAATTTTATCTACTGCTTAAGGATTATTTCTCTAAAAATTTGTTATCATTGCAGGATTGGTAGTCATTTAAAACTAAATTCAATGTCTTTTATAAATTGAAATTAATAAAATGTGATCCATAATTTTGTATAAGAATAAATAACAAAATCTTAAAATAATTACCGAAAATTTTATCACTGTGAATTGTAGAAAAAAAATTGTTACCACAATTTTGGTTTAAGAGAGTTTACCACAGATTTTAAATAATTTATAATAGAATGATTACCAACCCAAAGATTAAAATTATTTTTTAAAAAATATAATTTGATATTATTATATTCATAATTCCCATTCATGTCCCATTGGATCCACTTTTAATTTTTTATGAACTTATATCATTTCAATCTTTACGAAAATTACTTGTGCATTCCTTCCCACACTTATTAAATGAAACCACTTATACTAACTAATTTACTCAACCTGATCCCTATATATTATAAAATAACTACTTAATATAATTATTACAATCCTTCATATTATCCTAGATATTCTGTTTTCCCCCTAAGATCCATCCTTGAATGCTTAAAGAGTAAACCGAATGGAGTCACTCTCACCGTAGTTATATATTTTTACAAGCACTTTTAATTTTATTTCTTATTATAATTCCTATATAATTTTTTTCAAATAAAAAGAATCATAAAAAACATAAATATATTGATATTTTATTATGGGTAATTAATAACCTTTTACGAACTCTCCCCATGAAATGGAGGATGATGGTATTGCATGTTTCGTACATATGGATTATCACCTCCACTTTGTTATAAGATAAATTTTCAATACCCATATTTATTCCGAAATTATTATTTTTAGATTTATTTTTTACATATAATATTTATGATAAAATAATGAATCGAAATATTTTAATTACTATTTACTATTATTTAATACTTTCGATCAAAAAATAAAATATCGCCCAAGCATATGTATGGATTACCGTCATGATATTGTGATGTAGATAAATTTTCATCACAAATATAGAATAAATCTGATAAATATGTTTATAAAAAATTATATAATACATAAATAATTATATACAATATGTAGATGAATAAACGATGATCAATGTACATGGTTCACAACCTACAAACCAAAACATTTAGGAAAATTTCACAATTTAATAGAGAGAATGTTGGTGAAAATAAAATATTTTTAATGAACATCCGATAAGTTATAAAAATTTAACCATTTTTATTAATATATTTTTTACAATGGTTATTTTATATAACTAAAATAAAATTTAAATTAATTATCTGTGATTTTAGAGTGATTTTGAAGGAAGATTACTAGGGGTAATGTTCTTATGTTACAATAACATTTATTCTAGGATTATTTATAATTGAATTTAATTATGATATATAACTAAAAATTAATATTTCTATTATTACCTTGTATTTATTAATATACTTTCATTATTTCATTTTTCTCAAATTATGAACACAATATAATGAAATAATTTTTTTCAAAAAACTGATCTTGTTTCTCTATTTAGTCGAAAGGATTTTCTTCAAAGCACATATTTTCTTTAAAATGTTTTCAAGAATGTTATTAATATTATATAATGATAATTTAAATATATTTTTTTATTTATTTAACATTAATTAATTTTTTTTAATATTTATTATTATTATCATTTTCAAGATGTCATACTTTGGACATTTTAACGAAAAATTAAAGAAAAAAATTATTTCATACACACTATTGGGGAAGCAATACAGTCCATCATGAATACTATTTTATATAAAATTTCAATTAGGATTTTTCATTTTTATTTGAATGGTAATGTTCGAATTAATATATTTGATAATTTCAGATTCTAAATATGTTATTTAAAATAAAAGGTATATTTTTCTTATGAAATATTTTTTTGGTTTTCTAATGGTATTAAAATCTATAACAAAATAATTAAATTTTCCTTATAATTTTCATTAAAAAATATCCATGGATGTCTTATTAATTTATTCCCTATATTGAATAAGACTATTATGAATAATGTTTTAAGAAACCTGTATATTATATATGGGTTATGATTTGATCATATAATGAATTTTTTTGGATCTTCTAAAACACATATGTATGCTTTTCATATGTGATATGTAGGAGTAGAATTATATATCCCTACAATTTATTGGGTAAATAAGGTTATAATAGGAGATTATAATGAATGCACTAGGAAGTTATACTAGTTTTTTATGGATGTTTTTTCAATAAGATTGTCTTGCGTGTGAATCTTGAATAAGGAAATAATAGAATTATGAGTGAACTTTGTGAACTATGATAATAATTATAGTGAGCCTTTACTAAGGAAATTATTTTTAATTATTATTTTTATCCCACAAAATTATGTATTATTATTATAATAATTTCTCATGGATCATGGTTAATAATTATTTATTCATTTTCTTATATGTTATGTTTTTATTGATAAAACATTAGACCATGTTTAATGTTAATTATATATGAATTTATGGGTATGATTTTTTAATATTAATTTCATGTTCTCATACTATTATTATTTTATTATACATACATATGATCATTTTTCATTATCTATTAATTTTTCATTATTTATCATATATGATCATGGTTGTTTATGTTTACCTACCCTAGGTTATAGAGAATGGTTTATGTATGTTTTGCCTAATTTGGATAATACTTTTAAAGATCAAAATATGAGGTGATATATATCATTTATATACTATTTTTTTATATATCCTTGATTAATAATAAACTCAACCATTTTGATTCTAGAATAGTTTGTATTTATATATAATTGATATTTGTACTAATGATATATATTATTCATACATGAAATGTAACTGAGACTGTATAAAAACCTAATTACATTCAATGATTGGTATCCCCTACTCTGCATCGATGATCACATTGATTATCATTGAGGTTCTGATATATTATCGATAATTAAAATGTGGTTATGGTGCCATCAGTTGATAGTGAGACTATCTCATATATTGTGCAATAATTATAGTTTTACGTATAGACTTTATGAGTTAATATAATTTTTATTAGATATGATTAATACATTGATGGTATTAATGAATGTGATGAATAACATTGTTTATCCATATATTAAAGGTTGTATTCATTGAAAACATGGTGTCTTAATCTCAATTTTCTTTATTATCAATCCAATAATCCTAAAATAATCCTTAAAATTCTATGTTATATTATACTATATTATAGTCATTCTAAATTTCTTTTCTAGATGTTCCAAGTGAACTTATTGGTAAACTATATCTTAGAGGTTGATGTATTAGTGGATATAGAGAAATATTGAGTTACTATTTCATTGGAGTGACCCCATAATTACTTTAAAATACATAGCATTCTAGGTATGAGAATATATTATCAGTAATTCATCAAACCCTTCTAACAATATGGTATCACTGATGTTTTGTACGACAAAAACAAGTGGTGATAATTTTTTTCTCATATTTTTATTAGGTGGATTTTATAGAATTGAAAAGTAGGACCACCTTGTAATTTATCAAGACCTTATATAATATATGTAAATAGTAGCATGATTTGGGATGCAACAGGAGTTGTACTTATAATGGTTATAATCACTAAATATCAAGTGGTTTGTTTAGTATACATGATGGTGAGATGTCATAAACCAATTATCATTCATAGTATAGAGTTTTATATAGTTTTACACATTGTATGATGCACAAGAAATTTTCTACTGGGAAGGAGATTTATGGTTAAAATGTATCATAAGATCATGATCTATATCTTTGATATAGTAGAATTTTTTAAAAA
Organism: Viscum album; assembly: GCA_963277665.1. Taxonomy (NCBI): domain Eukaryota; kingdom Viridiplantae; phylum Streptophyta; class Magnoliopsida; order Santalales; family Viscaceae; genus Viscum; species Viscum album. The sequence continues at coordinate 1,066,780,038 of OY728136.1, forward strand.
CTATAACATCATTAACTGACTAATAATAATGATATATAAGTTTTTTATTCACATATAATAGTAAATCATTTTATTTGAGTGTATTATATATTTTAAAATCAATTCCTCAATGTGAATTAAAAATTAAAAATTTTAATTTAATTTTTTTTTCAAAGTATTTTTATATCTTAAGGATAACAAATAGACATACCCAAAGCTAGCCCACATACAATGTGGTGCAAGCCATAAAGCTATCCCAAGAGTCTATGCCAGCTAGTAACAACAATTTGGAGTGGATTCTATGGTGAAAGATTATGAATAGGTGATGAATAGTGTGAATAAATTATTATGAGTTGACTACATCATGAGATGGAGGTCTGTACGGTGGAGGGTGGATACTGTGAGTAGAAAAAGAAAGTGTACAATTGTGTTCCGTGACCACGAACCACAATTTTTCTTGAATACCAAATATAAAATGATTCTCTTATATTGATTATCTTAGAGCATCTAATGTTCCATGTATAATTACCTTACATGAAATCACTATTCAGTATGACCAAAATGTTTCCATTTCATTCTTTCTTGTGAATTTTCATTCTCAATCACATGTACTATATCGTCTGCATTTCCACTATAACGCAATCACCCATGGAATATTATAGGTGGTTTTTCAATCAATGTTTATTTTTGAATCAATATGTCACACATATAGATACATAGTGTAAAGAACCTTTGAGGTTGAAATTCTGAATATGAGGCAGCGTTGTGACCTTCCCATTGTCCCATGTATTTAGTTTCATTGTAAATTAATTAACAGAACTATTCCACCATGATTATCACCACATTAAGGAATTTTTATATTGATAATAGGACACTAATTTAATGTATTGGATGTGTAGGTGAGTATAGATAGGCCTTGGAGGAAAAAGTTAGTCCTTTTGGGTTTTGAGGATGTGTTAGCAGTTCTTGATATTTCAGTATTCATGAATGGTTCAACAAAATGTATTGTGTTCATGGTTAACATGCCACTATATATCATCAAATTCTATGAATGGTGGATTAAACATGTGATACTAATTATCTCATAATGAATATCCTATACAATGGATGAATTGTTTGACAATAATTTCAATATAAAAATGATATAAATACTTTAATGTCTTGGATGATAATTTGGAAGTGGTTTTTAAACTGATCGAGTGCATGGAATATCACATACATGTGATGGTATTTTTAAACACCCCAAAATAAGGGGTTAAGTTGGGTATAAATTAAAAAATAGTAATAACTAATACATGACTTACATTTCCCACATGTGATTTCTAAAGAAAATCAAAGGAGTTTATGATCATCTCAAATGTGGAGAAAACCGTAGAATGGAAATGAAAAACCTCAAAACTAAAATATACAAGGATATATTTTTTGGAAGGATCCTACTATAAACAATGTTTGAGTGTTGTTTTTATTGGGGGGATAAAATGAAGTATACAAACATGACAATGGATCTTGGAGCATATAACTTTGTTTTAGGCATGATAAAGAGTGATGCTGCATTTAGGAATCCATCATCTTTATATCCCCTCATGACCAGTATGTGGTCATAATTCATCTGTACAATTAATTGTAACAATAGGGTACTTTACATAGTTTATGGAACACTATGTGATTGAAATCGATGAGGGGTTGTGAGTTTTTTCATATTAATATTACCCTCCTCTCTCATTAATGTACATTGTTTTGGGTGAGTGTATAAACTTTAAATTTATCAAGAACAAACCTCCATATATAGAACAACTAATGCCTGTGTTAGTTACTTTATATTTATAAAAGGTTTTGAATAACAATTTATATAATAAACTATGTTATTAAGAGGGTAAATGGGTGTATATGGAATATAGGGAAAGAACATTCATGGGGCCTAAACGTGTTTTTCAAAACCACATGAAAATTTAATATAAATATTTTTTTAAAAATGAGTTCATGGAGGTATATTTACTAAGGCATTGAATTATAATTTCATTAGTCTAAAAATCTTATAATTATCCTATTGTTTTCCATTATGTTATCAAAAGGATTCTAATAGATTTATACATGTTCTATATAGATCAACATGTTCAACCATTTTACTAGATTTAAAATTTAATTAGTGAAAATTTATTTATAAATTTTTTATTAGAATTTACATGAGATAATTGACAATTATTGTTTTTTGAAAAAATATAGTGTTCTTTTCAATGTAATGGTGATTATAAGTGTTTATGATTTTTATGGATATTTTATTTTGTTACATCCATTTTTTCCTATGTTAACACGTTTTCATTTCATGTAATAGTATTAGGAAATACATCAGCACATTATCACTCACGTAAAAGGAAAAAAAAGTAAACCAATTCAATCCTAGGAGTGAAAAGAAAATAATAATATATAATTAGAACAAATAATAAAAAGTAATCAAAGTAATAGATCAAAGCTAAGGACCAGGATCTAGTGAAAAAGTAGAGTTATATGAATAGAATCTAGGCATAATGGAATTAATCCATTATTGAATAAAACTAAATGTTGGGTTCAATAAATTAAATTTTGTTCTACTAGTAACTTTTCAATAGGTATAAATTATTTCATATATCATATTTATGATAATACACTTTGTAAAATTCCTAGGATACCACATAATCACCCCAATATTCACCATTATAATTTCTTATAGATATGAGGCATGATTTTATCAATAAAAATAATTGATACATGGTAAGAATACACCACATTCACTTCTATATCAAGGAAAATATCATATGATAATCAATATTCTTCCCCACACATTCAATCAATAAATGAGATGATTTGAAAAGGATATTAATCAAATGATTTCCCCTCCTTAAAATTGTTTTGATATATGTGTATCTTTTTTATGTTTCAAATAATTAAATTATGAATAAATTTATTTTGAGTGGTTAGGAATTATATTTTTAAATATTATATTTCCTAAACAATAAAATGAATCATGGTTTCTACTTCAAGAATTTTCTAAATGTATAATGCAATGAAAATAATTGATTATAGATGTTACCGTTGGAGGGTGACTGATGATGAATTCACCGGAAGAGATCTATAAATTTTTGAATGAAAATTAAAGTAAAAATTTTCTACGATAGAAATTTAGTGGATATAGAAAATTCAAACTCTTGTTGGAAACCACATACATTACTACTTAAATGGATGTAATGTCATGAAAATTAAATTCTACAAAGGAAACATAATAAACCCACAGGTAAGAAATATTATGACACTAATTACCATGATTATAATCATAAAAATTATCTACTGGGATGGAGGATACATGAACAAAAATAACTAATCCTAGTACTCTAAATTATGAAGGGTTAAAGATTTCATATTTGGTAGTCTGGATTTCAAAATAAAACATCATGGACCATCCTTCATTACTCAAGTCCACTATTTAATGGAGGCCATGGAAATTTTCATGGTATATATATGGGATGTACAAATGTAATTAATAAATTACACAAATGAACATGGCTATTTTATACATGAATTAAAATTAGACTATCCAAACTAAAGATAAACAATGTGGAAACTATAAATCCATGTTCAATAGATTCCTACAAAACTATAGGAGAATCCATGAAGAGTTTTATAGATGATACTGATAATCGTAGTCATAAATTACTAAAAACCATTTCCTATAAGATTAGAAAAAAAAAGAATTCAATGATAAAAATTAAAGAAGATGGACTACAAATCATGATATTTAAGGGAAGGATGATGAGGAAGAAAAAAAGGAAAATAAGTATTCAATGAATATGGAATGTTCGTTATATTGAAATAACCTCCACCATATTAACAACACCTTATTTTTCTGAAGAGTAAAGGGAATGATAATTTTGATTGAAAATGTTTTAAATTTATTCAAATTACCATGGAATATTATACTAAATTAATATTTATTGAGATAATAAAGAACATTCCCACACATAAATTTTTATGAATGAATTAGTGTCAAAATAAGAAGAACCTATAATTCAAAACTATGCCATTAGGATATGAATTTTAATATGTGATATTATGAAGCCTACGAAAGAATAAATATTAAATTGTAAATTTATATATTCTGATTGGAAATAGTTTTTATAAAATTTTCATTAATTTATGTGATTTAGGTTTATGTTTAAAAAAAATTTCACACTTACCATTCAAAATAATAGTGTTTATAAAGAAAAACATATCAAGAGTGATGATTCCACAGGAAGATACAAAAGTTAGATATCCTTATTAAATACATGATTATTTCATCATTAATTATGAGAATCTCTAAATTCAAGTATACTTTCTTATAATGGATGTGGATGAAGTGATAACCCAAATAGTCTTTAGAATATAACTAATATCTGTGGTTACAACACAAATTGATTTTCAAGTATGTAATTTGTAATTAAGAGTCAGTGAAGAAAAGGTGAAGTTCAATTTCAATATATAGATATCAAAAATATATTAATAATAAAATTCATTGATAGAAAATATCATTAATGGTGTTTAATATGGAAATGTACTTGAAAAATAGTGATCTAGTGACAATAGAGTACAAAAAATAAGGTGAAAATGAGAAATTTAATGAAATAATGTTGATTGAAAACACTATTGAATGTTGTTATATTTTTATACATAAATAGATCAAGGAAATAAATAAGGATTATAGTATCAATGGAGAAATATTTTATTTATTTGGATGTTGAAAACAGTAATATATTGTGCCAATTTTGGTATAGAAATTACGACGCATTGGAAGACTGAATTTAATTACTGAAATAGGAATAGTTACCCCATACATGAAAGAATCTCGTGACTATCCTATTATATATATATATATATAATCTGTATCATATTTCATATCCTAAATTGCATTACATTGATACTTGAGGGTGAACTCAATGACCATAGATAAAGTGTTATGGGGATTAATTCTTATTTATTATTTGACATTAGATCTTTATGAGTTAATTAATGATTAATTATATTAAGGAACATGTATTGTGGTGTAATAGAATTTTTTTTCTATTTTATAATTGATTGGTATTAAACATTTATTGTTTTATTTAATATTTAGTCATATGAGGTTTTAATGTACAAGGACATAAGGTATCAGGTAAAAGGGAACATGAAATACTGTAGTAATCATTAAATCTTAGAACTCATATATATATTTCTGTATTTAAATATATAATTTATTTTTGAATAAAAAATGAATAACCAATCATTGAATAATAGTGTTTTGAATTATTTCCAATGATTCATTATGTGTGTGAGGGGGGATTCATGATAAAGTGGGGAAATACACAACGGATTGGAATCTTTTTGGGGTTTCATTACATATTTGGGGAAGATTTTCATGTTAGGAATCGTTATATATATTCTTACACCCACATTAAATGTAAAAAATGGAAATGGAAAAAATAAATTGAGTTTTGGAGGCCGATATTCACAATTACATTACCAATTATTTTTATCAGTGGGTGGTGTATATGGGAATTTTACAAGATAAACCATAAAAAAATTACAAAAAATTAAAAAATAAGAATAATATAAAAAAATGGGTAGGTCATTCATTATTTTTTTCATTGATTCATATCCACTGCAATAGGAAATAGATGTGGGAAGATGTACATTTTTAATCTAAGGATTTCATTTGAATCTAGTTTTATTGTAATGTATTTTTATTCCTTGAAAAAAACGACCTTGTTTCCGATAGCATGTGTGCCACATCACAAAAAGCGCGTATGTTTCGCCATCGCCACCATCACGGAGGACTGGAATGCCGGTCCTCACCTTGTGCACTGTCAGCATTGGTCACTTGAAATGTGGTCGAGATCCACTCAAACCATTGATCCATCAGCTTAGAACATGTCAACAATGAATATGCGGAGGGATTGAGTCATGTTCTTTTTGCCCGTACGCTCTGTGTTAGACAGATATCATGCATATCGAGGAGATTTATTCTACATAAATCAACAAAGAAAAAATTGAACAAAATCCCCAATTCATTTGTTCATTAGAGACGACGTGAGGATGAGTATGAAGATGAAGAAGGCACCAATGTTTTTCGCTCACGAAACACGCTTTTGACCCATGTTCTAATGTGGATTCCTCATTCTTGATTTAGGTAATGTTCATCGTTGGAGGATGTCCTTCCAAGTTCTCCAAGTCACTCCCGAAAATCCTCTTCAACCACCTCCCCCATGATAGGTGAGGATCAAACATCAATTAATATAAGTTAATTAAATCAAATAATGTTGGCCCTTTTTTGAGAGAAACCAAGAGTTTTCTCACATTAAATGGGGAGTTCAAGGTCTAGGGGTCCAACCACAAAAAACAAATGAGATGTTTCCAAGTAAATAAAATAAAAGTTATTTTTTTATTTTATTATATTTATTTTAACTCTCCCCATCTAAAAACCAAAAAAAAACAACCTTCCACCCTCGACCTATTGTTGTCAATGTGAAGGTCTCCTTAAGAGAATATCATAGTTGCGAGTTCAATAGTGTCCACATATTTTAATTCTGAGCACCGATTCAAAAGATACAAAATTTTACTCACGCATCTTATGAACGTACCTAAAAAATATTGTGAAATTATTTCCAGGAACACCGAGCCTCGGAATCTCTCGCTGTTAATTTTTATAGACTCATTATATTCCCATATAAATAAAAAAATTACACAGATAATTCTGTGTCTTTAATGCATGTCCACTAATTTCCATCTTCAACTTCATTATTTTTTAAAATAAATTGTCATTCCATTATATTGATAACTTCTTCACACACAAAAATTACATCAACCCAAGGGAATATCACTAGTTAATTTTATTTATTATGTTTAAAATTACTGATACTTAAGAAAAATAATTATTGAAAAATTAACTTTGTTTACATATAAAATAATTTTAGGCATGTCCTATAAAATTTAATTATTCTATTTTAAGGAATTTATCAAAATATATTTTCTAATGCATTAATTAGTGATTATTAGATTAGTATACTTACGTAATAGATTATGCTGAGTAATAATTTACATTTTTAACATAATATTTTATAATTTTGAATGAAATGATGATTCAAAATCCCTTGATTTATGAGATAATGCTTTTTATAAGATGCTAAAAGATACTAAATGATTGAGGAAACATTTTTTCATAATGAGGAAAACTATAATTGGTAATGTTTCAAAATTAATCTAAATAAGGAACAAGGGTTTTACGATACTTATTAGTGATCAAATTTCCCATATGATTTCAATTTCATACTAGTTTTCTAGATATTTAAACTAATCATACTTGAAATTTGTACACTAATAGGTGACATTCAATCTAATTTTCCCACTATTTTATATCTCCACACAAACTATCAATGAATCTTCACCTTACCCAACATATAACAATTGATTAAATGAATAAAAATCAACGCATCCCATTTGTTAGACTCCCACCTATAGTGGTTGTTTATAATATCCTTGAATTATGTCCATATTTTCATGTGAATTGAGGTGCATCAAAATTAAATTCCTTATACGAAAGGCCAATCCCTTTTTCATGGAATAATTGAATTGTTTTTTAAGGTTGAATTTGAAAAGAATAAAAAAACTAGAGTGTGTGTATGACCATCATGATGGGTGTTATCATAGCTAGAACAATCAAGGAGCCCATTTAAGGGATTAGACATGAGATTCTGATTTGTTTTCCTTTATGAAACAAACTAATATTTATTGTAAGGTTCTTATCCAGCTCCAATTTTGAGAAGCATAATATTTAATGATAAAAATTTCAAATTCATCAACTTCATTTCCCAAAGAGTAATTATTATTTTTAATTCTTGAGACTCATCCACCCTCTCTTATATACATATAACATTCATAATGTAACTACTCTAAGTAGTAGTAATCCCATAAAGGTCCTACTGATGATTTTGGATGAAATTAGACAATATAACATACTATAGTTGTTTAATATATAATAATACCCATTTCATCTAATGGAATGTGAATTTATTTGAAACAATCAAATTTCCGGATCATTCTCATTTAAGATGAATTTATTTTTTGAATTTATTTTTTATAAAAAATGAATATCTTATGAATCTAATAGGATTTATATGAATAAAAAATGGATGAATGCATATCATATGGAAACTGTGAATGAATATGGAGTTATAGTGTTCATCATGTTTCCAATAATGCTTGAATGAGGTGATTGTAAAATCATTTTTATATCATTAAATTATTGTTATTCATTAAAAGCTAGGAAAGAATAATTATAATAATATATTATTTCTCCTCAAATAGATCGGAGACATTAATATTGGACTAAACATGGGAAAACTAAATGTGCTTGCAGATTGGGACGGAACTACATTTAATGGCTCATTTGACAAGGATAGAAGTGAAAATGATGATGAATATAAAATTAGTGAAATTAATATTGAAATTAAATTTGGAATTTGGTTTTTTAAAGATATGGTTATGATGTTAAATGAATATTATGTTCAATTGTCATGATTTTATAAAATACATTGTCTATCAAATTATTTAAAATCTTCCATTAATCACTCATAAATTTACTAAGAATGGCACATATTGTAAAAATAATTATGAAAAAATTCATTTAGATACTTCAGTGTACCTTACATTCATTCCATTCACTAGAATAATATATGGTTTTCAAGAAACTATAATACAATTGACATGACTTGCGAATGAATGAATTGAAGATGGTAACCAACATAATCAAAAAAATTATCCTATATTGATTGAACTAGATTATGAGTATCCTAAATTTTAAAATTATTTGAGAAACATCCCCCTTGTTTAATCTACATATAGAATAAATAAATTTACTGTATATAGTATTTCTCATACTATATTCTCTATAGTTATTAAAAAAAATTAATTGTATCTATTGTTATGCATGAAACACATATACAATATGTTTTCTCTACTTATATACAGACCAAATAAACCCAATAATTATTTTTATTATTATTTATAACCATGGATATATTATCTAAAATTGATGTGGGATAAATTTTTTATAATGAATGATTCTCATACTAGTAAGGAATTATCATTTCAGGCCATGTTTTATGAGATGATAAATTATTTTTTTTGCTTATAACGAAATTTTTTCCAATATCAATAAAAGAATATTGGGGTTTCTATTTTGTGAAGAATGCACAAACATAGTTTTGTTGAAAAATTCCATGATGAATACATTTTTAGTACATAATTAAATATTTTCGATCATGATATAAATACTAATCCTCGAAGAAATAATTTTATGGGAATACCAAACAAGGTAAAACACTATCTTTATATATAGTTCATCGGTTGTTCTATATAGTAAAATATATGAAAACTATTTTTGGTAAACAATTTTAAAAAAAATTAAAAAATTATATTATAAAAATTGATCAGTTTTCATTGAATTAACATATTTGAATTAATTTACCTATTGGAATTTTATTGATGCTATCTATGTAGAAAACATTTTGTTGATGGTTTTATTTAATCATTTATTAATAATTCAGAAAAAAATAAAGTATTGAATAAATGTTATGTTTGAAATATCTAAAATTGAGAAATGGGAAAAATTATAACATGTGATGTGTAAATTTATTACTTTTCATCCTCTAATAGATTACACTATTTCTATAAAGGTTAAATTGAAATCTATCATTTTCCATAATTTTTTAAAAGTTCAATAGAATTATTATTCAAATTTTAAACACATCATTTCAATGAATAATTTCAAATTTTTTGGGACTACAATCACATGACTCTAATTTTTGGATAAAATATTTGATTCTTGTTGTTTTATGTAACCTTCTACCTAAAAATGAAAAATATAGATTAATAGACATTCATTATTTTTGAAATCCATCTGCTATAATGTTATATGACATATGAAATTTTAAATAATGAATTTTTATGTTATAGTCATATTATTAAATTAAAGGTGTTCTACCCACCATTATTAATTGGTATGTTTGCCTACCTGATGGTTCACATGGTTAGATTGGATCCAATTTTTGTTCGATTACATTATATATAGATGTAATCCATTCAATTTCCTATAATGATGTTGAAGTGATTTTTCTAGAATTTAAGCCATCTATAAATTTTTATTTTATAATTATAAATTTATGATGATGTTATTAAATTTTTTAATTATTCTGAATCTCATGTTGATAGAATCATTTTCATGATGTTTTAGTTAATAGAATTCCTTTTCGGTGAAGGTATTTTTGAATGAGATGATATTACTACTAAAATAACTAGGAAGGATAAAGGCCACCATTTCATTTAACATAATAGTGAATATGTTGATTCATTCATTAATGAAGAAAACTCTTTTCATAGAGATTTTAATATATTACAGTATGATGTAAGGATATCAAACCTACATATTAGATAGATATTAGGTGGGTTTTGTGAATATATTTATAAGGTGATATCTGAAAATACTATTTCAATTATCGGATGACTATGATGTATATCCAAGGGGTCTAATGGAAATGTTAAATAATATAGTAGTTTGGTAATAAATGGTTATCCATACTATTCAAATGATCATGATGACTACAGTATGAGAAAAAATAATAGAGTTATTCTTATGGTCGATGTGATTGTGATAATTTGATTCATTGATACATATAATTTTTTTAATATGTCGTATTTCTAATTTATAAAATAGATAGATGAGACAGATTATAAAATATTTCATGTACTGATAATCTATTTGAAAATGTGTTGACTATCTGACTTTTATGAGATTTGAAGAAATTGAATTCATAAATGTGAATTTAAATGTGGAAGGTGAAATGAATGATCCATTCATAATGGATACATATGTAAGGAAACTATATTATATATAAATTCTAGAAAAAAAATATTTGTCGATTTTTCATGATAGTGAAAAAAAACATTAGGGAAAGAGAAAATTCAATCTTGAATAACCCTTTTAAAAATAGATTACAGTCTATTCATGGAGTTCTCAGTGTAGGCAATGTCTTGTATCATAGGGTTGACTAAAATTATAATGCTAAGAAGTAGGGTATAAAATATGATGATCCAAGAATCAATATATACCACTTATTGATCCTATCAATTCAATATTTATTAGTTTTGTTATTATAATGATGGTGATATGTTTATTATAGATATAGATATATGGATCCATGTCAAATATTTAACAAAGGAAACATATTGGGATAATATAAATTTAATGTGATGATACACTTTAACTATTCTACTAAAAGTTTTTATAATTAATCATCGATTTAATTTTCATTATTCCATCTAGAGTTTCTTTTTTGAAAATATTTATATGAAATATGTCTTAATGTCCATTAAATAATTCCTTAGAGGATTTTAGAATCTTCATAAAAAATTTCATTGAATTGATGCTGAAGATAATGAATGTAAATACATAGAAAAATCCGTGGAATTTATTTTTCTAAAAAACATGGGATTTCTACGAGTCTGTGAAAATGTACAGCGCTTGATTCTGAGGCCCTGTGTGCCCGGTATCAATTTCAAAATTTTTGTTCAGGTACATTCTGTAAACGTACGAGTAGGATTTTATAACTTTTGAAGCAGTGCGCTGAATTGAAATCTGAGGGCACCATTGAACTCGTAGCGCCGATATTCGCTGAAGAAGACTTTCACCTCGACGACAGATGATTAGGAATAAAATATAGTTTTTGGTTTTTTGTAAGGAATAATAAAATAAAATATGTGCATGTCTTATTTTATTTTGTTTGTTTTAACCACCATGTGGGGGTTAGAGGTGGGGACCACCACACATTAACCTTCCATGAGAGGTTATGGTGGTGGGGACCACCCAAACTCAACCCCCATGTGGGAATTAATTTTATTAGGGACCACCCGAGATAGAAGCCTCTTTAACTTTCCATTATGTGTGGAGAAACTTTTGAGCTTCCCATATTATTGTGCCAATTAACCCAAATTAATGAATTGAGAATCAATTACATAATTTGAATCTTTATAATTTTTTTGGTAATGATTAAATAATATGTTTGTTGAATCTGTTATTTGTTTGGCATTTGTATTGGGATAGGGGAGAACTTGGAAGAAGGCTCCCGAAGAAGAACGCTCCAAATGACGAAGAACATCGACCCTGATCCAAAATTCAACTTCCTTCCTCATAACCTCCTCAACGTAGGATGCGTTCTTCTGAAACGAATATGTGTCTTCCTTTCTACAACATCATCAATGATAAACAAACAAGTTAGGGGTTTGAACTTTTTTTGTTTCTTGTTCTTCGTCTTCCTTCGGGGATTATAATTCAATGCCTCTTGATATCACCCTAACGCAGAGGGCGCGGGATGAAAAAACATAGCCTGACCCCTCTGACTTCATTGTGGAATTTGACGCTAAATGTGGAATAAGTCCAGGATGAGTGTTACTTATTATCAATGGTTACAGATCGAAGGCGGCGTCCCGATGATAGTGAGACTTCTTTCACAATGGGAATTAGGCCACCGGAACACATCTGGTGAGCCGTGGAAGGTTCACCAGTAGTTGGAACAGGAGAACGACTACGAAGGAAAAAAGGAAGTGTGTCCGAAAAATAGGCTGGTCGCGTGGACAGCGACGGTGCAACCGCGCCGCCAGAGGATAAGCTGCGGCCCCTGGCCGTGATGGTGCAACTGCGGGTGGTACAAGGCGGGCTCCAAAACAAAAGGCGGGTCGAGAGGTCTGGTCGACCGGGAAGGCACAACACAACGACGCGACATGGTGGAGCAGAATAAATATGTGGCCCCAGGCCTCGGCGGTGCAACGGTGGCCGGTGCAAGGCCGTACGTGAGGAGGTCCGGCGGCCCGAGCCACCAGGTCACCGGAGGAGGCGCTGTGAAATCGGTGCCGAGCGGGAGGTGGTTGGTCACTCGACCAGCTAGGAGGTGGGGTACCCTGTAGGTCCCACATGACGTGGATCGGCGCCATGTGACACCGGTTGTCGTTCTCACGACTAGACTTCACCAAAAGGAGGTAAAGGTCAGAAGATTACCATGACCTTTCTTCTTCATGTTGAAGGATAGACAATGACCCCTGAAACCCGCCTTCAATAGGGCCTGGAGTGGTGAACAGCGCCAAGGGTATAGAATCAATCACTAAATGGAAGGCATTACACTTCTTTCTTTTAATAGGATCAGGAGGTAAGATGGTAAAACTCAACAACATCAAATGAGTAAAGTATAAGTAAATCCAAGAACAACAATTCCCATATGCATGTTCCAAAAGTAAATACCACAAGTACAAAAATGACTACAAGGGTAAAGTACCAAAGAAAGAAAATAGCAACTGCAACTGCCTGAAAGGTCTGAGCTAGTATGGGCTAGCATGATCCCTGAAGTCCTTCTAGAAACATCAAAGTAGTTTTTATACATTGGGTGAGCATTCAAGTATACTCAGTAGGGAATTCCAAAGACTCTCGTGCACAAGTGGGGGAAACATACTAAAGTCCCGTGAGAAAAGAATAAACCAAAAACCTAACAAGGTAAACTATCCACCCAATCTTCACCAAGGTACACTCCCCAAATAACGCAACTCAACTAATGTATAGTAATAGAACATCAATGTTTGGGTACCCCTCGCCACTATCCCACTGGTTATTGAAGAAATCCTATGCAACTGACCAATACCTCCATTCTCACTGTAGTCCCACTACCACACCCTACCCACACACACCTGGGCCACAACCTCACGCTGTCCCACATCGAAACCCCGCCCGAAAACACCTGGGGCACAACTGTCACATGTAACCACGCCTGAAAACTCCTAGGCCAGAGCAACCAACACCACGCCCAAAGAAACCTGGGCTAGAAGATCAACTATCACGCCCGAAGACAGCTGGGCCTCATCCCGAAGACACATTGGAAAACACCTGCCCGCACACACCTGGGCCGTAACCACCACACTACCCCTCCTGAAGGTTCTTGGGGGTAATAATGGACTTCAGGATATCACAACCTTCCTGAAGATACTTGGGCTATCTAGGAAAGGGAGAATAAAAGGAGATAATAACTAGCCACTAATAGTAGTGTTGGAAAAAAAACACACCCCCATGAAATGGGGGTGTTCGGCACTAAGTGCTCATCTTGGGTGGGGCGGGAATAAGAAACACAAAACTACAAGTATAAGTACAGGTAACAAGCACTCACCCAATGTTTAGGTTTTTCTTTGGCCTACCTAAAGAACATAATCAGTACCATGTCCAAGTCACAACTCACACCAACCAAAAACCCATTTGTCCAATCCTGGTTTTCATGTTCAATAATAATGTTCAAATATGTTTCTGGACCTACATGGGAAACTAGTAATCATAATCACAAGTCATGGGAAAGAAAACAGTCAAGTACCAACCACATCACCCACACCCGATTCTCTTGTAAAGATACAACAACCAAAGGAAACCCCAAGATACATCCACATGTCCAAAATCCATGATCCAAAAGGATTCTCAACAATAGAGGATCCCACCCCAATTTGTTATATAACAGAGGATCCCATCCTCAATTTCGCAACCACTCAGAGCATAATAACAGGGGATCCCATCCCCATCCACCTCACCAGCAATCGGCCCATGAATGAAAAGAAACAAACAACCCACTACCACCAAATAAAAGCATGCCCATGCAAGTAATTTCAGATTTAAAAAATTTAACACACTACATTATTCCAATTTCCACTGCACTTTAACCTGGTTATCACAGAAAAGGACTGATCCTGGGGATTCTAATTTATTTATCCGAATATACGTAATTAACCCATTTCCTTTACATAGAGGGTTCACAACCACAATACAATTCATTTAAACATCACTAGAGGAAAGGGTTTGTTAGTGCATAGAGAAAGACCACCAAAAAACATGATTTTCAGTAGGCGTAAGCCTGCAAATTTAGAAAACAAGTTCATAAAACAAAGAAACATCATCGATCACATCCCCCCCCTCGTTTTTTAGAGTCCGTTCATTATCTTCATTAAGGTTTTTGTTTATCCAATTCTACAGAATCCAGAGCATTCCCACCCCGCATAGTACACAAAAAAGAGAGAGACAAAGGAGAAATTTCCCTACTTTTTATCAACGACGCTAAGCCCGGGCATGGAACTTCATGGATAGCGATGCGGCTCATCCGAACGAAAAGCTGCTCATTTGATCGAGGGGTACTCCTAGCACAGGGTGATTGAGAAATGAAAACTAGGGAGAACCCTTTAGTTTATAAAGTCTGGGGGTGGTTGAGATAAGAACGTGAAATTGCATAAGGAGTGGGGTCGTGGGTTGACCATGCGGTTGAGACACCCTACATGTAATTAATGGTTGGGCGGTTTAAACCGATGCACACACTAGTTTAATTCATTAAATATTTAATTAAAAGACACTTATGGGCGTTACTGGGATTTAAAACAAGCCTAAAGGGTTCAAAATAGGGATTAAAACCAAATTTTTCCTAAAAGGAGGTGCTACTGGAAAACCTGTGGTGGTAGGCCGGAGCTACCAGAAGATGAGCTATCGGTAGGCTGCAACGACCGGTAGCCAGGCTATCGGTAGGCCGCAGCTACTGGTACAACGAGATAGCGGTAGCCTGCGGCGAACGGTAGACCGAGCTACCGGTAGGCCTCATACCGGTAGGTTAAGGCTACTGGTAGGCCTACCGTGGGTCAACTTTCACCGAGAAGTTGGGATGGCCTCCCAAACCACCCAAAACACCTCAAGCATCAGATTTTCACTATGTAATGGGCCTCCCACAATCCGGGCCATTAAATCAGATACCTCTCAATCTATTCTGACCCTTAAGAATAAAAAACAACCCTCAAGGAAAGAGAGGGTCTGAACAACAACCTCGAAAGATACCTCTCAGGAGAAAACCCCATTGTTAACTAATAACACCCTCTCTTAAGAACCAAGCAACATACCATGTCTGACTGCCCAGTCTGTGGGTTGGGGAGTCTCCTCCTCCATGTCAAGATACTATCTGATTTGGGTGTCACTGACTCACCCGCATGAGTTTAATCACATCCAACATAATGCGTCATCATTAGGGGTCTGATCGTCCCCTCCCCATAGCCAGGACCATTCACACACATTTAGATAGGAATGAAAAAAAAAGAAAAAAACCACATATTTCATATCCAATAAGGTAAAATGATCCACCACAAAAAGTATAAACAGAACAACACAAAACTCAAAACAACCCTGGGTACTGGGAACGCATCTATGCTTCCATCTCCCACTTACTCTCCTCAAGCCCACCATGTCTCCATAACAAATGAACCAAGGGGATGGTTCTCCCACAAAGAACCTTCTCTTTGAGATCCTCGATCATCACTAGTCTTTCCACAAAGGTCATGTCATCCTCAATGTCTTTATCTGCCCAATCATGGATGTGTGAATCGTCGTGCAGATATCTATGAAGATGGGACACATGGAAGATGTCATGTATCCTCAGTAGCGGCGGTGGTAATGCTAGCTGATAAGCCACTTCACCGACCCGCCGCAACACATCGAAGGGCCCGATGAACCTGGGAGAAAGCTTACTCCCCTAGCCGAATCTCCATTGCCCACAGCGAGGGGAGACCTTCGAGAACACGTGGTCTCCAACCGAAAAATCCAACATCCCCCTCCTGGTATCAGCATATGACTTCTGTCGGTCCTTGGCCACCTTCATCCTTTACCGTATAAGCTGAACATTCTCTGTCGTGCTCTGCACCACCCCCGGGCCAAAGATGTCTGCCTCACCGACTTCGGTCCAACAGATAGGTGAGCAACATCGCCTCCCGTATAAGGATTTGAACAGGGCCATACCAATGTTAGAGTGATAGCTATTATTTTAGGAAAACTCTACCATAGGCAAGTGTCACACCCATGATCCTCCGGAGTCCAGAACGCAGGCCCGTAGCATATCCTCCAATGTCTAGATGGTGTGCCCTGTCTGCCCATTTTTCTGGGGCTGGAAAGCAGTGCTAAGGCGTATCTGGGTGCCAAAAGCATGCTGCAAACCCCTCCTGACTCATGAGGTAAAATGTGCATCCATGTTCGAGACTATAGAACTTGGGACTCCATGCAACTGCACTACCTCATCCACATACTTCCATGCTTGATACTCCACTTCACTCGACTCCTTAATCGCAATGAAGTAATCCGACTTCGTCAAGCGGTCCACTATTACCCAGATGGAATCATAGGCCCTTGAATTTTGGGTAGTTCGGTGACGAAATCCATCGAGATGTCACCACACTTCCACTCAAGAACATGAAAAGGTTGAAACAACCATCCAAGAACACGGCGTTAATCCTTTACCTGCTGACACACTAGGCACTTGGCCACAAACTCTACCACTGCTCGCTTTACTCCTGGACACCAAAGTTGTCTCTTAAAACTCGGGTACATCTTGGAAACTCCCGGCTGTACCACTAGAGGTGAGTTTTGGAACTCTCTGAGAACCTTACTGCCCATTGCCTCTGGAACAAACATCTTCCCCCGGAAGAGCATCTTGTTCTAGCCATCATCCGTCCACCCTTGTAGAGCATTCCTCTGGTCAACTCTGTCATGCATGACTTTGCACTCTCGGTCTCCCCACTGAGACTTTTCCACTTGCTGAAACAGAGACAACAGTACTACCATCTAATACAGGCAACCTCTACCGCTATCCATCCTCGCATCCAGGTGCAAGGCGTCCAAACCCCCCATCGCCTTCCAGGTGTCTGCCGACTCTCAGACCGCATCACTCTGCGTCCTCCTGCTCAAGGAATCAGCCACTACATTCCCATTCCCTAAATTGTAGGAGATCCTGAAGTTGTAATCCTGGAGGAACACCATCCTATCTCTCAACCATACCCCTGATACCATTCTGTCATGACCAGCCTTCACGAAAAGGAGGAATAGGTCAGTAGATTGTCAGGCCTTTCCTTCTTCAAGTTGAAGTAGAAATAACGACCCCTAAAACCCGCCTTCAATAGGTCCTAGAGTGGAGACCGGAGCCAAGAGTATAGGATCACTCACTAAATGTAAGGTATTAACCTTTTTCATTTAATAGGATCGGGAGGTAAGATGGTAAATCCCAACAACACCAAAAGCGGAAAGTAAAAGTAAATCCAAGGACAACCATTCACAAATGCATGTTTCAAAAGTAAATACCACAAGTACAAGAATGAATACAAGGGTAAAGTACCAACGAATGAAAACAACAACTGCAACTACACCAGTGTTCTGATCTAGAATGGTCTAGTACGATCCCCGAAGTCCTCCTGGAATCCTGAAAGCAGTTTTCATACGTAGGTTGAGCATACAAGTATACTCAGTTGGGGAAACCAAAGACTCTGGTACACATGTGGGGAAAACGTACTAATGTACCGTGAGAAAAGAATAAACCAGACACCTAACAAGGTAAACTATCCACCCAAGCCTCACCAAGGTACACTTCCCAAATAACACAAGTCAAGTAATGTATAGTAATAGCACATCGATGTTTGGGTACCCCGTGCCACATTCCCACGGGTTATTGAAGACATCCTACGCATCGGACCAATCCTGCCATTCTCACTATAGTCCCACTACCACACCCCGCCTGCATACACCTGGGAAACAACCTCATGCAGTCCCACTGCCAAACCCCACCCGCAAACACCTAGGCCAAAACTGTCACATGTAACGACGCCTGCAGACACCTAGGCCAGAGCAACCACCATCATGCCTGAAGACACCTGGGCTAGAAGATCCACTGCCACGCCCAAAGATACATGGGCCTCATCCCAAAGACACATGGTAAAAACACCTACCCGCACACACCTGGGACGCAAAAGAAAAATTGTAATGCCTTCAATTTAGTGAGTGATTCTATAACATTGGTGCTGGTCGCAACTCCGGGACCTATTGAAGGCGGGTTTCCTGTGTCATTATCTCTCATTCAAATTGAAAAAGGAAGGGCCTTGAAATATGATGAACTTTACCTCCTTTTTATGAAGGCGGGTTTTGACAGAAAATAAAATAACAACACACTAACACCAAAGAAAAGTATACCCTTTCCGGTAATTTCAGATTTAAACAAATTAACACACACCATGATTCCAATTTCCACTACACTATAACCGGGTTGTCACAGAAAAGGACTGATCATGGTTCTTCCAATTTATTTAGCTGAATATACATAATTAAACCATATCCATTACACAGAGGGTTCACAGCCACAATACAATTCATTTAAAAATCACTAGAGGAAACCGTTTTTTAGTGCACAGAGAAAGACCACCAACGACCATGATTTTCAGTAGGTGTAAGCCCGAAAATTTAGAAAACAAGATCATAAAACAAAGAAGCATCATCGATCACATCCCCCCCTTCATTCAATAGAGCCTGTTCATTATCTTCATTAGGGATTGGGATTATCCAATTCTACAGAATCAAGAGCATTTCCACCCCGCATGATACACAATAAAGGGAGAGACAAAGGAGAAATTTCCCTACTTGTTATGAATGACGCTAATCCCATGAATGGACCTTCACGGATAGCGATGCAGCTTGTCCGAAAGAAATGATTCTTATTTCAATGACCGATACTCCTAGAACAGGGTGATCGAGAAATGAAACCTAGGGAGAACCCTTTAATTTATAAAGGTCGGGGATGGTTGAGATAAGAACGCGAAACTGCGTAATGAGCAGGGTCATGGTTTGACCATGCAGTTGAGACACCCTACACATCATTAATGGTTGGGAGGTTTAAACTGACGCACACACCAGGTTAATTCATTAAATATTTAATTAAACGACGTTTATGGGCATTACTGTGCTTTAAAACAAGCCTAAATGGGTCAATATAGGTTTTAAAACCCAATTTGTGCAAAAAGGAGGTGCTACTGGAAAACCTGTGGGGGTAGGCCAGAGCTACCGCTAGGCTCCAGCTACCCGTAGACCACTCTACATGTAGACTACGGCTACCTGTAGACCGGGCTACCAGTAGGCTACGTCTAACGGTAGACGGATCTACCGGTAGGCCAAGCTACTGATAGGATGCGGCTACCGGTAGATCGAGCTACCGGTAGGCCTGCTACCGGTTGGCTAAGGCTACTAGGAGGCCTACCGTGGGTCAAACTTCACTGAGATGTTGGGATGGCCTCCCAAACCACCCAGAACACCTCAAGCATCAGATTTTTACTAAGTGATGGACCTTCCACAATCCGGGCCATTACAGTCTCCCACCCAAATAGCTTAGCCATTCTGGATCCCCAGGGGGCATGACCTCCCCCCTAGACGTGGATATGGAAGAACCCACTGGCCGCCAGGCCGCCAGCCATGTGGGATTCTAGTCGCGCGGTCCGTCGGTCTAGACCCAGCATGGGGTGGGCCGCCCTTACTGACTGGGTATGGCTGGGTTGGTTTGATCGGGCCAGACATGACCCTGACCCATTTTTACATGATTTCACCTTTTCACCGATAACATGAGCTACAAATGTCTGTTTTGAAAACTATCTACGGAGATAGAAATCGTAGAGCAAGACGGTTCATTAGGTATACCCCACATGATTTTTGGACAGAGTTTGTGTAGGATGAGGTTGGGTCATACATGAATCCAACCAGACCAACAAGACTAAAAGCATAATTACTCACAAACCAAGCGTCTGATCAACTCTCTATCTGTTGCGTTAATACCCTTATGACATGGAGGACCGCTGAGATACTTATTCGTGAGACATCATGGTAGTTTGAGAATTGACCAGTATCTTGTAGAGTGGATCCTTCCCGAGACGAGTGGGAATAGTGCGGGACCTAATAGATGGATGAGACTTGGCGACTACTGAACGATTTGACTCGGAGTGTTTTGACTAGCATAGTGGGGAGCACATTGGTGTCGCGGCTGACCCACAGTGGGGAGAGCCTCTATGTGACGTAGAAAACCCATGATACGTGTAACACCCCATGTAAATAAAGAATATGAAATCTTTATATTTATCCATGTTTGTGAAAAAAATATTAATATTTCTTTAAAGGGGATGCTATGCTCGATGGCGTACCCAACATGCAACAACGAGTTTCTTGGGAATCGTACGTTGCACTCAAATAATAAAATAATATTATTTAACGCCTAGTAGTTGTAATGGTGGGAATGAAAAGAACTAACTACAAAATTATTATATATGTTTGTCAAATATTTTTACTCTTTATAAAAAAATTTAGAGGATTAAAAATGCAAATGAATCCAGTTTTTAAGCGAAAACATTCTAATATTCTTTAAAAGGTCGATTAACCGCCTTTTGATGGTGAACCCCTTTTAAATAAACTTTTTGAAAATTTTATAATCCCTATTTTTATAAATAAACATATTATTTATGATTGGGAAATTGAAATTTACCTTGGGTTAATTTTTGGTATTTTTCTGACAATGTTAATTTTTCAATGAATAGTGAAAAATACTGCATTTTACATCAAAACTACTTTTTCATATAATATAATTATATGGTTATATTATCTTTTTAATTTGTTTTAAAGTCTAATTAAAATATATTTTTTCCATGTAATTCAATGATGGTCATTGGGATTAATTTTACATTGGAATTAGGCATAAACAAGTGCCAAACTTTTCATAAATATTGTTTCTAAAAAACCCGCTATTTGTTTTGAAAACAGGAAGTTTTTTTTTAAATTAATTATTGGAATTTATGTGTTTGTAATTTGGTAAAATGAATTACATATTCATAATCAGAAGGTCCAAATTATTTAATTAAAACCCTTTTGTTTTTGGACATTATGAATAGTAACGACAGTAATTATGTTTAATTATTTTGATTAATGAGTAATCAGGTAGTTAAAGATAATAAGATAATATCATAATAATAAAAAATTACCAAAAAATGTGTCCTAAGGCTACTTTTTGTCTCATGGTCGACCATGGGATGCCTTGTTCCAATCTTGGGTGCCCCATGGAATCACTTTTGTGAGAAAGTGACTTTTTATCTATTTATTTTTAAAAAATGTTAAATGTGACAAAGAATGTATCACCTATGTAAAATATTTTTAATTTTGTATACATAAATGATATTTTGGACTATAAATATTCATTGGAAGTCTAAAAATATGTCCTACATCATAGTAATTTTTTTTATAATTTTTAGACATTAAATAAATTAAATTATTTATGACACATCATGATGATGCAGCGATGACCTCATTATTTAACGATTTAAATAAAATTGAAAGATAATGTAAAATCTAAGACCTACACATGTCCAAAACCTATTGGATGGGTGGATATAGAACCCTTATCACCTTATCCTAGAAACACATCAATGTGGGACCATTAAAATCTGAAACTCATTTGGAAATAATGTTACATTTTATACCTTTCCAAGAGTGCCCCTCCTCTCCTTTTATAAAAGGCCCCCAACTCTACCTCCTTACCCACACTTCCAAAGCCTTTGGATCGGCCAAACCATGCCCATTTTGTCTCTCCACATCCCTCTATAACTCTTTGATGACTCACTTTGGGCATAATCCTTTCCAAGTAAGCCTTTGAGCTCAAATCAAAGGAAGTTACCCGATTTTAAGGTAATGTCTTCATTTGAGTCCATTTGTTTTATTTTACTTCTCCAACCCCCTAAACTCTTTTTATTATTTTCTTTTGTAACAACTCCAGTATCTTAAATATACTATAATGTTGTTATAAGAAGGATTCGAGCTACACTTACACACACCTACATCTAATGGTTAAAGAACATATTGTTTCCGTGGATGACGAATTTCTGCCTCTCAAAATGATGATTGTTCAACATTATTATAACACCTTCAAAGGTGGCCATTAAGATGAAACTATATTTATATATGATATATAATATGTTTATGTTTTACTAAAGCTTCTGTATTTTTCATTTATGGAATACCTTTATGGTTTCTATTATGGGTAAATGCGATATCTTTATTTAAGGAAGTGCGGACTACCGCCCCCTCAAAGTGATTTGATTCGTTAATACCATATGTGGTACGTATAAAGGATATATTTAGTGATATTATATATGATAGCATACTGGAATTAAAATACTATTATGTATCATTATGTTTTAATTCCATTAAATATGAAATATAAATGGATGTAGCATTCATGCGTACGTACGGCTTACCATCTCCATGAACGGTCCATTTCATTTCCTAACTCTAAATGTTATGTAATATTATAAATGAATGAATAAACTGGATATATATGATATAAATGATATCTAAATCATGAATACAATTCTGGATATAATGAACATTTGGCCACACGAACAACATGTAATTGTAAGAAGTCCACTTTCGACTTAAGAAACAAATATCGGCAAAACAAATGTTATTAACATAAATGATTACATAATGTTATGAAATGGTAATAAGTGATATAAAAGGAATAATGAACTTGAAAATGGTTCTTAAGGAATTATAAATTAACTCAAGTTTATTATTCAGGATATTAAAGAATGATTGTGTCAAGTCAGACCCAAGGTAAGGGATCCTACTCCTCTCTTTCTTTTTAAGTACACTCTTTTATGTAATTACTTTTTAGCTCATCTTTCTTGTGATTGGGATGTTCTTTTATATTAATCTTACTGTAATTTTTATGTTCATATGATGACAGACCCTATTCTCTCTCATCAATCCTTTTTGGAAGGTTTGAGTGGCGCCGTTAGGCTGTCGAATTCTCGTAAGAGATCCAACCTCTCTCTTTCTTTTTAAGTACTCTCCATTATGTCACTTCATTTAATCTTCTCTTTGTTATGTTGGGGGATGTTATTTTATATTCCTCTTTCCATAAAAATTATGTTGATATTATGAGAGACCCTATAACCTCTCATCAATCCATTTTGTAAGGTTTAAGTGGCACTGTTAGGCTCCCGAGTTTTCGTAAGAGATTTTTCATCTCACATTTATTCCCGTGAGATTTATGTTAAATTTGCAACAATTTCCTTTGAGTTGTGTATGTACTGCCCATTATTTTACACATTGTGTAATATAATTTCATTTATGAGTATTTACATCAATGTTTTATTGTCCTTCATTCACGGGGCGTATGTTTCGATGGATATCCATGTCGGTAAGGGAACCTTTCACCCTCCACTTTTTAAAAGACTTCTTTTGTTATGTCTTTTAATTCACATAATATTATGTTGGGATATGTTCTTTTATATCCTTATTGATGTAAATTTTATGTCCATGTGATGAGATGCCCTTTTTATCTCTCATCAACTCATTTTCTAAATTTTGAAGTGATGTCGTTAGGCTGTCAAATTATACCAAGGAACTTTGTAACCCAATTTCGATTTCTTTGGGTTCAACATGTAGTTATTAAATATGTCATCTTTTTAAATATGTGTGAATGAAATTTTATTGTTTCACAAACAATATCCACTTATATTAGGTTTATTTATATATTTCACGCATAATTTTGAGATTGAATTATCCTTAATTTAAGGATACCTTCTTTATAAGGGATTTCATCACATTTGACATTTCTATTGAGACTTCATTGTTGTTATGCAATAATTCACTCTTATATGGTGTATATACTGTCCTTTGGAATATTATATCATGAATCCATTTATTCTCATGATATTATAAAGTTATGACTAAATGTTATTCCTCAATTATTGTATTCAAGTGTCTCTAATTTTGTTAGAACCCCATTAACCAAAATATCGCTTTAAATGTTTTAATTAATTGTTCTTATTAAAATCCATATTTTCAAAATGGTTTTAAGGATTTATTTATATGGATATTAATGGTTTAAAATTTTAAACGCTTCAAGGTGGTATGGGGAACTTTGATTCAAAAATATCTTTATTAAATGTTTTAAATGGTTTTGGAAATGGTTTCTTTTTTAATAGATTCATTATTTCAATATACTAAAATGTTATATTGTGATTGAAATGTGGAAATGTTATGTTTCCTTTATTCTTGTATTATGTGATAGGTTTATGTTATGGTTCTTGGGCATTGTTATGAAAGCGGGTGGTTCCGTCATAAAATAAGGGCGGGTGAGCCCGATATAGCTCTCCAATGCATTGGGTAACGCGAAGGAGTGAAACGTTATGGTTTCTCCGAAGAGATTTAGGGAATATACTGTGATGGGTATTCCAAACATAACCAAGAGGGTTACTCCTTACGTAATAATGTTATGAATGCCTCAAGATACCTTTTATGTCTTATGATTTCTATGATTTATTCATGATTTGATATGCCTATGTTTTATGGGTAAAGTATGATTTCATTATAATGTATATAGGAACTCATGTTTCCTTTCCATATTTTTATAACTCTTACTGAGAGTTTTATGCTCATCCCAAGTTTTTGAAATGTTTTTCACAGGTCAAGGGAAAGGTAAATGATGTGATGATAGTGTAAAAGATGTGTCAAGAAAGAATCCATGTTTTATTTTAAATATGTTTCCATTGATGGGAAGAATGAATACTGTCTTTTATGTAACCACTTTGTTTAAATGTGGAATGTAATGCAAGTTTCATGATCTAATTCTCTAAAACTCTAAACCTGAAAAGATCCTCAATGTGTAATCATGCAATAACTCAAGATTAAGTTAGGTTTATGTCTGGATCCTTATAGTTGGTATAAAAGGGAGGTTTAGATAACTTTAGAGGTTAGGGTATTCTCTAAGCATAAGTGACAGTACCATAATGGATAGGATTTCAGAAAGAGTCCTAGTTTTAGATAAAGTGAATGAGTAAGTATATCTTGCTGTTTATCTTCCTCATTAGTATATGATGGTTTTGTTGATATACTCACACTGACCTTTTTGGTTTTAGTAAAGGGATGGATCTAGCAGGAACCAAAGTGACAATAGGTTTGAAGGAAACTGTGGTGGTTCTCTGATTAAGAGACTGGATGAAATGTGGGATTCAATGAGGAAACTCGTGGTTGTTCTAAACCAACTAGAAAGGAGTCATGATCAACCACTTGAACCTTTGTATGATCTGTAATGCATCTTGTACGAGATGACCAATCGATGTGGAAGTTCATGTAATAATTATAAAGGTAACCATTAGAGTTTATATGATCCTTACTTTTGAGGTAATTATGGGTTATTATATGTTATGATGGAAAATGAAAGGCATGAGATAAACTTGAGATTAAAATATGTTATGATAATTTTTGAAGATTTTATCTCATTTTGGGGAATGTTTTAAGAATTATATATTTTTGGAAAAAGGACAACACATAGACCGTGTGACAACCCGTCGCGTCTGACAAAGCTGCGGGAATTGAACCCACAACAAAAGTGCGACTGAGATTTATCGCCTACCACTGGACTACGTGACGTCCCTGGTTAGATTGACTGATTCTTTTTAGTTAGATGATTTTATTAATTAAGAGTAAGTTGATTTTGGGTTATCTATGGAAATTTATTAACCTATCATGGAGGATATGTGATTAGGTTAATTACTTTTCAATACGAGACATTAAGAGAAACGGATGTTGTTTGGAGATAAATGTTACGATTTAACTTGGAAGACTATGTGACTAAATCCTTCAAATATTTGGGTTTCAATCTTAGTTTGGTTTACATTGAATAATTTTATGGATAAATTGTTTATCGGATGGTCCTCATTGAACTTTGGGTTTTGTTAGACAAAATTTTGGAGATTAAAAATAGATTTTATTTTTATAAAGGGTTATCCTTTTTTAGATTATCTGATCTTGTACTAACCTTTTCGGTTTGGTTTTGGTTAAAGTCTAAAGACATGGGAAGTATATAGTTCTTTTTTTGTGAATTAGGTTATTCTATAGAAGTTGATTATAGTACTCTTAATGAGAACATGTCTTCCTAAATACTCGTCTTTTGGAGAAAATATGAGTTTGTGTAAGGAATCTAATAATATTTGAAAGTCAACTTTATAAGTGATTATGTTTCCTTATGAATAAATTCTACAATAAAAAGTAACTTAAAAAAATGTTGTCTATAAACTTTTCTTAATGGGGAATCGAATATCATTTAACCCATCACAAGTTTGTGATTTTCTTGTGGTTAACTTTCTCCTAAACATGTTTTCTATCACTCTCCATCAGAACATGACCCTTTTTTTCCTCTATGTCCATATTTTCATACTTGGAATCCTAGTATGGGTTAAATCTGGTGACCTTTGTACTTATCATTCTTTATTTTAAAGTGATTGTTTTACCGACTCTTGTTCTGATGTGGGACTTTCAAGGATGTTTCCAAGCCCAATTTTAAAATTGCGAGGATGCAATTCCCAAAAGGGGGGAAGGATGTAACACCCTAGGTAAATAAAGAATATGACATCATTATATTTATCCACATTAGTGAATAAAATATTAATATTACTTTAAAGGGGATGCTATGCTCGATGGCGTACCCAACCCGCAACAACGAGTATCTTGGGAATCTTACGTTGCACTCAAATAATAAAATAATATTATTTATCGCCTCGAAGTTGTAATGGAGGGAATGAATAGAACTAACTAAAAAATAATTACATATGTTTTTAAAATATTTTTACTCTTTTCAATAAATTTTAGAGGATTTAAAATGCAAATGAATCCGGTTTTAAGCGAAAACATTCTAATATTCCTTGAAAGGTCGATTAACCGCCTTTTGATGGAAAACCCCTTTTAAATCCAGTTTCTGAAAATTTTATAATCTCTATTTTTAAAAAGAAACATATTATTTATGATTGGGACATTGAAATTTACCTTGGGTTAATTTTTGGTATTTTTCTGACAACGTTCATTTTTCAATGAATAATGAAAAATACTGCCTTTTACATCAAAACTGCTTTTTCATATAATTTAATTATATGGTTATATTATCTTTTTAATTTGTTTTAAAGTGTAATTAGAATATATTTTTACCATGTAATTCAATGATGGTCATTGGGATTAATTTCACTTTGGAATTAGGCATAAACAAGTGCCAAACTTTTCATAAATATTGTTTCTAAAAAAACCCGCTATTTGTTTTGACAACGGGAAGATTCTTTAAATTAATTATTGCACATTATGTGTTTGGAATTTGGTAAAATGAATTAAATATTTGGAATCAGAAGGTACAAATTATGTAATTAAGACTCATTTGTTTTTGGACATTATAAATAGTAACAACGATAATTATCTTTAATTATTTTGATTAATGAGTAATCAGGTAGTTAAAGATAATAAGATAATATCATAATAATAAATAATGACCAGAAAATGTGTTCTAAGGCTACTGGTTGTCTGCTGTCCGACCATGGGATTCCTTTTTCCAAACATGGGGGCCCCATGGAATCACTTTTGTGAGCAAGTGACTTTTTATCTATTTATTTTTAAAAAATGTTAAATGTGACAAAGAATGTATCACCTATGTAAAATATTTTTAATTTTGTCTACATAAATGATCATTTGGACTATAAATATTCATTTGAAATCTAAAAAGATTTCCTACATCATAGTATTTGTTTTATAATTTTTAGACATTAAATAAATGAAATTATTTGTGACATCATGATGATGCATCGATGACCTCATTATTTAACGATTTAAATAAAATGGAAAGATAATTTAAAATGTAAGACCTAAACATGTTCAAAACCTATTGGATGGGTGGATTTCGAACCCTTATCACCTTATCCTCGAAACACATCAATGTGGGACCATTAAAATCTGAAACTCATTTGGAAATAATGTTACATTTTATACCTTTCCAAGAGTGACCCTCCTCTCCTCTTATAAAAGGACCTCACCTCTACCTCCTTACCCACACTTCAAAAGCCTTTGGATCAGCCACAACCTGCCCATTTTTTCTCTCCACATCACTCTATAACTCCTTGAAGCCTCACATTGGGCAGAATTCTTTCCAAGGAACCTTTGAGCTCAAATCAAAGAAAGTTACCCGATTTTAAGGTAATGTCTTCACTTGAGTCCTTTTGTTTTATTTTACTTCTCCATCCCCCTAAACTTTTTATATTCCTTTATTTTGTAAAAACTCCAGTATCTCAAATATACTAGGATGTTGGTATAATAAGTAATAGATCTATAATTACACACAACTACATCTAATGGTTAAAGAACATACTGTTTCCGTGGATAGCAAATTTCTGCCTCCCGAAACGGTGATTTTTCAACATTCATCTAACACCTTGAAAGGTGGCCATTAAGATGACACTATATTTATATATGATATCTAATATGTTTATTCTTTACTTAAGCTTCTGTATTTTTCATTTATGGCATACCTTTATGGTTTCCATTATGGGTAAACGTGATATCTTCATTTAAGGAAGTGCGAACTACCGCCCCCTCAAAGTGATTTGATTCGTTAATACCATATGTGGTAAATATAGAGGATATATTTAATGATATTATATATTATACCATACTGGAATTAAAATACTATTATGTATCATTATGTTTTAATTCCATTAAATATGAAATAGAAATGGAAGTAGCATTCATGCGTAGGTACGGCTTACCGTCTCCATGAACGGTGCATTTCATTTCTTAACTCTAAATGTTATGTAATATTATAAATGATTGAATATACTGGATATATATTATATATATGATATCTACATCATGAATACAATTATGGATATAATGAACATTTGGACACACGAACAACATGTAATTGTAAGAAGTCCACTTTCGACTTAAGAACCAAATATCGACAAAAAAATGTTATTAACTTAAATGATTACATAATGTTATGACATGTTAATAAGTGATATAAAAGGAATAATGAACATAAAAATTGTTATTAAGGAAGTAGAAAATAACTCAAGTTTATTATTCAGGATATTAATGAACGATCGTGTCAAGTCGTACCCAAGATAAGGGATCCTACTCCTCTCTTTCTTTTTAAGTACACTCTTTTATGTCATTCCTTTTTAGCTCATCTTTATTGTGATTGGGATGTTCTTTTATATTACTCTTACTTTAATTTTTATTTTCATATGATGAGAGACCCTATTCTCTCTCATCAATCCATTTTGGATGTTTTGAGTGGCGCCGTTAGGCTACCGAATTTTCGTAAGAGATCCAACACCTCTCTTTCTTTTTAAGTACTCTCCTTTATGTCACTTCATTTATAATCCTCATTGTTATGTTGGGGGAAGTTCTTTTATATTCCTCTTTCTGTAAAAATTATTTTGATATTATTAGAGACCCAATCTCCTCTCATCGATCCATTTTAGAAGTTTTAAGTGGCGTCGTTAGGCTGCCGAGTTTTCGTAAGAGATTTTTCATCTCACTTTTATTCTCGTGAGATTTATGCTACATTTTCCACAATTTCTTTTGAGTGTTGTATGTAATTCCCATTATTTTACTCATTTTGTAATATAATTTCATTTATGAGTATTTACATCAATGTTGTATTGTCCTTCTTTCACGGGGTGTATGTTTCGAAGGATACCCATGTCG
Source organism: Viscum album (assembly GCA_963277665.1). Classification (NCBI taxonomy): domain Eukaryota; kingdom Viridiplantae; phylum Streptophyta; class Magnoliopsida; order Santalales; family Viscaceae; genus Viscum; species Viscum album. The sequence continues at coordinate 1,066,810,486 of OY728136.1, forward strand.
GTAAGGGAACCTTTCACCCTCTTCTTTTTAAAAGAATTCTTTTTTTATGTCTTTTAATTCACATAATATTATGTTGGGATATTTTCTTTTATATCCTTATTGATATAAATTTTATGTCCAAGTGATGAGATTCCCTTTTTATCTCTCATCAACTCGTTTTCTGATTTTTGAAGTGATGTCGTTAGGCTGTCGAATTTTACCAAGTGAACTTTTTAACCCAATTCTGATTTCATTGGGTTCAACAGGTAGTTATTGAATATTTCATCTTTTGAAATATGTGTGAATGACCTTTTATTGTTTCACACTTAATATCCACTTATATTGGCTGTATTTATATTTGTCACTCATAATTTTGAGATTGAATTATCCTTAATTTAATGACACCTTCTTTATAAGGGATTTCATCACATTTGACATTTCTATTAAGACTTCATTGTTGTTATGAACCAATTCACTATTATATGGTGTATATACTATCTTTAGAATATTATATCATGAATCAATTTATTCTCATGATATTATAAAGTTCTGACTAAATGTTATTCCTCAATTATTGTATTCAATGTCTCTAATTTTGGTAGAACCCCTTTAACCAAAATATCGCTTTAAATGATTTAATTATTTGTTATTATTAATATATATGTTTTCAAAATAGTTTTAAGGATTTATTTATATGGATATTAATGGTTTAACATTTTAAAATCTTCAAGGTGGTATGGGACACTTTGATTCAATAATATCTTTATTAAATGTTTTAAATGGTTTTGAAAATGGTTTCTTTTTTAATGGATTCATTATTTCAATATAATAAAACGTTATAATGTGATGGAAATGTGGAAATGTTATGTTTCCTTTATGAATGTCTTATGTGACACATTTATGATATGGTTCTTGGGCATTGTTAGGAAAACGGGTGGTTCCGTGATAAACTAAGGGCGGGTGAGCCCGATATAGCTCTCCAATGCATTGGGTAACGTGAAGGAGTGAACGTTAAGGTTTCTCCGAAGTGATTTAGGGAATATACTGTGATGGGTATTCCAAACATAACCAATAGGGTTACTCCCTACGTAATAATGTTATGAATTCCTCAAGATACCTTTTATGTCTTATGATTTCTATGATTTATTCATGATTTTATATGCCTATGTTTTATGGGTAAAGTATGATTTCATTATAATGTATATATGATCTCATGTTTCCTTTCCTTATTTTTATAACTCTTACTGAGCTTTTTATGCTCATCCCATGTTTTTGAAATGTTTTTCACAGGTCAAGGGAAAGGTACATGATGTGATGATAGTGTCAAGGATGTGTCAAGAAAGAATCTGTGTTTTATTTTAAGTATCTTCCCGTTGAGGGGAAGAATGAATACTGTCTTTTATGTAACCACTTTGTTTAAATGTGGAATGTAATGCATGTTTCATGATCTAATTCTCTAAAACCCTAAACCCGAAAAGATCCTCAATGTGTAATCATGTAATAACTCACGATTAAGTAAGGTTTAAGGCTGGGGCCTTATAATATGTGATAGGAGGAGTACCTCAGCTGTCTAAGATAGTGGGAAAAGCCTCTATGTGACGTGGCAGTCCCACAGTACTCTATAGAGGAGGAGTACACCAGTAACCGAGGATGTGACAGTTTAACTGGGGGTGTTACTTCATACTACCCTTATAATAAAATCTTGGTTTGAGCAGAGCCAGTGACTTTTGTGTTTATCATATCACTGAGATGGATTACTTGATAACTTAGGAATATGTTTAGGCATATACCTATGTAATGGATTTATGTGGATTTCATACTCTGTTATTTATCCTTGGTGAATTTTGAGAGACCATGGTAGTATCAGGGTCCCTACTAAGTATTGTTATACTCACACCTACACGAGCATTTCCCGCACCTCTTATTGTTGGTTGCAGATGACAAAAAGCACTGACCGAGGCTGAGTGGGCTAGACTGGACAATACCCGGAGGTGGACCACACGACGTGATAATACATGGAGGAGGCAGATGCATGTGGTGTGCTGTGGAGGCTATCTGTAGATACCAATAAGGTATGATCTGTGGCAGATAATCCAGGAGATGCTTTACACCTTTTATCTATTTTTCTTCCTTACAGTTTTACCTTTACTGTACAGTTTGCTGGTATTTCTGTCCCCTTTACTTTTCACCACTTCTTTTTTATACAATTTTACATAGTTTTTAGCTTCCAACATATAATCTATTGTGTGTGATTATATTTTATAAAGTCAATGCCTTCCCGGTTTTTGGGATTTATTCTCTTGGTGCTAGTCGCTAGCATGTGTCCTATAAAAAGCATTCTTGGGGTAGTCACGTCATGGTCTCGAGGATGGGTCATGACAAATTAGTATCATATGAGTCATTTATACCTCAGAACATAGGACTTTGATCATTATTTTATGTGAATAAATAGTGTTAAGGTTAATTAGTGTGGTTTTCAGTTCAGGGAGTCCAGTGTTGGTGCGGCGGCCAACGTGTCTATACACAAGGACGCTGACAACTGATTTCCGACTCAGTGCATGAAAACACTAATTTCCTATGTGTTTTCAAATGTTTTCTTCATGTCAGACCAATTTGGTCAACTCACCAGGTATAATCTGATGATGGTGTCACATCTGTTTCTTTCAGGATTCCTCCCCGCAGTCGACCAGTTAGTGCCCCGAGAATTATATGTGTAGATATCCCACTGAGCGATGAGGCCTTGTTGCAGGGTCCTCTTCCAATGGAAGCACTAGTGGTACCACAACCCGTTGGACCACCGATTCCACCACCCCCAGTAGTAGATGATGCACACCGCATGACCGCGTTGTATGATATCCAGAAAAAGAGGCCAACCATGTTCAAGGGAGGGATGGACCCATATGTTGCTGAGAAATGGATGGAGGCTGTGGAGAGAGTCTTCAGTCTAGTAAGGAAACCAGTAGACCTTTTGGTGATCATTGCCGCAATTCTCCTTTAGGCAGCAGCTGGCAGATGGTGGAGCCTGATGATCCAGTTGCATGAAAAGGCGACAATACTACAGACAGACATCGAGTGCCTCTTTTGGGTGGAGTTTTGTCCCAGCAACCCTTCATGTGGTGCAGATTCGGGAGCTACTACATCTATATAATGGTCACATGACGGTAGATCAGTACTCACTGAGGTTCACCGACCTCTAACAATACTCCACATATATGGTAGGAGACCCATTCATTAGGGCTCTGACCTTTGAGCATAGTCTCAAGAAAGATCTAAGGGCTTTGATGATCTCCCTCATCATCCTGACGTAGGCAGGGGTTATAGAAAGAGCCCTCGTGGTTGAGAGATTCCTTGTTGACTAGTCTCTAGCATGTAGACCCTCCACGTTTCGATATGCGTCAGAGTATTTTAGAGATGGAAGTATAAAAATGATGAAGAGGTCCAAGAGGAACAGACCCATGGGTGGACGATGCATGACTCAGGATCAGTTGGGTTGGGCACCCGGAACAGTGAAATACATGCCAGGAGTAGACACTGTTACACATGCGGCGGGCAGGGTAACATAGCTCATGACTATCTAACCCACCATTCAGATGATAAATAGACAGTTCAGGAACCTCTCAGGAAATGGCAGAGGTTCGATCAAGGTAGTCTGCAAGGAGAAGGTAGATGTGGTAGAAGATCTAGCTGCGTAGCTGGCGGTGGACAACGTTTCGAGGTGTTACCACCACCACCACTAGGAGGTCGACCCCGACCGCTGGGAGCAGGTGGACAGAGGAGAGATCAGCTCCACGCAGATGAGGCTTACAATCACGGAACTCCATAGATGATTTGAGGTATGATTTTTGCCTACTCCATCGTAGTTTCAGTTCTTTTAGACATAGGTGCGAGTCACTCTTTCATTTCCACTGCCCTTGTTTGGAGCTCATAGATTCTGATGGAGCCATTTGATTGATCCTTATGGATAGAGTCTTCTACATGAGGAGACTCGACGAATACACACTGGTGCTGGTAGTGCGGGTATACTCTCGGTGGCGAGAGCTTCGGATGGGATCTCCTCGTAGCAGCGTCGAGGCCTTACGATGTCATCTTGGGTATGGACTGGTTATGTACATTCCATGCTCAGATTGACTATATTAGGCATAATGTATGGTGTGTCCACACAGATGGGACCTGGTTCACCTTCACCGATGAGATGGGAGCCTTTGCATCATAAGATATACTTACTCACAGAAGGGTGCATCCGATCACTTATCAATTGGCCTGCCATACCCTCAGAGCAGTAGATGTGGAGAGTGCGAGCTATCCTATAGTGGTGGACCAGTACGCGAATGTTTTCCCTGATGATGTTCTATGACTACATCCTCATAGATATATGGACTCAGAAATTGACCTGTACTCTGGGACGACACCGCTATCTACTCCAGCAGATCGGATGGCTCCCGCTGAGCTTCGCGAGTAGTGGGTACAACAAGAGGAATTGTGGGAGAAGGGATTAATCTGGCCTAGTGTTTCTCCTAGGTAGCAACAATTCTGTTCAGAAATAAGGCAGACGGGCATTTGATGCTCTATTTTGGCAACTGTCGCCTGAACCAGGTGACCGTGAAGAACAAGTACCCACTACCGAGGATTGACAACCTCCTTGATCAGTTTTAGTGAGAACCGTGGTTCTTGAAGTTAGATCTCAGATCAGGCTATCACCAACTCAGAGTTCCAGATGTGGATGTGCAGAAGACGGCCTTCAGGTGTCGGTACGACCACTACATGTTCTTGGTTATGCCCTTCGGCATAACCAACGCTCTAGCAGTTTTCATGGGAATCTTGAATAGGATCTTCTAGACATACCATGATATCTTTTTCATAGTCTTCATCTACGACATTCTTATCTACTCCACTACTAAGGAGGATCATGCCTACAATTTGCGGGTAGTACTGGACACAATCAGAGAGAACCATATTTATGGTAAGCTCTCGAAGTGCCAGTTCTCAATCTGTGAGCTTTATTTTCTTGGACATGTCATCTTGGAGGCTGGAGTTGCAGTCGATATAGTGAAGAATGAGGCAATACTTGCTTGGGATCCACTGAGGACTGTGGTGGAGGTACAGTGTTTCTTGGGATTGGCTGGGAATTACTGGTGGTTCGTAATAGACTTCTCCAGAGTTAGAGCACCACTACCAGCCTTGATGAATAAGTGTCCACCCCTCGTATAGTCGGAGAGAAGCCAGAAGAGCTTTCCGTAGCTGAGGCAAAGGATAACTAGTTCCCCCATCATGAGGCTTCCCGAGTAAGGCATAGGGTACATATTTTATGGTGACACATCAGGGACCGAACTCAGGTGTGTCCTGATGTAGGAGCTAGAAGTGATCGGTTATGGTTCATGGCAGTATAGGCAGCATGAGCCAAACTATGCTACCCATGACCTGGAGTTAGCAGCAGTGGTCTTAGCCTTAAATATGTGGCGACACTATATGATGGGAGAAGGGTTTACCATGTACTATGATCACAGGAGTCTCAGGTATATCGTCTCTCAGAAATACCAGATCCTTAGACAACGATGTTGGATTGAGTTCCTTCTGGACTATGATTTTGAGATAGTCTATACTTATGGGAGGGGGAATGTTGTTTTGGATTCGCTCAGCAAGAGATCTGGTATACAGCTGCTAGGAGAGGCAACAGAGCAGCTAGCTGCTTTACAGATATCCTTTTTGGATAGATATGGAGTAGCCTTTTATCAGTCTCTTACAGTCACTCCCCAACTTTTTCAGCGAGTCAAGGAGGCACAACATGTGGATGTTGACTGCGAGACACGACGTGCTCAGATATTCACATGATAAGCACCTGATGGATTTTCTGAATGTGGGGAGTACATCATCCTATTCAGATGACATACTATGTTTCTAGTGTCATTTCAGGAGGAAGTGTTAAGAGAGTTCCAAACATCCCCTATATCGGTACATCCAGGAGTGGTAAAGATGTACCATGACCTTCAATGACAACACTGCTAGTTAGGGAAGAATATAGCGGTAGCGGAGTTTTTCTCTTGATGTCTCACTTGTTAGTAAGTGAAGGCGGATCACCAGGTACCCACAGGATTCATTCAGCCATTAAGGGTCCTAGAGTGGAAGTGGGATGAGATATCCATTGACATCGTGACATGTCTTCCATGTACATCCAGGGATCATGACTCTATTTGGTGATCATCGACCAACTCACGAAGTCATCCCACTTCCTACCGATCAGAGAGCGGGGTCCAGTAGAGAGCTTGGGACTCCTCTACATGTAGTATATTGTGCGGATACATGGATTACATTATTCTATTGTCTTCGATCGAGATTCTTGATTAACTTACCGACTATGGAAGGGGTTGCAGGAGTCTTTTGAGACATAGCTTCGCCTGAGCACCGCCTTCCATCCTCAGACAGATGGTCATACTGAGTGGACTATTCAGACCCTCAAGGATATGCTTTGTTCTTGTGTCCTAGACTTCATTCGTAGCTGGGAGGATCACTTACCATTGGTGGAGTTTTCCTACAACAATTACTATCACTCCACCATCGGGATGGAACCATTTTAATTCTTTTATGGTTGATCATGTAGATCACCATTGTGATGGATATATCCAGGGGAGTCTGCACCCGTTGGGCCAAAGATGGTACATGCTACCATAGAGACGGTGTGTATCATCCATGAGGGGATGAATACTACATAGAGTAGCCAGAATTCATATTTTGACAAGAGATGATGACCTCAACAGTTTGAGGATGGAGATCACGTCTTCCTACATGTCTCACAGTGACGAGGTCTACAGAGATTTGGCCGAGGAGGAAAGTTGTCTCTAAAATTTATCGGACATTTCTACATCCACAGTAGAGTAGGAAAGGTAGATTACCGCCTATCTCATCCACCTCAGTTGCACTGGGTGCATGATGTCTTCCTCGTATCTCATCTGAGGAGATATGTGGACGACCCTTCTCACATCATCGACCATGGGGAGATGGATGTCAATGATGGGTGGACTTTTACGGAGGATCCAGTGGAGACTGAGGATGAACATTATTGGGTCCTACGTGGATGGTCGATACCTCTTGTGCATGTTAACTAGAGCACGAGAACCTCCAAGAGAGCACATGGGAGCGGGATGCTTAGACGTGTGCTCAGTACCCACTCTTTTCCCCTTATTCGAGTTGTAGTTTTCAAGCACATAAAGCCCTGAGATGGAGAGAATGTAATGACTCAAGAATTCCATGGAATTATTTCTTTCGTAAATACATGGGATTTCTATGAGTCCGTGAAAATTTACGGTGCTTGATTTCGAGGCCCAATGTGACCGAAATCAATTAATGATGTTTTTTTCGTGTAAGTTTTGTAATGATATGAGTGGGATTTTATAACATTTGAATCAGTGCTCAGAATTGAAATGTGAGGGCACCATTGCACACTCAATGCTGATATTTTCATAAGAAGACTTTCACCTAGACGACAGATGATCAGGAATAAAAGATAGAATTTGGGTTTTACGTGGAATGATGAAATAAAATAGGTTTGGGTCTTATTTTATTTTTTTTGTTTTAACCCCCATATGGAGGTTGGAGGTGGGGACCACCACACCTAAACCTCCCAAGAGAGGTTATTGTGGTGGGACCCACCCAAACTGAACCCCCATATGGGGATTAATTTTAGTGGGGACCACCTGAGATAGAAGCCTTATGAACTTACCATTAAGTGGGGAGAACCTCTTAAGATCCCCACTTTATGGTGCCAATTAACCTAAATTAATGAATTGATAATAAATTACATAATTTTAATCTTTTTTAATTATGTGCCAATAATAAAATAATAGGTATGATGAATCTATTATTTGTATGGAATTTGACATGGGAGAGGGGATAACATGGGAGAAGTCTCCCGACGAAGAACGCTCCAACCGAAAATGAACACCGACCTCAATCCGGACATCGACAACCTTCCTCGGAACCTCCCCAATGTAGGACATGTTATTATATAGCGAATCAGTGTCCAACTTTCCGTGACTTCATCAAATATCAACAAAGAAAGGTATGGGTTAGAAACTGTTTTGTTTCTTGTTCTTCATCTTCCTTCATGGATTATAATTCGAAGCCTCTTGATATCACCCTAACGTAGAGGGCGCAGGATGAACAAACACGGATCAACCCTTCCGCCTTCATTGTGGAAATTGATGCTAAATGTGGCATGAGTCTTGGATGAGTTCTACTCATCAGCAATGGTTTCAGACAGAAGGCAACGTCTCGAGGAGTGAGAGACTTCTTCCATAATGGGAATCAGGCCACCAGAACTCGTCTGGTACCCCGCTGAAGGTTCCCCCGCGGTTGGAACTGGAGAACGACACCGGTGGAATGAAGGAAGGATGGCTGGCACACCGGCCAGCCATTTGGATAGCAGCAGTGCAACCATGCCACTGGAGGAGAAGCTGCGCCGACTTGTGCATGCTTGGCCATGAAAGAAACAGGCGGCTCATGCCACCGGGTTGACCAGGAAGGTGAGGCACAACGCCGCCGCACAGTGGAGTAGAAAAATTTGCGGCCAGTGGCCACGACGACACAACATGGGCCAGCACGAGGCCGACTGTGAGGAGGTCCAGCGGCCCGAGATGCAGGGTCACCAGAGGAGGCACGATGAAACCGACAACACGCATGAGGGGGATAGCTACTCGGCCAGCTAGGAGGAGCGGGACCCAGTGGGTCCCATGTAACTCAGACTGGTGCCATGTGGAACTGGATGTCTCCCAATCGAATGGTATAGCCATTCAAGAACCCCATGGGGAACAACCTTCCACCCTGGACGTGGTGAGGGTGAACCCTACGGGCTGCCAAGATGCCAGCCTCTTGGGCCGCCATGTGCGCGGGCCGCCGGGCCGGACCCCGTGCGGGGCGGGCCACCCTTGTGGGCCATGCCTCCCCAATGGACCAGATCAGACCCACAGACCTGGTCGGACATGGTATAGACCGGGTCGGAGTGGACCTGGACCCATTCTTACACGATTTCACCTTCTCGCCCATAACATGGGCTACAGATGTTCGTTTGATGAACCGTCTGTGGAGACATAAATCATGGATCAAGGTAATTCTTCTGGTATATGCCACTTGAGGATTGGACATAGTTGGTGTATGGTCAGGTTGGAACGTACACAAATCCAACCGGGCCCCGAGACAAAATTCCTAATAACTCACAGACCGGGCGTCCGATCAACGCGCTGTCTCTTTCCTTGAGACCCTTATGAAGTTGCAGACCACTAAGATACATCTTCGTGGGAATTTTAGTCCGTTAGAGCATCGAACAGTAGCTCATGGATCCGATCCTTCTAGATACAAGTGGGCATAGTTATGGGACCTAGTAGCTAGTTGAGACCTGATGACTGCTGACTGATTCGACTCGGAGTGTTTCAACTAGCCTAGTGGGGAGAACCTTGGTGTCACGGTAGACCAACAGTGGGGAGCACCTCTATGTGATGTAGCAGACCCACAAGAATCAATAGGAGAAGTAAATCATCCAGATACGAGGGGGAGAACCTATGTGTGACACGGCATACCCACAATGGGGAGTGCCTTTGTGTAACACAGCATGCCCACAATACTCGATAAGAAGAGTAGCTCAGTATTCCATGATAGTGGGAAATGCCTCTGTGTGACATGGCAACCCCACAATACTCTATAGTGGAGGAGTACTACAGTAGCCGAGGTTTCGATAGTTTGACTGGGGGTGTCACTTGATACTAACCCTAGAATAAAATCCTGGTTTGAGATGAGTCAGTGACTATTGATCATACCTCATGATTGAGATTGATTACTTGATAAAATAGGTATATGTATGGGAATATATCTATGAATTGGATATCTGTTGATTTCATACTATGTGGTTTATCCTTTGTAGATTTTTAGATACCATGGTGATCTCGTGGTCCCTAATTAGTATCGTTATACTCACCCCTGCACGGGCTTTGCCCACACCTCATTGTGTTGGTTGCAGACGACGAACAACGCTGACCAAGGCTGAGTGGGAAGGACTAGTCAGTACCCGGAGGTGGACCACACGGCATGACGGTACACGGAGGAGAGATTAGGATGTGGAGTGCTAAGGTTTCAATTTTTACCTACCCTTCAGGTAGGATACGTGGCAGACGATCTATGAGCTGCTTTACACCTTTCATCTATTTTTTGTTCCTTACAGTTGTACTTGCACTTTACAGTTCGGATTGTTTTTCTACCCCCTTTACTTTTCATCACTCCTTTTGTATAGATTATTACTTAGTGTTTTTCTTCCAGCTTATACATTATTGTGTGTGATTATATTATATAAAGGAAATGCCTTCCAAGTTTTAGGGATTTACGCCTTTGGTGCTAGTCTCCATCCCCTAGCCTATGGAAGGCTGGCATGGGTTAGTCACGACATCGGTCCCGAGGATGGGTCGTGATAATCAAAATCCCCACCCACTATTTACTTATGAAAACATTGTAAAATGTGATCCATGTAATTATTTCAACAGTCATCATTATGAGAAATCATTTTAGATTCATTATAATAGATAATATATTAACTGTATTTTTTTTATTTTAAATAATTTGATTCAAATTTATTAATTTATAAAAAAATTAGTGATTAAATAAATTTAATGAATAAAAACAAATATTCCCCTATCGAAATTCAATGATGGGGTAAAAATCAAAAAAAAAACAAATTGGTATTTATATTAAATTAGTAGTAAAATATTTCTGTGGTATGAAATAAACTATATTCTATTATTTATATCAATGTTTATTAATCAAAATATGAAGCCACTAACATCCAACATCATGTGGTGTGAAAGGTGGTATTAATACGTTAGGATGGTAAAATAGTAGGTGAAAACAAAAAAATTATGGGAAACAACTTTATGTTATACATAATAGTAATTTATTATAATTTAAATTAAATAAAATAAAAATATCTAATAATGGTCATAGGTTTTGTATACAGTTTAGACACAAGAGTTATAAGTGACCATACAAGAAGAAATATTAATTTCAATATCATTGTTGTTCATTTAATATTATTGTCATGTAAGAGGATTAGGTTTTGTATTTTCTTCTATAAAATATTTATAAAATATAAATACATAGGATGAAACATATAATATGACAAATGGATTGCAGCCACATTTAAATTAATTACATGATATTTTTTCCCAACCTTGTTTTGAAGAATAATATATAAGAAATAATCAAAGTATACTAGTGTGGAATAAATATCTATACATGAAATACCAAATGACACCAACAACATTGAAGATAGTTATTCACCTTAAAACATAACTTACATAAGGTAAAAAAAATTAGTACTATTTGTACTAAATATGAATCACTGAACTTGTGGTAAAAATTTTATTACAACCATAATCATGGTAATTTGATATGTTATTTATATCTGCCAAATACCCACAATACACCTTCATGTGAAGGGTACATTTTATAATATGTTGGGAGAAAAACTACACAATAATTAAATCCCAAAATATACCAAGAGAATGGAGATTGTGGTATCTCAATATCTAATTGTTGTGTTTCTTTTTCCAATTGATGGTCTGGATATTACAATTGTGAATAATGCTATTGTAAATTTGATAACATGGGTTTATAATATTATAAAGATACATATGGTTTGTATTTATAATAAAATAATATGGGAAACCATTAATAATTGACTAAACAATCCTGATGTAAGGTATGTTTTTACTGACATAGAGATATATGGGGATATAGGAGGTTGGATGAATATAATATATTGATTAACACAAGAAATAAAAATTACCTTATGAGAATACCTTCTCCCTGAAAATTATTCTACAAAATTTGTTATCTTTACAACGTCGTACAAAAAACACAATTATAAATGGTGATATATCTTAAATTACATATGAATAAGAACTATTTAGAACATTCATGACTAATAATGTTGGTTTTGAAATTATAAATGATATTCTAATGTTTGAATGAATTGGAATCTCATATCTATTTACACACATGAATTACATTTTCATAATACGCATATCATATAAATGATATAATAAGTTCATCAATTTTAATATATATTCGTGTTTTCAATATTATTTAGTATTTATACTATATAAATGGGAAACCATTCTAAGACCAGTTCAGATTCATGAATCATTGTATACATTCTATGTATGAAAATTGTTTATAAAAGAATGAAATGTAAATGGAAAAATATATCCGAAATAATTTGATTGATATAATAGAGATATTAAAGGGTCATTATTATTCATATAATTTATTGGGTAAAAGACAAAAAATAATCACAAAATATATATTTTAATATTCATCACTAATTTTTTGTTATTTAGATAATCATGTAGATGATCACAATCAATCTAGATAACCAAAATATTTATTTGTATTTCATCAAATGAATGGAAATCAAAAAAACGACTCAACATGATGTGCATTTGGAATTATAAAATCACTATAATCAATATTTCATAGATTGACATAAAATTACATGTTTCAGTATGTTTTAGTAGAAATTTTAATTATTCTAGGGCAATTTCAAAATATAGGATTAATCATATTCTGATGTTGGTGACTAAATATAAGAAAACATAGTTATTACTACAAATGGAAAACTTTTAATGTATATTTATAAATATTTAATTATAAAAGAATATTACAAAAAAATATTTTTTTAGTCAATGTTTCTGCATTGTAAAAAGAGTGTTAATTGAGTTTTTATTAGATATTATGTTCTAAAATTTATGATATAGTTCATAAAACATGAAAGGAACAAAATCCACAAACATTAAATTCATTACCATAATTAAAAATTCCTGAAATAATATTTCTTAATAATGTTTTTGAATATATTTACTTAGTACTACCATTATTATTGGGAGCCTTAGTACTCAAAAGAATAAGTGAATTTTTTTAGAGATGAGCGGGAAGAGAACATGGTGTGGATATGTTTTCCAACATCTACCAAAGTTTATATACCACTAAATTTGTGATCCAGTATAGGATATGACCTTATAAATATATTTTTGGTGTGAATAATTAGTATCAATATTCTGTTATATTATTTTTTATCTACTTCTAAAGGATAGGTATAATAGAGGAATTAATTGTTTTACAAACGATTTGGTAGAATACATGTCGTCATAATGTATAAATTAATCATGAAAATATAAATCCCAATAACATATTTATTTAATTATAAAATATATTTATTGATTTTTTCAATTTACTAAATTTTTTATATGATGCTTATTTTGTTAAATTTAATCCTTATTTTATATTCACATCACACGGTGAATCCAAAAAAATGTGCTTTAATTGTATTGACAAATTAGGGGGATGATTAATGATAATATTTTATGTGGACTATTTTACTATACATTAATTTGACACCTTATTTGGTTTGTATGAATCAATGATTGTGTTTTTAGTAAAAATGTGTCATTTTAGATTAAAAAGTCATCAAATTGTCCAAACTGAGAAGAAAGAACATGAATTATTTAAATATCTTATAAAATGATCAATTATTTATTTTTCATATATAGAAGTCTACCATGAAATAATTTCACACATGATGTTTTCATTATGTCATTAAATACACATTTTCAATATAAATTTTCATTTTAGTTTTAAATATACATCAACTAGTTGAAAAAATGAGCCAACAAGCTCTGTTTTTTTACAAATTATTATGATAATGATTCATAATTCATTTTTCATGTGTATAAATTGACGTCACATCAATCCGAGACATGATATGATTGATATGACATGATGTACTAGTTTTAAATAGAGACACCCCACTTCGGATTAAAAGACATTTTATAATATACAAAATTAAGAAAATGAGATCAGATTATTTTCAAAATTTAAGAAAATGATCCATAAATAAATTTTCACATGATTGAATTTAATAAACAACAATTTGATGAATGTTGTGACAAGTATTAATCAAATTGTGTGGTTTCTGTTTAAAATTGAAAATATTATAAAAATTTTTATTAACATATTCAATCATTATAAAAATAATTCATAATGTTTTGATACATTATGAAAATGATCCATGAGTCATTTGTTTCATTTGTGAATTTACCACAGATCAATATAATAAATAGTGTACCTGGTATGACTCAAATTATGTGTTTTCTATTTAATGCCATAATTTTATAAATGTATTATTTCATATTTATGTTTTATTAATGAATTTATATTATTACTAACATAATAATATTTTTTATATATTGGTGAATTATTTTTCATGAGTTGGGTTGATTTGTTTGATGATTTTTGTTCCCATGATATATCAGACTTTGAGGATACAACATATGTAAGGGATAAAAGGTAATGCATCATCTATTTATGCAAACATCATGAGAGGGTTAATTATTACTATTGTTTAGTAAATTAATAAAACATTTTATCAAAAAAATTTATGTTAATTTCGTTTATGTTTTATAAAAAAATTATTTAGTTTTTCATACATATTTTTGGGAGTCATAAGTTGAATTCAACTATTTTTAAGAATCCAAAACAGAGAGAAGATGTTTTTTAGGGTGGGATGTTTTAGGGTGCATGTGTTTTACAATTACATATAAATGGAACACATTCTCCCTATTATATCATGTTGAAGTTAGTTTAAATGAATAAAAATATTAGTTATTCAATCATCGTCACCTTAATCTGATACACAATGTACTATGAATGAATAAAATTTCATTTGTATATTTTATATTTTACATATCATTTCAAAACACACATCAGGTAACCAAAACTTATCAAATGTATTCATATTGTTTTTATAATTCCTAAAAATTATAGGTAAGTCATTTTTATTTTTCTCAGAATCATCTCCACCTCAATTAGTCAAATGGTGTGACCCGTATGACTCAATGTGTCTCATTTTGGTTAAATATATGATTAATTTTAATAAAAAACAAAAGGGATAAATTAAAAAATTAAAAAACTCATTCATATTGTTTTACAAATATTTAAAAAATATCCATTATTAATTTTTTTTAGGAATTATCTTATCCTCAATCTCATAAATAGTTCCCCATGATGATTTCATGTGTTTCTTTTTCCTAAATCGACATTTATTTTAGACAAAAAATAAAATCCAATGATATTACGAATTATATTCTTTAAAATTAATATAAATTATTTAATTGATTGGGTTAAAATGAATTCACATTTTATATTTCATTATACACAACATCATGTTTTTCTGTGGTTTCATGTAACTTTGAGTTCCATGGAAAACGTGTGATTCATGCCTGGTCATGTCATACCAAATAATAATATAATATTAACATTACTAAATTAAGATAATATTTATCTGCTAGATGATAGAATGGAATGAATGAATGTTATTAACTAAATTTTGACAACAGATTCTATAAATTTATGTATAAGGAATAATTTGTCTCCAATTAATTATATGATAATATAAAAACCAAATTAATATATATGATTTATTTCTATATAAAACTATTTTTATTCCCCTAAAACCATTTGAAGGTAAAATTAAATTATTAACTATTACTATATTTTTTAATTATTTTTTTTAAAATTAAACTAAATATTTTTCAATTAATTAAATTTTATTTACAGAAATAAAATAATAATAAATCAAATTTTAATTATAACGACATTAATTTTTAATAGTAAATTTACAACCTTTTATGGCAATAATGTTTTTACAAATAATTATTTAAACATTAAAATAATTTTTTTAAAATAAAAATCATTTGATAAATTATAATATAAAAATTTTCATTGAGGGAATTTTTGATATCGTTCATTTTGAGTTTCATGTTATGATGAAAAGTGATCAATAATGATTTTTAATTAAAAACTAATTTTTCATCAAAACATTTTATATTGTTAAATAATATTTAAAATTGGTTTTAAAGAATAATTAGATTAATTATATACCATAGAATAGAATTTATATTATTAATTATACATTTTTAGTGATATTTTATATAAAAATAGAGAATGTTTATTATCATTATTCAATTTAAATCCCCAATTTGTCATCCCTTATGTAGGATTGATTTTTGTTTATATTCTTCTAATTCTGTAATTTGAATTTTTGAAAATGGAATATATATTTGGAATCATAAAAATATATAATTTAAATTAATATAAAATAATTTTTTGAGAAATAATTTGGAGAAATTAAATTTTAATTATTTATTACAATTAAGGTATACACTAGTTTACTTATTGGTTAAACAATATTGTTGAAAATCCATATGATCTAGAAACCTGTCAAAAAGCACATTGTGTTGATATATTTCTACTATATTACCACATGAAACTAATTTTTTCCATTATTTGAGTTACATGATGTAACTGAAGCCAACCATTATTGTTTATATTATTATATTTACCACAGTGGCACTCCCCCACTATAAAATAAACATCATCTATATAATATCATCACACCTCAAAACATATTTTGGTCTTCCAAAACCATTTGAAAAAAGAACATGAAATCCTTACCCTAATCCTATTATTCTCACATTGTGAATAAATCTATGAATTAATGAATTTGTGTATAATCCAAAAGGAGTTACCCATGGAAGATTTAATGTTTTTCAGTGAGAAATTATTATTTATTAATTTCTCTACTCATTAAATTATTTTTATATTAATTTTTTATAATTTCATAAATAACATACATATAATTATATTTTGTTATATGATGGTTAATACTAAAACTACATAAACATCATTCAAATTTGTTGTAAAATCACTGTTCTTGTGCACGTCGTCCTACTGCCTTGTGAAGCAATATGGGTTTGTCTTTGATTTACACCTATCAAGGTTGGGAATAATAATAGACATATATTTGAAATATTATAATATATATATATATATATATATATGATATTTATTATTTATTTATTCTTATATAATTATTTAATAACACTTAACCTCATTCTTTTCATTTTGTGGGAATACAAAAACACTGTTTCTGGATGTGTGGACTATCCCCTCATCAACGTGATGTGATTCATTCCCACATCACATTGAATGTATTAAATATATTTTTTAAAGTATATGACATAAATGAAATATTTATTATATTCATTAAATAATTATATATATTTTTATATAACATGCATTTTTATTCTGTCTATTTTACACACTAAAAATGTGACAATATTATTCATGGACTTGTGGACTAACACCACTTCAAAGTGACGATATTCTTCATTTTTTCATCACCAACAACAAATAACGATATTTATAAATATATATAATAATAAAATATTTTATTTATGATATAAAAGTAATTATAGAAAGATAAATATTACATACATTTTCTACATAATGATCATAGAAAATTTTGAATGTTACTCAAGTCTATGTATAACCTAACATCTCCATGATAGTAATATTGGTTCATTTATCATAAACATAATTACTATTTAGTTTTAAAAGTATAATTTAATTGAAAATTTGATAATAATTCAATAATTTTCTTTATTTAGATGAATAAATAATGAAATCATTGACCAATTTTTACTTATCAAAATCAGTTTTGACACATAAGACGAATATGGTCAAAACCCATTCTTATACATTATTGATAAGTTAACTGTATATAAGTATTTTGGATGTGAATTTATATTAATTATAAAATTTTAAATGTTTTTTAATAAAGTAATGAATTATCATTAATTTATTATATACAGAGATTGAGTACAGTTACGATAAATCAGACTCATTATAAGATATTACTTATATCAATTTCCATTCATTAGGTTAAACATCTATTTAATTTGTCATGTTATGACATGAGTAGGTGTGAAATAATATATAATTTTATTATAATATATTTTATATTTTATTATTTAGATATAAATTTATCACACATAATGGTTTCAATGATATATTTTTAAATCAAATGATAGTATCTTTATAATGGTTTTTTCATATCACATTTTACATATGTGAGATAAATGACAAATTCAACACATATATCATAATTTCTATGAATATAGTTAACCTTAGGATATAATATATCATGATTTATTTTATATCAACTATATTTAAATATTTCCTATTATAATCATTAGTTTTTGTCCATCAAGATCAAATATTACAAGAGTTGTAAGGGGTTTCATCTCAATTTACATTCAATTGAGACATATTTTTTCATATGAACCAATTTAATATTATATGACATATCTACTAAAATATAAAAATTTATATAGTTATTTTCATTTATTTCCTGATATTAAATCATTTGATTGATTTTATTTTTTCACACTTCACTATTTAAATCTTACATACGTTTTTAGTCTCAATTTTATTTCTATAAGTCTTCTTCCATATTTTCCACTTAATTTTGTTGTTTGATGTATATACTCTCAATTATTTTATTAAAGGACTGCAACACATTAATTTAGGTTTATTTACATATCCAGTTTAGGGAATCTATTCTATATGTTTTATGTGTTCAATGTTACCGAAGAGGTATTGAATAGTTGACACAATTTCTTTCTTTGTGCAATTTTTTATATTATACACATACATTATTTTATTAGGTGTATATTATACAAAAATGATATATTATATTATTAATATCATTATTTTAATGATATAATTTTTTTATTTTAATGATATTTTATCATGGGGATTATGATTTGATCATTTCAATGTTGTATTTTACAATTTGAATGATTGGAGATTATTTTCCTCAAAAAAGTATTTAGGATAATTTATGGTAATTTTCATTCATCAATGTCAACAACCATTATTGGTAATAACTTTCCAATAAGAAATTTTTCCACCATCATCAATTTTTTAGGATGGATTATGATTATTTCAAAGTTATTATAACTAACATGTTCTTTTATCATAGGTTATCCATGCATTAGAAATTTTTTTTTGGAAATTTTTTTCCCTTGGATGAACCATGTATTAATTATATTAATTTGGAAACCATTTCCATTACATGTGTTATCAAATTTTTAGATATATATATACAAAACTTGTTTCTTTTCTAAAGATTAACCATGATTAATTGATATTTTTATAGAACCCATTTCTTTTCTATTGGTTAGTCCTGATTCATTGAGATTGTTATGGAACCCCTATAATTTCTATTGGTTAATTATATTTCAATGAGATTTTAATGTAAACAAATTCTTTTATATTATCTATAATTTTTGAAATATATTTTTATGTAATCAGTTTAATATTCATAGTTTAATATTGTTATATAATAGATATTTTTTTATTTTATGATATTAAGATCGCATACAATATTTTATGAGTTATCATATTTGAATTGTACATTGAAATTTTATTAGTGGATACATGATAAACCATTGAGGGGTTTCTATATATTAAACTAATAATGGGTGGTTACATGATAAACCAATGAAAAGTTGTTATGTGATAAAATAATGATAGGAGGTTTTGTGATAAAATAATTATGGGTGGTTACGCGATAAACCTACTATAAGTTTGTCCATGATAGGCCGTCATTAAATTGGGTATGGATGTCGACCATTTGGTTATTACATTTTTTATTGTGAATTTAATAATAAAGTTAGAATGATTTCCCTTATAGGTGTATGTTTTCATTATAATTTTATGGGTTTATTATATTACTAATGATCGTGATTTATATCACTGGGATTTTTATTATTGATTATGATATCTCATTCCTTTTCTATGTTTTAATATTTTATGATCTATTTATTTATGGGTATGATTTATTTTATAAACCCTAATGGATATAATTACCTCTTAATAAAAATATTCATCATTATTCTCATTGAATACAATCAATTGTTATTGCTTATGTTTTCCAATATTGAGCATCTATTCTCACACTTCATATATATATTTTTATCCATGTTTTAACTAATGATGTTCAAAATCATATGTTTAGAAGGTATGTCATATTGTTAATGATGATATATTAATGTCAAAATATAAACTTTTGATAAGAGGGATAATTTATGATTTAAAGTTATGTGTTTTTTAATATTTTTGTCATAATTACCTAAATCTATATATAAAAATGTTAATCCATAATTTAAGTGATATATATTATCATTTTTATTTTTTATGGTTTAGGTGAAAAACATTGGTTAGAATTATCACCAGGAAATTTCGGAATTTATGATTATGAATTTCAACACATGATCTAGTATTGTGGTCTCTGGACTATTATAGTTTTTAATAAAGGTTAGTTTAAATAACTTTGTATATTAGGATTTAATCATTTGAGTTTTTCATAGGAGTTATTGACACCATAATATGTTTATAATTTTAAAGATGATTATATAAACAATGTTATATAAAAACCTTTTAGATTTTATCCCTATGATCATCGTGTGATTATTGAAATTCTGGTAGACTTTCTTTTTCACCATGATGTAGTTTTAACCCCATGGACCACAATGATGTTTTTAGGGAGTAATTTTTGTATATTATTATATAAAAAATGGGAACAACAATATTATCTGTGAAAAACAATTTTATGTTGTTATTTTTTGGGATTGTAACCATGAACAAGGGAAAATATGTGTTCCACACTAACCATAGGGTTATGTGATGTCTTAGTTATTATTAATGTTTTTACATGTAATTATTAATTGTATTTAGAGAACAAATGATGTTTTATTTAGGGATTAATGATTTATTTTCTTTGGTAGAATATATTAAAAAAACCATCTCATATTAGGGTTTCATAATTAGTCAGAAATTGATTGAATAATTTTAAGGATAATTATTTTTATTGTGGTTTTGTTTAAACACTATGTGTTAATCATAATGATTAATTAATCATAAGCTGTATTTCTCATTTTGTTAATTGTGTTACTGTTTTCTCACCATTTGGTATTTTTTTATTACTAATTTTATTTTGAATATATATACATTTCATTTTATGGTTATATAATCTTTAAAATTTAATTTTTTTAGGAAAAAGAAAATTCATATTAAAAACACATCATCTGGAGAAAACATAGTGATTGTGGTGGAAATTTGTTAATGGTTGAAATTCACATGCCATGTATATATATTACAGAATGTTTTAATAATATATGTTGTAATAATCTTTTAACTTTGGGAACATGATCTTGATGTAAAATATTATTATTTTTATATCCAAGAAGAATATCGAGTGAGAAATCCCCATTATGGGAGGGGGTAGTATATGACATCATGATAATATAAGAATTTTCTTTATTAAAATTAATTTAAATTATCCAATTTAATGTGTTACATTAAATATAATATATATCTTTCATTATACAAAACACCAATTTTATTTTCTGTTGCATGTGACATGGAGTTTCTTTAACAACAGGTGTTACAAGAAAGTCCATGTAGTACCAAAAAATAGTATACTATTAAATTTATTTATTTATAAAAAATAGTCATAACTCAGCCATTATAAAAGAAAGAATGATTTTGATTGACTAAATGTTGAAATATATTGTACATATGTATACATAATTAATTCATCAGTAACAATTAAATATCATGTAAATATAAAAAAAAATTGAATATAATATATGTGTTTTTATGAAAAAAATAATATTATTCCCACAAGGGTGTTTTATGTTAATAAATTAAATTAATCACTGATTTTTAAAAATAATATTAAAATTTATATTTTATATTTTCAATAAAATATTTATCAATTTAAACAATATTTTCTATAGAAATAAAATAATAATAAATTCAAATTTAAGAAAAAAACGTTATTTTTATAAAACAAAATTTTGCAACCTTTAAATTAGAGTCTATATTTAAAACTAAATTTTTACAATTATAAACAATTTTTTTTAAAAAAAACATCATATTCGAAACTATTTTATCACAATTAAATTTTCCATAATTATGGGTATTTTTGTGAGAAGATAAATATTTGGATGAATGCTGAAGAAAACATAATTTTAGTAAAATCCATATTTTTAGTCTCATGAATTTATTTTGATAAAATATTTTTTTAAAAAAAATAATATTATTTCAATTCAATATATATTAATATGATTTGATTAATTTTAATAATTTCAATTATGATTTTAGATAAAAACATGTTATACATTTGAGTATTTTTCCTTTTAAATTCCTACTTTGTCATCCCATCTATGAGGTAAAATTTAAATTAAAATCTTCCAAAATTGTTAATTCAATTTTGATAAATGGGTTATATATTTTTGAATGAATATATTTTTTAATTAATATAATATAAAAAATATTTTTGAAAAAAGAAATTAGTTAATGTAATTAAATTTAATTACTGGGTTTATGGTACAATCACTTTTAATTATTGGCTAATGATTAATCCGGAGGATTAAAATGACCAGGAATCATTTCCCTAACTCATTAGATGGAAATGTTTCTATTATATGAAAACATTAATCAAATTAAATTCATTTATGAAGGAACATTATGTATATAATAATTCTGCACCCCAAATTTTATAATAAGGCACTTACCCACCTCACTTCATCACACCTATAAGTATATATTTATAATGAATAAAAAACACAAATAAATCTACCAAAATCCCTCCCATAATCCTATACTCATGAATTTCAAAAATAAATTAATGGATAGAAATTTGAATTAACTAATAGGGGTTAAACAAATAATAGGTAACGACTTCAATGATATTTTTTTCTTTATTTGTTTCTCTAACACATAAATTTTTTATATTGTTTGTACAATGTACCCAACATTGTAACATCCTGGATCGGGATACAACTCCACGGGTGCCCTGAACCCAGTTCTCCACGTGTCCTCAAGTGAATTTCCCCAAACTCCAGAGACTGTCGACTAGAACTGAGGGCCTATGTCTGATAGTGGGGAAACTATGCCCTCTTTGTCAAAGTGAAGCGCAACAGAATATCATATAAACATACAACAACAGTGGAAGCTATAACAGCACACATAACTAAAATTGATAACTGATAACAAAAAGGCAAACCAGAAGTCATACATGTGTGAAGATGCAGCATGTCACTATTCTATGAAACAACCAGAACATGTTACACTGCAATAATACTTTACAACAGAAGTACAAGTATAGAGAAGAAAAAAGAACGACTAGTGGCATCATGAGCCTAGGATCAGTCCCATGCCCTCCTACTCCTGAAAAACAATTATGTACCTTCAATGGGACTGTTGCCCCAATCCACACCTACAACAATATAATCTGTTTGGGTCGAAAAGAATGACTGAAACAAGGTGTGAGAAATAAATCCCAGTAGGCATCCACCAAAGGCCTGTTCCCAACTATGTGTAAACATGCTACAACAGTGTGCAGTAGTAGAATGCAATAAACAAATTAGTAATGAAAAGTAACTAACTTAATTTGTTATATTGCTATTTACATTTACTTACTAATCATTTAATTTAAAAATATCACCATAGTGAATATTCTAAGTAAACAACCAATGTCATCAGACACTTAAAATACTACCCTCGGGCAAATAGAATCCAAACACAAGAATATTCCCTCAAGCATATGATTATTTCCCTCAGGTGTACGAAGTGTCTCCCATAGGAATAGAATCAACTGCCTAAAGGCATGGAATAAATTGCCCTCAGGCTAAGAGAACATTGCTATCAGGCTAATAAAGTCATGCCCAGAGGTGATAGTAAAACACTGCCCCCAAGAACAAGTATACAGGCCTTTCCCAACATGAAAAAAAGAAGTTAGTATACAATTCATCTCAACTCAAATGTACTGTGCAGAATAATTAAGGCATACCCTCGGGTATCCTGGCCAAACAGATAAACAGTGCAACGCACCCCCAGAGTGGCCCTGGATCCAAGCAGCAATCCCACAGAGCATTTTAATATCACATTTAAATACCTATAAAATTCTACATACTTAAATATCTACAAACTCAGCCACACGACCCACCAACATAGGTTTGTGTCATAAAAATTCACACAAACGCACAACAGTTGTAAAAAATTAACACTGAGCCACCTACCTTTAACACCCAAAAATGATATACGCGAACATCGCCTCTAGAAATGCCCAAGAACAAGATAGATTTTATTTAGAAGAAACTTCATTTAAACATAAATAACTTCTCTACAGGAACTAATTGGTATGAACTACTCTAGGAGAAGGAAGAACTGACCTGTTCGGTTCCAGGGAGTTTGACGATGCAGAAAATGGATTCCCAACGTGTACTCAGCTGATCTCCAAACCTGCGGCCTCCCTCTTCCGCTCCTTCTTCCCATTCTAAGCCTTCACTATGAATAGGGGAGGCTACTGCCCGTTATAAGTGAAAAAAACAAAGTATAGGACATGTATTTCCAAGTACACGGTGTGCACTTCCTTCATTTAACTATTCACCTGGTGGCACTGCCAAACTGTTCTTCAGTCGACATGACTAGAGGATGTGTCTTCTTGAGTACACAGCGTGTTCTGTCACACAGCTATCCACCACCTCACTATGTTCCTTCTGACTGACTACACGGCATGTAAAAGACCATTACACGGTGTGTAGACGGTTTCTACACCCTTCATTGCCGACATGGACACACGCCCCGTGTTCTCATCCCACAAGGCCAAAAGTACACGACGTGTACTTCCAAAATTGTAGGATTTTTAACCATATTCCATATTTTCTAAAAAACACTCATGGAAAAGAGAAAAGAAGAAACCTGTACCTCAGAAATAAGAACTGGGTTCTTACAAACTTCCCCCCTTAAAGCAATTCGTCCAAGAATTTCGCTTCGAAGGGTGGTGAAGATATAGCCGTGAATAGCTCCGGCCACTGAGAACGTACGTCGGCATCCCGCTCCCAGGTTTCGTCCTACACTGTGCCATGCTGCCAAAACACTCATACGAGAGGAACTCACCGGCCTTAGAGAACCTTTGTGCTCCTGTGAACAATACAAATCAGATTCTCCTCAAAGGAAATATCTACCTGAAGCTCAAACTCCTCGGGCTGAAAGACGTGAGATGGGTCTGAATGATAGCGGCGTAGCTGAGATACATGGAAGATGTTGTGCATGGCTTAGTTCCTCGGTGGTAACTAAAATCGATATGAAACTATCCCAACTCTCTCCATAATATCAAATGGACCCAAATACCTCGGTGAAAGTTTACACTGTCTCCTGATTCATTTGTGTCCCAGCCTTCGCGAAACATGTAGGAAAATCTGATCCCCGACCACAAACTCCAATGGTCATATACATCGATCAGCATAAGACTTCTGAGGAGACTGCATTGTAGCCAACTGCATCTGAATTAACTGGACCTTCTCAGTAGTCCCCTACATGAGACGTGGTCCCAGTAAGGATGCCTCACTTGCCTCTAACTAGCATAAGGGTGATCGTCATGTCATACCATATAAAGCCTCTTAATGTGCCATCTCAACAGTTTCCTAAAATCTGTTATTATAGGAAAACTACACTAGGTGTATATGCTTCTCCCAAGAGTCCCCAATGTCTAGTATGCATTCCTGAAGCATGTCCTCAAGCACATGTATCGTACGCTCTGACTGACCAGCAGTCTAAGGGTGGTAATCATTGCTTAGAAGCACGTGTGTACCCAGTGCCCTCTGAAATCAATACGACAAACGAGA
The DNA here is from genome assembly GCA_963277665.1 of Viscum album. NCBI lineage: Eukaryota > Viridiplantae > Streptophyta > Magnoliopsida > Santalales > Viscaceae > Viscum > Viscum album. The sequence continues at coordinate 1,066,836,096 of OY728136.1, forward strand.
GGTAAAACATGCATCGCTATCTAAACTGATAGAACATGGGGCCCCATGAAGACGTACGACCTCCCAGATATACAACTTTGTGAGCTCACCAACACTGAAGGTCTACATGATCAGCAAAAAGTGAGCTACCTTCGTGAGTCTGTCCACAAAAACCCACACAACAACATTGCCTTGAGGTGACCTCAACAACCTAGTCACGAAGTCCATCGCGACATCATCCCATTTCCACTATGGGATGGGTAACTTCTGTAACAGTCCGGCTGGTCTCTGATTCTTTGCATTCACCTACGGACAGGTGGAACACCTCAAAACAAAACCAGCTACATCTCTCTTCATACCCGGCCACCAGTACTGACGTCTCAAGTCTCGGTACATCTTGGTAACCTCGGGATGAACTGCCCAAGATGAAGCATGAAACTCCCACATCATCTCCTTGCCTATATCCCCTGAATCCCATACTCATCAATGGAAATTCAAGACTTCATCATCGCCTATCATACACCCAGGAGGAGGGTACTCACTTGCCACCGACCCTCGTAGAACTAGGCCTTCTAAAATTGATATCTCTATCATCCTAACTCTATTCAAGAGGGTGGAGGTCACAGATAAAGATGAAAGAGAGGTCTTCCCCTAACTGTCATGCACCTCGAAATGTATCTCAGAGAACAAAGCCATAATCTCCCACTCACCATTGGTCTTCTGCACTGCGTGTATCTGAGTCTTCCTGCTCAGTGCATCATCTAGTACATTACCATTACCAGGTGTATAGGCAAGCTCAAAATCGAAGGACTTAAGGTATTCAACCCACCTTCGCTATCTCAGATTCATGTCATGATGAGTAAAGATATACTGGAGACTTTTGTGGTCAGTGAAGACCACAAACCATTTCCCCTATAGATAATGTCTCCAATAGTGTAACGCATTCACAACTACATCCAACTCAAGATCATGTGTCGAGTAATTCCTCTCATGTGGCCTCAATTGATGAGACCCGTACGCAACAACTCGATCACCCCGCATCAACACAAATCCTATCCTAATTCATGATGCATCACAGTAAACTGTATACCTCTTCCCCTACTATGGGAGTATCACGATCGGTACGGATGTCAACCTTCCCTTCAGGTCCTGAAAGGGTGTCTCGCAAGCTTATGAGAAACGAACATCACACCCTTCTTATAAAAACCCATCAATGGAACTACTAAGTGGGAGAAGTCATGTATGAAGTGTCTGTAGTTACCAGATAGCCCTAAGAAACTCCGTATCTCAACCACGTTCTTCGGATGATCCCCGAAAACTATTGCTCTCAACTTCTCTGGGTCTACTGCAACTCCCGCCTAAGAGATGATATGACCCAGGAAGTGTATCTGGTCCATCAAAAAGTGGATATTTGAGATCTTATCATATAGACGATGCTCTCTCAGTGTACTCAATACGATCTCAAGATGGGTGGCATGGTCGTTTCAATTGTGAGAGTACACTAAGATATCATCCATGAATACTACCACAAAAAAATCCAAATAAGGATGGAACACACTATTCATCAGAGCCATGAAAACTACTGGTGCGTTCGTGAGTCCAAACAGCATAACCATATACTCATATAGACCATAACTATTCTGGAATGATGTGACAGGTATATCAGATGGTCTAATACGCAGCTGATGATATACGGATATCATGTCAATATTCGAGAACACTCATTCTCCACTAAGTTGATCAAAAATATCTTCAATCCATGGCAAGGTATATCGGTTCTTAACCTTTAAATGAATCAACTTCCAATAATCAACAATGAGTCCGAGGGTATCGTCCACCTTCTTCGAAAAAAGGACTGGAGAATGCCAAGGATAAGTACTGGGTCGGATAAAACCCTTTGATTGTAACTCCTATAACATCCTATTGATCTCTTGAAACTCAGGTGTATCCATACTATATGGAGGAATAGAAACTGTTTCTGCTCTTGGCACAAGCTCAATAGAGAAATCCACCTCTCGCTCTGGAGGTAGACCTAAAATGTCATCCGGGAAGATATCCCTGAAACGATCAACAACTGTAGGGAAATCTGTCTAACATGTCCCCTGGTCATCCAGATATAAACTCGCAATCTAGGCTGTGACTCCACCTCATCCATGATGCTCTAGTCCAGCTCGACTCACCTGAACATCCAATTCTCCTTTGTATAGAAACTCTCCACCCTCGGGCGACGTGAAACTCACCCTGCGACGATAGAAATCCACAAAGGCTCGTAAGGGAACCAACCAGTCCATCTCAAGAATGAAATTATAGCTCATCATCTCCAAGACAGAGAGGAACCAAAGGAGGTGACACCCACTAACCACAAGGGGGAACTCCTTGGACTTACACACACAAGACATTCTAGTCCCCAAAGGAGTGTCTAGTGTCATGATATCATTAGAAGGAGAAACACAAAGCCCAAGGCTCTCCACAACGGGAACATATATGAAGCTATGTGTATCACCTATATAGAAAAGTACTGAAGATAAAATAGAAGCTACTAGAATAGTACCTCTGATAGTAGAATGTCCAAGATCCTACTCATACTGGGTCTGTTGCAATACATATGCCTACCCAGTGCCGCGGCCCTGTTACACAGCCTGGCTACCCTGAGTTGTCCCACCCTGCTGCCTTTGAGATCCCGGTGTCTGGCTACCACGGCCACTACCACCATCTTTGCCAGCATGCCCTGACATATTCTAGTTCCCTGACTGGTAAGATTCTACTGGTCCTACTCCCGTAGGCGGAGTCTGCACAGAACCCCTCTCACTAGCCACTTGTGGAAACGACCTGCAAACCCACTGTAGATGACCCATCTTGTCACAAGATCGGCACTCCACTGGGTCTCGTGGAAACTGTGGACTCTTTTCCCCCTCTCTACCACACTGGTAGCACATGAACTTGCCACTTGATGTATTCTTCTAGCTAGTACTGCCACCCTGAGTAATGTTCATCTCTCTCTTCCTCTTACTGGTAGAAATAGTATCAGAAACTGGTATTGTACCGCCTTGGCCCACACCACTAGCTTACTGTAGGTTCCTATCTATAATCAGTGCCTGATTCACAATATCATGTACTGAAGGCAACCTGAAAACATTCACCAGTGCTCATATGTCATATCAGAGACCATAATCAAAGCGATTGGCCCTCAACATATCATCACCCACCAGAATGGGTGGAAAAAGCTGAACCTTGGTAAAGCGATCAGAATAATCCATAACTGACATAGCGTCCTGTTGCAGATTCGTGAACTCTCGAGCTCTATCTGCCCTGAACGTCTCTGTGAAGAAGAATTCATAGAAGGCTATCTTGAAATCTTCCCACACCATGTCTCTGTGATTCTCTATCTGGGTGGTAACATCCCACCACCTCTTGGCGGAATCACGCAGCATATAAGTCGTGAGCTTGACCCTCTGCCCTGGAGGCATCTCTAGATGATCAAAGATAGTCTACATCGATCCTAACCAAGAATCCGCAGCCCGTGGTCCTCCATACCCTGAAAATGTAGGTGGATGATACTGTTGGAAGATACAAGTTATCTCAACCATAGATGTGGTATCCTGTTGTGATCCCTGAAAGGTTTTCATGAACTGCATAAACCCATCACGGAACTGCACCTCCGCGCTTATGCCCAGTATAACGGCTGGAACCGCAACTGGCTCTGCTGGAGGATCAACTGGTATCCCATGGCCTACCATCTCCAGAGTATAATCATTTCCGCTCTCCTGGCGAACTACACATGGTCGTCTCGGTGGCATGACTCTACAAGGTCAACTGCACACCATAGAACAAGATTATCAACAACTTAAAATGAAGAATCCCAAAAATAGAATAATAGGAAGAAGGTATTAAAAATTTCAAAACCGGACTACACATCATGTATACTGACTACACGGTGTGTACATATCTTCTCTTCCCCTGCTCGGGTCCTTCCACACATCCAAGCCACATGAATCTTGTTCAACAAAACTACACGGTGTGTATACTGACTACACGGTGTGTATGGTGTAATCTTCAAACTTCCTGTGTCATTTGTGACACGAACGACTATTAGGCTTGATACTACATGGCGTGGGACACCCGTAAACGGTGTGTAAACCACCCTGTTTTTCTAGCCACACAGGTACGTCCACATGGTCTATCCTCGGACAAGACTACACTATGTGTCCCATGGGTACACGACGTGTACTAGACGAGCTCTGCAGACCCGTGTTGTTAGTTACATGGCCGAACACACGACTCACACTACATTTCATGTTCTACATATACACGGTGTGTATATGAGAGGATAAGACTGACCTGTGTTGATAGTTACACGGCTGGGACCCCAGGTCAGACTACACATCGTGTTCATCATTGACACAACATGTACTAGGAAAGATTCCACCGACCCGTGATTGTTAGTTACATGGGCGGACTCCGGGTCAACACTACACGACGTGTAATTCCGGTACATGGCATGTTCTCCCCAAACATTTTCCCTTCCCCGTGTCCCATCCCACACGGTCTATGACACGGGAAGGGACTATACAACGTGTACTTCAGGTACACGGTGTGTACATAAAATTTTTTATCTTCTTCCCGAACAGAAGAACATACACGACGTGTGTAAAGTACTACACGGTGTGTATACTTGGTTTTCCGGACAGTATGCCTCAAAAAATACTATGGAGCAGAGAAAATACTGAAAAACCACATCTATGTGTCAAATTCCGGTCTTTGAGGGCCCATACTCCCCACGAATCAATGTTTGACATCTTATCTGTGTTATAACTAAATAAACAGTCAAAGATTCACCAAATTCCGGTAAACGGGGTCCCATACTCCCCAAAAACCAAAGTTTGGCATTCATTATATCAACAACTTATACAGATATACCCTATCACATAACAGGTATTAATCAAAGCATCTATCACAACTGCATGAATTTACTAGCACAATAACTATCAAAACAACATGCAATTTCTAATGCACCAACATGACATGGAGCTATGCATGACATGTGATTTCTAGCATGTGCCCAAATGATGCATGAGATGGCATACCATCATATCATTAGGTTGTAACTGAATAGAACCCATGAATAAAATATAAATAGCACAATACAAGTGTGTCACCCTTCGGTGAAAATAAATTCAACTGTCAAATTGCAAAATCAAAAAAATTACAACACAAGGTAAATAGGATTTTCCCTGTACACGGGTTAGCTACGCCTGGGAAAAACCTATTACCAACTACCATTCTTGTCCTATCCCTGACTAAGGATCCAAATAGTAAGTCAAATAAAAGAACCCCTTTAATACCACTTTGTAATGTCTCTGATCCGGGTGCCACTCCATAGGTGCCCCGAACCCGGTTCTCCACGTGACCTCAATCACATTTCCCCAAACGCCAGAGGCTGTTGACTAGCAGCGAGGGACCCGGTCTGATAGTGGGGAAACTATGCCCTCATTTTTTAATTTTTAGCACAACGGAATGTCATATAACTATAGAAAAAATAGCATAAGAAGTAACAACACACATAACTAAAACAGATAAATGATAACAAAAAGGGAAACTAGCAGTCATACATGTGTGAAGATATAGCATGTCACTATTCTATTAAATAACCAGAAAATGTTACACTGAAATAATACATTACGACTGAAGTAAAAGCACAGAGATGTAAAATAGAACATCCAGAGGCATCATGAGCATAGGCTCAGTCCCATGCCCTTCTACGCTTTAGCAACAATCATGTACCTGCATAGGGACTCTTGACCCTATCTACACTAGCAACAATATTATATGTTTGGGCTGAAAATAATGACACAAACAAGGTGTGAGAAAAAAATCCCAGTAGGCATCCACCAAAGGCCCATGCCCAACTGTGTGTAAAAATTCAACTACTGTGTGTAGTAGTATAATCCAATACACTAAGAAGTACTAAAAAGTAACTAGATTAACCAGTTATATTGCTATTTACATATCCTTTTTATTCATTTAATTTAAAAACATCACCACAATAAATATTCTACGTAAATAGCCAATGTCCTCAGACACATAAACTCCTACCCTCAGGTAAAGAGAATAAAAACACAAGAATCTGCCCTCAGGCATACGGATATTTCTTTCAGGCGTATGAAGTGTCGCCCATAAGCACTGAATCAACTGCCCACAGGCACGGATGAAATTTCCCTCAGGCTAAGAGAACATTTCCCACAGGCTAATACAGTCATGCCCACAGGCGATAGTAAAACACTGCCCTCAGGCACAAGTAACTGGGCCATGCCCAACATGAATATAAGCAGTTCACACACAATTCCTCTCAAGAAAAATGTAATGCACAAAATAATTATGTCATACCCTAGGATATCCTGTCCAAACGGCTAAACAGAGTAATGCACCCCTAGGGTGGTCCTGGAACCAAGCAGTGATCCCACACCACATTTTAATATCACATTTAATTACCTATACAATTATAGGTACTTAAAAAACTATGGCCTCAACCACACGACCACCCAACATGGGTTCGTGGCACAAAAATTCACAAAAACACACAACCCGTGGAAAAAATTAACACCGAGCCACCTAAAACTAACACCCACAAACGATATATGCGAACATCGCCTCCAGAAACACCCATGAACAACGTAGATCTATCGTAGAGGAAACTTAGTTTAAACTTATATAACTTCTCTACTGGAAAAAATTGGTATGAACTACTCTAGGAGAAAGGATAACTCACCTGTGCGGTTCTTGGGAGATCGACGGTGCAGAAAACAGATTCCTGACACGTGCTCGGTGGATCTCCAAAGCTCCGGCCTCCCTCTTCTGCTCTTTCTTCCCATTCTATGCCTTATCTGTGAACAGGGTAGGCTACTGCCCATTTTAAGCGAAAAAAGTACACGACATGTATTTCCAAGTACACGACATTTTCTTCCTTCATTTAACTATTCACATGGAGGCACCGCCAAACTGTTCATCAGTCAACATGACTACACATCGTGTCTTCTTGAGTGCACGGTGTGTTCGGTCGCACAGCTGGCCACCGCCTCACTATTTTCCTGCCGACTGGCTACACGACGTGTAAAAGACCACTACATGACGTGTAGTCAGTTTCTACACCCTTCATCGCCGACATGGCCACACTCCCCATGTGCTCATTCCACAATGCCAAAAGTACACGGTGTGTGGAAAATGTATACAGTGTGTACTTCTTAAATTTGGGTTTTTCCCCCATTTTCCTTATTTTCTAAAAAATACTCAAGGAAAAGGGAAAATAAGAAACATGTACCTCAAAACTAAGAACTAGGTTCTTACAAACATGATTAATATAGTTATATTAATTATATTAATACTAAAAAAACAAATATAAACACAATTCCATAAAATGGGATTAACAATGATCATTCATGTGTACGGTGGACTACCGCCTCACAGATAAATGGAATTCAATTATCAATTTCAACTTTTAAAGGATGGTAATAAAAATAAATTTATATATTATACATGATATATTTTATATTTATAACGAATTTATTTTTCTATAATTATTTGATAAACATACCTTTATGATTTCCATTTTCTGGGAATACAGTAACATATTTTGTGGGAAGGTGGACTACTACTTCCCCAATGTGATGTAATTCATTAAAATTTTATAAGAAATGGATTGGGGATTAGTTTAATAATAATATATTATATAAATTAAATAATAATTATATTTCCTACAGAATTATTTATCTCTATATAGAACATATCGTTTTTTTCATTTCATTTTATAAACTGAAAATGCGATAATATAGTTCTTTGATTTGTCGACTACCACCTCCTCAACGTGATGTGATTCCCCCATTTTAATAAAAACATAATATATATAATATATATAATAATATAAAATGAAATAACATATAATTATGATATAATTTTTATTAATTAATGACAATAATTTCATTCCTTTTATCTCTAATGATCAAAAAAATGAGAATATTACTCATTCATATGAAAAACATATTATACTCATGACTGTAACATCAGATGGTTTTTAATAACCATATGAATTTGTATATTTTGAAATTAAATTTCATATAAAATTTTATACTTTTCCATGGTTATTATGATGACTACTTTTATATAATTACCTCATTAACCTTAGTAAACCTATAAAATTCATCTGTGAGAAATAATCTGAATATGTACAAAACAAAAGAAATAAAAATTATTTTATTAATTAATTTAAGATAAATTGTTTACAAGTTAAATAAAGTTAATAATTAAATTTTAAATTGTTATTAACAATATATATAATTAAAATTATTTTATTATTCAGGATGATATAGGACACAAATTACATATTGGACTTAATGTAGGGGATTTCCTAACTCAATTTCCATTCATTAGGATAAACATCAATTTTATTGGTAATGTTTTTCCAAGAATATGTGTCAATTGACCGTTAATTTTATTATGATGTATCTATAATTTTATTTTTTGGATTTAAATTTGTCGCACATAATTATTTCATTTAATTTTTTCCATCCTATGATATGATCCTTATGATGTGTATTCATCTCACTTTTTACATATTTGATATAAATGTAATATTTAACACTTAATGCTATTTTGAGGTGTATATTCTGGTGATTTAGATAAATTATATCATGAATTATTTTATATTATTCATATTTATATTTTCATTTGATATTATAAATTCTTTATCTTGTGATTCAATTGTTACCTCATTTGAATTAGGTTTCAGATAATTTTTCATTCCATTGAGGCTTTTGTGTTATTGATCACATTGTTACATTTATATGGTGTATATCAAGTAAAATGACCAATTATGTAATGGGTTACATTTATTTCATGATATCAATAGTTTTATTTCATTTTATTATTTCATGGATCTCATGATTCAAAAGTTACTAAAGCTGTAATGGTAATTCAAGTCTCACTTTTATTTCTATCAGACTTATTCTTTATTTAGTAATTTTTTTTGTGGTGTATATACATCCCTAGAAATTTTTATTATTCTCATAATTTTATGTATTATTATTTACTTATCAATTTGAGGAGATTTCATTAATGGGGTTTACTATTTCCATGTTTGGAAAGTGGTAATAGATTGTTGTCAAAATTTCCTCCATTGGGGAATTTGTTATGTAATACATCTTTCATATTTAATAAGTTTTGTATACTGAATATTTGATATATGATATCAAGAATATTTTTATTTTCTTAATATTATATATTTATTTAATCATATTATTTCATGTGGTTTTTTATTCCAACATTTAAATGTTGATAATGAGACATTAAAAGTTTAATGATTATTTTCCCCCCAAATGTGATAATGATATATTAATGTAATTAAAATTAATCAATTTCAAAATCAATTTTGGTTACATATCCTAGAGTAGGGTTATTTTTTATTGACATCATTATAATACATTCTTTGGACATATTACAATTGTTTCAATGTGATTTTAAAAAACGTGTTCATTTTCCATGGGTTAACCATGATTCAGATAGATTGTTATGGAACCCATTTTCCATGGTTAAGCTTGTTTTAAAGAGACTATTATTGAACTCATTAAATTTCCTTGTGTAAAAAGTGTCTCAGAACAATTTTTATTGAACCCCTTTGTTTTCCATGGGTTAATAATGTATCATATTCACTTTTATTTAACCAAATTCATTTCCATTGGTTAATCATGATTATAATAATATTTTTATGGATCCAATTTATTTTCCATCGGTTAATCAGGTTTCAATTAGATTGTAATATATCTCATTTTTCCCACAATAAAATAATGTTTCAATGTGATAATTGTATAACCGATTTTTTTAATTGGTTAATCAATATATAAAATGTATATTAGTTGATAATGTGAGGTAATTTTGAAATGAGATAAATTACATGTTATTCTTTTGTAATTAGATTTTAAAATTTAATGGATCCTTATGTAATAATACAATTAAGGGCGCCTATATGATAATGAAAAAATGGGTGGTTACATGATAAAAAATATTGGTTTGTTCCATGATAAAACAATGTGTTTCTCCATGCTAAACAAAAGATGGGTGGTTTATTGATAAACTAATGAAAGATAGTGATATGATAAATTAAATAAAGAGGTTCCTTGAAAGACCTCAAATGAATTGGTTATTGAATTTCACCTCATGGTTATTCTATTAATTTGATTGAATTTAATAATGATGTAAAAAAATATCCTAATAGGGTTCATGTTTCATTTATTCTATCAATGGGATTATAATGATTCTAATGATCGAAATTGATACCACATGGATTTTGATTATTCATGTTGACGAATCACTATTTTTATAATTTTAATATTTTATGATCCATGTAATATTAGGTAATGTTTATTTTATGACTCCCTCAAGCACTTTGATTGGGTAATCGTTTAATTAGGCATAGTAATGCTCATTAATGGAATATAACTATTAATTAGCCTTTTTCTCCATACTGCTAATCTGAGCATGCCCGTTTTATATTTACTTTTCCACATGATATAAAGAATTTTGTTGAACATGATATGTAATAAAGTGATATTATATCAATTATTATAATGATTTAATGTGAAAAATTAAATATGGGTTAGGTTAGAGAGTTTCTCATTCAAAACAGTGTGAACATTTTTTTTTTGGATTTTTCCATAATTTTATAAAACTCTAAACCAAAATGATTATTGAAAATGCAACTGATCCATGTTTAACTTTTGATGTTTTAAGTTTACGTGAAAAGAATTGGTATCATTTATTAGAATCAATATAGATAATGTAATAGTATTTATTTAAACATTGGATATAGGATTATAGGTTTAGGAATATTATAAAAAAAGAAAATTGACATACACAAAGATGATAAAATACATTTAGATTATTTTGATACTTTAGTACAATGATCATGTAACACCCAAAATGTTTTTATGAAATATTATCATTAAATAATTTTAATTGTTAAATAGTAATCATTACATGAAATATTTTTTTCAAATGAACCATAAGATATACATTGTATAAAATTACCATTATAACTATTATTTTAGGTTAACATGAATAATTAGTGCAGAAAAATGAAAATGTATTGTGAATGAGAAATATAAATTAATTATATATTTTTATTTTTGATAAGTGATATAAAGTTGTTAAGTTAATGTTATGAACAATAATTTTTATATATTTAATAAAATATATTTGATATTTATCTAATATATATTTTTTCATAGGGATGATTAAAACGAAATTGATGTAAAAAATCCTATATTTTTCACAAGGTTGATTTTACAACATTTAATGAAGAAACCCTTTTATATTATCATTTTTATAAATTTATAATTTTTATATTCCTAGAAAAACATATTATATTGAATATGTATATAAAAAAATTAATTTGGATGTATTTTTTAAATCTTTTGATAACCTTCACGATTTGATGAATAATAAATCCAGACTAAATGTTAAATGAAAAAACGTTTTTTCATAAAAAAAATTTGTATGGTAAAATTAAAATATTGAACGGTTGTAAATTATAAATATAATATATATTTAACATTAAATATAATGTCTGTAATTGTTATTAATTTGGCATTTAATCCAGATGTAAAAATAATTCAATCTTTTATAATGCTTTAAATTTTAAAACTCATTCTCTCTTTCTGAACAGTGGATTAGTTATATTTAATTTTTGGGATTTAAATGATTTAAATATTGAAAAACATATTCCATATTTTGAATAATTGTGTTAAAATTAGATATAAATCATAATATAATTTATTAGTATTCTGAAAAGAAATTTTGGTAATTTTTATTAATATGGTAAAAATGTAAATTTGGTAATTAAGGGTAAAAATAATATTATAAAATTTACATTAACATATCCAAGTATCACTCAATGAAATGTTTTCAATATAAACTATACATAGGTCAAAATTGTGTCCTTTTAATTCCCCTTGGATTATATTTAGACATCAAATTTTTTAATTTTTCAAAATAAATTAATATCTTAATAAAATTTTAATAAATATATCATTTTTTATATAATTTTTTAAAGAAAATAATTTATATTATAAATAATTATTTGAATGATATATTTAATCTCTTTATCAAGATAAAAAATTTAAAATTTTTAAAAAATTATTGTTTTCTATAAATACTTTTAGTTTAATGACACATAAATTATATAATTGATGTGAAATCAATGAGATAATAATTATTAAAGTCTATGTGACATTGAAAAGACCCAAAAATATAACCAAATATTAGTTGTTGTGTATATGTTAACCATAACCATCCATGGGTCGAGTTATTGACCATTTCGAGCCCTATATAATATATTATGACAATTATATTATTTTATGTAAAGTGATGATAAACTTATTACATTTGTGTTTTAATAAGTGTAACATTTTTAATGATGGATTATGAAAAAGATACATTTGAATATATGTATTCTTTTTAAATGTAATGTATATATTCATTATCATATTAATTTGTTATTAATTCTTTTTTGATAAATATTCATGTTAAATAATACAAAAAAACATTGTTGTAATTATTTTATTATTTGAAATATCATATAAATATTAATTAAAATATTTTAAAAAATATATAATTTCGAATAATTAATATTTCCAATTAATTTTCTAGTTGAACATGATATCACTACAATATAATAAAATAATTGAATTTAAATTAAATTTTTACCTTAATTATACAATTGGATAGAAATTAACTTTCCAAAAATTGTCCTAATGTATTTAATTATGGTCTAATTTACATCAAATAAGGAATTATAATATCCTCTTAATAATTAAATATATGTTACCTTATTTAAAAATTAAATACAATAAATAATTGCAAATTTATATAATAGTGTATTAACTGATTAAAAATTTGTCTAAAATTTATTCATTGATGATATTACAACTTTATCTCATATCATCGTCAATAGTTGTACATATTTGAGGTTTTTGGATGGTGTTTTATTATATTATAAATTAATATATATATATATATATAGTTCCTAAAAGATCCATTCAGATCATTTATAAAATGGAACATCCCCACTCACCCCATCACATCACTTTGAGCCTTCAATATAGGCCATCCCCTTCCCATTTAATTTTTAAATGACCCTAGTACCATGATATTAGTTCCGGTCATTTTCAAAGGCCACCTCCAGTGCTTTAAGAGGAAATTTAGATGGAGCATGTCAATGAAGATGTAATCTTTTCTACCAATTATTTTAAACATCATTCTTATTCTACATATTATTTATGAGATGGTTCATAATAAAATAATATCTATCTTTTCAATTATGAATTAATATTTTATTATTACTATGAATATACCAGTTTACACTTTCTATCCATCCTATGAAAAACAAAACAACCCTGCATTTGTATGTACGACTCTCCATCTACACATCATGGTGTAATCAATTTTTCACCACAAACATATTTGGATGGGTATAATGATCGATATAGAACATATATGTAATTTTTATTACCTGATTTTCATTATGAAATATTATAAGCAATCCACATAAAAAACAATCAAAAATTAAGTGATTGATATCGTCTCTCATGCGTACATACAACCTACTGTCTCCACAATTCAGTGTGATTCATTATGCATGATCTTCATAGAGGCATGATTTTATAAATGAAATTTAATAATAAAATATGATATATAATATACTACTATCATTTAGTAAATAATATAATTATAACGAAATAATAGGAATGACATCTTATCTTAAAAAAACATGTATAAGAAAATAAAGATTTTACAACCAAATGGATGTGTAAAAATGTTTCTAACAAAGTAATGGTAATATGATTTTGTATTATATAATTCAAATTAAAATGATTATGAAATAAGTCAATAGATTTATTCAAATTATTATATAGGATTTTCAGATAGAAATAAATGAAATCAGACCTAAGGTGATGGATAATTTCTCAATCTCATTATTATATAAGATTGATTATATGTAAGTATTTACTTGAGTAAATTTATCATTCATGTAAATGATTCCTATTTATGCATTCCAAAATATTTTTTTAGTCCTCTTAAATTTTTTAGATTCAATTTTACCCATTGGTTAATTTTTATTAAATAGTATAAATGGAATCCTTTATCATTTTCAATACAAGGTACTTTTTGTATTTTCAATAAAAAGTAAAATGATAATGTTTTTTTAACATATACAGTATGAATAGATTTTCATGTTATCAAATATCATTCTTTAAATTATTCTTAAAATATAATATTTCTTGATTATTTTCATATATATTCATTACATTTTAAAATTATTTGGAATTTTTAGAAAAGAAAAAAATTATGATGAAGAACATATATTTTCTTCAAGAATTAGTTTCAAGTGTTATATCAAAATTAATTTCAATCTAATAAGAAAATAATTAATATGGTTATGTTTCATGTATAATAATTTTATTTTTTCTTTTTGTTTTAATTTCAATATTATTGAATTTTATTAATGAATTCCATTTTATTTTCATGGATTATATTATGGTATTAAAAGAAACCAATTTTATTTATTAGGTTATGATGAATGATTTATTTTATTTTAGAACACGTAATATTGATTTAATTATTAGAAGGATTAGACCTATATATCCCCTCAAATTCATTGTTTAATGATTTATATCTCATTATATAAACATGGAAGGAATATAAAATTTTCTCAGTTCAGTTGTACATGGCTAGATTGAAGAGTGAACTCGGCTTGGTAATGGATGTTATACGCTATGATGGGAATGGAAATAAGGAACGACTGATATAAAATGATATTCTATGGTTATTTTTATGCCAAAAAATTTCATGTCATATTATACACCTGTTTGGACTACCCAGTTGATTCTAATGGACTTTTTTGATTTATCTCAGGCCATGACATCAGGATTATTCAAATGATAGATAAAATTTTCAATTTTTATGTTATTTTGTATTAGGATCATGATATGATTGATATCACTTTTTTTAACCATTAATGATAATATGATCTCAACAATTCATATGTTTCCTTTCTCTATATCAAAAAGAATTTACTAGGTAAAGATATTTTAAAAGGGGTCTAATTACGATGAAATAAGTGGGATATAAGGAAGATTTATTGTAAAATATTTATATATGTTTCATAGTTTCTAAAGAAAATATACCTATAAAATAACACAATACCTTTTAAATATTTCTGGTAATGAATATTCTTCAAATTTGATATTATACCATTTTATGTAAATCCTGGGTCAATATAGTTTGAATCAGAGGAATGGTATTTGTATCCTTTAGAAACTAGGATGAGAAAACCTTAGTGAGAACCCAATTGATATGACAAAATATAAGTTACAATCCTACTATTTTACAAATGATCATGAATAACCTAGGATGTAATATAATGTTTCTAGAATTTAATTTTTTTGATTATGTGGTATCACTATTATGATTAGTGTTTATTATACTATGCTTCTTTGTTTTGGTCAATATATAGAAGGTGAATGATAGACATTAATGTGGAAATTTATGGCCAATGCAATGATTGTCCACTTGAGAAACCAAATATTATGGGTTCAAGGATTTAATGTCTTTAAAATTTTCTCAAACAATATAATCAAGCTATGAATCATGATAGGAATCCAAATAAAAAAAGGTTGTAATGAAAATTTGTTGACTTCTTCATGAGTTATCATCCACATTCATTAGGGTAGTGTTATTATTTATTAGTGGTTTAATACTTGATATGTACCACAAAAATTATATTTTAATTTCACTAATGTTCAGAACATGATAAATCCCTATTATTAGTCCATCATATGGATAGTGAATATAACCAATGGTGGAACCTTATCACGAATATGAGGAAAATATATGAAATTGAATCCCAAGAATATGCTGAGTTTGTGAAATTATTTTTCAATTCGTATATTCCTTATATTATTTTAACAAAGTTAGAGACAGAGTTCCAAGACCTTAAGAAAAAGGTGTACTGATCTATTGGTGCATGTGATGAATACTTTACAAGAATTTGAATGTACGCTTCTAGAAATATTATCCAACGTGATAGTAAAATTAACAAATTCATCAGTGTATTAAAAACAAGTCTCTATATGTAATTATACATAAGGTACCTCAATAGAAATTAGTAAATCATTCAATGTACGTCCTAGTTTTATATAGAGATTAGAGTAACACATCAGTCCAATGGGTTTGATAGGAAGAGAATAATGGAATTCATGGGAAAATATAATGACCACATAGAAATTAAAATGAGTTTTACCTTATTCTTATTTTCTAGAAATAAACATGGTGCAAATTAACATAATGAGACCAGAATATGTTTTTTATATGGAAATGAATCTCATATTTTTGTTGAATGTAGAGGTGATGGGAAAAATATTTCTACTGATGCAATTACAGAAACAGATACACAGAATGCTCCCCCAACACATTAATGATTCAACTGTGAGTAAATGGGGAATTATGCCAATCAATGAAATATTATAAGGGTTATTGATGATAATCAGCATCATGAAAACTCATAATACAACACCCAAATGATGGTCGCATGTGATCATTATCGATTATATATAGTACGATCATGATGTGGAGAGAGGTAAACATATCATCCACTATAATGTAAAATAAATTTTAATTGATTATGGATACCCACATTAAATCATTATGAATAATTTTCTAATTTTATATCTGTATTACCTAAAAAATAGATGTAAAGTTAGTTGTGAAGCCTCTTAATGGAACATGGGTGACATCAAAAGTATCTAATTCTTCTTCAGCTGATGTTTATGTGAAATTTCATCCTTCAAATATTTTGATTCTTTATATAGTGAAATTTAAGTTGATTCCTAGTTTGTTTGAGCATTATGTACATGTGTATCAAATCAATTTCCAAGGAAGGAAAGTCACATTTCAAATTCCATATCAATCTATGATCATCTATCAATATAACAATGGATATAACCTTCTAGTATACATTAACTCCATTTTATGGGTCATGATTCCGACTAAGGATGTTTATCTATCTGAAATGTTTGGGGAGAAATCACAATTAAGAATATTCCCATTTTTCATGAGTTTTATTATGTATTTAAAGAAGAATTAATATGTCTTCAACAAAATCATGATCGAAATTTTTTAATAGAACTCATAACATGTGCCATTAACATTTCAAAGACATCATATAGAGTGAATCAATTAAGTTATAGGACTTGTAGAAGAAACTACATCTTAATCTTGATAAGGGATTCATAATCCATATCAAGTCACCTTAGGGAGAACCAATTATATTTCTTAAGAATAAATATTGATCAATGAGACTCTTCATTGATTTTCTTGAACTTATCAAGTTCACTAACATGAAAAAATTTCCACTTCACAACATTGATGACTTATTTAACCAACTACGGGGAGCTCAATACTTTTCCATGATTGATTTTCATTTATTATATCATCAATTTAAGGGTCACTAATGAGGATATTCGAAATATGACATTTCATACAAGGTTTGGATAATATGAATTTATATTGATTCTGAAGTCCTTAATAATTCTGCCATTATCGTAATGGTTCTAGATAATATAATAGTTATAGACTATATTGATTAGTTTTTTGTAGTCATTGTAGAAAATATTATATTATCTTCAAACAGAAAATAATATATTAAATATAAATATATAATTTTATTAAATAACATGATAAAGGAGAAGCATTGTGCATAATTTACCATCATTGAATTTTGTATTCAAAAAGTTTTATTCTTGGGGCACATAATCTCATGATATGGGATATCTATGGATCCATCAAAAATAGAAGTTATTGAATGATGGTTGAGACCTTGAATGGTGATGAAGATCAATAGTTTTCTTGGTTTTAATTGATATTCTCTATATTTTTTAATGTTTTTATACAATTAAATAATACACTCAGCATGTTGACTCATAAAGGAGTTACGTTCCTGTGGATGGTGGAATGTGAAGAGAATTCCAATGATCTTAAAAAAGGATAGCCAGTGGACCTATGATCACACATCCTTGTAGTGGAGAAAGGATTGTAATATATAGTGATGAAACCAAGAAGGGGATGGGTAGTTTTCTCATGATAATGATATGGTTATAGCTTATGATTCCTGACAACTGAAAATATGTCAGAAAAATTACCCAAAACAAGATTTGAAGTTATTTATTGTAATCTTCACACAGTAGATATTAATAAATTATCTTTATCATAATAGGTGTGATATTTATACTGATCATAAAAGTATAATGTATATTTTCACAAAAAATTAGATTCATATGATTGAATGAATATGGTTTGAGTTGATTAAATATTATTATTTATCAATATAATTTCACAATGGAAAAGTGAACAGGGTAGTTGATTCCTTGAGTGAAACGAACCATTCTAGACTATACATGATTAGGATCACAATAAATCTAATATTTATGGATTTTTAATGGATATATCTTGTGATTTAAATAGAAGGGTAGAAATATTATCTTTCTAAAATAAATCTTCATACATCTGTAGAAGATATGATTAAATTGACACAAAAGAAAGATGTAGAACTAATATATTATTTGAGAAATTCTCTTGAGTTAAACAATGAGTGTGAAGGAATAATAAGGTTCATTAACTAGATTATTATTCCTCACATAAAAAAATTAAATAAGTATCTATTGGATGAGGTGCATAGATCATCATTCACAATTCATCATGGAATAATATATAAGTTCATGGACCTAATAGAATATTTATGGCTGGAGGGCATGAAAAGATATGTTTCAAAATAAGTCTCTTGGTTCATGGGTTTTCAGTAAGTTAATGTTTATTGGAATAATTATAATTTAATTTTAGAACAATTACTTTTAACATAATGGAAATGGAAAACATCACTATGTACTCTTTCATTAGACTTCCAAAAACATCTAAAGTCCAAAATTCTATATGTTCAATAGTTTCTCACCTTCTGAAGTTGGAACACGTCATTGCTATTAGAGAGGGATTATCCCATTATCATATTTCTAGGATATATGTAATGTCTGTAGTAAGATATCATGGAGTAAAATATTCAATTATATTTGATCGTGGTCTGAGTTTTAAATAAAAGTTCGAGAGAAGTATTTATTATGCTCTAGCTAATGAGTTAATATTGAACACTGTTTATCATCCTGAAAATGATGGTCCAAATGAGAGGATTATTCATAATATTTATGACATGTAGAGAGAATTAACTAAATATTTTAATGGTTTTTTGTATCAACACCTACCATTGGTGGAATTTGCATACAACATATTTCACTCCAGAATTCAGATTGCTCCTGTAACGCCCCGACCCCTATTACCTATAGTCGGTGCTTTATTTTAATACATTGGCATGATTACGAGGAATCAAGTCCGGAATGACCGATTGGATTATAAGTCTTGGAAAATAAATTACATACATGAATGCTACATTACATTATAAAATGAAAAACAACAATAACATTGTCCTTATTGACCACAATCATATCCCTTACACTATCGCTACATGTTAGTCATAATATACTTCTTTGCATGATGGGGAAATATCATAGAAATGGGTGAGATCAGATGCTCATTAAGGATAAAAATATAAGTAAAACATTCATAAATAAGCATAAATATTGATTGAAATGTATAAAACTAAAACAAAATCCTTTTGAATCACAAACATAAGCATAATATGGCAAAGTTAAATCATATAATTACATTTACTTATACACATGGATATTCTACAAGTTGAATAATCATATGTAATATCAATATATAATTTCATAATGGTGGAATGAATAATGCCAGACTTTATAACCACAAATCCAAGGCCTTCTTCCAAGACTACAAATTTTATTTTGTCATGTCCTTTTACCAAGACACTAGTTTTTTTAATGAGATTACCGATGCACCGAGGAGCTATAGCGGGCTCCACCCATCACTAACTAAGTCCAATGCATTCCTGCTATGAAAATAAATATTGATAACATAAACATTTGTATTAAAACTATGATATTAAATGTCAATATGTTGTCACTAGACCATGAATTGTATAAAAATAATTCATCCACAGTCAAACGTTTCACAAAACCTTCAATGCAATATGGAATATTTGTATAATAATAAATAAACCTTAATATTGAAAAATATCCCATAAATAATGATGACATAGTTAAAAATGATCAGTAAAAATAATTGCGAGAAATGTCGCTTTTTAATGAAATAATTAAATATTAATATAAATGAAGTCATTGCAAATATTGTTTTGAATCAATGTGTCCCCTAAAACATTTAATATTTTAAATGGAATTAACATTTTAAAACATTCATGTGCATATTAATAAATCCTTAAAACCATTTTGAAAACAAGGTCATTAATGAGAATGAATTTGAATAATTAATAATTAAAACATTTAAAATGATGTTTTAGAAAAAAGTGCCTAAAAAGAATACCTTTGAAAAAAAATTTATGAATCATGGAAACAGTTAATAAATATGTCCCTGTAGATACATATGTAAAATGAACATAGTATGTTATTAAATTATACCAGAACCATATTCATATTTATTGTATCATACATGATTCATTTAGGATTTTATACTACCCAAAAAATAATTATTATGTTAAATTATAATTTTGGGTAATAATCACATTCTTTATTGTACCCGTTTTAACTTGTTATTCATTATCGTGTCTTTTAAATCATGATTCAAATACTTCCAGAATATAATCCTTTATTTATATTTCACATATATTTAGAATATAAATATTTATAATAGATAGATAGTAGAAATTTAAGGCACCCTTTATGGAGATGGTAGGTCTTACGTACGCATAAACATTTTTTTTGTTTTCATATCGTATTGAACAAATGTAAGTGAATAAGATATATGTAAGTATATATATATATCTACAGTATCATTGTTATGTAATATATTACATACA
The DNA here is from genome assembly GCA_963277665.1 of Viscum album. NCBI lineage: Eukaryota > Viridiplantae > Streptophyta > Magnoliopsida > Santalales > Viscaceae > Viscum > Viscum album. The sequence continues at coordinate 1,066,857,115 of OY728136.1, forward strand.
TATTAATAATATATTTTTTATAATCATCATTGATGGTGAACATGAGAATTAATCTCATCGCGTCGTTGAGACGGTAATCCGTACGTACGCACAAGCGAAAATATCATTATGTTGATGGTGAAATAATATGTAATTGGATGGTGTATCATATATACATAATCATTAAAATTTTATATTTATTATTTACATCATATATAATCATTATTATACCCATCCAAATAATGGAGTGTTTGAATAACAAACTACACCACGACGTCAAAACTGTAAGCCGTACGTACGCACGTTTGGTGACTTTTTTCATTTATAGGATGTATAAAATAAAAAATATGGTTTTAAAATATTTATAATAACATAAAAGTTTGTATGAGGTACTATATTTATTAGTTTGGTATGGTAACAATAATTAAAGAGGAAGTGGAAGAATAAAATAACTTGAAATAGGGTGGTGAAATTATTACCTCTTCATTGGGTGTTTAATTTTGAGTTGATAAGAAATTCGCTATAGGTTGGCTTTATGATAAAATTAAATCCTATAGGTGAATGAGAGGATTTTTTAGATTATATTAGGAATGTTTTTGACTGATCCAAATGGCTTTCGAGGTGTAAATTTAAGAGAAGGGGATGTACCCTTTTATAAGAGAGGTCATAGTCACTTTAGGAAAAGATTGAAATATTATTTTATAATAAAATTGTATTCGCTTTATAATGAATCCAAAATTATTTATTTAGTGTATAAGGTGGGTATGGGTCGAAAACATGTCAACCAATAGGTTTTACATAGGTTTAGGTCTCCATATTAACCTTATATTTTAAATATAACTGCAAGTTAAATAGTTCAACATTTACCATGTCTCTTTGTATTTTATTATTATAAGGTTAATAAACATAATATAACAAGCCAAGAAAACCAATTGTGGATCCTTATTAATATATATAATCATATCTATGTTTTTATTCCTGAATCATAGATTTTAAAGAAGATTATATCAATTAATAATATATTAAATATTTTAAAAACTCAATTATGTCAATTTTGACACTATTTAGTATTTGATTTTTTAAAAGCTATAAAACATTATAACTTATAATAAAATTTATTTAACAAACACTAACATGTTATATTAACCTATACAATTAGTTTAATTCTTCTTAAGTGTTAATTTACATTTATTTGGATATTTATAATATCATTTATTTTAATATTTCATTAATATGGTAATTACTCCATCAACATTGTGTCATAAATAAATTTAATTATATATTGTCTAAAAACTATAAAAAAGTAACATTATTTAGGAATTTTTGTTTGAATTATATAGAATATTTATAGTCAAATTTATCTTATGTATATCCCTATATTATAATGGTTTTGTTATTAAACTTTTAATTTTACACTTTGAACTATTAATTTTAAAAAATAATAAACGTCCTAATCTAATATAAGTGGACCTAAAGGAACATATATTATTTCGAAGTCTGTTTTTTTCTAATTATACTTATCTAATAGAATTAGGACATTTTTTGGGGTAATTATAATATCATTTTTACCTTTAATTACCCTGTTTACATTTAACTATCGTATATAAAAGTCAAAAGTTACTATTTATAAATAATTATTTTCATCTTATTGAAACGCATTATACATACTGATGTCTACCGTGTCTCATGGATTTTTTAAATTCAGCTCATGGAATCTATAAATTATGTTTTATGCAAATTTGAAAACGTTCCATGAAGTTTAGTAAAAGAGGTTAAAAAGTTCCATAAAATTTTATAGATCTAATTTTATTATAAAATGACTCCAATGAATTAAATTGAACTTATATAGTTATTATTTATCTATTTTTACTTAAAATAATTTTAAATAAAATAAATAATTTTTTATATAAATATTTGAATTTAAACTATAACGTAGGGTTTTCCATTATTCATCAAAAATTGAATGTTTTTAAAAAAATACCAAAAATTCACCTGAAGATAATTTTGATATTCCGAATTAAAAAATTATGTCTATTTTACCAAATTAAAAACATATAAGTTTCATTTGTTAATTTAAAATTATTTCCCTCTATCAAAACTAATAAAAGTGGTTTTAAAAGGTAAAAACTATAAAAATATTTACATGTGTTTATGTCAAATTTAAATGTGAAATAACTTATAAGGAGAAAAATTGTATTAAATGATAAAAATAAAATCTTATTATACTTCAAAACCATTCAAATTCATAATTTTATACTATAAATTATTTCGATTAAAAAATTTGTTTTCAATTAAAACATATTATTTTTCACTATTATTCAAAATATCAAAGTTTTCAGAAAAGTACCTAAAATATATCCAATCTAAATTTTTATATACCGATTCTAAATATGAATTTAATTTCATTAAATTGAATATCTAAAAGTTTCCAATATTTTTTTAAAAAGTGTTCTTCATTAAAATATGGTAAAATAACAATTTTTTAAAATATTTCTATTATCTGGAAAAATTAATTTATTCTTATATTATTTATGAGAAACACATTATATGGATTTTAAAATTATATAGAGTATATAATATTCAAAATGATGTTAATACTATCCATAACTGCTTTTTGAACGGCTACCATGGTATGTTGTGGTGTGCACAAACTCGGTGTTGCGTGTAGCGCAAGCTATTAAATTACTTTAATGAGATAATGTGCTATGAAATTTTGGGGTGTTACACTCTCCCATCCTTAAAAAAATTGCATCATCTCCTTTGTAAATTGTTCTTTAAAAATATAAAGTTAAAAAATAGAAAAATACATTTGTGGAAAAACTACATGGGATATTGGGTTAATAATATTTAGTCTTAATAAGAGGGAAATGGAGTAAAAATGTCAACAAAAAATTATGATCTACATTAAGAGATCATTGGTGGAAATTAGAGACACATAATTGAAACAAAAACAAAAATATTTTTAGGGAGTGATTGAGGTTCTCAATCACAAAGAATTTTAAAATTGAGGGTCTCAAAATCATCAATATATGATGATTTAAAATATCATCAGTTCAACAAAACATAGGTTATTAGGATGTCAAATTTATTGTTTTATGATTCCTTCCATAAAGATTAAGAATTAATTTATTCACTGAAAACGTAGAAAAAAAAATGATAGGAAAAGTTTCATCCTTCTAATAATTCCAACCACAAACTCATCTTTCATTCCAAAAGATAATAGAATTCTAAAATATTCTACTCATCCTAATCATATAGGGTTCCCAAAATAATGAATTTATTATTCAGTTGTCAGACTATTACAAAAAACTACATTATACAAACTAGGACATCATGTATGCCAATTGTAGGTGATCCACCACATTCTGCCTTCGGTTTCAGGTTCATGTTTCGAGGCCTTGGCGGATGCGAGGAGTTGTCGCCCGACCTCATGGTTGTCCTTTTTATGAAAATTGAAAAATAATCTCAAGAAATCATTTAACCTTATCAATAGTATCCAATTTCAAACATAATCTATTCTAAACTTTAGACTTATCCAAAATACTTCTATCCAAACTCACAGCGAAAAATTTATAAGTATGGTAAACACAATGAAAATCCTTTTTTCCATGTAATAACTTGTGAATACCTTCATCATGTATTCTTTTAAAACACTATAGCACCCAGAATTTCCATAATACATTATTGATTACATTCATCCTACCTTATTTATTATATAATATTGGATATACTTCTTCATTCCAAAAATGATGTCAACTCCAACAATCATAGAATGTATAAATCATGAATCAGTTTTAAGGTAGTAAAAATAACCAATATAATTTATCCAAATCAAATATATATTATTACGAGAAAAATAACTCAGTTTCCAAAAAATATTATGGTTTATCTTTCTCTCACCCAAATATTTTCCATAAATATTTAACCTGCTATTGAGTCAATTTTCTTGGATATACACAATCTCAAGTCCATAATGAAATAGTCTTGTTGATAAACACTTTATATGTTCCATAATTATTACAACCAATACATCATTGATACAATACTCAAATAACATAATTCTTTAATATCAAAATAAGAGCACTTGTAATTTCTCTTCATCTTTGGTAATATAATAACATGGTTATTATCCAATAGGATCATTTGTGATATTCTCAAAGGATTGGGACATTGATTCGCATAGTGTCCCAAATCCTTGCAGATGAAGAACTGTACATTTGAAACCATTTTCATACCCTTGAAATCATGTACATGGTGTGATTTTTCCCCACACATATAACAAACTCCAATTCCCTTCAAGAAATTACCATAGTGGTTCTTTCCACAGTTATCAAGTATTGGAAAATCTTACTTTCCCCCTTTCCCTTTATCGATATTTCTCCCTTCTATCCTTTTCTTCTCTTGATTCCTTTCAAAACCATAGGACTCAGAGATTTATTTACTTATCTTATTAATAGTTGATATAATTTCTTAGTATGATGAGAATATATGGGAGTCTATTTCTCTTATATATGTTTTCTTAATCCCATGAAAGATATGATCCTTATAAATCATTCAATCATGTGTATTACTAGAATTCACATTCCTTCTACTATTTACCATTTCTAAACAGTGGCATACTCTGGGTCAGTTTTTGAATCACAATGCATAATTACAATTTTTTAAAATAACTAACTTAAATTCAAAATATTATGAATTTAATATATAGTGAAAAAAAGTTTTCTTCGAGGAAGTATTTATTTCAAAATCCGTCATAATGGATTGTAATTAAAATGTGAATTATCTAAGCATATCCTCCAAGAGTGTCATCACCACAAGTGCAGCAAGGCCCATTTCCATGTACCAAGATACCTTATGTCAAAGCTGAAACTCCTTTTTGGGGTTTTCACTACTATGTATATATGTGTCAGAGCTGTACTACCTACTCGTTTCTAGACAAGGATGTATTTTGTTGAAAATACACCAAATCATTACATTTTTAAAATTCAAGAAATTTCTTCTAAACTAAACATCAATGTTTATCTGTGGGTAATGTTATTTAATATGCGTTTTTATAAATAAGTTTCCATGTTTTTTAAACTTCCGCTGATACCAACTATAATTCCCCGACCACTGTTACCCAGAGTCGGTGCATTAATTTAATACATTGGCATTATTAAAAGAAATCATATCCCAAAATACCGTTTAGTTTAGATGTCCTGGAAAATAGATTGCATACATGAACATTACATTACATTAAAAAATGAAAAACAACAACCACATTTCTCCATTGACCAAATTCATACCCCTTATTATATCCCTATTGGTCTGTCATAATATACTACTTTGCAACATAGAAAAAATAAAACATAGAATTGGGTGAGCTGAGATGCTTAGTAAGGATAAGAATATAGAGAAAACTTTCATCAATAAGCATATAAATTTAAGGCAATTTACATAACTTAAACTAAATAATTTTAAGATAAATCATCTGCATAATATAGAAAAAAGTCAAATGATTCCATCTACTTATTTACATGGATATTCTACTAGTAATATAATAATATGTACTATCAAGATCTAATTTCATAATTATTGAATGCATAATGCGAGACTTCATAACCACAAAGTCATGGCCTTGGGCCAAGACAACATATTAGATTTTGTCATTGCCTTGTACCAAGACACTAGTTTGTCTCATGAGACCAACTGATGCATCGAGGAGCTATAGCGGGATCCAGCCATCACTAACTAAGTCCAATGAATTCCTCATATGAAAAGGTTTAAACATAACATAATCATTAATATTAAAACTAACATAAAAAATGTCAAAACATTATCCATAAACCAGGACTAGTATAAAAATAAAACATCCATGGACAAACATATCACAAAACCTTCAATAAAATATGGAATATTTGATTCATAATAAATCAACCGTGATCAAGAATAATATCCCATAAAGGATGTCGACATAGTTGAAAATGGTCAATAAAAGGCATTGAGAGAAATATATTTTTATAACGAAATCATTTAAAATTCATATAAAGTAAGTCCCCAAAAAGAATGTTTTGAAACAATGTTTCTTATTCAATATTATAAATTTTGAATGGAATTAACATTTTAATGCATTCATGTCCATATAAATAAATCCTTAAATCCATTTTAAAACCATTGATCTTAATGAGGAATGATTAGAAGAATAAATATTTAAAACATATAAATGATGTTTTAGTAATAATTACCTTAAAAATAATCCATTTGAAAACACTTTTATGAAACATGGTCATGGATAATAAATATGTCCCACTAGATACTTACATAAAAACAACCTTGGATAATATTATGTTTGAGAAATTAACCCTTACCTTGAAAATTCCAATGGTCGAGGGAACGTTTAACCTCATGAATAATAACCATATTATGTTATTAAATTATAAAAGAACTATATTAATATTAATTATATCATACATGATTCATTTATGACTTTATACTACCCATTTAGAAATTAGTTCAAGGTTAAATTAACATTTATGGTAATAATCGCTTTCTTTATCGTACGTGTTTTAACTTCTAGTTCATGATCGTATCATTTAGACGATGATTTAAAGACATTAATAATATAAACCTTGATTTATATATCATATATATTAAGAATATAAATATTTATAACAGATATATATACGAAATGGAAGGCTTCGTTTAATGAGATGGTAGGTCGTATGTACTCATAAACGTTGTTTCCGTTTTCACATCATATTAAACGGATGTAAGTGAATATGATATATGTACGTACATACATACATAAATATATCTCCAGTAGCATTATTATTTCATATATAACATACTTATTAATAGTATATATTTTTATAATCATCATTGAATGGTGAACGTGGGAATGAATCTCATCACGTCGTGCAGACGATAATCTGTATATACGTAAGAGCGACGATATCATTATATTGATGGTAAAATAAAATGTTATTTTCTGTTATATCACTTATACAGAATCATTAATAGGTTTTATTTATTATTTACATCAGTTATAGACATTATTATACACATATAAATAATGAAGTGTTGGAATAACAAGCTACAGAACGACGTGGAGACGGTAAGCTGTACGTACGCAAGTATGGTGACTTTTCAATTTATAGGATTGATTGAATAATGAATATAGTTGTACCATATTTATAATAACATCACTTTATGTTGGAGGAACTGGTATTATTATTTTGGTATGGAAACAACAATGAAAGAGGAAGTGGAAGAAGAAAAGAACTTGAAAGAGGGTGGTGAAATTATTATCTCTTCTTTGGGTGTTTCCTTTTGAGTTGATCAAAAGAGATCCATATGTTGGATTTATGATCAATGTAAGACCTCTATATCTAAGGGAGGATAGTTTTTAGGATACTTGGGCATGGTTGGCTGAGCCATATGTCCTTGGAGGTGTGAATTTTAGAGAATGGATTGTACATTTTTATATGAGTGGTGAGAGTCACTTTAGGTAAATCTTGAAATATTTTTTTTATAATAAAATAATTTTCGGCTTCTAATGGCTCCAAAATGATTTATTCAGAGGCTATGGTAGGGATGGGTCGAAAATATCTCAACCAATATGTTTTATACAGGTTTAGGTCACCATATTACCCTTATCTTTTAGATTTATCTCTATGTTAAATAGCTAGACCTTTACCATGTCTCTTTGTATTTTTATATTATAAGGTTATTAAACATACTACAAAAATAAAATAAAACCACACATGGTTCTTTATTAATGTATAAAACCTTATCTATATCCTTTGGCTGAAACTTATATTTTTGGGAATATTCTATCAATTAATGATATAGTATTTGTTAAAAAAACTTAATTATGTCAATTTTGACACAATTTAGTATTTTTTTAGAAGCCATAAAAACTTTAAAGATTTGAATAAAATTTATTAAAACAACCCTAAAATTTCATATTAACCTATAAATTTTTTTTAATTCATCATAACTCTCAATTTAAATTTATTTTGTTATTTATAATATCAATTATTTTAATCTTTCATTAATAAGGTAATTACTGCATCATTATTGTGTCATAAAGGAAATAAATTATTTAATGACTAAAAATTATGAAATAAAATTACCTTATGTAGGAAAAATATTTATATTTATAATTAATATTTATAGTCAAATTTATCTTATTTATAACCCTATGTTATAAATGGATTAGTTATTAAACATTGAAATTAACAATTTTAACTCTTATTTAAATAAAATAATAATAAATGTCCTAATCAAATCCAAGCGGAACTAAAGGATCATATTTTATTCCTAAGGTTTATTTTGTCGAATTACACGTATCAAATAGAATTAGGACATTTTAGGTACATTATAATATAATTGTTACCTTTAATTGCCCTATTAACTTTTCACCATGGTAAATAAAAGTCAAATGTTATTATTCATCAAAAAATATTTTCATCTTATTGAACATCATGTTACATACTGATTTGAACTATGTCTCTTTTATTTTTGAAATTCAAATCATAAAAGCAGTAAAATTATGTTTCATGAAAATTTGCTAACATTCCTAGAAGGTGGGTAAAAGAGGTTTAAAAGTTCAACAAAATTTTATAATCTGATTTTATTATAAAATGAATCAAATTAATTACATTGAAAATTTATAGGTATTATAGATCTATTTTTACTTAAAATATATTTAAATAAAATATATTCTTTTTTAAATGAAAAGTAGGTTTTAAATAATAACACAAAGGTTTTCACTATTCATTAAAAATTGAATGTTTTCAGAAAAATTCCAAAAATACACCCTTAACTAATTATGATATTTAGAATTCAAAAATGATGTTTATTTTACCATACTCAAAACATATATTTTTTATTTATTAATTTAAAATTAATTTCAATTGTAAAAACCAAAAAGCGGGTTTTTAAAAATTAAAAACAATCAAAATATTTACATGTGTTTAGGTCAAATATAAATGTGAAATTACATATAATTACCTACATTGTAATAAAAGAAAAAAATATAATATAATTATGACATAAAAACCTTTCAAATAAATAATTTAACACCATAAATTATTTCTACTAATTAACTGGTTTTCAATTAAAACATATTATTTTTCAATATTCATCAAAATATGATAATTATCCGAAAAGAACCAAAAATTTATCCAACCTAAATTTTCATGTCCCTATTATAAATAAGAATAATATTTCATTAAATGTAATACATAATAGTGTCAAAAATCTGTTTTGAAAATGGTTTTCCATTAAAAGGTTATAAAATTGCATTTCATTGAAAAATATTTATTTTATCTGGAAAAATAAATTTGTTCTTATATTATGCCTAATAAACACATAATATGGATTTTAAAATTATATATAGTATATCATATTCAAAATTAAGTTAATAATATTCAAAACTGCTTTTGAACGACTAGTTTGTTAAGTTGTGGTGTACTCGAACTCGGTGTTGTGTGTAACACAAGCTATTGAATTACTCTAATGAGATAACGTTCAATGAAATCATGGTGTGTTACAGTTCCTTATAATGGCATCTATGGAATTATGTGAATAACTCCAAATTTTTGTGATAAATTTGACAAAATAAAACTATTATAAAATGATATTTTTGATGTAATGGAAGAAAAGATCATATATTTTCAACAACACATAAGTGTATCTTAGAGTTGAAAAAATGTTATACAGACAACCAATTTAAAGACCTTGAGTTTGAAGTGGGTTATAATTTGTTTATATAAATATTTACCTAGAAGGTATTAATGATATTTGGATAGAAGTGAATGGGAGTCCCATATATATCAGTCCTTTTGAAATCACGGATCGTGTTTGAAAGGTATCTTATCGATTGGTGCTTAGATCGAATCCCTCTCAATTTTAGGATGTGTTACATATATCTTTCTTCTTATAGTACATAAAATATATATCAAAGGAAATAATTCATAATTCATACAACAGGAGAAAGATCATTCTTATGAAGGACAACTGAAAGAGATTCAATATCGTAGAGAAAAAGTATCATGAAACCAGATTACTCTCATGGTTAATGCTTTATGGAAGAACCACTAATTTAAGGAAGCTATGTGGGAACTTGAAGATGATATGAGGTAGAGTTATCCACATCTATTTGTATCAATGTGACGAATTTCAAGGTTGAAATTAAGTTTTTGGGGGTTAGAATTTAACATTAGTAATTTTTTATGAATTATTATAACTAAATAATTTTAATTATTCAATAGCTAGAATTTCATTAAATGATGAGTTGAAGGAACAAAAAGATTACCTTAGTATATAATTACCATGATAACCTAGCTGTTATTTTAGTAGGAACAAATATAACTATCATATGAAAATTTATTATGCATGTAAAATATAAATCAACTGTATATATTAATTTTTGATATGTTATTTAAAATTTGTAAATGAAATTAATTAAATATTTATGTTATAAATTAATTTATACTATTTTCATAAAATAAATAATTTTATCATTTGGTATATATAATTCCACTTTGATGTATAAATACCAATATTTTTAAAATGGTTAAATTTCATCCATTTAATGGATAAATCCATTTAAATTATGATTTCTAAAAAATAAAAATATTTATATCACAACAAAAAAATTTCCCTTGGATGTGGAATATTAATATTTACAATACCATACCACCAATCCGTATTTTTTAGTTTTTATAAAATGTTTAAAATTGATAAGTGTGAACCAAATAAAATTCAACTAGTACAATCCTTGAAAACCCCATTACCACCCCAATAATAATTTAGACCACATAATAAAAAAATAAGAACACAACAAATGGTTTTAACATTCCAAAATTAAAAATTCAAAATGTATTCTCAGACTACGAGCCAACCCACAGACCCAGATTCACCATCATTCATGTCCCTTCCTATCGTCATCATCATCAATGCAGGAATACAACTCATCCTTACTGTTGCCGGAGAAATTGCAACACACCGACCACAATCTCCAGAAGAACATCAATGCCTTAGTCATCGGGGAAAAAAACTCATCTCTTACTGGGAGACCACGAACTAGGGATGATAAAACCATAATAAATACCTATCCTAACACCATCTTGTCGACAGTCACCTTTGCCGCTTGCATCCTCGTCACAACACAAGCCCCATCCAAAATCATCACAACATAACCATACAACACAAACATCAAACTAGAAAAATAGATAAAAACTCTCAACTGTTGAACAACTAAAATCATCGAGAACGATAACGATGAAATGATATGAGAACCTTGAAATAACCAGGGATGGACCATATAATGAAAAGTGATGTGAGGGGATGAAACCTAGAATAATACCAGGGGTTGAAACCCTAAATGAAGAAAAACCAAGACGCCGAGATGACCCTAAAATGCCAGACCATTATCTCAAAGCCTCGATGTGCCCACCACTCCAAATCTGACCTAGAGAGTAGCGGTGGAGCTCGAGGCCAGAGCGCAGAAAGGAGGTCGAAGTCTTCACGAATCCAGGGAAGTTGAAACAGGGAGAAAAGATTGAAACCAGTGAGAGATAAGAAAAAGAGGATATGGAGAGACCGAAGCCTAGCGATCCTAAAAGAGTGAATAGAGAACCACAGATAGAGTATTATTTTATAATTCAAAATAATTTATTTCATTCTTATTAATTTTACAATAAATTCATATGTAAATTTTTTTTTGTCATTTTCAATGTTTTAGCTTTTAAAATATGTTGTCTAATTCAAAAACTTCATCTAAATTAAAATTAATTAGAACAACTATTGTTTTTGGAATTATAAAAAATGGATTCCATATTTTGAAACATTAAGTGTAAATTATGTAAATAGATTACCTTTATATTTACGTATTCTGAATATTAACTTCGGTAATTTTTATTAATACGATATAACGAAAAATATGGTAATTGAAGTTAAAAATAATGTTACGAAATTACTCTAACAGATTTCATAATAACATTGTTAGCTTTTTTGAACTAAATCATTTTTCGGTTGAAATAGTGTATTTTGGAAGCCACTTGGATGAGATTATGACATTTAATTAAATTTATTTAGAGAAAAGTTCAATATGTTGTACTCAAATGTTAATAACTATAACATTTTCAATATATAGATTTACAGTTTATATATTCTATAATCAATACTTATTTTATAGATAAAATGTTTTTATTTATCATGATATTTTAGTTATAATTTAAATAAAATAAATAAACACCTTAAATTTAAATTCTTTAATGATGCATAAAATATATAATTATTGTGAAATCAATAAAATATAAAATATTTTATTGATAATAAAAATGAAAATAACCAATCACATCGACACATATTATTGGTTGAGTATATTGTAACCATAAACCTGTAATGAATTTGTAATATACCATTTGGAGTGTGACATCCCGAACCCAAATGCCACTCAACCTATACCCAAATCTAGGTGGGCCACATGGCCTCATGAAAATCTCCATGAATGCCAGAGGATGCCAACTAGCAGAGAGGGCACATTTTGTGTTCAAGGGGATACTAGGTCCTCATTACAATAGTGTATTATAGTGTATGTGAGTAAACATATGTAAATTGTTGAAGGAATGTATTTAAACAGAACACGTAGGGGATAATAGAGAAAAATTTACTTCTAAGTGAAACAACTAGAATAACATTTATCAACTGATGATATTTCCTGTCAATAAAAATTTGGAAGACATTGATATAAAATATAATTCATAATATTTTTAAAAAATTATAATGGAATAAAATGAAAATCCCAAGAAACCCGAGTTCCAGTTCGGTATTTTGCTATCAAGATCCATTCTAATTAACAAGAAATCATGTGTATGAAGTCGTATTCCTCCGTTGGTCGACACCTACAACCATGTAGTCATCCCATGATATTAAAAAAGTTCCCAGAGAGGGTGTGAGATAATTATCATTAGTCCACCACCAACGATGACTAGAAAAATCTACTCATGTAAAGTGATTATAAATTTTTCACATTCATGTTATAATAAGTAAAATATTTTAATCAATCATTCTACAGAAGATATATTCAATTATATTTATTATTGTAAAATCTAATTGATTTATTTTGTTAATACTATTTTATATTTTATTTTTACTCAATAAATAAACATATTAAATAATTACACAATGATATTGAATTAATTATTTTATTAATCCCAATTTCAAATAGATATTATTTATCATATTAAATTAAATATTATTGGGTGTAATTAATAGGTCCATTGATTTTTCAATTTGACATTTACCTATTAGGAATATAATATATAAATGAATTGGAGGTATCATTTTATAATCATGTTTTTAAAAATCATTGAATAGAATAGTGAAAAAATTGAAACTATTGAATGTTTATCAAAATAAATTTTCATAGAAAAATTTAAAAATAATAATTCATTATAAAAAATAAATAATAATTTAAATAGTTAGAAAATTTTAAAATTTATTTATTTATGGTCTAATTGACTTCAAATATGTAAATATTTCACCAATTTAATATTGATGTATTTGTTTTAATAGCTAAAAATTGATAAGAATAACAAAATATTAATTAAAATTATATGGATTAAATTGATAGAAAAACATGGAAAAAATTTATTGGTTGATTTAATTACAACACTATACAAATATTCTTAAAAATGGGTCATATTGGCGGTTTTTGGATGGGTTTTTAATTTATTAGAAATTAATGATTTTGTAGATCCCAAAAATGTGCCACACCTAAATTACAAAAGGGAAACTCATCCCTCACCCTTTCACTTCAAATTTATCTTTAATTATTATTCATCCCCAAAATATTTCATATCTAAACATTACTAGGTACATTCTATAGGTTCATTAATTTTCAAATACGTGAACTATTGTTTTAATAAGAGATTTAGAGGGATCACAATGAAGAATAAGTAATCTCATTCATCGATTATTTCAAAAATCATTATTATTCTAATTACTCCTCATGAGTTTTTTCATTATAATCCCCTAAAAATAGTATCAATAATATACATAAATGTTACTTATATTATTAAACATTTATATTTCACCTTCAATCCACCCTAAAAAAACAATATTACCCCGTGTGCGTACATATTACTTACAATACACACGACACGGTGTAATATTTTTTCCACCACCATACATTGTATGGTATAAGTTTGTAAATAATAACAATATATTGTTATTATGACATGATATTTATTCTAAAATGTTACACACCATCCACATCAACACAATTCAACAATTAAGTGAATGATATATTCCCTCGTGTGTATGTACATACTTTCATTTCCATGATGTGATGCATTTCATTCTACGTGGTCAATATAAATTCTTGATTATATATATTAGTAGAATAAATAAATATAATATATATTAGTCTAAAATGATTCGATAAATTTTATTACAATATACCATGAATATAAACATTAACCTATCTGATTGAACATGTGTAAGAAAATAATGAAGTTAACACCTTGTGGATGAGTAATAATGATACAAACAAAAAGATGATAATATGATCATATATGATGCATTAAAATTAAAATCATTATTAAATTAGTCTTTGAAATTATATAAATATTTATAATATCTGGTCAGATATATACTATGTAAATAAGACCTAATTCATGGGATATTACCACAATCACATTATTTTCTCTGATTGTATACATGAATGTATTTGTAGGTAAATATTTATCGCACATGATGATGTTTCCAAATTATGTATTTAAAAATATTAGTTTAATTATTCCAAAGAAATTAGAGTCAATTTCCACCATTGTTAAATGTTTATTTAGTGGAATGAAACAAATATTTTCTCAGTTTCAATATGACATACTATTTTTCATTTCTTGTAAAAGTATGATTAGAATGTTTATTTATGTTATAAGTCATGAATGGATTTTTAAATTTTCATAATTCCTCAATTTAATGAAAAATAATATACATTATTTGGTTTTTATTCTCAAGTTAATTAATTTAATATAAAATTTCATTCCATATTAAGAAATGAAAACATTTTAAAGTAAGAAATGATATTTTCTTATAGAATTTATTTCAAGTGTTTTATAAAAAAATTACATATAAGATAGAATTATATAATAAGGTTTTGTTTCAATAATAATATCCTTATTGTTACTATGGTTTTCTTTTTTTTATGATGGAATGTTATTTATCAAACAAATTTTCTCCCTTGAGATTTGATGAATGATTTATGTTATTATGGAACATATATGATTGATTTCATTTTGATAAGGGAGGCGCCTATATCTACCACCAATGCAGTGGGAAATGATATATATGTCATGATATATATATATATGGAATTTAAAATGATACTAGTTTAGTAGTACGTGGATGGAACAATGAGTGAACTCGGTTCAGTAATGGACTTTTCGCAATGATTTTCATGGAAAAGAGACCTGAGTAATTTGAAATGATTTTATATTATTGTGTGTATTCCGTAAAATGTAATTCCTTATTTTATGACTTTTTGGAATACATACATTGATTTTTTGGAACTTTTATGATTTATTCCATGGAATGATATCACAATATTTCATATAGTGGATACAATTTCCAAATGTTATCTTATTATATCTTATTATTATGATATTATTGATATTTCCTTCATTATCATTACTATGAATCTGAGGTCACCCACTCATATGATTTGATTCAATAGGTTGTAAATTCATATATTAAGTAAGATATGTCAAAAAGGGGTCTTATTATGATGAAATAATCTAAAGATAATGATGATTTATTATAAACTAGTCGTCTATGATTCCTAGTTTATAAAGACATTTTACCTATATGGTCTTATTGTAGATTTCTTATATTTTTTAAGAAATAATCATCAATTTTTATGAAATATCAATATATGTAATCGGTCAGTCATTTCAAATCCATATTCCATTTTTTTTATATAAATCAATTTATCCTTAATTTGATAGACAATTATCTTGGAATAAGTAAGAGTGTCTGTTATTAGTGTAAAATTTACATTTTCATTAAAAAAATGAATGAAATTGTGAAAAGTGAGTATATGTGATCATAATGAATTGAATATTTATTAAAATTATTAATAACTCAACTTTCATTAATATGAATATTTTTCACCTCAATTTGACCCAATATGTTACCATAATAATTCAAAGTGTGTGTTTGGAGTTTAAATTAACCTTTTAGTAAGAATCAAACTGACAAAAAATATAATATAATTAATTAATCTTGATTTTATACAGTAGATAAATGATCAATAAGTCATTTGTGACATGTATGAATCCTTTACACATCAATATGACACACGGTGCTACCAATATGACTCTAAATGTGTCTTTTTTTATAAAATTAGTCATAATTAAGGAAGAATGACAAGAGACAAACTCAAAACCAAGTAAATGTAATTATAATGGATTCATAAATTATTAAAATGATCCATTTGTAATTTATGTTGTTAAGGAATCATAAAAACATCAATATCATACATGTTGTGCCTATTAAGAATCCAGGTGGGTCTTTTTATTCAAAACTGAATGTAATTTTAGTAGACAAACTGAACTAAAATGGTCAAAATTGAATCCACACATTCATATTATTTTGATATATTGACAAAATGAAACATAAATTTTTTTAGTGTGGGATTGAGACACACCATAGTCTGATAAAACGTCATTCATAATATAATTCAATGATTTTCTTACAAATTTAATATTTAATTTTTTTTTTCAAAAATAGTGTCACTCAGTAAAGGCCATAAAAAATCATATATAGGGTATCTATAATTTTGGAATATGATTTATAATTCGTTTTTTAAAATTAAGAATCAATGTCATGTCTAACTAATACAAGATGTGACCTAAACCACTCAAAGACTGTGTTTTAAGATTTAGAAGATATTTTACTAAGAAAATATAAGATAAAAACTAAACCCCTTCAAATCATATTTTATTGTTTTTATACATTATTAAAAAGATCTATAAGTCATATTGTATGTGTAGAAATCATCTTCAAATTAAAATGTTTCAATGTGTGATAGGTATGACTCCAATAGTGTAATCTTATTTAAACATTACATTACTTTTTGTAAAAAATAAAAGTGACATACCCACACATGAAAAAAAAACATTTGTATGGTTTGGATACACTAGTAAAATGATCCATATTTCATATCTAATATGTACTATTAATATTCTCATCATTTGGTCGAAATAATTTTTTTTATGACTTCCAGTGTGTTTTCTAACAAAAATTGACATTAATATTTTTCCAAAAGAAAATAGAAATACATAAAACCTGAAGATTAATTAATATTTTTTCAATAAATCAGGAAAATGAAAAATAAGTCACTTTTTACATGTAGGAATCTACCTTACCACTTTAGGATAAACTATGTGCCCAGTGTGATGTCATGTGTGTCTTTTTATTTCAAACTCTTCATTTCTTTTATAAAAATAAAAAAAATTCTCAAAACAAAAAAAAATCATATTGTGTTCAGAATATAAAAAAACTAACCATTATTTTTTTTATATAATCATTATTGGCCCAATTTTATACACAATATGGTTAATATAATACAATGTGTTTGTTATCAGTTTACATTTATCATTTCTGTTCAAAACGATTTCCAATCACCAAAAAGAAAGAAGATTCATAGGTATGGACTTGATAATTATTGAGAAAAAGACATAACCCATTTTTTATTTGTAATAATTATTATCATATCAATCTAACCGATAATGTGACTGATATGACTCAATTTTCACGTTTCTTGTTTAAACTGTCATTTTATTATAATTTATATGTGACATACAGAAAACAGTGCTACCAATTTTGGATTATTTTGACTAATTAGAAAATATTCCCAAATTTTATTATTGAAATTAATGAATTTTTATCTCCTCAATCAAACCCAAGTGTTACTAAAATTACTCAATGTGTGACTATTCATTTATTATTTGTATTAAATTTAGTATAAAATGACGTAAAATGCACAACACCATGACAAAAGTAATATTGTTTTGATTCGTTAGAAAAATAAACCATAATTAATTTATGGTCTATAAGAATTAGATAAACCTCAATATTATACACTATGAGTCCAGTATGGATTAATGTTTCCTTTATATGTTTAAAAATTACAATATAGTTTAAAGCATGTGACACCCTAAAAATATAGCAAATACGATCCGATTTAATTTATAATTTATTAAAATTATTAAAATGTAATTTTGTGATTTGTAGGTAACTATACAATATATAAAATTTTTTTACGTGACTATTATTACTCATTGTTTTATTTTCTAGTCTAAAATAAAAATTCTGTAAAAAACACAAGTGACATACTCATAACCATGGAAATGAATTAGAATTATTTTAAATAATTTTGAAAATAAAAAATAATAGATTATTGGCATAAATAAATTTACCACATGTCAATCTAACAATCATTATGATCAGTAAAAATCAATGTGCATTTTTTCAACACATAAGTTCAATGTATTCTTCACATTTCAAAAACTAAGAAATCATATTATAATTTTTTTATGATTATATTATATTCTATAAATTAATTAGTTTACTTGTCAGTTATTCATATAATTATAATGTTAATTATGATGTAGATAATTCATGAAGAAGGAATATAAAGTGAGTGACATGAAATAATTTTCAACTTCATCTGATACAAGGTGTTTTTAGTATTATACAATGTTTAGGATAAAGTTGAAATGTTATGTTCAATTCATTTAGATATAGTATAAATAACATAATATATGTTTCTAGATATATTATAATTTATATTCCCAATATGGGGTATTTTTTTTCAATGACATGTCTGGGTTTTTGGGGGAAAAAGGATCACAATTGTTTTTATATTTTTGTGATAATTTTTACTTACTTAGGAAATTATAAAAACCAATGTCTAAAATGTATATAATAGAAATTTTTTTCCTGAATTTATGTTGTAAAATATCATTCCTTCCAATTTTTTATTTGAATCCTATTTTTTTATATATCCTACTATAGTCTTCTATAGTTTATAAGCACACTGTATTATGTTCATTTATAAATGATATTATAGCCACTGATAAATTTACACCCATTATCAATGATTTTAATAGTGTTGATAAATTTTTCGATTTTCAATTTAAAAATAATGAACTAATGAATGAGGCACATAATTATTGCAAAAAATTTGGTTATAAAGGGACCAATTATCATCTCTATTTATAGTACTAAAAAAACTATGGATTTTAAAGGTCTCATAGTAGTCATCACTTTTATTGTACAAACAATAATCAAATAATGCACTGCTAAAGGATAATATTTGAGTAATACGAGGTTTTACATCCCAAATTCTCATTGAAATTATTATATCTCTCTTTTCCCTTGATATAAATCAAAGATCCAATCTACTTTTACATGATCTTTTTCTGTTATTATAATATAATGGACAAATATTGTTTTTTAGTCTAGAAACAAAAGATCTAGATAATTCAAATATATTCCTTTAGTAGATCAATAGATAATATTCGTAACTGAACATTTCTGGTAAGCATAATCATATTCAAGAATTTTCCATATCATTCATCTTTATTATTACTATAGAATAACATGGATGATAGACATTGATTGTTTATGGTGTTCTTTATTCAGAAGTCTTGATTCAGAAGATGACTTGTGGTTTTTATTACTATATTTCTTCTATATGCATAATGTATGAATATCAATAACATATAGTTCAGTTTTATATTGTTGTATTCTTATTATGAGGGTGTGTCCGACTTCACAATCCATTTTTGATTTTATTTAAAATTCACATTGAAGGAAAGTGGGAACCTACAAAAATATTCCATTAGCATCACACCCTCACAAAACTAACATGGTGTGTTCTTGTGTGATTGAGATCCTAGATTTATTTTTGTTTCTTTTGTTTTATGTTTTTATCCTTCTGAGAACCATTGATAATAAAACTAATTATTCTTCCTATTTTATTAATTTATTTTTGGTTTTTCAAAGTCTATGTATTTTTTAATACATCAAGATGGATTGGTATCATGGTTTTGGGTAAATGTCCGCCTAAGTGTGGCTGTGGGTGTTGTGAAATAGCCTACATAATTTCGATTTATAAATTGTATTTTTCAAATATAAAATATATTTTTTGTTTATGATGGAGTATACTAAAATTGTGTTAATTATATCCAATGTGGGGATGATAGATATTTCAGAAAGATAATAAAGGGATTATTTTAATCCAATTAATCATGTAATGGCTTGTAGACATACCATCATGTGAGGATAGAAAACTACCATAAGAGTGTTCCTTATGTTATAACTCTAAAAGACACTTAAGACATGTCATGCAGTATTCCATAAAGATGGATTCAAAAAGTATTGATTAGAATGAGGTATTACTAAACGAAGAAAAACACAGGCGGGGAGAATGTAATTTTTAATGGTTTATTTTAGTTGTCCGGTTTTTGGGTTAATTTTAATAAATGGAAACATAAATCATATGTAATATTTTAAGACATTTAGTGACATACACTTGTATCTATTCTAGAATTGAATGGAAGCGGATGGGATTGTGGTTCTTAATAGAAATGTTATCACATGATTTCCTAACACTTTTTTGGTTGATTGTTTACTTAGGAATTAAATTTATGTATTTAGTATCATATAAATATATATATTTATAAATCTTTTATGTTTACATTGATGGATTCACTTAAGTCACTTACTGACATACTTCACACACATCTCAATGTGCATGCACGCATTTTAATCAATGCTCTATCGAATGATAATGGATCAATGATGGGGAGTTAATGATATTTTTCATGGTGATAGTGGAATTACCGAGGAAGACTATATATAGATTCTATTTTTCATTATTTAAAATTATATTTCCTATTTTTACAGTACTTGAAATTCCACATTGTTGCCCCATGGTTATTTTCTTATGTGTTTATTACAAACATGTCAATCCATCTAATAAATAATTTTATATTGTTTATTTTGAATATGTTTTTTTGTTATTTATTTTAGTTTATTTTGATTATGGTTTTTTTATACTAATAGTATAATCTCTCCTCTGTATTATCCGGACCATCATTGTTAGTCAAAAAACTATTTTGTGTGAGATGGTGTCCATGAGGTTATGTAGCTCAGCATCCATAATCAATAGTTTTGTGGAAGGGAATTACATAATTACCCTGGTGTTGTCATGAAAGATTTTAATGGAGGTGGGACACATTCAACATAAATAGATCACATGAATGTAGTATTTCATATGTTAATCAGTCACAATACATTTCTTATATTATATAGAAAAATATTTTGATGATGAATTCCCAATACATGAGGCATCAATCAAGGAAATAATCAATTCATTACATAAATAGTAATATGAAATGGATAAAAAATGGTCATTAGAATGTGTTTATTTTATATCATTTAAAATCCTTTAATATAAGTTAACAATATGGAAATTAATTTAAACTCTTTCATCTCAATCTAAACCAATTTTTTTAAAAATATTATGAATATAATACAATCCCAATTAACATATTAAAAAAACAAATAAAAATGAAATAAAAATAACAATGTCACTAAAAAATTCGATAAACCAAGCACACTCCAATTAGAATATAAAAAATTAAAAAACTAAAAAATAGAAACTTTATAAAATAATCATGGTGGAAAATATAATGTTTATATCATTTCAATTATGAAAACCCATTATTTATATTTTATCAAAAGTGTAACATCAAAAAAATTATATATTGACTGGAAATTCATTGTAATTGTGAACTCCACTATGTAATATAATATGAAAATAATAAAATTTATTGAATTAGATTGGGATGTATAATTTTTTTAATATATAAATCATATATATAATTTGGAAACAACCATTCAAAAAAAATTATTTCATTTCTCTCTAAAATAAAATGAATGATTTAGAAATACTTACATAAAATATTATGGTAACCTATCACCTTCTCAAAATAAATATAAAAAAAGGGGTAATATTTATGAGCATCATAGTTCAGGTAATTTAATTAAAAACAAATCCCCAAATAAAATATTTTTATCCTTTCCAAAACAAAGATAAATAATTTTTTTGACAAAGCTATAATTATGAAATATAAGTGAAGAGGGGAAAGAATCCAAGAAGAAACAAAAACTAACTTGAGTAAACCTACCAAAATGATAACAAAATTTCCAATGAAGTGGATGATAATTAATAACCCATATATGGGCGATATAGGATTGAATTAATATGGAGAATGAGGGATGTTGTGGAGGGGAATTAATATGGGAAAAAATTAAAATTCACATTGTTAAAAAATTAGGCAGTCCACATTGTTTGGATTCAATTTCAGGAATACCATGAACCATCCATGCTGGAACCAATAAATACACCTATAGACATCTCAATGTTTTTCCACACAATCTACATTAAATATGTTCCAAATTATCTATTGACCACCATATACAAAACTAAAACACACACTTATTTAGATACTTTCCACAGTTTAGAATGAATATCAATAAACATGAACAACTTCTTTGGAGAACTCCTCCTCTAAACATAATGTTTTTATTCATGGTTATCACTAAGCATTTGTTATCTATGAACCCTCTTTAGTGATACATTTTCAAATTATCATTACCTCTCTACCTAAAAAAACTCACATGAAGGAATGTAAGCCATAAAATATATAATAAATGATACTATATATAAACTGGTGACCTATAAGATGTCATAATTATCACCAATATGAATATAGCATTCCCTAATTTGTCTCCATGAGTAAAAAAGGGACCGCATAATTTTATGATCATCTATTGCATAATAGAGAGTTCATTGGGGGAAAAGTCGAATTATAAATATATATTTACCGAACGACCTCAAGGTAAGATGGTGTGGAGTATTGTTAATACAATATATTCCAAATAATAATACAATATGACACCATTCATCATTAATCGAATGATCATCAAGGGTTACTATTACCACCACACAAAAACTCATAAAAATCAGAATAAACATGAAGGGATAGACACCGTACAATAATGATTTAATGAGGATACCCACTATTTAAATCCCTAATATTTTTATGTTTTATAATTGTATATAAAGTAAATTCTGTCATTATATCGATGTGAAATTATTTTTCATGCAACTAATACATAATAAGTATGAAAACAATGGAACCATGGAAACCTTAAAATATTACAAATTCGAACTCCTAATTTTCTTTTTCAATTTACCAACACAACACAAGTGTATGGGACGTCCCAATAGTTAAGAACTATAAATTGGAATACTTTATATCTAGTGAAGGTAAAAATATAAGATGGGGTATTATGTACAATTGATGAAATATTATTACAAAATACCAAATAGGTTACCCCCAAAAACATTGTTATTTTTATAACTCATCAAATAGAAGGAAAAATATAACCTAATATCCGAGTTAATTCCATGTCATTATCATTTTATTTTATCACTATATTATCCTATTGATTCTCTAAAGGTGATAAAGATTACAAATAGAGTAAATGACCGAAGATGTTTTAGATAATAGGGGTTAGGGTGGTTAGATTTCTAACATGGGAATCAAAGATGGAACCCTTCCATTTATTGTAGTTCCAATAAGATAAGGAAGTAAATCTATATAGTCATTTCCTTTCACCGTTTTCCATTTCTAGTTCCGCAATAAAATTTTTATTCCACCCTTACTGGCACGGGATGGGGTAAGAGAAAAACATTTCAATTGATTTTTAACCATAAAATTTTCAACGTTGATTACCTTATTATAAACATCAAAATACATGGATATCCAAATATAAATACCAGAAAACTAGTATATGGATTTTTTATCCTTCAAAATAAAATGATTTTTTTAAAACATTGTCAAATATATCCATACAGAAGGACACAATTCTAGAAATTTGTTAATCATACTGATTTATGAAATGACTACCTCAATAAAAAACAAAATTACCTATCAAATTTCATAGGCTTAGATCCTCATGGAAATATATTGGATATAAATAGACTTGAAATGTTCACAAGACATTCCCCATGTTGTTGAGAATATAAAATAGTATTCCACTATTCTAGACTATATCCCATGAATAATATTGTGACATATCTCACTATAAATTATTATAAATCTTCTATTTGTGAAATCATTAATTTAACCTAATATATACATTATCCCATCACAAATTCCTTGATAATGTTATAATATAGGTGGTGACCAATTGATAATGTTTTATATATGATCTATGAGTTGAGATTTACAATCTCAATTACTCTACTAGGAGTATACATAGAGATAGAGACAGATAATACCACTATATGGTTATTATAATGACTATTTATTTGTTTCTACCCAAATAATTTCCTCTATGTCATGTCTATAATGTGATATAATAAAGTATCCTAAATTATAAAAATTAATGAAATAATCAAAAATTATTTTTATGAAGTAAAAAATCAATATTCAATCCGAAAAAACATAATGAATCCTTTACAAAATCAATCTATATGTTTTTCAATGGGAACCCAATTCATGAATGCCATTTTAAATGTTAAAAAATAGCTTTACGTCTAAAACATATAATAGAAATTTCTGTTTATTTAAAACATCACATGTTATCATAAATGAAACTTTTTTACACTATACATTGAAATCACCCAATATTGATAAAAAATTGAAATTATTTGAAAATAAATAGAATCCAAAATTAATTTTACATTCTATTAATTTATAATGAAATTAAATATCATACCATAGTAACCCATCTTTTTAAAAATATCATTTATAAAACAAAACCACATATAATTACAATTATAAAATAAATAACTATAAAAATAACTTTGTGAAACATAGTAGGTGTAAACCCAACCATGCATACAAACTATTAACACTGTGTACAGTTTGATCACTTTGTCTAGAAGGTCATGATCCAATCATACAAGTGAAATATACATTTCCCATAATGGGTCACATGAATTATTCATGGTTTAATAGGGTGATTAAATATCTCATTACCCATAAATAATAATTCGGGAATAAAATTCAATATTCCAATGAAAAGATATTTGATGACCGAACATGTCCATTGACCTAACCCACCAGTTGTGTGGACGCATTATAACTATCACCAAGTGCTAGTAGAAAATAGTAAGGGAATCAAAACAATATCAATGGTAATATATTAAAAATTTAAAACCCTTGATAAAAACAACTGGTTCTTATATAAAACTTGTGATCAAGTCACTATACAATAGATAGTGATTCTCAATGAAGAAGTATATTAAATATAATGACTAACCATACTTATTAGAAATAAAAAATGGGAAACAAATATTAAAAGTACATTACAAAATAATGATAGATTATATAATCATTTAAAATATGTAATGTGAGACCAAAATGACAAATAATTTTTGGATTGGGTGATAAAAAATCTATACATACATGATCAAAGAACCGATAGAATTAACCCAAACCCTATCATATGACATCAAGGGGCCAATGACTCAATATACACAAGAATCCTAAGGTATAGTGGTGAAAATATATCCTAAATTTGAAAACCCTCACACCTATATCAAACATAGAGACAACATACCTTCCATGGTGAGTACGAAAAATGTGAGATATCACCACATTAGATAACACCAAGAATCCATATGATTACTTTTAGGAAATAATCAAATATCACCTGTAAAAAAATATTGAATGATATATAATTTACATTACATTATATAAATAGAAATAAAGTACCATATCACGATCACATTCTAAAAATAATAACTTCTTAAAAGAAGTTATATTTTCTCTTTTAGATTCATAAATCCACCATTGAGAAAGTTTAACATTAATTTCTATATATGCTATGATTTAAAAAAGTTTTATGTACTATATAATACTACTACCCATTGCTTAGGAATTTCACATATCAGAGATCTATTCCTATAGAATTAGGGATATCTTGGGACACCCAATAATGGAGAACATTATATTAATATAATGACCTAATTTTTATTCATGAGTTTTTGTTTGAATTAATTTATTATGGGTATAAATGTTTGAATTAATTTTTTGTGGTTCTATGAGAGTTTATAGAACACCCATATTATATTGATTTTATAATAATGATTTTTCAATGTCTAATGTAAAAATACATGTCATGTAATGGGAAAACATGGTATGTAATATATTTTTTGGAGACTTGGTAATCCTATTACATACATTAAGGGGAGTACATTTCTTGTACAGGTTAAAAGAAACATAATTTTAAAAGATAGATCTTTAATAAATATAAGTTTATTTTATTGCATTAGGACATTGTGGATGAAACAACATTTAATTGGGTTACACACCATGTAATGGTCATGAGTATGTATTTAAGGTCAATTAGTCAATTGATTTTTATTTCATTTTTCCACATCTCTCCCCCATCATGACATAGATCTCCTTTATAGAAATTTTGGAATCCCTTATTTTATTCAGATTCATTTGTTCATTTATTGACAACCATTGTGGTTAGATTGCATCTTCTTGGGTGAGTAATAATTTCCTCATCATATTTTATATGAATTTTTAATTGTCATTGATTACATTATCAGTTCTGTTGACATGTGTCAATGTTTCATATTGATTGTCTATAGATTTTTTTGTGTGGATATTTTACTGGGGGTTATTTGGATTTTTGGTTATAGTATATTCAGTGGGTGTTACTGTGATATTTTTTTATTTACTCTTATCTACAAACCCTTCTCTTAATTGAATCAGTTATGAGATGTTTAGATGGATTATAAGGCCACGGTTTTCATTTTTGGTTCCATCTATAGAGTATTTTGTTAAAAATAATTTATATATAAGTTATTACTTTTTTAGTTGAAATGAAATGATATGACTGATTTTTTTATGTGTATAGAACTGGGTTATTTAATAAAATAACGTAATCACAGAGTTTTGGTAAATCGGACTTATTTTCAAATAATTGTTAAATGGTTTTGTGACCTGGTTTTTTAATAAAAAAGTTATGGAATGGTTATTAAAATATTGAAAATGGGACAACATTGGTACATAGGTGGTAGGGATGGTAATAGGTCTCATCCATTTTTAGGTGCTTTTCTCATGGGTATTTTAATTAATACATTGACATGTTATTCTAGGGACATGATAGAACAATTTGAGAATTCAGTTTATAGGGTTTTTATATACTCTCCATACTAAATTCATATGTCTAGTGACTTGATACATATGGGATTTTCCATGTTAGGTATGAGTTTCCATGTTATACAGATATTTTTAAATGAATAGAGTGATGTTATATTTGATTCTTAATATGGATAGTAATTTTTTAAATACATACATTGATTTGATATGATATGTCATGCATTAATTTCCAGAAAATGATTTATCTACTATGATATATGGATATGATATTCATTAAAATTTAGTTCAATGAATTATATAGAAATGGGAAAATGGGTAAATTGAATTTTCCTTCCATGATTTTAATTTATAAAATACAAAACAATATATCATTCCATTTTTTGTATCATGTTCAATGTTAATGTAATATTTTTTAGATACATGATATGAAACACTTAAGTGATGCCCTACTAATCCTATTGGTTCACACCGTACATACCCCTTCAGTGATGTGTAGACCAGGGTATTCATCTAATGCATGGACTAAATAGGATCCACATTTAGCAGATGATATTATATATCTATTGTGTTTTGGTTATTTGGTGTTAATATGTTTCTAGTTTTCCTACATTGTCAAATCAAGTTTTTGGAGTTTATTTTTAATTTTAAAACCCTTTGTAATTTTATATATCACATGGAGATAAATATAATCATATATTATATTTTATATTATTTTTAATTGACTATTTTGGAATATATTTTATGTTTGGTTTTTTATCGATCTTATCTGAATATATGACATGTTGTAACATCAGGTTGGGATAAATGTATAGTTCGTTTTGTTTTTTTGAAGGCCTGGATCTATTAGCATGGACATGAGGATTGGAAACACCCTATGAATATGTGGATGATTTGATCAGGTACAAGTTTGATGGGATATTCTGGTCAGTTCATTACAATGTTGTATCAAAATCATGTTTATCCTCATGTTTAGAAATAATGGAATGATTTTTTAGGCTCAATATATGCCTTTTAGATTTTGAAATGTAGGTTATGGTGTGTTCCCAGCTAGCTCTATCAATGATGATTCTAAATTTAGAATTTGAATTTGGTATGCATGTCTCTTGTTTTGATTTTTGATATTAATTTCATAATTTCTTATTATTATATGGCCAAAACAGATAATCTTCAGCTCTCTGATCTTTGATTTAATTTTTTTTATTAGGGTGGTAATTAGACTTGTAAAACAAGTTTATTAGTAGGGTAAAACTATTTCTCCTAAAAGGATTCCATCGATATAATAGATCATTATGGATTCTATCATTTGGAATGTTTCTTCTATGGATAAAAATTTATCAGAGGCTCATAATGTAGTTGTTCTAGTATAACTAGAGGCTTTATGTGATATAGATCGATAAAGATAATTACAGTATGATATTTCACATTCCATTAATGTTATGAATGAAACCCCAAGAGGAAAATTGTTGTATTGACAAGATAGATCACATATCCAACTTCTTGGATACACATAAGAGTTTCAACATAATGTATGTAATGCTCAGACATGTGGGTCCAATCCATCATTCATAGGATTTCATTGTAACACACCAAGAATTTATGAAAAATTTTCTTTTTAATTTTATTGATGTCTTGTGTTGTA
Organism: Viscum album; assembly: GCA_963277665.1. NCBI lineage: Eukaryota > Viridiplantae > Streptophyta > Magnoliopsida > Santalales > Viscaceae > Viscum > Viscum album. Next base: position 1,066,885,990 of record OY728136.1, read on the forward strand.
CGCTACACAAAAAGGAGCTTTCAATACACACATCCCTTACTTGGCTTGCATTACACGCAATTGCGACCTTCCACGATAGATTGCGTTGTAGGCAATACTGAGTTTCACAAAACAACGATATGTTATATAAACTAGCCGTTATGAATAGTAATACCCACTTTTTAAAATTTTATAAATTTTATCTTTCGAAATGGACTTCATTTTTGGATTCGGAATATTGAAATTAGCCTAGGGTGAATTTTTTGTATTTTTCTGAAAAATTTCAATTTTTGATGAATATGAAAGCATTGGTTACTATTTAAAAACCGAAATTTTATTTAAATAATTATTTATTTTATTTAAATTTATTTTGGTAAAAATTGATACATAATACATATATAAGTTCAATGTAATTCATTGGAGTCATTTTATTATAATTTTAGATATATTAAAATTTTATTAAACTTTTTTCCGTCTTTTACCCACCTCCTAGGAGAATTTGTAAATTTACATAAAACATAATTTTATCGCTTCTGTGAGTGAAATTTAGAAAATATGAGAGACATGGTTAATATCAAGGACTAAAAAATGGTTCAATGAGATGAAAATAATTTTTGGTGAATAGTAACTTTTTACTATTATTTCCCACGGTTAAAAGTAAATAGGGTAATTGAGGGTAAAAATGATATTATTATTACCCTAACACACGTCCTAATTCTTTTGGATAAATTTAATTCGACAAAAAACAACCTTATGAATAAAATATGACCATTTTGGTCCACTTGGATTAGATTAGGACATTTATTAATAATTTATTTAAAGAATAATTAAAATAGTTAAAATCAATGTTTAATAACTAATTCATTTTTAATATAGGGTTATACATAAGATAAATTTGACTATAAATAATCATTAGAAAGATAAAAATATTTAATACCTAATGGTATTTTATTTATAATTTTTAGACATTAAATAATTTATGTTATTTATGACACGATGGTGATGTAGTAATTACCTAAATAATGAAATATTAAAAAAATTAAAATTATAAATACCCAAATATATTTAATTTGAGACTTTTTATGAATTCCACTAATTTTCATGGTTAATATGATATGTTAGTATTGATTTAACTAACGTTTTTCTAACTTATCTTGCTTATATGATTTTCACAAAAATCAATTAACAAATAGTGTCAACATTTACATAAAACAGTTTTTAAAACAAATATTATATTATTAATTGTTATTTTATTTTTAAAAATATAATTACCAGCCAAATGACTTAGATAAGAATATATATATTAATAATGAACCACATGGGGTTCGTTTGACATATTATTGTATGTTTATTATCCATATATTGTAAGAAAACATGAAGACACGGTAAAAGATAAATTATTTAACATAGAGACAAATCTAAATTATAAGGTTAAAATTGTAACATAAACATGTCTAAAATAAATATTTTGAGAGGAGTTAGACCCATACACACCTTATATTCTAAATAAATCAGTTTGGAGCTATTAAAAACTGAATATGACTTTATTATAAAATAATATTTTAGGTTTTTTCAAAGGTGCCCCTCTCCTCCCCTATAAAAAGGGCACCCCTTCCCTCTTCTCTTCGCATCCTTTAGGGCGTTGATTCTTAGACAAAACCGGCCCATTTCTCTTATCCACTCCCCTAGAAAAATTTTGGAGGTTCTTGTCTTCTCAATAGACTATCACTACTTCTTTATGGGAAGTCTTAAAGGAGGTGCGTCAATGAAGAGGTAATCTCTTCTTCAAATTCTCTCAAGTTTCTTTCATCTTCTACTTCTTCTTCATTATTTGTATCATTATAAAGTAATAACATATGTATTACTTATATACTTATATTTTTTTATAAATATAATAAAACATTATTTCACCTTCTATCCATCCTACGGAAAATAAAATCATCGTGCATACATACGTACGGAATACCATCTCTACGCCATGGTGTAATCTGTTTTTGACCACCACCATACTTGGATGGGTATAATTGTGTAAATAAAAAACTATATATGATTATTGTAATTTGATATTGATTATGAAATATTATACATACACTTCAATACAATTACACGATCATGGTATTGATATCATCGCTCGTGCGTACGTACGGACTACCGTCTCCACGACGCGATTAGATTCATTCTCCATGTTAACCATTCATGAATGATTATAAAGTATATATATAATGAATAATAATTAAATATATGACATAATAATGATACAGTATTTATGTTTATATATTATGTATTTCATCTACTTAATTCCATTCAATTCAATAAGGAAACAAAAACAACGTTCATGCGTACGTACGACTTATCATCTCCATGAATGATGCATTTCATTCCATTTATCGATCTATCACATATATATATATGTATATACTGAATATATATTATATATATCATGTTTTAAATTATTTAATTAATTAAATCAGGATATAAGTAATAATATCAAGAACCACAAGTCGAAACATGTACAATAAATGAATCAATTTTACCCAAATTGCTTCTTTTACATCGAATTTACAAAAGAACAGATAATATAAAGTCATAAGTAAACCATATATGATATCACAAAAATTAATATTATTCTATAATAATTCAATAAAATTATTTAAATCATTATAAAGGAGGTTCGGATACATACGATGTATATCGGACATAAAGTGAGGGATAACTTTTCCAATCTCATTTTTATCCGAGACTGTTTATTCGTAAGTATTTACTGGGGTTATATTTTTCATCCATGCCCATAACATGTTTTTCATAAAGTGTATAATACTATTCAATGTATGTTTAATTTCATGTTTACCCCACTTTGACTTTTACTTTGTGTTATGGTATGAATCTTTCTTTTTTCTACCATACAAGGAACTTTTTGACTTTTCCAAAAAAAGTACGAGAAGAATGTTATTTTTAACTTATACGGAGTGAATGGATTTTTAAGGTTTCATAAAAAATTATTTAAATGAAGATTACTCTACAAAATTGTATTACTATTTTCAAAAAAATACATTTCCTTTAAAATTTCATGGAATTTTTTGAAAAGAAATTGATTTTGAAGAAGAAAGGATATTTTCCTCAAGAATTCATTTCAAGTGTTTTATCAAAACTATTTTCAATCTAAGATAACATTATTTAGTCTGTTTATGTTTTAAGGATAATGTCTCCATTATTTAAATGGTTTGATTCTTCTTATGATGAATGATATCCATTTTTTTTGTATGGATTATTTCATGATGGGATGATGTTTATGAAACCCATTTTATTCATTGGGTTATGATGAATGCTTTATGTTTATATTGTGGCACAAGTAAGAGTGAATTAATTATGATATGGGTGGGACCTATATCCCCCTCCAATGAATTGGGTAATGATTTATATCTCATGTGATAGACATGTCTATAATGGTAAGTTAATCCGGTTCAGTATTACAGGACTGGAATGAGGAGTGAACTCGATTCAGAATGGGACTTTTTCCACTAAGATGGTCATGCCAGCAATGCCTTGGCTACTATGGAAATCATAACATGTTCATAATGGATCCCACAATGACATGTTTTATTACCATGCTAGTTTATCATGAATAATGTTCCATTATGATCTATTCCTTTTGTACTTCCATGATTTATCTATGATTACCCTTACTGAGAATTTGAGATCACCCTTTATATGTTTTCTTTTCCCCATGATTTAAATAGAGGTTTTAGGTGTGAAAACAAATGGGGAAGATCTTTATTGGAGATGTTGAAGATCTTTCACCATGATTAGAAGATTATTTTACGAGTTTCCAAAGAAACTAAACTAATATAGTCCTTGTGTGTCTATTTTCGTTATGTATTTTGTATTCCACTAAAGTAATGTAATGTCTATGTACGTCAACATTTGGGTCTCTACAGTTGGTATCAGAGGAAAGGTTTAGTTAACCATTGGAAACTATGATGCGAAAACTTTAGTTCGATCCCTAGAGATATTTCTAAGGTATGTATAGGGATGTCCCTAAGGTTAAGTTTAAGTATTAGTTATAGTCCTAGAATTATGGTAACAATATTAGAAATAAACCTAAGATTTTAGATATTGAAGGTACTCCCCCTTTATTATGTTGTTTTCCTAGCATGAGTTTTTCCTCTCAAACTATTTTTTTGGGATTTAATTGATGGATGGAACCCAAAGAAACCATGTTGATCAATGTAATGGAAAATGCAATGATTGTGCTCCCGAGAAACCAAATGTGATGGGAGATGGAGTGAAAAATCTTCTTTCTATACTTACACACGTTATGAATCATTTTGTATTTCCAAATGATCAGATAAGGGAACAAAATTCTATTGATTCCTTCACGAGGCAACGTCCACCGTCTTTCAATTGGTCTTCTGATCCACTTGTTGCTGAACAATGCATCAGTACCACTAAAAAGATATTATCTATACTTCGCTGTTCAAAACATGAAAAATTCATTTTAGTTGTTTACCATTTAGAAGGTGAAGCAGACTAGTGGTGGACTCTAATTAAGAATACAAGTCCCCAAGATGAAATCGAATCCATGGAATGCGACGAGTTCAAGAACTTGTTTTTCAGTAAGTACTTGCCTTGTATTCTTCGAACAAAGACAGTAAATGAGTTTCTTGAGCTTAAGAAGAAGGATGATGAATCTGTTGGTAAGAAAATTTTGCAAGACATGCAAGGTATGCATCTGGCATTATCATCCAACTTGAAAGTAAAGTTTATCGATTTTTCAGTGGCTTAAAACCAAGTCTTCGAAGAGAATTATCTATAAGGGACTTCAGTAGCTATGAAGAAATTGTGCATTGTGCTATTAAGGTAGAACTGGAAGTCAGTGTAACATATACATCTCATGGTTTTGACATGAAACGAAAGACGGAGTTCAAGGAGAAACCTCAGATTAATGGTGAAAAGAAGATGAATGTTTCTTTCTTCTCAAAGTGTGGAAAGAAGCATGGTGTAGATAATATTAAAAGGACTAGACAATGATTTAAGTGTGGAAGAGAAGGTCATCAAGCAGCTCAGTGTCGATGTAATGGAAAAGGGTTGCTAATGATGTGAATAATGAAAAGACTATAGAGAACGCACCACCAACACTTCAATTCTTCAAGTGAAAGGAAATGAGACATTATGTTAATCAATGCCCTAATCCAAGGGTTAATGATGATCAACAAGAGCAACCTCTTAAGTCAAAGGATAAAGGGAAGTCACATGCGATCACTATTTGTGATGCTGAGTATGACAATGATGTTGTGTAATGATTAATTATTTACATAACGGGATTTCAAAATATTATCATGGAATCTCATTTATAGTATCGTTGAATTTTGAAATATCTGTGTATTGGTCCATTGTGTATTTCTATAAGAATATGGTACCGGTAACCATGAAAATTGATTCAAATGTTTTGGAAAGCAGATGATATGTGCATAATGAATGGATAGGAGAAAATAAATTGATTGATAGTATTCATGAGCTCATAGTTGATATAAGGACTAAGTGATATCATGGTTTGAGTATATAGATTTTTTTAGATTTTGGTATGTTGAATGTGTTAACTTTTGACAGCATTTATGTTCTCACTAAGGTTCAATGGGTATTCATTTTCCAAGAGAATACATGATTAAGGTATTCACATATTTGGAATGTGACCAAAATGATATATCTTATGATATATGGGGGATAAATGATGGTATTCACGTGCTTATTATGTGACCTCTCAAGTAATCATTTTCTTCACACTATGAGATTAGACAAAAGTATTTTTGATAAGCTTAAATGTTGGAATGGATTAAGTTTGACATCAGATTGAATTGTTTAGGACTAGAATTTTTTTCGATATTATTTATGGAATGTTATAATAATTTACTTTTAGAAAAAAGGACAACCGACAAGACGGGCGACAACCCGTCGCATCGGACACGACTGCGGGAATCGAACCCACAACTGAAGTGAGACATGCCTTTATTACCTACCACTAGCCTACAGGAAGTCCCTGTTTAGTAGAAACCAGTTTTATTATATTAAGTAGTATGATATATGTAGTATAAGTCCATTTTAGGAACCATATATGATTAATCTCACTATAGATGGACTTATGTATTTTTGATAACTTTTTCTAACCTTTTGTTTGAGACTGATGGAATGACCCATCATTCTATCACAAGATCTACATACACTTCACAAATAAAAAATTCAACTTCATTTCTTTAAGTGATGAAGTAGAAATTGTCCATGGAATGAACAACGGTGAGACTATACCAAAATCCAGAAAGTATTTCTTCTAATTCCAATTTCATCAACTTTAGGGAAATGATCTTGAAACCCAAAAATGTTGTCCTAGTGCCCTTATATCTGATAAATCAGATGGTACCTTAGATCATCACAAATATATGGCTTTGTGATTGTTGGATTTTTCATAGCCATGTTCTCTACTACTCTCCATCAGAACAAGATGGTCAGATTTCTCTTCCATATCCTTATTTTCACCTATGTTCTACTATGTGGAAACCTAGTGATTTATTAATTAGGGTAACCGTTATGTTTCATACATTTGTTTTTAAAGATTGGTTTTGGTATTCCTTTTTACGATTTGGGTTTCTATTAATGAAACCTTCGAGTAGTAAACCATTTATAACTCCGGCAAATTTTAAGGGAAAAATTTATTTTAAGGGGGGTAGAATGTAACACCCCGAGATTTTATGAAAAATATTCTTTTTAATTTTATTGATGTTCTGTGTTGTACGCTACACCAAAAGGAGATTTCACTACATTAATCTCTAACTTGGATTGAATTACATTCAATCGCAACCTTCCACGATATCTTGTGTTGTACGCAATACCATGTTTCACTAAACAATGATATGTTATATAAACTAGCTGTTATGAATAGTAATACACAATTTTTAAAATTTTATAAATTTTATCTTTAAAAATGGAAATCTTTTTTGGATTCTTAATATCGAAATTAGCATAGGGTAATTTTTTGGTATTATTCTGAAAACTTTTAATTTTCGATGAATAGTGAAAACACTGGGTTACTATTTAAAAACCAACTTTTTATTTAAATAATTATTTAATTTATTTAAATTTATTTTAGGTAAAAATATATACATAATACCTATATATATTCAAATTAATTAATTGGTGTCATTTTATAATAACTGTAGATATATAAAAATTTTATTAAACTTTTCTATGTCCTTTACCCTCCCCCTAGTAGAATTTGGAAATTCACATAAAACATAATTTTACCGCTTCTGTGAGTGGAATTTTGAAAATCCGAGATACATGGATAATATCAAGCACTAAAATGTGGTCCAATGAGATGAAAATAATTTTTGGTGAATAGTAACTTTTTTACTTTTACTTACCACGGTTAAAAGTAAATGGGGTAACTAAGGGTAAAAATGATATTATTATTACCCTAACACATGTCCTAATTCTATTGAATAAGTGTAATTCATCCAAAAACAACCTTAGTAATAATATATGTCCATTTTTTCCCACTTGGATTAGATTAGGACATTTATTATTAATTTATTTAAAGAAGTGTTAAAATAGTTAAAATCAATGTTTAACAACTAGTTCATTTTTAATATAGGGTTATAAAGAATTTAAATTCGACTATAAACATTCATTAAAAAGATATAAATATTTCCTACCTAATTTTATTTTATTTATAACTTGTATACATTAAATAATTTAATTTATTTATGACACAATGATGATGTAGTAATTACCTAAATAATGAAATATTAAAATAATTGATATTATAAATACCCAAATAAATGTAATATGAGACTCTTCATGAATTATAAAAATTTTATAGGTTTATATGACATGTTAGTATTTATTTAATTAACTTTATATAACTAATCATGGTGTTATAATTTTCCCAAAAATCAATTATCAAATATTGTCAGAATTGACATAAAATTGTTTTTTAATCAATATTATCTTATTAATTGTTATTTTATTTTTAAAATTCTAAGGCTCTGAAAAATTACTTAGATAAGGGTATATATATTAATTATGAACCACTTGGGGTTCTTCTGGATTTTTATAATAAGTTTAATAACCATATAGTGTAAGAAAACAAGAAGACGCGGTAAAAGTTAAATTATTTAACTTAGAGTTAAATCTAAATTATAAGGTTAAAATTGTAACATAAACATGACTAAAATCTATTGGATGACATTATTTATACCCATAACCACCTTAAATTCGAAATAAATCAGTATGGATCTATTAAGAACTGAATATGACTTTATTATAAAATAATATTTTAAGTTTATCTAATGGTGCACCTCTCCTCCCCTATAAAAAGGGAACCCATTCCCTGATATCTTCACACCCATTTGAGCCTTGATGCTCGACCAAACCCAGCCCATTTCCCTTATCCACTTCCCTAGAAACATTTTGGAGGTTCTGGTCTTCTCAAAAGACCAAATCTACTCTTTAAGAGAAGGCTTAAAGGAGGTGCGTCGAAGAAGATGTAATCTCTTCTTTCGATTCTCTCATGTTTCTTTCTTCTTCTAATTATTATTATTTAGTTTTATCATTATAAAGTAATAAAAACAATATTAAATATATACTGATATTTTTTATAAATATAAAACAAAATTATTTCACCTTCTAAACATCCTAGGGAAAACGAAATCACCGCGCGTGCGTACGAATTACGGTCTCCACGCTGTGGTATAATCTGTTTTTGACCACCACCTTACTTGTATGGGTATAATGGTGTAAATAAATAACTAAATATGATTATTGTAAAGTAATATTGATTCTGAAATATTATACATACACTTCAATACAATTCCACGATCATGGGAATGATATCATCGCTCGTGTGTACGTACTGACTACCGTCTCCACGATGCGATGAGATTTATTATCCATGTTAACCATTCATGAATTATTATAAAGTATATATATGATGAATAATAATGAAATATATAGCATAATAATTATACTGGATTTATTTATATATATTATGTATTTCATCTACTTAATTTCATTCAATCCAATACGGAAATGAAAACAGCGTTCATGAGTACGTATGACATACCGTCTCCATAAACGATATATTTAATTCCATTTATCGATCTATCATATATATATGTATATTCTGAATATATATTATATATAAATAATTTTTTACATTATTTAATTATTTAAATCAGTATATAAGTAATAATATCAAGAACAACAAGTCGATACATGTACAATAAATTAAACAATGTTACCCAAATCGCTTCTTTTACATCGAATTTAGAAAAGAATGGGTAATATAAAGTCATAAGTAAACCATATATGATACAATAACAATGAATATGATTCTTTAATAAGTCAATGAAATTATTTAAATCATTATATAGGAGGTTAGGATATATACGAAGCATATCATACATAAGTTAAGGGATAACTTTTCCAAACTCATTTTTATCCAAGGTTGTTTATTCGTAAGTATTTACTAGGGTTATATTTATCATCCATACCCATAAAATGTTTTTCATAAAGTGTATAATATTATTACATGTATGTTAAATTTCATTTTACCCCTCTTTGACGTTTACATTGTGTTATTGAAGGAATATTTCTTTTGTCTGCCATAGAAGGAACTTTTTGACTTTTCTGACAAAAGTACGAGAAGAATGTTATTTTTAACTTATACGACGTGAATGGATTTTTACGGTTTCATAACAACTTATTTAAATGATGTTTCCTCTACAAAATTTTGTAATTATTTTAAGCAAATTACTTTTCTTTTAAAATTGCATGCCATATTGTGAAAAGAAAATGTTTTTGAAGAAGAAAGGATATTTTCCTCAAGAATTCATTTCAAGTGTTTTATCAAAACTATTTTCCATCTATGATGACATTATTTAGTATGTTTATGTTTTAAGTATAATTCCCCCATTACTTAAATGGTTTGATTATTCTTATGATGAATGATATCCATTTGTTTTGTATAGATTATGTCATAATGGGATGATGTTTATGAAACCCATTTTATTCTTTGGGTTATGATGAATGTTTTATGTTTATGTTGTGGCACAAGTAAAAATGATTTAATTATGAGATGGGTGGGACCTATATCTCCCTCCAATGCATTGGGTAATTATTTATATCTCATGAGATAGACATGGATAGAACAGTAAGTTAATCTGGTTCAGTATTACAGGACTGGAACGAGGAGTGAACTCGATTCAGAATGGGACTTTGTCCACTAAGATGGTCATGGAAACAATGATTTGGCTACTATGTAAAAAATAACATGTGATTAATGTATTCCACAATTACATGTTTTATTATCATACTAGTTTATCATGATTAATGTTCCATTATGATCTATGCCTTGTGTACTTCCAAGATTTATGGCGTTGCTCATGATTCTGATGTTTAGATTTTATGTTAATGTTTTTGCATTCAAAAGTTTATGGATTGTTTTAAGTTCTCTAGGCATACCCTTACTGAGCATCTGAGCTCACCCTTTATATGTTTTCTTTTCTCGAGGATTTAAATAATGGTTTTAGGTATGAAAACAAAAGGGTAGATCTTTATGGGATATGTTGAAGATCTCTCACCACGATTAGAAGATTATTTTCCGAGCTTCCAAAGACACTAAACTATTACGGTCCTTGTGTGTCTGTTTTCTTTATGTATTGAGTATTCTGAAAAAGTAATGTAATATCCATATACATCAAGCTTTGGGTCTCTACATTCATTGAATCGAAGGATATACATGTGAGATTAGACTGGAATTGTTTCAATACTATATTCCTCTATTAGTAATTTCTATATTCACTGATGAAGGGGATATTGGTAGAGTTCCCCTATTTATAGTATGGATATAATTTGATATCATTTTACGCTAATCATCATTCTATGATTGTTTGTTTCGCACCAGTTTTAGAAAAAACAAAAATATATTTTCTTATATATACCTAAAATGTTTGAGACAAGATATCTGATAACTTGTATGTATACTAAATAATTTATTATTTGTAGAGTGTTAAATCCTCTCATTTTATTACAAACAATCATTATATAGTACATAATAGATGATATGTTCATGTTCAGTTTCATGTAAATAAGGAACATAATACATGAAATCATAAAATATTAATTAAAATATAATTGAATGAAATATTAATGGTTTAAACCTAAGGTACTTTCACTTCATATAATATCATGGAGACATACATTAATAGAATGGAGTGATCATAATGTATAGTAAAAAAATATGAGAGAGAGAAGAAACTATTGATAATTAGACAAATCAATTAAGGAAAGATAAATAAAAATAGGTCATGAAAAAGATGCATTTAATTATAAGAACGTGATTAATAACATTAAAATGTGGGTACACAATTTAAATGAAACATTATTAATTATATTTTGATGGTTTATATTAAATGTGTCATAAATGATATTTTCCATGGCTATTCACCTATTTATTGTCAAACATGTCCTCAATAGAGATTAAATTATTTAAATTATTAAATTCATTACTATAAGGGTTCACCATGAATGTATATTTAATTATTGCAGTCCATATATATCATAATAAATAATTTCAGTAACAACTTAGGGATAATAATATATGAGTCTCTTATCAAAATCTTGGGGTACAATAGTGCTTAAAGATATGATAATTCCATTATTTATGTCCCAGTAATATGATATCTAGGATTACTAACATTACATTCTTGAGTAAATAAATCAATATTCAACTCGGTGAATACCCATGGAAAATAAAGATGTTTTACTATTCAAAAAAAATCTCTATATCTAAATTAAAAGAGTTAAATTTTAGAAATAAATTTGGAAACATGATTATTATAAAAAACAGTTTTAGAAATGTTTAAAATTATGTATAATTAAGGAAACCCTATTGAAAAAATAAAATTTTATTTATAATTAGATAATATAAATTGGAAATGAGGGAATATTTTTTATAAATAGAAGACATTACACATAAAAGGAAACCCGACTAATAATAGATGTGGAGATTTTTCCAAACCATGAAGTGTCCTTCCTAAAACCTAAGGATGGAATCTTGGGGAATTTAAGGAACCTTTTATGGGACATTATAGGAAGAAAATTCTCAAGAAAATATTTTATTTTGGATTTTGAGTGAAGTGGAATGGTTAAATGGGTGGGTATTTATTGAAAATTTTGAAGAATTATTTAATACATTTTAAATATTGGTCATTGAAAACTAAGTTGGGGAAAATGAACATTTAATGGATTATCCATGTGTTTTTCTAATGACATTAAAAACATTCATAAATTTTATGATATTTTAATCTACTAGAACATAAAATAAAATCAAATACTAATTTTGGCCAAGAAAATTAATGATTCCACAATGAAATATTTTTAAAAATAATAAAATTCTATTTTATACATTGGAGTGTAATTTATATTTTTGTTAATATTTTAAAATATATTAAATACATAATCTTTATAAAATAATATATTATGGGTCTTTAATCTTTTCTGTCAATTATTAAATAATTTTGAGATAATTTTGATTTTTGAAAACAAAAAAATATATATATTTTTAATATTAATGGAAAATAAGTGTTTTATAATATTTTCCTAAATTTAGCTTAACTATATTTTGACGTGATGATTTTTGAATATTTTTTATTTTATCATAAATTTTTTCCAAATATAAAGATTTTATATTTTATATATAAAAATACTTATTTATTTTAATATATTAGTATATAAAGATCAATAAAAATTTCTCAAACTAATAGTAAATAAGTAAACAAATTATAGAATTATATTATAATTTTCTATTAGATAAATGTGTTTTCAATGAGTATTTGATTGAAAAATATTATTTACAATACCTGAGTCTATTATTAATGTGTATATATTTTCTACAAAAATAAAATATTTTTTTATATATATCCAAATATAATTTTATCAAATTCATCTCAATGAACCAGACGTTTTAATTAAAAAAGTACTCTTATAATGAAACTAATGGAATAAAAAATTTATTTATTTAATTAAAACAATAGTTTATTTAACTATATCATATACACATAATACAATATTACTCTCATGAATTTCATAAGGATGAGGAGGGTCATTTTGGTTTTTTCATAGGGTGGATTTACTAACATCGACCGAGTTGTGATATTCAATAACATGAACTTCTCCCATAGGTGATTTTGTTCAAGAATCAATTTTTTATGATTATATTGGTAATATCCCATGAATAAGCCAATTTTTTACCACCCTCCCATGTTAATAAAATTAATCTTCAAATGGTATGGCTCAATTGGTTGAGGCCATCACCTCATCATTCTATATAAATTATCTTATGTCACTAATATTTTTTAACCATAATTATAAGTGTAAAATTATAAAAAAATGGTGCAGTTTAAAATGGAGATATTGAAAAATAGTCATATAATGGTATATTCACATTTGTCACATTTCCCTATATAAACTATAAATACCACTATATTCTATACTAAAAATACTATTCAATTCTATCCTAAGGATATATTTTCATTGTATACAATGATTATAGTTTGACTAATATTTTGTTTCTTATATATAGTGATAAACATGGGTTTGATATTTATAGTAGAAAGGGGTGATCCATATTTTCTTATTTTTGAATTTATATTTTATATTTTTTTGTCCAGTTGTTATTTTTTTTGTTTTAATTTGTTTTATAGCTGAATAATGTAATTATCATTATTATTGAGATAAAAAAACATTGAATATATTTTTTTTACATTTATAATATTATCTAAAATTTTATGAAACATTTAATTAAGATATAAATATTTCTGAAAATACTAAATCAGTACATTTCCCCATTGAAGAAATTATATTTATGAAATTCAAAATCATTCCATTTTTTAATATAATGTGTGGATACATTAGTGTCATTTTCTTCTTTAGTTCCAACATCAATTCTATAAACCCATAGTTCCTCTAAAAAACATTGATAGGGCATTTATTCTTGATGCATATAAAATTTTCTCAATGGTCTAAGATCCCCATAGGCTCCCCCTCTAAAGAGAGACCATGTTGTAGTTTTACCACCTTAATATTATGTACATGTGAGGGATCATGCAAGCACTTACTCAAAAATACATTCATCAAATACATCATGATTTTTAGAAATATTTAATAGATGTTCGAGTTGATAATTTGTTGATTATATGTGATCACAGATTTTAATGGGTTAAAGGTACTCTGTTAAAATCATACATTTCAATCAAAATCACATGTCCCTCTTTCATGGTGACATATGAAGTAAAACATTTCTCTCTAACAAAAAACACTAATTACCTTCAATGACTTTTTACATAGATCTTTTGAAATAATTGAGTAACATTTATATGTATTTTTATAAAATTAACTTATTCTATCATCACTAGCAAATGATCATACCCATGTAGCTTCTTCACATTAACACCATCCCAAAAGTGGGAATTATACCACACCTACCATATATTGGATCATATGATGTTAATTGAATACATGATTTTACACTATTATTGTAAGAGGACTAAAATAATGCTAAGGGTTGATTCTATCCTTCATTAAATTCAATTTAGATTGTTCTTGAAATATCCCAGAGTGAGTGAATAGGCCATTAAGTTTTGAAGTGAATTTGGGGGGGGGGTGAGATTCAATACATATATTCAATTAATTATTCAATAATTGTTGAATAATTCTCCAGAATTTGTACATAAATATCGAATCATGATGCGATGTGATAAAAAATTGTACCCATAAAAGATAACCATTTATTATAAATATATCATTTAAATTTGGCCCAGTGATAAATCTTCTAGAGTATTGATGAAATGGGAATTCAGACATAGTTGATCAACTATAACCCATTTTTATTGGTTTAATTTGGATATTTATATGAGGATATCCATTAATTTTATAGTGATATTTTACAACTTCAATGTTGGTATCGGTAGTGTTATAAATAATTATTGGGATATTTTTTTCTCCACCTAGAGTTTTTGAAACACCATAAAACTTACAGTAATGATGGAAATAAATATTTCATATTATACCATCAGTAATGATCACAAAGGAATTATACAGTTTTCTTCTTCGATGATCTATAGAAAATGAAGAGTTATAAAATTATCCTATTAGTTTTTTTTTATCTATGGGATATATGGGACATATATACATGTAAAAAAATTCAATACACCTTCTTGATCAATACTGAACTCTAGAAACAAACCAAATCTAAAGAGCCTCAATATGATTTTCTATGAAAGGATATTCTTAGTGTGATTTCATTATATTCTCTTATAATGATTGTTGAGAAATCATTTCTTATAGGGATGATGATTTCACTTACGTTATGATTAAAGTGATTATCTTTAATTGTTCAATGACCAATTGATCTGTTAGAAACCTCATCATTTCCAACACTACATCGAAATTTCTATGTAATAAATTAGCGATATTGATTGATCTATCGAGTTGATATTGTAATGAAATACTGAACATTAAGGAGTTATAACCAAATCTATTGTATCATGTTCAATTTATTTTTCAATATTATATACATGAAACATTGGTGGTCTGTGTATATATCACATTCCCCCTACAAGGATTTCCCATCCATATATTCTCATTAAAAAAACTACATATATCCCCAAGACATGTGTTTGATAATCCATTCCATGAAGACTTAACTATCATGATGTATATGAAATAACCTTGTAATTCTCCTAGAGGATTCACCCAATCAACTTTAGAGATCCATCATTATAAATTAAAATCAAAATCTGAAAAAAAAAAATAGAGTTAGCATAGGTGTGGTAAAAAATCATTTTTTTAGTTATTGGTATCCTTTTGAAAATTCATTGTACAAATGAACTTATCCCATTTCCGAGTGATCTTGGATAGTGTATTAAAATGTAATGAAAATTCTCTCAAATAAACCTTTCATATAATGTAACACAACAAAACTACAAATCATAGTATCAATTTTAGGATGAGGGGACTCCACTATAGTCACTGTCTTCGTAGGGTAAATTAATATTCATTCATTGTATTTAATGTGTACCAAATAAACATGAAGTAATGAGAAATAATAATTTCTTAATGTTACGAATATATTATCATCTCTCAGAGTTATCACTATACCTCATATATTATTCACATGATATTCGAGACATTTTGAAGATATCAAAATATCATCAATAAAATTTATAAAGAATTTATAATGGAAGTTCATAAAAACTATGTTAATCAAATAAATAAATATACTATGATAGTTTTTCATGCTGAATTGAATAAAAAATAATAATTTTTACCATATAATGGATGGAAGGTAGTTTGTATAATATCCCATTTTATTAGCCTAAATTTTTTTCACCTATATCTATGGTTAATCATGGATAACAATAGAGCCCATGAATATGATACAATAAATATTTAATCCTTGGGAGATGGTACATTTTTTCTATATGATAGTGTTGAGTTATGTATAGTCAATCTATGTCAGCATTGATCCATCCAGTTTATTTAAACCGTGCCCATTTTAGAATCATGAATACACACATTGTTTGAAAAATATATAATCCAATTGATCTAGATGTTATTATTTTAATTCCTCTTACACCATATGTTCTATTCTGTATAGGGCCTTTGATATCATCATGGATCCAGGTATGAGTTCAATGGAGAACTCCACCACTCTTTTGGGGTGTGGTTTAGTTATGTCATCCAAAAATACATGAATGTAATCTTGAATGGTGGGGATATTCTCTATATTTTTACATTAATTGAATTATCCCTATTCACTGACCATATTCATAATGATGGCTATCGGTGGTGTTGTTATACAACACTCAATCCATGATATATCTCGTTTTAAAAAACCATTAGGTTATCCATTCAGAACTATTGAAATATCCTTCCTTTTTCAATTGATATTAGAATTATACATTGAGATCAAATATATCCCATATGTAGTGTTGAATTCCACCAAGGGAATGACTACTATATTTGGGTTTATACTGTAATCAAAAAAGATAATACAAGTGTTTCTATAAAATATTGATTCTAGTAGAAGCTTTTTGGTTGTCTTAATCGATAAATATACATTATTCATCTTAAGGATTGATTTTATACACCATGAAATTGTTGGTAAAATAATGGAATTTATAAAACTAGAATCAATAAATGTTCCCAAAATATTTTTGAGAAAAACACATTTACTTTCCCATACATCAATTAGAGACTCCAATTGTTTTTTCATGGTAGAAAATTCCTTGTCATCATCCAATGGCCAATGATGAGGTTGATGGTAGTTTCCATCTATTATCATATAAATTTTACATTGATTGGTAAATTTCCCATGCAATACACACTAGAAGAATTTTTCTACCATTGGCCCATCAAAAATATCTATTTTCCATTACAATTAATGAGTTTAGGCTTCACCATAGTTTGATTTTTCCATGATATATTTCCTTATAATCCGCAATTATAGAACATTCCTCTCTCAAACAATAAGTTCTCAAAATGATACATCCCGAATTTCTTGCACTTGGGATGTTTGATTTTTTTTCTAATCCTTGATTTAAATTCATCCCAAATTTTGGTTCCATTTAGTTATTATTCTAATTTGATATATTTACACACTATGTCTCTCCAAACAATAATTATACCTTCATAGAACTCCTCACAATCTCTAAGTTGTTTTTATAGACTGTAATTTATCAATTATTCCATATATGTGGTATTATTGCATCAAAGAATATATAAACATTCCATTAATATACATTATAAAGTTTTTTGTGCATCAAATATTTCTTATATAGTTTATCTCATCATATCCAATAAATTTATATTCCTTTTATTTTTTCTCGAGGTGTATTTTATCTATATTTGAATTAATTAAATAGGGGAAATATTTATTGAAAAATATTCCCAGAACTCCTCCAACATAAAAAACTATATCTTCCGAATTGTATTTGTGATTAAAGACAACATACACTTATTACTAGCTTCTCCTTCTAATTTATATACTAATTAGGAAAAATTCTCATGCTCTGAACAATGGAATACAAAAATGATCTTTTCCATATATGTGATTTTATATTCGTAAATAAAATTGTCAGTAGATTCACTGAAATATTGTGTTCATTAAAAAATGAAGGAAAAATGGAGTGTTATAACCTTTGAGATGAAATTATCCACACATCTTGATTCATGTTAATACTCATAACATGATATAGTTGATTCATCATCCTCAAAATTTTTTCCACTATTACTTCTATATAATAGTTAAATTTTTATCACCAAAGAAATTCATCATTTATATAGTTCCTACTATTTCAAAATAATTGTATAATATAATAACTGACTAGTAATTTTTTTTAATTTTTAGTAAATTTAAAATTATAATCAAAGTTTTGTTCTTAAAACATAATTCTTAAATATTTTATAAATCTATTAAAATATCATTTACTATATATACTACAAAATAGTTCATAAAAGTATTTTGATTAATCTAATATATCCCAGATGAGTTAAAGCTATCTGTAAAGAAAGGCCATTTTCATAAACTAGTTCAGGATTGATTCTCTATCAATGTGATGTTTTCGAGTGTTAAAACTTGGTAAATGTACAATATTTCAAGATCTCTAGTAGTATAAATATAGATATGTATTTTAGAGGAATCCACATACTTAAGACATAGAAAAATATGTGATTTTACCTATATTTTTACATGTCAATTGGATTCATCTTAATTTTTATCAGGTCCTAATTTATAAAAATAACTAAACATTTATTTTGTATTCAAATATGTAATATATCGTGTTAATTATATAAATTTTGATTGTATGAGACTACATAGAGGATCTATTAAAAATTTGTTTCTTAGAGATAAGGTATATAATACATAAAAACATGAATCATTCATATAAATCCATATAAAAATCGTTATGAGTTTTACCTAATATACTTTTATTGTATATCATATCCTGATAACATATATCAAAGTAAATGGGAGGGCATGAACCCTGGTGAGGGAATAATAATGGGCAAAAAAAGCAAGTGATCATGATACATTCCAATAAGAACATGATTTATAAAAATAATTAATAAAAAATAAGAAAAGATAAATAATTAGAGAACAAATAAAAACATGTTTATGTTTCTAAATAATTTAAGGGTGACATTATTGTGTATTTAAATATTTTGTCACCACGGTGTGATAAATGAATATAACAGTGACATTCCCCATGTTATTATAAAACATGTCATATCATGAAATTAAGTTTATATCATAATGAATATAAGCACTATAAATGTGTTCTCTTCATATATATAAATTAATTTGCACCATATCGATCATTATTAATCATTACATTAAAAACCAATGCAGAATAATTAATGAATTACATATCAAAATTTTGGAATACAAAGGCTCATTAAGGAAATGATAATTATATTATTTTTCCCCAGAAAAAGTTGTTGTAGGTTTAATATATGTAAATCCCGAGATCAATAATTACAGTTTCACCTATATGAATACATATAAAAATTATTATATGTGAGTACGCAAAAAAAATGTGAATTTATCTTATAAAATTGATAATTTTGAGAATAAAATTTAATCGTATGGTGTATATGAAACATGGTTTAAAAATTGTGTCTAATTTGAGAGAATGATGGTCCCCCATTTTTAGAAAAATATTATTATATTAAATTGATAATATATTATAGAAATAAATAACAAGTAGTTGATATTATAAGACAAGCCACATAATAGTTATGTTGAATGGAAATGAGAAGTTGATATTTCCCTTACAATTAAGAGTTGTTCCTAAAACATAAGAATAGATCCTTGGGGGCTCGAAGAAACCATAGGGGCCTCCTTTATAGGAAAAAATACTAGATATTCATGGAGGATGGATTTTCAGTAAAGTGTAATGGTTAAATGTGTGGGTATTTTTAGAAGGAAAAAAGATGGATTATTTAATTAATTCTAAATATAGGTCTCAGAAGTCTAGGATAGGGAAAATGAAAAACTCTTGGAGTAACAATGGCTTGTTCTCTTGATTTTGGTTATTTATGTCCCAATTTATGGAATTTTTTTCCGTTATAATTAAATAATAATTTTTAATATATTTTTGGCATGAAAAAAAATTCACCAACATAATGTTTTTGAAAATCAATCATTCCATTTTAGATTTAAGAAATTGAAATATTGTTTTATAAATAGATTAAAATATATTAAAGAAGATAATTTAAATATAATAATTAAATTTAGGTAGTAGATTATGTATTATGAATTATTACATAATGTTTTTGAAAATCAATCATTCCCATAAATGTACCCAAACCTAACTTCAACATAAATACTGAAAATATATTTTTTATTTGGTAGTAATAATTATATAATTATGATAAAATTATCTTATAAATATAAAAATCATTATTTATTAAAATATATCAGTTTAAAATTCATAGTCAAAATAATGACACTAATAAATAATTTCCATGATAAAAAAAATTTTATTGTTGATATTGACATAAGACTATTATATGAGACTATTTATTTAAACAGATATATTATTCGAAATAGAAAAAAAATATAAATCTTAGAATATTTTCTTTAAAATACAATTACGTTATAATAGGTCCAAAGATCAATTTATCAAATTCATATCGATTAAACATATTGTTATATAAGAAAAACATTATTAAATTTAATTGATAGTGGAATAATTTAATTTATAAAAAAAATTAAAAATTATGAAACTAAGGCCTAGTCATGTAACCCCTTATTAATCTAGTTTATTCCCAATGGGTGAGTTGTGTGATGGTGGTTGTTTCACGATATGTCTTGAATAACATTGAACAACTGGTTATATCCACTGTGTTAAAATTATCATGTCGAAGGTATCATTCAAGATTCACTTTTTTATTCTTGTATTCAGATTGGTCCCTTGTAACTTCATCTACCATACAGGTTTATGCAAATTGGTTTCAAACGACATCAATTTACTAGATCATTCCCTTGATTCACCTTTCTGCCTCAATTATCTATTTTTATTAAAAAATATAAGCACTAATTTTAAATGTAAAATTAGCCAACATAGTTACAGTTTAAAGTGGACATATTGAATATTGGTCATATAACTGTTGAATACCAATGGTCGCATTTCCCTTTATACTGAGTAAAGAAAAAATCATTATTTTACACTAAATTGACTACAATTCCCCCCAAAAGGATATAATTTATGGCCATAGAACATGCTAAGATGGGAGGGTTGAATCGTGGTTTCAAATGTTTCATCAAAAGTGATAGATCATTTTTCATCATTGGTAAGAACCTCTTACTCATTTTTATTTTAATTTGAAGTAATTTAAACACTTACATGTCGAGAGTCCACAAAATAGTTTTATATGGTTCCCCAACAAGGTCTAGTCCATGTAGAGTATGATGATAGTGTGTCGATCATACCTAAATCTAATAAACATCAATAACTATTTTATATAAATGTTCAAAAAAATATAAATATATTATAAGAAAACATTATAATGTATTTTGTGACATCACACAACACAGCATGAACCAAATCTATTAACCACCACTGAATCATGACCTCATCTGATGTCTTACTTAGTTTATCAATTTGATTTTCCATTTAGTAAATTGGAATTAATGAATTTTTCTCTGACTATAATGATACTCTGGTTGCACCATACACTTGAGATAATGAAAATTTAGTGAACTCTTCACTAAAATATGATTTTCGAAATAGATGTTCACAGAGCTCCATAATGATGCTAGTATACAATATCATGGTAACTACAATCACATAACATACTTCCTTCATGGATATCACTAAGTCATCTTGGAATACATCATCATATTGAAGCTCATTTTTCATAGATACTTATGAATTTTTCAAATCTAGAGAATTATTTTCATTCTGGTTAATATCATTTTGTGTACATTATTTTTTATGTTTCATTTTCTTCTATAAATCAGAATGATTATCATTCTCACAATTATTTCATGTTTAATGAAGTTGGGTTAGATTTATATTTATAGACTCATCCCTTTTTGAGGTCCTACCACATTTACAAAAAATTTGAAGAGACTAGAAAATATTATTCCCCATAATACTTGTCTTATAACACTATAGTATTAATAAAAGATTGTAGAAAAAAATTGGTTAACCATTAATTTGGATCTCTTGTTTTGGAATTATTATTGACGTACAATATATGCTCTAATCATTTCATTTAAGCATTACATTATTTGATCTAATTTCTCATAAAACCGTATTATCATCATGTCCTAGAACCATTTTAGGGTTTTACAAAATCATAAAACCAAATAAGAATTGAAAATGTTGAATTTATCATTCCCCTCTTTTAAAAATTTTAATTCCTTCATTCTCCCAGTTTTATAGTAAACTCATAGAAACTTCATTTTTACTAGTAGAGCTCAAAAAAATACACATCCAATGGATTACATCTCCCCAATATAAATTTTACAGTAGTTAAGAAAAATATAGGTATGAGAATTAGCATAACCTCGTCGTGCATGGGGATGTGGCTAAAAACTGAGGTTTAGTAGATTTTTATCAAATAGATGTGCTACCAAGTAATTATCCAGAATAGTAACAACATAAAATCGGTTCCAACATGGTCCAATATAATAATCCCTTTATCAACCACTTCTATGATGAAGTGATATTCAATATTAGTAGGTTTAATATGACTATGCTAAACCGTATTCTTCATAAGTTCAATCACACTCTTATTATCATACTGAATCAACATCAGTTCCTTGACCACATCACCAGTATATGTTAGTTTTGTCTTCAATGACAATAGTTATGTGAATGAATTTGTAGAAAAGTTATAATATATTCAATGGAACTAATAGAAGTTCTTTACAATTTCTCCCCCAACTAGGAAACATATTTCATTCCAATAAAGAATGATCTAACACTTGTTTAATTTATATCTACCAAATTGTTATCCCAATAAGAATAATAGAATAATGATATATTATTATCTGTTCTTGAAGAATTTTATAACCTATAATTGTGATTTCATTGAATTTTCCTTTTTTAACATTTTTTCAGTTGTTCTTCCTTTAGATTACACTGAAAACAATCCATAACGCATGATCCCAATACTATATCTAGACATATCATAGTCAATTAAAATTAGTATCCAATGAGTCTATTGTATGGTGTTTGATCGATAGATGTCCCTTCATCATTTGTTCCTAGATATTTTCTGACTGAAACTAGAGTCAACATTGGTTTGGGGGAATGCATATTGAGTTTATTTTACATCATTTTTTTATATTTTCAATAATATATAAAATTTTAGTCCTTCTACTAAATCTCATATATCCTCACAGAGTATGTGAATTCACCAATCATATACATTTAAATTTATGATTTCGTGTGATTGGACAACTATTCCACTGATTATGATGTACTTCCACCGAATATAATATCATCTTTATACACCATCACCATGAATTGATCTTTATATGAAATCATTACATAGAGACAATAATCTACTCCACCTCTTTTAAATTAATCCTTATTTATGTAATAATCTAATCAAGAATACCGCAGTCATGGAAACTTTGTGATACCATAGAGTGCCTTATTAAATATTAAAACATTCATTTCGTCATTATAAATAGAAAACACACTATTTTTTAATGTGGTTTCTTCTTCAATTACACCATTTAAGAACGAAATTTTGACATCCATTTGATACAATTTTTACCCACATCAAATTGCCTTGGAATGAAAGGGCATGATTGAATCTATTATAGCCACTACAGAATAGTTTTCTTTCACATCATATCTTTAATATATAAATATCCTTTACATACAAATCACGCATTATTTCTAATCACATTTCCATTATCAATGAATTTATTTTTATAAATCCATTTTTCCCATATCACTGTGATTAAATGGTATCATAACAATATCCCATGTTTATCTCATATCAATCATATCGATCTATTCATCAATGGATTTAACACATGATTCATCAATTGTGTCTTATTAAATTAAGGAAGGTTCTATATTTTATAAGAAGGTAGAATTTGAATAATTCCACATTGTTATTATCTATTCAAATGCAGTTAAATTCATAGTCTTAGGGATTTATCAATTCTAGCTATTCTATTTTACTTGTTATGTTTATAAGAATATTATCCATCCATTGGTTCCTTTTATGTTTATTCTTCTAAATCATCATCATTTTTTATCCCCTAAATGTTTTTATACAGTCACCTAATTCATAATTTTCATCAATTACATATCCACTTTTTTCTTCATCTTATACCATATGAGTATAATAATTCTTTGAGGTATTTTTTGTTTTATCTTCAATGATTTAGATATCAATACTTCACACAATAATTCCATGATAATTATTTAATCATTTGTAGGATTTAATAATCAATTAATTTCAAAGTAATATTCCCTCAGTAGTTGCATAACCAAAATATCCTTGATTTCCTTATTTGTCTAGAATGAAAATTTTAATTACAATAACATGATAATACTTCAAATAGGGAATCCATCCATTAAGAACTCATATGTTCTCTTGGTTTCTACAATATAAACTCTTGTTCAATTTGGATAAAAAATTTCTACATGAATAACCTCTTTTTAGTAATGATGAGTGATATGACTCTAAATTAACATAGTTCTATCCATATTGTTCATATATTTATTTTTTAACTCAAAAACTCCATTTAAAAATAGTGCTCTCATAGAACCCACATAATACATTATTCAATGATTCATTTTGTAATATTAAAACTCAATGTATTTTTAGACCCAACCAACTTTGTAGATCATAAACATTAATTGTGTGGATATTATCATTCTTACCTATTCGATGATATCATTACATGAAATTAAGAAATTTTTGATTCATATGAATAATAATAATTGTATTAATTATTATAAAATATCCATTAAAAAGAATTATGTACCTCTCTCCATATATTCGAACCACATTTATTGGACCAAATACATCTATGTGGATGTGATCAAGAATATTGGATTCACTTTTCACATTTTGTTGATATGACTTTATGAACTAGATTCCTTGAATGAATCCATCAATTGATTTTTTCCATTATATCATATGATTGGCTATAAGCATGACTTTATTTATATTAGAAATCTTTTAATGTCTTTATGATTTCTGTGACCCAACCATTGGTGCCACATGTTATTTATTTCCAACTGTCAAGTAGAAAATATTCTCTCTAATTTCAATAGGAAATTTGTATCTATATGTTATGCATCCTTTCGTGTGATAATTTTCTTCCTATACTTTTATTTCGAACCCATATTAAGTATATATATATATTAGTCTTGATTTATATAGTATAATCACAATTAGATTTTTGCAACATATAAATCCACTTGGATAACTTTAGTTTAGTTTATCTCATCATTTTCTAGTTTTTTATTTCTACTACGATTGATCATTAAACCACCATCATTCCCAAAAAATATAGTTCCATTAACAATTTTCATAAAATTATTCAATAATCCTAAATTCTTTATCATATGTAATGAGAATACTATATCACCATTTCGTGTGATACTATTCTACATTTGTTTGAGATCTATTTTTGAAGGGTTGGATTACGCGATTTTATTCTTTTCCTTGCCTGAAATATTTGATAGAGTGATGGATAATGATGGCCATTTTAATATATTTACCTTTTTAATTATTACATTATAATCATATTTTTCATCTTGAAAAGAATATCTATTTGTAATAAAAACTCAATTTGGTGGGTGGGTATTGACTTACTTTTGTGCTATGTAGGTAATGATCTCAGCCTTCCGTAAGATGCAATCAACAATATTATTACCATATTTAGAGTAGTGAATAAAATATCTATAAAATATATTTTTTCAATAAGATGTAGATTATTAATTCATTCTAATTTTATTTATTCATGACACTTCCCCATTCAAATATACCATTTCCTTTTCACATTATGACATGGTATGGACCATAAAAAATTGACATTTCATTCAAGGAAATTTCCTCTCAATTTTATTCTTCAAAATATCTCCTTCATTAAGAATGTTGTCTAACTGCTCATCATTTTTGGATACTTTTTTATTTTTTAGTTCCACTTTAAATTTTACTTGAGGCTGTCATTTTTAGGACATCAAGTGAATTTTTGATATGCCCTACTTTTATTTTCCTTTATTTATCCTTATCATATTTCTAGATTTTTATGATTCAATAACAAAACCCATTCGATTTCGACCTGAATGTGGATAATTTATAATTAAAATCCATCACTACTCCTATAAAACCATGCTTAGGTCTATTATATATTTTTACATATTAGAGTTTTCCAAAAAGAAGTTTTATATTTGTTTCCTTTTAATTTGATTCATTTTCACATTTAATCCACAGAGTAACATCATTTTATTTAAGGCCCTGGACTATATGGAACATATCCTCTACTCTGGATGAACGTTCAATGATAACCATTACATGTTTTTAAATCCAAAACATAAATTCTCTTACATGTTATGAGTATTAAATAGTTATTCACTATACTTTAACATCATCATCTAGTAAAATTTTATTCATCTTCTATTAGATAATAATACATTGATGATACTTCAATAATGGATTTACAATTTCTTTTTTGTTTTATATGATTATCAGGATTGCTATGAGAGTCCACATTTTTTAACATGCGATCAAAATCAAAAATGAATTAATTATCTATATTTTTATCTTTTTATGGTTCTGAATTTTCAACAATATCTATCATTGATGGTTGGGTTATAGAATTAATCATTGGATTATCATTCTCAAAAAAGACATTATTAGCTTGTTATTATTTATAGAAGATACTTTTTATCAATAATTTATTTCCTGAGCTGATCTCTCTGCATTGGGGAAGCAATTTTTTATGATATTTTATACTTCCATCTTCACGTTCTCTATCATCAAACATCCTTGAAAAATAATATGCAATGAGCCCAACTCTACCACATCAATAATAGACTAGATGAATCCTTATATATTATATCCCTTTTCATCTCATTAATTCCATTTTCAATAGGGAACAATATTCATCTTACTAATTATCAAAATACATAATATCATCTAAAACCTCATGTTATTCCATGGATTTGAATTCCATTTCCTTGTTTATGTGAGTTTTGGAATCTTATGGTTTGAATCATATTTCCTTTTCCACTAGACTACTTAACACATCATGTAATGAATGATTAAAAAGAAGTATTTACCCAAGGTCTTAAACATTTGGATTGTATAGAGGTGGAAGCCATATCAATATTTTATTGGTAATTTTAATCTTTTTTAATTATTATCGAATTAATCATATTGAACCAACAACAATAGAAATTGTATAAAAAATCTATATACATATATAATAAGATATATATATAGATAATTGATGCTATTCAGAAAAAACATGGATCTTGACATCCTATACTTTGTTGTAACATTGATATATATATATATATTATTTTTCCCACAAAGACTTGAAATAATTGAAACTCATTACCTTAAAATTGATCTAACCATAAATGGATACAATAATATAATTATTCTCTTTGTAAGATATATAAATTAATTTCCAATTTTATTCATTAGTAGAATTTCATGTTGCATCACTGAGTTGTATTACTTGATAAGTGAAAAAATAACATCCATTATAATAGATATTATATAGAATCACATTATTTTCATCCAAATGTTGATAATTGTTCCATCAACGGGGGGGGGGGGTCTCTATCATTTACTGAACTCTACATGATAAAAAAATATGGCATATCTATCTAAAAAAACTTGTATACTCAGATAACTCTTCAATGTCCCGGGGATACCCTGAGATGGGAGGGATGAATCCGAGTGTGAATAATTTTTTAAAAATTGACGAATTTTTTTCCAATGATGGTAGGAACCTATGAAACCTATTTGAGGCTAATGTAATGTAATTTTATCTTTCAAATGAATATAGGAAACATATCAATTTTACATTGTTCACAACAAAGGTATAATAAAAGAATTATATTATAATGGTGTGTCATTTGTACCTAAATCGAATAATCTTTACTATTTCTAGAATTTAAATGGTCAGATATAGTCACTCTATTCAATGAAACTTCCTTTACATGATATTTGGGATTTAAAACCTGCATCCCCTGTAACAAGTCTATCAACTCCATATATCTCAATTCCTTATGTGATGTATTTCAATGCCTATCAAAATTATGTTTTTTATTTCAATATATTGGAATTATGTCATTGTCCCTGACTATCATGAGACGGATCATGAACGATAGATATGAGTTAATGCACATTGAAATCACAATTCACATATACTTTATGTTCAAAATTGTTGTTCAAAATTGACCTTCATAAATTTCACATTCTTTGTGAAGAGAACTATCATTGCAGAAAAAACTACCTTCATGAAGCTCACCAAGCCTTCATGGAATACCTCATCAGAGTGAAGCTCATTATTTCTAGATTTTTATACATTGATCCACCCTTGATAATTAATCTATAAATTATAAAGAACTCTTTGACTATCTTATACATGAATCTATTTTTCATAAAGAAATTAATTTGCTTCTATTTTTATTCAATATTATTTATGTCATGTAAAGTTGGGGTAATCGAAAATGCACATGACCAACCATTCATGATGATCAATAGTTTTTTTATATTTTTAATGAATCTCAACATTCTTGTTCGCAGTTATATATTTCTCGAGATGATCAAGTAAAATCAATATAATCACAGAGGATACCATCAACTCATCGTGGACTCATAATTCTGTAATTCTCATTGTCAAATAGATTAATGCCATCTTTTTTATGCTCCAATACATCACAAATAGTATCGTTTACTATATCCAATGTCCAAACACCCCATGAAATTACCATATGTATGAATTAGTGAATCCAAAAAAACACATTTCACTATGAACAATCATCCTCTAGATTTGGTACTTAGAAATTAAGAAAATAGTGGGAGAAAACACCACAATCAATAATTTTTTCATCATTATCTATAGTACCACATTCCTGGAAAACACCCTAATCAACTATGTAATAATTTAGAACAAAAACCGAAAATTATATATTTCAATGATAGAATATCTATGATTCCATTGATAATTTCATTTCATAAATTTTTTAGAGGATTACTATTATTTAGTTTCATTTTAGTTGTTTTGCGATTATGGATAATTATTCTAGAATATTGGGGACATATTTATTTTCCTATTTTAGTTATTCTATTTTATGTAATGTTCTAGTAGTAATTTTTTTAATTTATTTAGATCTTTTTATATGAATTATATAATTATACAGATTTATGAGATACAATTTTTGTTTTGTCCCTTTTGTTTTCATGTTTATATTATAATATAATATGTAATGAACATTTATTCAGAATCAAATATCATTTAAAAATGTTTGATTAAACACAGATATTGGACATGGATATTTGTGGGAAACGTTAATGGGGAATTCATGGTTTGATATCCCTCCATATATATTCCACCTAGTGACAGCAGTAGTGTTGAACTAGGGAAAAGTGAAAATGGTAGGATGATCACAATATTAGTGGAGGTGGCACTCGATGTAATGCCACTTAGACACCACTAGTTGTAGCTTGGGGTGTTCCAATGATATTTAATCATCATGGAAATGCAAGACACATACAATGTAATTTTACATCACAGGAAAATATGTATAGTAGTTTTAGACATTTTGGTAATCTATATTGTAGAACTGTCATTTTATATCATTAACATTACATAAATCTTTTGGAATACATAAGAATTATACAAATAGATGCCCAAATAGCATATTTTTTATAGTTCCATTAGAAACATGGAAACATAAACACTGGTACTTATGTGGGGATACATCATCTCCCACTAGGTTAATTGTGACTAGAACCCTTCTCATTACTATCAAAAATAGTAAATATCATCATCACCTATAGAAAGAAAACATAAAAGTGGTGAGCTCTAAAGCACAGTAAGGTTAAACAAGGTAAAATGTATTCATAAACATGATCATAAGGGAATAATAACGTGTTAATGAAAATAGAAGATCATACCCCTCATATAAAATATCACAATAGAGATCATAGAATAACAATTGTAAATTCATAATACATGAATCATAATGAAATATAGAACAGAAGACATGAAAACATATTATAAAACATAGAATGGAGGAATACACATTAACATATAATGATTTCCATAGTATCCTAGACATATCTTCCAATTATATAATAGTATTATGGGTTCACTCTCCATAAAATCATACCAGTCATGGTTCACTACCAAAACCATCATAGTAGCATGAGAACACACAACATACCATCGTTTTAGTCATGGTTCACTCCCATGGCCAATATAGTAGTCAAGTTCAACTCCAAAGACTATCTTATTTTATGACATGAGATATAAATCATAACCCAATGTGTTAGATGGAGATATAGGACCCACCCATAACATTATAAAATAAAACATTCTTGTCAGAAAAGTTCTTAAATAATCACATAATAACCCCTGAAATAAAATGGGTATAAAAATCATGTAAACATATCATAAAATATGGAAATGTATAGGATTCCTTAGTCATTGCATCATAATAATAACCCATAGAGGAGTATCATATTTCATATACATATTACCCATGAAAGATAAAAAGGTTTTATAAGGACCATGACATTAAGAACAATCCATTCATTCAAAGGATATGAAAGGAATTTTAATATAGGCAAGAGTTAAATCAATATAAATTATCTAATTTTGAAAATAATTTTGAAATAAAAACTTATATTGAGATCATATAAAAGTAATTTGAAAAATAATTTTAAAACCATTTTCATTGAAAATATATATTATAAACACATTCTTAATTATTATATTTTTAAAAATTAATCGAGAGCATTGATGAAATAATGGAATGCATATTTCTACATGTTGTAAGATGTCAAAATAACATTAATTTTTCACATTAACTCGTTTAGAAAAGTTCATTTTTTGTTAAGTCACAAGAAGATTACTTTGTAGATACATGTAAATGTAAAAAGGTTAAAAAATATTTTAGATATTATATGATAATTTAATAATATTCAATGAAAACCCTTTTAGAAAAAATAGATATCCACAAAAAGAGAGGATTAAGTAAACATTTCATAAAAACCATTTGTTTATTTTATTATAAAACAAATAGTAGAACATGGTACTAATACATTAATATTTCATGAAATAAATAGGGGATGGAATATCATGAGTATTCTTGGGAGATGGATCATAATATTTAATCAAAGGAACCATAAACATAAACAATCTCAAAAAGAGATGACATTGTCTCCATATGAGGTACATGTGAATATAAATAAATTTAATTATATTTTATATAGAATAAAATAATGTGTTTTACAAACACCACACAAAAATGTGTGGGTAGTTAACATAACATATATATCATAGTAATTAAAACTCAGATGAAATATGATTTCCTTGTGTTTTGATTCTCCCTTTACTCATAAAATATTTATGAAAAATAAATATAAATTTATTATAAGTAGTTTAAAAAAGTATATTCTTATACACAATACCATATATGGGTTTATTATGAACTTATATTACCCACCTTTTAACAATCCAATGTTAATGGTTTTATTTGGGTAAAATTATCATTTTTCTTTGCATGTGTCTTAACTTGATATATAATTGGTCATTATACATATATCATGATTCAAGAATGTAATCAATGATATAAATATTAGTTATATATATTATATGTGTATTTTGATAATTTTTAGAATATAGTAGTTTTATATTTAATACATCATTCATGGAGATGGTAATCCACATGGATACCTGAATATTGTTTCTCTATTTATTTTCGTATTGAAGGAAAATATGTAAATGGAATATATATATGTGTCTATAAATATTTATATATAAATACTAATATATATATATATATATATATGTATGTATGTATATACATTATACTTCCATAAGTATTACTATATCAAATGTAACACCCCGATCTTAGTTACAGAGAGTTGGTGCATTATTACACAACATTGGCATGTTAAAAGGAATCATGTACTGAAAGACCGGTCAGTTTATATTACATGGAAATACTAGATAAACTCATAAGTTTTACAATACATCATTAAATAAAAATATCAACAAGATTTTTCCCCCATCTAAACACACTTATATCCTAATCATATCCTTATAGGTCTACCATAAAATATATCTTCACATCCTGGGAAAAATAAAACATAGAAAGGGGTGAGCTCAGATGCTTAGTAACGATAACAACATAGTGGAATATTTCTTAAATAATCATAAACATTTAAAGCAGTGTATAATAATAAAAAAATCCTTTTAAACATAAAATTCATCATAATATGGAAAATATAAAATCAAATAATTCCATTTACATAATCACATGTATATGTTTCTAGTCTAATAATCACATGCAATATCAATAGCCACTTTCATAAGGATGGAATACATAATGTGAAACATAATAACAATATAGTCAAGGCATTGTACCAATACTACAAATTAGGTATTGTCAAGACCTTGTTTCAACACAATATATTTTCTCATGAGACCTACTGATTCATCAAGTAGATATAGCGGTCTCCACCCATCACTTATTATGTCCAATGCATTCCGTATATGAAAATGTTTAAACATAAAATAATCATTCATATTAAAACAAGCATACCAAATGTCAATAATTTATACATAAACCATTAATGGTGTAAAAATAACACATCCACAATCAAACATATCACAAAAACATCAATACAATATGGAAGTTCTTTATCATAATAAATCAACTTCAATCAAGCTTAAAATCCAACAAAGGATGTTGACATAGATGAAATCATAAATTATTTAGAAAAATATCCCTATCTATTTTGAAATCATTTAAAAGTCATATAATTGTAAAAGACAATATTTATTTTGAATATATTTTTATAATCATTAGTGGGAATATTTGAGGATGAAATAAAAGAGGAAAATAGCCTCACCCACTGTATAAGGTAAAAAAATATGTTCTTACCTTAACTTTGTAGAAAAGGTCATAAAGCACCTTGTTTGGAAAATGACGGAAAGAATCCTTTCAAAACCTATATGGTAAAATAAGGGTATAAGTTACTTTAACCCATAGTATGGTAAATTTTAAAAATGTTTTTATTTTAATTTTTATAAAAACATGGATGTGGGTGATAAAGAGGTCATAATAGATACATACGTTAAAACAACATCAGATTATAAAGAGATTCTGAAATTAACCTTTGCTGTGTACTTTTCCATTGTCGATGGTATGTTAACCTCCTATATATTAGTAAATTTTTTTAAATAAATTATATAATAACTATATAAATATGATATCATATATGATCCTCTAATATTGTTTTGTATATAATATTTCTGTAGTATCATCGTTTCGGGTGTTAACTGATCTGTTTTGTTTCATATCATTGGTTACACATGCCATGTTTGTTTTGGATTGGATTCATTTTATTCATATCTAGAATTATATTAAGTTCTTAAACATTAATTTTAATCATAAAATGAAAATTATTATTGAATGATTATAATTGGAAATGGATCGCATCATGATTGTGGAGACGATAATCAATATGTAAACATGAGCGATAATGTCATTATATTGATGGAGAAATCATAGTTCATTAGATGTCATATCATATATATAGAATCATTAACATGTTATATTTATTATTTATAATAGTTATACTCATTATTATACCGATCCAAATAATTATGTGTTTGAATAACCAACTACACCACAATGTGGAAACGGTATGCCGCACGCATGCACATATGGTGACCTTGTCATTTATAAGATGGATAGAATAACAAATATAGTTATACCATATTTGTAATAACATCACACTATGTAAAAGGTATTTGATTTATTATTTTGGTATGGAAACAAAACTGAAAGAGGATGTGGAAGAAAAAAAGAACCTGAATGATGGTGGTGAAATTATTACCTCTACTTTGGGAGTTTCCTTTTGAGATGATAAAAAGGGATACATTGGTTGGCTTTATGATTAATTTCAGGACTCTAGGATGAATTGAGGGATGTTGTGAGGATATTTAGGCAGGGTTTTCCCAAGCCAAATGGCTTTGTAGGTGTGAAATTAAGACAAGGGGAGGTTCTCTTTTATAAGAGAGGTGAGAGCCACTTAATGCAATTCTTGAAATATTATTTTATAATAAAGTTATTTTCAGTTTCTAATGGCTCCATGATGAATTACTTTGAGGATAAGGTGGGTATGGGTCAAAAAAAACTCAACCAATAGGTTTTAGACAGGTTTAGATCATCATATTAACTTTAAATTTTATCTATAACTCTTAGCTAAATAGATTGACATTTACGATGTCTCTTTGTATGTTTATAATATATAGTTAATAATCATACTAAATAGTATTTGATTTTTTTGAAATCCCTAAAAACATTATCACATCTAATATATTTTATTTAACCTACACTAACATGTCATATTAACCTATAAAATTAGTGTAATTCATCAGATGTCTCAATTTACATTTATTTGGATATTTATAATATCAATTATTTGAATATTTCATTAATATGGTAATTACTACATAATAATTATGTAATAATTAAAATAATTATTTAATTTCTAATATATATATATATAATACCATTATATATTAATTTTTTTATCGATCTAATGAATATTTATAGTTGAATTTATATTGTGATGCCCTATATTAAAATTGGTATTGTTATTAAACATTAAAGTTAACTCTTTTAACTCTTTTTTAAATAAAATAATTATAAATGTCCAAATCTATTCTAAGTGAACCAATGAGAAGCATATTTTATTCATAAGGACGTTTTTTTGTCAAATTATACTTATCCAATAAATTTAGGACATTCTTAGGGTAATTATGATATCATTTTTACCCTTAATTATCCTTTTTACATTTTAACATGGTAAATAAAAGTCAACAATTACTATTTATCAAAATTTATTTTCATCTTATTTAACCAAATTTTACATTTTGATATTAACTATTTCTCTCGTATTTTTGAAATTCAACATACAGAAGCGATAAAATTATGTTTTATACAAATTTCTAAATGCTCATATGAGGCGGGTAAAAGACTGTAAAATGTTAAATAAAATATTTATATATATAGGTTTATTAAAAAATGACTCCATTAAAATACATTAAAATTATACAGGTATTATGTATCTATTTTTACATAAAATAAATTTAAATAATATATATAATTATTAAAATAAAAATTCGGTGTAAAACAATTACTCTGTGTTTTTCACTATTCATCTAAAATTGTACGTTTTTAGAAAAAAACCAAAAATTAACCATAAGATAATTTTGATAATCCAAATCCAAAAAAGAAGTCCATTTTTACTGATTAAATTTTAAAAATTTTAAAATTTGGGTATTACTAATCATAACTACTAGTTTGATTGGTTGAGGTCTATTTGAACTCGAAATTGCATATAACACAAGATATTGGATTATTGAAAGGGTAATGTACAGTGGATGTGTGGGGTGTCAAATTCTCCCCTGCTTAAAATATTTTCATCCTCGAAATATATAAAATACTACTGCATAAAATTATTTTGGTGGTTCTTCATCATAAGTTCCTCATTTTCCAATGTCACCTCTTCCATCTTATGGTTTCAGTATAGAACTTTTACCAGATGAGCCATCCATTTTTCAGTAATTGTTCTCTTGTATCAAGAATCATAAAATTCAATTCACAATAAGATAGATCAAGTTCCAGTTCAATTTCCTCATAGGTGAGTACATGCATTGGGTCAGACATGTATTTTCTCATTAGTGAAACATGGAGAACATAGTGAACTTTGGTGAGACTTAGCGTCATTTCCAATCAGTAAGCCACTGCCCAAATTCGTTCTAGAATTTATTGTGGTCTAATTTACATGGGAGATAATTTACCCTTCTTACTGAATCGTATAACTCCATTACATGTAGATTCCTTCAAAAAAACATGATCCACAACCTAAAAATTCAAAACCTTCCTTCGGTTATCGACATATATCTTCTGCCTACTTTGAGTTGCTTTGATGTGGGTATGGATAACCTTCACCTTTTCCATCATTTCATCAACATGTTCATGGCCTATAGGTTTTATTTCACCAACATCATCCAAAAAAGTTGATGTGCACCATATTTTTCCATATAACGCTTCATATGGTTCCATCTGAATACTTGAATATAATTAATTGTTATTGTAAAATTCTACCAGAGGTAATTATTGATCCCACATACCTTGAATGTCAATTGAGTAAGACGTCGATATGTCTTCCAAGGGTTGAATAGTTTGTTCTGATTTTCCATCAGTTTGATGGTGGTAGGCAATGCTCAAACGAAGTTCAGTATCCAGGTATTTCTGAAGACATTTCTAGAATCATGATGTAAAACAGGGATCACGATAAAAAACAATATATAGGGGTACTGCATGATGTCTTGCAACTTCATTAATATACAATCTATCTAAATGTTCAAGTGGTAAATCTTATCTTATAGAAAGAAAATGTGATGACATGGTAATATGTTCATCAATGACCCATATTACATCATTCATTCTAGGATTCTTTTCATTCCCCATGAAAAAGTCCATCGTAATATTATCCCAATTATTCTCAGGTATGGAAAGATGTTGCATGATTCTCCCAGGTTGTTGTATTACAACTTTCACTTATTAAAAACCCATACACCTCGATAAAAATCAGCAATATATATCATGATGTTATCACACCAAAAAAATTCATTCAAATCTATATACATCTTAGTGCAACAAGGGTGTATAGAGATACTAGCTCTATGATCACCATCCATCAATTACACTTTTAGATCAGGTATGTTAGGAACACAAAGTATCTTCCCAAATTTCAAAATTCAATCTTTATATATGATGTCACTCAATCTCCCATCATTCATAGCATTAATATTATTTTGAAACTCCTCCTCATCATTCTGAGAACTCTTTATCTTTTATAGTAATGATTTTTTGGGAAACATTTGAAAAAATCTTGATGTTTCACATTCCATGGTTATTCCCATATCCATCTTTTACAAGATCCAAGAAAATAGGATCTATATAAACTATCATCTTGTTCAAAACTCCATGATTTTTTCTACTCAAAGCATATTTAACATTATCTTTCTTCCTCGGGTGGTAGCGTATAGTGCAATCATAATCCTTGAGTAGTTCAAGTGACCGTCTTTGCCTCATGTTGAGTTCTTTCATTGAGAAAATATACTTCAATCTCTTGGGATCAGTATATATCTCACATTTTCACTATAGAGATAGTGTGTCTATATCATCAAAGAAAATATTAATGCTACTAACACAATAACATGAGTGTGATAGTTTTTCTCATGATTTTTATCGTCCCTAATTCATAAGAAATAAATCTATCATTCTGCATAAGGATACAACCATGTCTATTAATTGAAGAATCACTATAAATTGAAAACCCATCATTCCATGATGGTAGTTTCAATATAGTACCATGGAATGATATTCTATTTATTTATTCAAAAGATTATTCAAAATCATTTTTGCAAACAAATTTAACCCCATTAAGTGTGATCTTGGTTAATGGGTTTGTCAATCGGGTGATATTTTGGACAAAACACCGATAATAACCAGCTAAACAAATAAAACTATGTAAATCAGTTATACACATGGGTTCTTTCCATTCATGGATTTTCATTTTAATAGAAGTATCAATATAGATTCTATCATTAGAGATAATATTTCCAGGACAAGATATCTCTTGAAGCCAGAATTCACATTTTCTAAACTTCCCATATAATTGAATTCGTCTAAGAGTCCTTAGGATAATTCTCAATTGATTTTAACGATCCTAGTATATTTTGGAGTATACCAAGATATCATCAATAAATACCACTACAAATTCATCATGATATTCCTTGAAAACACAATTCATTATATCCATGTATATAGTGGGTGCATTAGTTAATCCATAAGGCATTACTGTAAACTCATAATGCATGAACCTTGTTCGGAATACAGATTTTGGAATGTATTCCTTCTTCACACACAACTGGTGATATCCCGATCAAAGGTCAATTTTTGAAACATTTTTTGCTCCATTAAGTTGATTGAATAAATAATAAATGTGATGTAGGGGATACATTTTCTTTATTGGTATATCATTTATCTCCCAGTCGTCAATGCAAAACCTCATAGACCAATCTTTCTTCTTATCATAATGAATAGGGGCTCCCATTGAGAAACACTAAGGTGAATAAATACCTTATTACTCAATTAATCTATTTGTTTCTTTTCTTCCACTAATTACATAGTTGTCATTATATAAGGATACCTTGTTATGGGCCTTGAATCAGGAATTTAATCAATGGGAAACTCAATTTCTTACACTCAAGGATATCCAAGTAAATCCTTTGGAAACACATCAAAATATTATCGCACAACAAGTACATCCTCTATTTGAACATTCTTTTCCTCACCCATATTTTTTTTCATTATCTTCCTCTATAGTAATTGAATTTTGTGGAGCTACTGGGGGAGGATCTAGATAAGAATCAGGTGGTTATGTTTCTTCTCTAAAGGTATGGTACTCTGTATCATCTAGGAGAATTGTAACCTCTTTCTTCTTATAATAAATTTTCACATAATAGTACGAAATCCAATCTATACAAAAGATTATATCAAATTAAATCCTGGGCATGTCAATGATATCATTAGATAAATGACATTTATATTCCCTAATGGGAAATAATTCAAAAAAACATTGTTGTAATGATACTTCCCTTAAGAGTTCTCACTTACAACACCCTTATAAAATTAAATTGGAAATATCTAATTTTCTTATAAAATTAGGAAGATATAAAACAACGATATGATCAAGAATCAAATAAATCATTGGCTGAACTTGAAGAAACCATTAAATTACAATCCACAATGACTTTTGTAAGTTCATCCTCAGTAGTAGTGATCTCATATACCTCGACTTTCTCCATTGGCCTTTTCTAGGGTATGTTTCCATGGTGCTTAGGACATTCATTTACATAATTCCCCATTTTTCTACAATTGTAAAATTCAAAATTGATATCCTCTTTATCCCCCTTCTAATTACAAGCTTGGTGTCCATTTTCAACACACATGTAACAGAATCCCATTCTCTTCAGGCAAGTATCGGGGCGTTTCTTCACCTATTTACTACATGATTTATATTAAACATTTCCCTTATTCTAATTATTTCCATTTCTAGAGAGTTCAACATATCTCATCTTCTGCTTATTTTTTTAAGTCATAAGACCTAGTGAATTATTTTTCTATCTTGACAGAACATGAGATAATATATTTGTATGATAAAAAATATTGTGAGACTAATGCTCGATATAGAATGGGTTTAACCCATAAAAGAGTTGATCAATCTTAATCCATGGGTTATGTATATCATATGTTTCATGCCTTTCTATCCATTTATGGTTCGCCTCATATTTTGTAACATTTGTATCATCTTTTTTTCTCAAAATCAAAAATTTCCTTTCTGTATCAGCTCGATGTCCACAAGGAAAATATTTTTCTATGAAAATATCTTTAAAATCCATCCATTCCATATTTTATACTTATCCTTCTTACTTTTTGTTTTGGATTAATGACCACCATTGATCAGTATCTCTTGTGATGTGATAAACTTCCATGACATCTTTCTCCCTTTCGCTACCCAACAAAATGTGAAATATTTTCTTTAATGAACTTATCCATTGATCGGATAAAAATTGATTTCTTGTACCATTGAATGTTGGTGGTTGTTTCCTCATGAACCAGCCTAACATTGAGCCTCCTCTTTGTGGATTAGAGTGCTCCATACAGGTAAGGTTACTATTTGTAACCTAAGTGAGTTGTCCGAGTATGGTGATAAGTTGATCCACACCAGTTGCATCACCATCTCCACAATAATTATCTAGATTTTGTGGAAAATACCTACATGGATTACGTGGGTTGTTACAGTTTCCATTCCTTTACTAGGCACCATTTCTAAATAATGGCATACACTAGATTAGTGTATGAATTTCAATACATAATTCAAACATGTAAAATATTTAACATAAATTGAACAGTTTATGGATATAATCCATAATCATAAAAAAGATTTCTTTGGGGAATTATATACTCATAAACCCTTCATAATGGTTGGTAATGAAATTTATAATTATCCTAGGCATATCCCTCGAGAGTGTCGTAACCAAGAGTGTAACAGGGCCCATTATCGTGCACCAATTCCCTTTCGAGTCTAGCTCAAAGCAGTGTTTTCGGGTATTACACCTCCGTACATATGCTACAGAGCATCCTCTACTTTCTCGAATCCAGATAGGGATGTATTTCATTGAAAACTCACAAAATCTCAACATTACCAAAATTATAGCAAGTTTTCTTATACTAATCCTCAATGTCTATATTAGGGTAATGTTCTCTAATCAGAGTTTTTCTAAATATAGCTTCCAAGATTTGTGCTAAACATCCTATAATACCTACTGTAACCCCCTGATCCCAGTTACCCAGAGTTATTGAATTATTATATAACATTGTCATGATATAAGGAATCATGTCCCGAACGACGGATCCTTTTAAAATCCATGGAAGTACTAGTTACATTAATAAGTTTTACATTACATAATGAAGTAAAAACATGAAAAACATTTTTACGATTTTGAACACACGTATATACTTAGCATATCTTTACAGGTCAACCATAAAGTACTTCTTCATGTCCTAGGAAAAATAAAACATAGAAAGCAATGAGTTCTGATGCTCAGTATGGATAACAATATAGCGTAAACATTCAAAAATAACGACTAAATTTATGGAAATGTGTAAGACTAAAACAAAAGACATTTATACATAAAATTCGGCATAATATGGAAAATATAAAATCAAATAATTTCATTTACTAAATCATATGTAAATTCTACTAGTCGAATAATCAAATTCAATATCAATATCAGCTTTCATTATGATGGAATGCATAATGCCAGAATTCATAACCAAATAACCAAGGCCTTGTGCCAAGACATCAAATATGATTTTTTCAAGGCCTTGTTCAAAGACACCAGTTTGTCACATGAGACCTACCAATGCATTGAAGAGATATAGCAGGCTCCACCAGTCACTTAATAAGTCCAATTCATTCCTCATATCAAAATATTTAAACATAACATAAACATTCGTATTAAAAAAGCATACGAAATATCAATACAATATCCATAAACCATGAATGGTGTAAAAAAACACATCCATAGTCAATAATATCACAAAAACTTCAATTAATTATGGAATCATTGTATCATAATAAATCAACTTCAAACAATCTTAAAATCAATCAAAGGATGTTGATATAGATGAAATCAGAACTTTTTTAGAGAAATATCTCTTTCAATTATGAAGTAATTTAAAAGTCATATAATTATAAATGAAAATAGTTATATTGAAAATATTTTTATAATATTTTATCGGATGCATCATTGATGATATAACGTTGGAAAATATCCACACCCATCATATAAGTTAGAAAAGGCATTCCAACCTTATCTTTGTCGAAAAGGTCATAAAGTACATAGTTTGAAAAATGATGGAAATATTTCATTCCAAACATATATTGTCGAATAATGGTATAAATGGCTTTAAAACATAGTATATTAAATATTTAAAATGTTTTGAATTACATTTTTATAATACACAGATGTGAATGATAATGTGGTCCCAGTAGATACTAACATATAAACAATCTTAGACAATAAAGAGATTATTAAATTACCCCTTACCTTGTACTTTTCCTTAGTCGATGGTAAGATAACATCATATACAATAGTTAAAACATAGTTATTAAATTATAAAATAACTATATAAATATGATATCATATATGATCATCTAATATTTCTTTGTTAATAATATTTCAGTAGTATCATCGTTTCGAGTGTTAACTAATTAGTTTTTCTTTATATGC
This sequence comes from Viscum album, assembly GCA_963277665.1. Lineage (NCBI taxonomy): Eukaryota > Viridiplantae > Streptophyta > Magnoliopsida > Santalales > Viscaceae > Viscum > Viscum album. The sequence goes on from OY728136.1 coordinate 1,066,928,201, forward strand.
TCGGTTACGTAAGACTTATTTGTAATGGATAGAATGTATTTTATTCAAATCTACAATTATATTAAGTTCTTGAACATTATTTTTAATCATTAATTGAATTTTATTTTAAATGATTATGATGGGGAATGTATAAAATCACGTTCGTGGAGATGGTTATCCGTACGTACGCTGGAGCAACAATATGATAATATTAATGGCGAAATCATTTGTAACAGGATTTTATAACATATATACAGAATCATTAATATGTTATATTTATTATTATTATTAGTTATACTCATTATTAAAAACATGAATGTAATAAAATGTCTGAATAACAATATACACCACACCGTGGAGATGGTAAGCCGTACGTATGCACCTTTGGTGACTTTGTCATTTTCAGTATGGATCAGATAACAAATATGGTGGTACCATATTAATAATAACTTCACAGTATCTATAAGGTACTGGATTTATTATTTTGTTATGGATACAACAATGAAATAGGATGTGGAAAAAGAAAAACTTGAATAAGGTTGGTGAAATTATTACCTCTACTTCGGGTGTTTCCTTTTGAGATGATCAAAAGGGCTCATTCGGTAGGCATTTTGATCAAAGTAAGGCCTCTAGGTTTAAGTGAGGGAAGTTGGTAGTATATTTTGGTTGGGGTTGGCTAATCCAAATGGCTTTGGAGGTGTGAAATTAAGACAAGGGGATGTTCCCATTTATAAGAGAGGTGAGGGTCACTTTTGAAAAAGATTAAAATATTATTTTATAATAAAATCATTTTCAATTTCTAATGGATCCATAATTAATTATTTCAAGGATATAGTGGGGAAGGGTCGGGAAACCCTCAACCAATAGTTTTTATATAGGTTTAGCTCATAATATTAACCTTATCTTTTATATTTAACTCTTAGTTAAATAGTTTGACATTTACCATTTCTCTTTGTATTGTTATATTATATGGTTGATAAAATTTCAATAACAAGCCTATAGACCCCCATGTTGTTCATTATTAATATATATAACCATATCTATTACCATTGGATTATACTTATATTTTTATGAATATAATATCAATTAATATTATAGTATTGGTTTTAAAAACTCAATTATGTTAATTTTGACACTATTTAGTAATGAATTTTTTTGAAATCCATAAAAACATTATCACGTAAAATAATATTTATTTACCCAACAAAAAAATATCATATTAACATAGAATATTGTTAAAATTCATCAGAAGTCTCAATTTACAATTATTTGGATATTTATAATATCACTTATTTTAATATCTCATTAATATGGTAATTACTACATCCTTATTGTGTCAAAAATAAATTAAATTACATAATGTAAAAAAACAATAAATTAAATTAAATTAATTAGAAAATCATTTTAGATTTATAATGAATATTTATAGTCAAATTTATATTGTGTGTAACCCTATATTAAAAATGGTTTTGTTATTAAAAGTTGAATTTAAATCTTTTAACTCTTTATTAAATAAAATAATAATAAATGTCTTAATCTAATCCAGCTGGACCAAAGCGGATCATATTTTGATCATAATATTTTTTGTGGTCGAAATATAATTAACCAATAGAATTAGAATGGGTTTTAGGGTAATTATGATATCATTTTTACCTTTAATTACCCAATTTACGTTTAACCGTGGTAAATAAAAGTCAAATGTTACTATTCACCAAAAAAAAATTCATCTTATTGAACCACATTATGCTTACTGATATTAACGGTGTCTCATATATTTTTTAAATTCAACTCACAGAAGCGGTATAATTTCTTTCTATGCATATTTATAAATTCTCTTATGTTGTCGGCAAAATACGGTATAAAGTTCAATAAAATTTTTATATATCTAAACATATTATAAAATGACTCCAATGAATTACATTGAACATATAATGGTATTATGTATCTATTTTTACTTAAAATAAATTATGAATAAATAAAAAATTATTTAAATCAAAATTCAGATTAAAAAAAACGAGTGTTTATCACTATTCATAAAAAATGAATGTTTTCCCTAAAATACCAAAAATTCACTCTAATCTAATTTTGATATTTTGAATCCAAAAATGAATTATATTTAGATTGATAAATTTATTAAAATTTATAAAAGTGGGTATTACTTTTCATAACAACTAGTTTGATTGGTTGTGCTGTGTTTGAACTCAAAGTAGCGTACACACAAGCTATTGTATTATTCAACAGGAAATATACTGTGGATGGTTGGTGTGTTACATAAAATATATTATATATGTTCACTAATCAAGTCCTTAATAATTTCCATGTGGTGTGTGAATAAATCAACTCCTTTTGAAGGGGTGGTTGTCTATACACCCTCAAATGTTATTATGGTATTAACAAAAAATGGAATGTAAAGAGTTGTGTGTTATATAAGGAATAAATAGGTATGAAGTCATAAAAATTACAATATATGAAATATATAAATAGGGTTTCCATTATAATTTCCACCATTATTGGTGTTAAGTGAAAAACTAACAATCATCGTCTCGGGGGACAGTAATTCGCTACACACAGAAAAGATATATTCAATATCCATTAGATAGAGGTGTGTATAATTTTAGGTCCAATAATTAGCCTAAAATCATATTATATTGAGAAAAATGATGTATTCACAAAATAATGGAATAAATGACTATGAATGGGTGAAGAAGGAAAATAAATGAAATGATCATGAGAGAAGATAAAACCTCCTAATCGGGTATCTCTTTTTAGTTTTTGACAAAATTATTACATTAGAAGATTTTTGAAAAATGTAATTTATCAATGTAAAATTATTGATTTATGGGAGGCTTATTTCTATATCATTGACAAAATACAAAGGTTTTAGATGTGTGATGATTGGGTAGAGGTGGTTTCCATTTATAGGGATGCAAAATGGATTGCATGAATTTTTTAAAAACAAGTTATTTGTTCACAATGATAAAACACCAACAGAAATCATGATATATTTTTAAGGACTAAATATTTATATCCAATGGGTGTTGGACATGTGTCTAGATAATTTGGAGTCTTATATATAAGTTTTAGTACTTAATTATCCTAATTTTTCTCTTAGATGATGTAATTAATTTTAATAAACATCACCAATATTTTATTTCACAAAACCAAAGTTGAACTTATTAGTAATTATGGATTATTATAAATCCAAATATTGATTACAGTTTTTCCAATTCTAACCACATTTGTAGCTGAAATTAATTTAAAATAAATCTTGCTGACTGGATCACGATGTGGTGTTTTATGGTACAATAATCCAATATATTATAATTTTTTTATCCAATGTCAATGTGTAATTTTTTTATAACCAATTTTGGATTAATAAATAATAATATTATCTAACTATACAATTTAGACAATTTGAAATGTAATTTTACCATAAAAATTAAAATATATAAAAATTTTGTTTTTAATTAAAATCCAATATTTTTATCTTTTTATAAAAAGATGATCCCTTAGAAAAATATATCAAAAATTTATCCTAGGCAATTTTTTATGTTTCACATCCAAATATTACATTTATATTGAAAAATTAAATCTATAAAACCTCCATAAATAGGATTTAAAATTGGTTCACCATTAATATGTGGTAAAAATGCCTTAATAAAAATAATTGTATTTTATGCATAATATTGCGATTTTACATATATTATGTCTATAAAATCTGTTGGATAAATATCAAAACTATTTTATTGAATATATAACACAATTATGACATTAATATCACATACCAATTGTAATAGTTTTTATTTTAAATTGATAATATATCTTTTTTACTATGACAATAATTTTCTTTAGATTTAATCAGTTTTCATATTCATTGATTGGTTACCTATGAATTCATATTATATTTTTTCACAAAATGTATTTTAATAATTTAGTTAATTAGATTCATATCCATAATATTAATGGATATGTTATATTCCACTATAAATAAAATTTAACAATACATTATAGTTTGGTTACACATGGTCCTCTATGTTACACAAGACTTCAAGGAAGGTCAATCTTGGGTGTAGGGTATGCTGACATTATTGTTCCACATATCGTACACCAATTTTTTATTTTTCATAACATACTTCAAGTCTGATATGTGTGAAAGGGATGATTTACTTGGTATAAAGCTATTTTTAAATCTGTTCGAAGTGAAAAAATATCAAAAAATTAAATTAATTCGAATAAAATTTCATCAAAATCTTAGGGTGTTACATTATAAAATCCCCCAATAAAAATAATTTCACCCTATAACTTTATCTATGTTATCAATGGTTTAATAATTTAATGTTTTATTCATAGATACCCATAAGATAAAAATTGATGTAATGATCCAGACCATAGTTTCCCAGAGCCAGTACCATAAATTAATACATTTTCATGATTACAAGAAAGGTATATCCTGATGCAAGGAGTAGTTTAGTAGTTTTGGAAATCAAGATAATAACATAAGTTCAATGTTACAACATTAAATTAAATACATAATATTAATTCCACTAGAAACATATATGAATCAACGATTATCCCTAAAAGCCATTCATAATATTCATCTTCACTACCTAGGGAAAAAATAAATCATAATAATTGGGAGATTGCAGATGCTCAACAAGGGAAAGTAGCAGAGTGGAATATATCATAAATATAAACACTACTCATGGTGACCAACTAAAAAAACACATGAAAATAAAAATATACTAGAGTATAATATTGAAAAAATTAAAGATGATTAAATAAGGATATATAAAGTATCATGAGAGAACAAAACTAAACGATTGATATTTTATTATTAGAAAAATTACATAGTTTTCCAATTTCTCATTTCATATTGGAGAAATGAAAAATGTCAGAAATCAGAAACATATTGTCAAGGATTAGACCAAGATGTCCAAAAATACTAGTGTAAGTCCTCATCCAAAACCCAATTTTGTTTTGTCTTATTAGACCTATCGACGCATAGAGGGGATATTGTGGGCCCCAACCATCACGTGTTAATTAAAATTCATTCATAATTTGGATGGGGAAAAATATAAACAATATTGACATATGTAATAACTGTCCTCAATCTGTATGCATAAACACTAACAATTATGAGTAGTATGGTGAATTATATCAAGATAGCACATCCACCATAAAAGTTATCATAAACAATATTATACAATATTGTATATGATAAATATAATATATCATCCTTTATAATACAAAATATTTAATAGAGTTGTTCAATTTTGAAAAAAAGTCTAATAAAATCCATGAGTAGTTTTTGGGAGAAATACAACATTCTTTGAAAAAAAGAGTTCCTTTGGAAATTTTTTATCATAAAACTAGAAATGAACTAATTTATTTTTTCCATGATGATATTAATGGTTTATAAAAATAATATTGTCTTAAAAAAATATGACAAATTTTCCATTAAAATAGTTATGAATTGGGGATGTTTCATTGAATTAGACTTGTTTTTCCAAGATAATTTTGAAATATATTTATAAAAAATATAAATCCCCATAAAATAAAGAAAAATCATAATGGGTAAATAGATATTGAACATTAAAAAAGAATTTATGCGAATGAATTAATAATAATTAATAATTTAATTTGGATTAATCAAGACAAATAATATCCAGAGCAAAAATGGAGGTTTGGGTAATAATCCTTATCTTATGTCTAAATGAGTTCTGCACTAGACCATAACATCCTAGATAAAGAAATTAAATCCATTAATTAATTATTTCAGAACCTTATATAAATATATTATATTTATTATAATTTTATTATGTTTATTTTTATTCTTTTTTAGGAGTTATATGATACAATTTTATCGCTCACTAAAATTCTATTCCTTGGTTATCCTAATCGGTATAATTGTGTATGAGTATGGATGTTCAAGTGGAAAATTTATAATTTACCATAATTTTATTAATATGATTCTAATTAACATAATAAATATTTTTTAGTGATATAATTAATTTATTTATATTCTGTCAAGATTATTCATTACATCACTTATTTAGTGAAAATCTTTTATATTTTTACAATTGTTTTTCGATCACAACGAACTAATAATATTATATTATATTGTTTCATACACATGTTTTGGTTCTCAAATAATTAAATAATATAAAATATATGTTTAAAATCTGTTTGTACCTAAAAATTGTTTCATGACCCAAATTTAAGGAGGAATTGATAAATCATGGTTTATCGTCCACGAAGATTGTAATTTGGCACCACCTAGACGATGGATTTATTTTTAAAATTAAAGGGTGAGATTAAATAGATTTATGATGTACCATCCATTAAAAATATATAGTTATATTATATATATGATTATATAGTTATAATGATCATTTTAAAATAAGCGGGTGTGGATATAATAATAAATAAATAAGGAACATGAAAACAATGAAATTGAAGAGGAATTCACATATTGGATACTCCTCCTTGGGAATATTTTTAAGGGGATTATTATTTTTATTTTTGAAAGACCAAGATCATAGACATTAATAGATGATAGATAAAATTATTTTGGAAGAACATTGACAATATTCAAGGGTTAGGGAAGTTAGTTGAAGATGGAGTGAGGGTGATTTTTATAGTTGAGGATATGGGTGATTTGGGAATATCTTATTTATTATTTCATTATTTGTAACAATGATTTTATAATACTTCCAAAAAATGAGGTCTAATAAATTGAACCTTAAATCAATGAAAAAAATACTTATTTATTAATTCGTTATATGAAATTGATTTTTTGAAAATTTATAAATTAATTTAAAATAATAATTAAATATTCATTATTCACAAAAATACCAACACTTAAATATTAAATTTTTTAAAAAATAAATTTCATTTATAAGGTGAGAAAATATAATTTATACTTATATGGGTGAGGTTAAGGTTCATTTACTATTCATAAGGGTACATTACAATTCATAAGGGTTTCAGAACTATTCACCATTAATGTATGTTGATTATATCAGGCTCAAAATATCTTATTGATTACAACTGTGTATGCCCATTTTTTGAAATTCAAAACATAGAAGTGGTAAAATTATGTTTAATGACTAGGTTATAATTATATCCTATAATAATGTATTTATTTCATTTTGAAATAGTTTTTTATTCATTTCATATTAAATTTATTTTTAAATCCTTTGGGTGTTATATTATACACCCCTTATGAAAATTTCATCCTTGATATTACCAAAACTGTTCCTCATAACAATATTTGGGTATTTCTTCAACATATTATCATCAAGATCCCATGTTTCCTCTTTAATTTTATTATTTTTCTAAATTACCTTTACTCTTTGATTCGTCCAATTCCTCATCAGTTGTTTATTATTGTCTAGAATAATGATATACTCTTCATTATAAGATAAGTGAGGTTCCAATTATATACCTTCATAAGTGAGAACATGTGTTAAGTTTGGCTTGTACATTCCCAACAATGTGACATGTAAAACTTTTTTTATCGTTGAAATTTTAGGAGGAATTACCAAATGATAGTCCATAACACTAATTCTTTCTAGAATCATAAAAGCAACAATGCAACTGGGACTCAGTTTTTCTTTTCCTCCCAAATCATTCAACAACATTCCAAGAATGTTCTTTTAAGATAATATGATCTCACATTAGAAATTATAAATCCTTACTTAGATTATCATCATGGATCTTTTTCTTTCTTTTAGAGGCATTGATGTGGATTTTAATAGACTTTACATTTGATTTTTTGTCATCAACAAGCAATAGGACAATAAAATTTTTCTCACTAACATCATCCAAACATATTGGTATACAACATCAATTTCTCTACAATGCTTTATATGGTTCCATTTAAATACTATTATAGAAACTATTATTTTAGTTAAACCCCAAATAAAGTTCCATACTAATCCCATTTACCGTGAAAGTCATGGCATCATGATCTCAACAAGACTTCTAATGTTTTATATTCCTTTATGGCATCCTGTCAGTTTGAAGATGATAATTAATAATCAAATGAAACATAGAATCCAAATGTTTCTTGTTACTTTTTTAGAATTTAGATGTATGTTGTGGATTGTGATCAGACACTATTGGGAAATGTGCTCCATGAGGTCTCCCAACATCATTGATATAAATCTGTTCAAGGTGATGAAATGGAAAATGATCCTTTATAGTCTAGAAATATTCATATTTGGCATGTAAATAAAAAATTAAAAATATTTAATTATCCATTCATTGTGTTTTGGGTAATCTGGTGAAAAAATCCATGATGATTTCATCCAATTTTCATGATGGAATACATATCGGTTTCATGAAACCACTAGTAAGTTGACTTCTATCCTTCCCCTATTGATAGTGTAAACATCTTGATGCATCATCAGAAATTTCACACTTCATGTTATCTAATAAGAAATTTTCCATAAATTCTTAATAAATATTTTTTATTTCATGGATTTATAGAGAATTTATAACTATGGGAATCTTCCAATAACTTCATTTTTACCTTTGGTATAGTGGGAAGACATAGAATTATCTAAAATTTATGGATTTCTTCCAAGAATATGATGTCCAACAACTTCCCATCATTCACTATTTTAATTTTATTTTGTATATTCTCATCATTAGATTGAGAACATTTAATTATTTTCAATAATGATGGTTGGGAAACCAATTAAAAAAGTAATGATGCTTCACCTTCTTTGATAAATCTCATTTCTAACCTTCCTTGATCCATGTATGTTGGATCCTTATGAACCCTCATTTTTTATAGGTCAATGATCTGTATTTCTCAATGCTTCTACCAACATATTTTCTATTACTAAATTGTAGCTTACAGAATAGGCATAATCAATGAGTAGCTCCAACCATCTCCTTTTCCTCATGTTGTGTTATTTCTATGAGAATATATATTTCATGCTATTTTGATCAATAAGTATCTCACATATTTCACCATAGAGATAATATCATTATATCTTTATAGAAAAAAAATACATTTTCTAACACAAGATCATTCATTTAAAATTTAATTTCATGAATTTTTTAGTGACATGTTTCATAGGAAATAACTATATCATTCATCATAAGGAAATAGAAAAGTACATTCATTGATGCATCACTATATATCATAAATCCATCATTTCTAGATGGTAGTGTCTAGATCGAAGCATTCAGTAATATCATATTCAATTCATTATAACATTGTTCACGTTTTCATCCGCATAAATATAACCAATTAATGAGTAACCTTAGATAATATGTTGGATTATCTAGAAAAGTTATCATGAAAATTAATATAATAACCTACTAAACCAATAAAACAACCTACACTAGATTTGTTATCTGGAGAAGTCCATTACTGGATAGCCTTTGACATCATAGGGTAAACTAAGATTCTATTATTAGAGGCAATATAATAAAGAAAATATATTTATGGAATCCAAAATTTACACTTAAAAAACATACCATATAATTCAATTCATATTAGAGTCTTTTTAATGACACGTAAGTAATACTCATGATCATAATTATTTTGAATTGGATGATAATATCATAAATATATACCATAATAAAATTATATAGGTATTTCTTGAAAACTAAATTCATTAGATCCACGTAAACTGAGGGTGTATTAGTCATCCCAAAATGAATTACTTTAAACTGATAATTCCCATACCACCTTTTAGATGTTGTCATTGGAATGTCTAACATCTTCATAAGAATATAATTTTATCCAAATTAATGGTCATTCTTTGAAAAATATTTATCTATATAATGAAAATCAAATAAATAATCAATATAATGTAGAGGATACTTGTACGGTATTGTAATATCATGGATTCCTATAAAATAAATGCACAACCTCTTGGATCCATCTTTTATCATGACAATGAGAATATGGGCTACCGATAGAGAATCATCGGGGTAGATAAATCATCTTTCACTCAATTCCTCCAGTTTTTCATCAACTCGACTAATTCCACTATGGCTATTCTATAAGGGGTATTTGAAATGGTCCATACACTAAGGATTAAATCAATAGAGATCTTAACTTCCCTCTCTAGAGGATGGGTATGTAAATCCTCTATAAATACATCAATGTATTATATCACAATATATACACCGTCAATTTGAATATTTCTTCCCTTATGCATTTATAATTTATTTTCTTCATACCCAAGAATTGAATTCGGTAGAGAAAATGGGGTGTATATATAGAAGAATTATATGTATTTATTTTTTCTCTAAAGATAATGGATTATACACCTTACTCATAAATTTTAATTTCATTCTTCTAATAATAGTTTTTTTACTTCATATTTTCAAAGAAAAATTATGCCATGTATTATGTCAAAGATTCCTATGGGTATGATGATAAAATAAATAGGTAAATAATATATATAAGTCATAACAGGGACTACCTAATACATCATTATAGAAATGAGACTTCTATTAGGGATTTGGTGTGATGGCTCCCTTGTTAAAGAGAATTGGAAATATCTAATTTTTATTGAAATATGAAATTATATAAAGGAATTTGAAGATCTATTATATAATTCATTTTCCATATTTATGTAACGGATTATAGTATCTACCACTAATTTTTTAAGATCATAAACTTCATCAGTTGTAATAACATATTATTGACCTTTCTCCATTGGCCATTTATTCGGAATGTTACCTTGATTATTTTTAGAATCATTGTGAAAATGTGTCATATCTTTGTAATTGTAGAATAGAATATTTATTGCTTCTTTAATTCCTTAGAAATCATGATATTGTTGTCATATTTATCCACATTTATAATAGAATAATTTTCCTTTTAAAAATTTTCTATGGTGTTTCTATCCATAAGGTTCACATGTTGTAAAAATCCTCTTTTTATTCATCCCTTTTTATGTATTTTCTCTACCACAATTTATTTATCTTTATTTACTTAAAATTAAATCAACTTGTAGAATTCATTCACAATATTGATTTAACATGAGACTGTATCTGCATATGACGAGATAGTTTAAGAAACCAGTGCCATTTGTTGGAATGGTTTTAAAACATCAATGACTTAATCAATCATTCTCCTTAGATTACACATATAGTTTATGGATTTCCTTGTTATCCTTGTTAAATTCTCATCATACATTGTAACATTTTCATCCAAATTTTGTTTCAAACTCATGAATTTAATCTTTATATAAATTTATATTAAAGTTCTTTGAGGAAAATAATTTTCTATGAATATTTCCATAAATTCCATCCATTCCATTTCATCTATTTCTTCCTCCTCTTCATTTTTTTAATTATTGACCACTACTGATCTGTATCTCCCAGTAGATGAAAATCTACCATGATAACATTCTCTCATTAGTTATATCCCAATGTGATAAATATATATTATATGGTCCATATCCAAAAATCTATTATGAATGGGTTTTTAGTACCATGTAATCATTGAGGATATTGTCTTATAATGAAATATATCATTCCTCCTCCATGTTATAGATAAGGAAGCTCTATATTGGTAAGAATATAATTACTAACCTTAGTCAATTTCCTTGGAATAGTTATACTATTCTCTACACATGTAAATGCTTCAAAAGTAACATTGTTATTTTTCCTAGGTAATAATATCCTACATGATATTTATGCATTAATGGGGTTTTTATTTATTATACTAAGAACCATTTCTAAATAATTGAATACAATAATTAATGATACAAATCATAATGTATAAATTTACCATAGGTAAATTGAAATTTCAACATGTATAATCTCATAATAATAAAATTGTTACTTTGATGACAAATTTACATTAAAATCATTCATAATGATTTATAACAAAAATGTGAATTATCTAAGCATATCACATTAGAGTTCAAAACTCGGTGTGTAGAAATTCTTATTTTTGTGTACATGGTTACGCCGAGTCAAGTACAAAATAACTGGTACGATTTATTAATCCTAGGTACATCATTTATAGAACCATGTACAATTGTAGTATCGATAGAGTGATACATTTTATATGAAAATCCCCATAATCAAAACCTTTTAAAAATTGAATGATGTTCATATATTCTTATCCTAAAATTCCATCTATGGGTTTTTTGTCTAATCCACATTTTCTAAATCTAGCTTCCATGTTTCCATCTAAATGTCATCTAAAACCAACATTGAGGACCCCAACCCAGGTTACTGAGAGTCAGTTCAATATATTAATACATTGGCATGATTAAAATAAATTTTTATCCTGAAGAAATGAATAATTTAGATGTTTTGGAAAACAAGATACAATCAAATGTTCCACATTATGACTTAATATGAAATACAAAACAGAAGTTTCACATAATAAAACAGTGAATACATGATTATCCCTTCAACTCATTAATTTTTTACATCTTCCCCACCTAGGTGAAAATAAAACATAAGAAATGGATGAGATAAGATTCTCAGCAATCTTAAATAATTCAATAGAAGTTATCATAAACATAAACACTTGGCACAATGAAAAACAAAAAAAATAGATTTTATTAAAAATATACATGAGCATAATATGGTAATAATTGAAGATGACTAAATATGTCCATATATAAGATCATGGTAGAATGAAAAAAAAAATTGATATTATAATAGTCGAAATATTACATGTTTTACCAATTTCTAATACCATATTTAGGTAATTCATAATCATGGGCATGTGAAACATATTGTCAGGGCCTCGGCAAAGACGTATAAAAATACTAGGTTAATGGCATGGACAAAACCTAATTATTTTATATAATGAGACCTAAAAATGAATCAAGTATCTATATAGGTCCCTAATAATCTTGTTTTTAGCACAATGAGTTCCTCATATGAATGGGTCTAAACATAAAAAACATAGAAACCTTAAATAACTTTCCCCAATTTGTTCACATATACAATTACCATTCTGAGTTGTGTGGTGAGTGATATCATGATTGCAAATCCATAGTAGAACATATCATAAACCATTTAAAAAAATATATTAGATGATAAAAAAATATTTTAATCTCAATAAGGCATAAAATTAAACATAGGTGTTGAAATAGGAAAATAATACCCTTATAAAATCTATGAGAATTGTTTTATAGAAATACACTATATCATTTAAATGAAGTGTTCATTTTGAAAAATCTACCCATAAAAATAGTAATTAACTAAATTAGTTCATACATGATAAAATTATTGGTTTCATAAAAATATTTATGGATTAAAATGGTTTATAGTGTTCCCTTCAAAATAATTATGAATTTGAGAATTTTTCTGGAATCGTGCTAGTTTTTTTAGAAGAATTGGGAATGATCTTTATAAAACATTTAACTCCAAAATTATTTATGAAGTATTAGGATTGAAAAAAATATATAGAAAATTAATACATGATTTAATAGGACCATATATGAATAATTAATAATTTTATAGGGATTAATATAGACATAGATTAGCCCAGTAGAAAATGGAGGTTCGGGTAGAAAACCTATACCTTATATCTGAATGAGTTATGAAATTGACCATAATATTCTGGACATTGAAATTAAATAGATTAATTAATTAATTAATTAATTATATAATTTTATTTTATTTATTATAATTTAATCACATTAATTTTTGTCATTTCGGATGAGTTATAATATTCAATTGTATCAATTTGGTGTGTCTAATTCCTTGGTTATCATGATGAAAATCTATTTATATGTGTATTGAAGTTCATGAGGAATCTGAATAATTACACAAACATTAATAAATAAGATAATAATTATTATAAATAAGATAAAATTTTAATATAATTAATTTATTTATCTGGTATGAGAATGAATCATTAGAAAAATCATTTAGTGACAATTGTTTATATTTTCCTAGTGGCATTATCGATCACTACAAACTAGTTTTTTTCTATTATTTATTATCATGTAGAACTTATGTTTATAGAATCATGAAATTACATATAATACATATTTAATAACATGTTGAATCACTAAAAATTGTTTCATGACCATCCTAGAAAGATTAACTGAAGAAAAATGATCGTTTTGTATGAAGGTTGTAATTTGGAACCTCCTAGAGGATGGTTTCATTTAAAAAAAAGATTCAGAGTAAGGAGAGTGATGATTTTCTGTACATTAAAATCATATAAATATAGTATATATATGATACTAGAGTTATCATTATAATTTTTACTGTTGGTCCGATGAGATTATAATAAATAAAGAAGGAACTTGAATAAAAAATAAAATAAAATGGAAGTTGACTTTATCTCTTGCATACACATCCTTTATAACCTCCTTAAAGGGATTGAATTTGGTCTATTGGCATGACCAAGAGCTCTTGGACGTGGTTTGAGGCTATATAAGTGTATTTGTTAAGAAAGTTTTCAGGATTCATGGCTTATAGAAGTGAGTTGAAGAGGGAGTGATGGGTTGTTTTTATATTGGAGGGGAGGGGTGATTTTTGAATATCAATTATTTATTTTATTATTTTATTCAATAAAACAAATAGTTTAGATTATTGTCACTAAAAAAGTTATTTGTTCATGTTAGTCCAAACCAAATTTTCTTACATCATAGATGACTCATAGAATATATAATTTAGCTTCTAATGTATTTATACCATCTTTTACTAACAAAAATTTCAAGTATTTCAGAAAAATTCCAAAAATATTATGGTAATTTTTTATGAAACGTTTAAACAAAAAATGAATAAATTTATCCAAATAATATTCTAAATATTTTAAATTTAATGTTTAAATAAAATAATTATTTATATGAAAAATATAAATTTAAATTTTAAAACTCATTTTTTAATATTATGAAAAATTAAATAAGGACTCATAAAATTATCCAAAAATCATAAGTAAAAATTCATTTTTTGGAATACAATTTATAAAATTCAATTTATTGTTATACAAATTCATTAATTTAAAACTATAACTAAATATTTATTACTCAAAAAAAATACAAATACTTATTTATAAATTTTTTATATTCTCACTATCATTTGTAAAATGGCTAAAATTTATTTATACATTAATGGAGAGTTTACGGGACATATTACTATTTATAAGGATATATTATTATTCAAAAAGGTGAGGTAACTATTCACCAAAAAATGTATGTTGTTCTATTAGGCTATAAATATCATTATGATAAAAAATGTGTTTATTCGTTTTTGGAAATTAAATACATATATATAGAAAAACTATATTTTATGACTATGTTATACGTATCTCTTTTCATATAATTTTCATTTCACATTAACTCAGTGTTTCATGCATTCTATATTTTTTTTGTAAATCCTTATGATATTACAAAGGATAATAAAACATACCTTAAAAGGGAAATCTGGAACGATAATGGTTTTCCAAATTGACATATAACTAGGATTCCACAGAGGATAACATAGGTTGAATGTGAAGATTGGACATGGAGGAAAAAAGTAAATATTTATATGGGTTGATTGAGTTCATAAATCACAAAAAATTTAATGGTAAAAGGAAATTTAACGGACTGAAAGTAATAAATATGTGATTATATAATTGTCATCTACACAATAGAAAATAATGTATTAGGACATCAAATTTCTATGATCACATTCAGAATGTTGAGTAATTCTTAATAAATTTGTATAATTAAAATTTAATTTTTAATTATTCTTTCAATAATTTCCAATATATCAATTACCTCTTGAAATGAATGTCCATAAATTAACTTTGTTGTATAAATCTGTAAAATAAACTGTTAATATATCTTATGTCCCATTAAATAATGAAAATGTTTAACTATTTGTATATTCAAATATCAACATCCATTAACATAAAAACTAACATTAATGTTTCATCATAAATATTTTCTCATTAAAAGTAAATGTTCATTAACCCGGAATATTGTCATCCAGTGGTCGGCATGAAACTCTTATCGTGTTTCAGTCATGGGTTAATGACAAACACCCTTTTTGGAATTGATTTGTTATCACCCAATATTCATGATGTAATTTTCAGAAAATATAAAATATGGGCATAGTTGAAATATGTTTATTCAATAAATAAACATTTAACATTGATATTCAATAAAATTCTATTCACAAATACTTCCTATGATGTTTAACATAATCATTTCATGAACAGATAACCTTAGAAACCTTCTCAAAGAAGAGAATACAAAACATTATATAGAGTGTCACAAAATCATTATAACATTAATTTATTTGTATAATATAATGTAGCTCTTGGTTCATAGATTCCAAACATGTGAAATCCCTCATCATTTATTCTCCATAATTACAGAAAATCATTTTTGAAAACATGCTTTATTCCTCAGTCCAATGTATATTTGATTTACATCTTTATTTCTAAAATGTTTTAATCTTCATCAGTGATAGAATATATCTCCTATAACCATGTCCTTATGTAGTTATAAGGTGATAAATATTGTAAATTTTACTTAATACTCTCTCATGTATGTTTATCCATACAATATTATCTTATCATAAATAACATTAGTAACATTTATGTTACCTTAGTCAAAATATTATACTGTAATCCAATAACATCAAAAGTACAACATAAACCATTAAATACTAAGTGAAAACAAATATAAGTAAAACAATCCTAATATATTTCATCTTTCATAAATTATGAATCCAAATACATAAATAATATTATCAATTCATAGATAATCCATTAAAAATAATTTGGCATTCCTTTTGAATTTCATTTGTAGTATCCTCACCATCAACAATGAAACAATTACTCACACAACCTAGTTTATTATCTATAGTAACATTATTATTAGTACATTAGGCTTCATAATGACTATACTCTACACACATAAAAAACATAACCATCAATGATGACATAGGGGGACAAAATTCCCCTCCATTTATTTAACTGAACTCTTCATTTTTCCATTGTTGTCATTTGATTTGGATGCTTCATTTACACATCGAAAACACATTATTTCTACTATAATTCATTCACTAAGGTGATTACATACAAATTAATGACATAATGGAAACATAATCATATTTCTTCTATGGTCTCCATTACAAAAACTCTTAGTTAACTCCTTCTTTCACTTCCTCAGTGAGTTCGATAGTAAGTCGTGGTAATAATTGTTAATCATGCTATGTGAAATCTAATTAGGCATGATCATGATATGTTTCACTAAATGGATTATCCCACATGACTGGACATATGAAAATATCCCATCACATTCAAAATTAGTAAATTTTCTTTTTGGTTCCCTCTATTGACTAAAACCAGATGAGTTGTGTGAGAATAAATTATCATAGATGAAAACCTTATATTTTTATAAAGAATTACATATAGAATGTATAAATAATAAAACCATCCATAATCTATAAAACCATAGGCTTATCCTATATTTATTTTAGATAACTTATAACTAAACCTATTGTGATGGTAGGTGAGGAGTTTAGGAATTCTAAACCAATATCCAGAGACAGTGTCAAACCATGTGTTCAAAAATACCCATTTTTATGTACTAGATTACCCTGATTCAAACACAAAATATCTTCTCAGTGTTTTTACACCTAATAAAACCTATACCATATCCACAACCACTTGTTTGATCCATACATGGAATTTTTTTAAGAAACCACTCACTAAATCCTTCACAAACATTCCATGACATTTTCCTAAACATTAAGTCATCCATATACTTATCCATATAACCATACGTAGAGATTTCATTAGAAATATATATAGGGATATCACTAGTGTTCTAATATCCTTTATTATATATGTTATCTATACCTTTTCTCCAATAGAAACTATAGTGACTATCACTTTTCAAAATATTAATATTTAATAACGTTTTTTAACTGCATAAACATTATACAAATAGAATTCCAAAGACCATAGTTGGTATAATTCTTTTGTAAACGTGGAATCATAAGAAATATTACAAAAGATAGCTACACCATCTATCACATGGTTCTTCTGGATGACCAATCTTCTAAGTCATATCAATCATAGTTCATGTCATCATAACCTGAGGGAAATAAAATATAAGAGGGGATATATCAAATGATAAATAATGGTAAAAAGAAAGACATGTGAGCATAAAAATTATCATATGTTTTGGATAATGTGATCATGAAAATTGGTGATGAAACCCTATATATAAAATATCATAAAAGTGATCCGGGCATAATGATAATAAATTTGTAAGACATGAATTAAGATTAAATGGAGAGCATAATCTATGATGTCATAACGTAAAACATAGAATTATTTCAAACACATAATCCTATAATTATTTATACAATAGTGAAGTAATCACTACCAAGACCGTCATAGTAATATGGTTTTGCACCCCAACCGAACATAATAGCCATGGTTCTCTCCCAAGACCATCATTGTTCAATTATTTTATTCTTCAAACCATATTAGTAGTCATGGTTCAGTCACATGTCCATATTTTTAATCAAGGATCACTCCCAATATCATCTTAGTTTATCTGATGAAATATACGTGTTTTACCCAATGTACCCATCAAATAACACAATCATAGTTACATGTTCCACTAGATAATAATTAATCATATTGTAACCCATGAAATGAAATGGGTATCATGAACATGTTGACATATCATAACATATGGAAAGAGAAAAGTTTCATAATCATTTCATCATAATAATAATCCATGAGAGAGTAACGGATTTCAAATACATATAACCTATGAAAGAGAAATGGTTTTCAAAAAGACCTTGACATTATGTGTAACCCATTGATAGACCAGATATGAATGAAAAATATATATTGACAAGAGTAACATAAATAGATAGAATTTTAGGAGGAATATAATTTTGAAATATCTTTTGAAATAACATTTCATGAGGAAAATATTCATTCTTGTTTGAAAAAGGATTTTTAATACATAGAACCATATAAAATATTTTTCTTATAAAATACCTTGAAAACTTATAATAAATGAATGAAATAATTTTAAAAACATTTTACCAAAAATAATCATAATGTAAGAGTAATTTTTTTTTAAAAACATTTTTTTAAAACATTGAAAACATATAAAAATATTTTGAAAACCTTATGATAACTATTGTACATGAAAAATTATAAAAGAATAGTGAATATATTTTGAAAAAAAATTCTCATAAAAAATATAAAATAATATTATAAAAATCAATACCATTTTATTTGAATATATATTTTAAAAAATATTTTCATAATGGTTAACATTTTAATAATTAAATGTGATTTTTTATGAAATGACTTTTGGAAAATCCTTATATGTCATATAAGTTCAAAAGAATTTTTTTTAAAATGGAAAAAAGGTTAGGAAAATGCCTTGTTCGGATAGAGAAAAATAATATTAATTTTTAGAGATTCGTAAATTATAAATGGTGAAACTTCTGTTAATATAGTATAGGATAATTTTATAATATTTTTGGGAAACCTTTTTAGAAAACATATATTTCTGACCAATGATAAGATAAAGCTGGTCTTCATTAAAAAAATCTTCTTAAACAGATTATGTACCGAAGTATAGAACATGTTACCAATAAATGTCTATATCATGAAATATTAGGGGAGAAGAGAATACATGAGTGTTTTTAAGATATGGATCATATGATTTAATCAAATTATTAAAAACATTTATAATATCAAAAAGAGATGATATAGTCTCAATAAACTCTTTTCACATGGTAACCTGGGATCATACTCACCATATATAAAAATTAAATTTAAAAAAACATTAAATTTAATTATATAAAGATATTCCTGATATAACGTGTATAATTTATGTATATAAACATTGAAAAAGATTTTAGGTGTATAACAAAACATGGGCCTCGAATAAGGAAAGTTGAGAGAAAACATCATTTCGATTTGGTAACTTTTTAATCTTAAATCCACATAAAAATCACAATAAGATAGAAATTTTAACACCCAAAAATTTAATTTTATGATACATATAATACAATAATTTTTTGTATATACACCGCTCAAAAAGAGTGGGTGGTGAACATAACATTTATCTTACAGAAATTAAAAGTGAGATGAAATACCTTACCTTTTCATGAGTCTCTTCATACTCATACATGAATTCAATATAATAAATATAATTTTATTGTACATATTATATAGAAAAATATCCATATAAATAATACCATATATGGATTTATTAGGACATTTTATTACCTGTTTATTATTATCAGGTGTTAATGATTCACTTCGGGTAAAATTCACTGTGTTCTTTTCATGTGTTTTAATTTCTTATATATTTAGTCCTTATAAATATTTTATATTTGAAGTATTAAAACCATGATATAAATATCCTTTAAAATAGTATATATTTATAATAATAAAAATATATAGGAGTACGAAATATAAAAGGACGTTCAGGGAGATGGTAACTTGTACGTACGCAAGAACGTTGTTTCCGTCATTATTATCATACATAATAAATGTTGGTAACTTATATATATATATATATATAATTAGTCTAGTGTCATTAAAATAGGAAATATACTTCATAATTTCACTACAACAATCATTAATACATTCCATGTGGTGTGAGAATGAACCACATCACTTTGAGGGGGTGATAGTCAATAATTTCTCAAACCAGATTATCGTATTAACAACAAATGGAAAGTAAATATTCAATTTTTTAACTGTAATAATATTGAGTAAATAAATAATAAAAACAATATATGGTGTGTATAAACCATGTTTTTATCATAATTTTCCACCATTAGTTGTGGTAAATGTATAATGAACAATTGTTATTTCGGGAGGCATCAATTAGACATACACGAAAACAATATGTTCATTATACATTAGATGGATCTGTGTGTATGTTTATTTCTAAACCATAGAATAGAAAAATCCTAGTATATTTTGGATAATTATGTTTTTCACACTATAATTATATAAATATAGTGAAGGGGATAATAATTATCATAATTGAATGGAGCTTGGGAGAATATGTTATCTCTTAATTGGCTAACTCTTTTGGGTTTATGTCAAAAGGCTTCCTTGAGAAGTTCTCTTACTTAAATTATGCTTCATGGTTGAATTTAGGATTGTTATATGGATACTTGTTTTTGATAATAAACGATCATTAAATGTTTTAATGGATTGTGCAATGGGTTGATGTGGTGGCCTTCCATCTGGAAGGAAAAGGGATCACATAAAATTTTTAGAAATAATATAGGTTTTCTCATGATCTTACCTAAAAATAGTCATACCAAACCAAATAAAACTCAATAATGGAAGGTTTTATGGAATTAATGTGGAAATATAATTTTTTTTTAAATGGTTCTATGCATTTTTTGGGAAATATAATTATGGTTTATTAATTTATTGAATTGATTTTTCTTTTAACTAAAGTAGTTAATTTTAATAACCATCACTAGTATTTTTTTCAATAAACATTTTGAACTTTTTATAAAAAAAATTATAATGATTTCTAAATATGGAATAAAATTTTTCAAATTATAATCACATAAGTGGAATGAATTAATTTAAAATTAATACAGCTTATAGGATGACACGTTATGTTTATAAAGTTAAAACGTCAAAAGGATTCCTAGGTTTTGATATCCAATTTCAATTTAAAATTAGTTCCTATGAACTAAATTGCGTTAATTTTTACAAATATTACCTAAAATTATTACTCCTATTTAAAATATAATTTCCCTTTATAAATTAATTAGATGAAAGATTATTTTTTATTTAAAATCCAGTATTGATATCTTTTTTATTAAATAATTAAACCATATATACATATTCATAAAATTTATCATAACCTACTTTATATATTCCTATAATTTTTATTAATTTTAACTAATTAAATAAATGAAAATTCCTAAATTTGATTCAGAATGGGTTATCCATTAAAATATTATAAAATATGCTATAATAAAAATATTGTTTTCTTAAGCATAAATTTGGTTTCCTTCTTATCTTTCAACAATAAAATATATTGGAAAAATATGTGTAATATTTTATTTAATATTTTACATTATTATTCAATTAATATCACTTACCAGTTTTAAATAGTTTCGTTTTTACTTAGTTAATAATGCTTTTTGACTATTACAATATTTTTTATATTCAGTTTGTTTTCATATTCATTATTTGGTTACCAATGAATTATGTTATATTTATATACACCACATATTTTAATAATTTATATAATAATATTAATATTCAAAAACATATTTTCTATAGAATATTCAATTTTAATAATAATTTTTATAATTTATTATAGTTAGGTTACACTTCAACATGTGTGTTACGCAAACCATCGAGGAACGTCAGTGTTGCATGTAATGTATTCTAGCCTTTTTTTCTAGGTAATGTATTCCATTCTGGGGTTAAATGTAATCTATTCAAAGACACCACTATGTTAATAAAATAATTACATATAGAAAATAAATTTTCAGTGTTTCATGAAGTAAAAAAATATCAAAATAATAAATTAATTTGAAAAAAAATTCACCAAAAACTTGGGGATTCAAATCTATAAGGATTCATTCATTATATGTTTACACCTAGATATGGCCTTAGATAAGTGTATCCAAATCCAATTTTTCCACACATAGAAAATATAATGAATAAATTTTTCTGGCCAAATGCCTGAGTATTGGGGAACATTAATGTGGTAGATGATCTTCAGGAAGAGGTAGATGCAGGTCCACAACAATGAGACGTACCATATTTTTTCATGTTTAGTAGTTATTAATTATTTTGAAACTATTAATTCACACTAATTTATATCATTCCATATTATTTATATTATTAACCATTAAATGAAGTTCATAACCGTTGTTTCATATTTATAGTTACTTCTGGGTTAGAGGAATGGGTAGGGGATTCAGTGTCATTCTTTTGAACTATCAATTGTTGATATGGAGTTAGTATGGGATTTTATTATTCTTGTTATGAATATATTTCACATAATTATCAACAAGGATTGGTATTATTCTCTTTATATTGAGGTTAAGTGTTCACATTGATTTGTATCATTTTATATAGCTGAATGATGCTAAAAACTATTTCATGGAGAGAGGGATCCATTATCAAGTCATACAAAACCTCCCCCATAGATCAAATGTTTCATTATCAATTGTATTAGTTTTGAATAATTAAAACTCTTATTTTTTTATCTTCACACAATTTTTCAAACATTCATGACATTTCCCTATATCATTTATTCGAGCGTCCTTGGCAGAGGCTGGTGGTTCAACGTACATCATTTATATGTATAAAATCATTTCATATATAAACAATTGAGATAAAAGAAATCAATATTTAGTTAGTGTACTAGATGATAATGGTATTTGTTTTATCTATTTTTTCATCTTTCGAATACCCATTTCCCTTTTACATATTGGAAGAAAATTTACTCCACTTTTATTTAAATTTAATGAAGTTGAAACAAGTAATAGTTAATAAAATTATACTTTACTTCCTGTTGATTATGTTTTTGACCACAAGACATTGGCAATGATGTATTGTAAAATAGATCTTCGATTGTGTTGGAATAATCGTAGGGGTTGGGAGTTTGATATACCGAAAAAGTATTTCATGATCATCTATGAACAATATAAATATCAGATGATGCTATTTTTTTTCTGACAGTCATAAAAATTTTAGGGCATTGATGAATCTAATATTTCGTCAACATGGAAAATAAATTTTTATAGTATTAATGTATGGAATTTTTTTACTCTAAATTCAATCACCAGTAGATGCACAATTTTAGTTTTCATCTAGAAATATAGGGGATTCTTTGTTTATATTGAAATATATTGAAATAAAATTTATCCATAAAATATGTTATAATCGTGTGGAATATTATTTTTGAGGATATATTATCAGTTGATCATGATATGGTAAAGGCTAATTTTCCTAGGAAGAACCACATAATGTATTTTAGATTCATATCATCATTGGTATAACTAGAAACTATCAACATTTCACTATGAATTTATGTAAGATTGAATCACCTTTTTCTACTCATAATAGAAATGTGTTGAAAATTACATGAGATAAAAATTTCAGTTTTCCTTGAATGAGATGAAACTGGTTATGACACCATCTCATATTCTTATATTACTAGATCATAGTATGGGGTATATGGTTTTTCTTTGATTCTTCTGGATATTTTTTCGGACTTTTTTTCATATAGGATGATCATGTGGTTGCATTAAACTATCCTCAACTTCAAAAACATGATAAGAAATACCCCACTCATGATTTAGAGTTTCCTCAACATTTCATGCACATTGGTTTATGTAAAAAAATATTTCTATTTGGGGGTCCATTGTCTTTTATAACATATGATTCAGAGTTATATATTTTCTTAGAAAGACATGAATCTTAGATAGGGGCGTTGGGTGTTCTACCATTAGATTTCTGGGATTAATATCACCCATACACCGGGTATATGAAATGTTTTCATAGAAACCCTCATTATGAAGGTATCATCATAGGATATTTCAAAATCAAAGGATGATTAAAACATTAAGGGAAATTAGGATTGTTTTGGAATGGCTCTGACTAGTAATCAGTAATCCTCATCATTCAATCAGTTTGTTATAAATAGACAGTAGTATAATGAAGTGTTTATTGAAATTATATAAACCTTATATAGTGGGAATATTGTTTCTTGTTTTTCTCTTTCTAAAAATAGTATTCTATGTATTTTGGGATCATTTTCTATCCAAATATATATACTGAGATTGGATTTGTTTTATTATGATGTATCATCATGGGATACTGATTTAACAACTACAATGATTTATTATAAATTAAGAGAATGATTCTTATATCTAGGTATGAAGCATACCATTTCTGATTATACTTCAAACTACAAAACATTCAAATAGAAAAATGAATAGAATTTGAAACCCTCGATTTTTCTTCATTCTAGATATGTCTATGAGATTTTAGGATATTCATCAATATCCAGTTACATGCCAAAATTGGTAAAAATTACTAATTGATCATCTATATCATCCATTAGAGTTTAATGTAGGGTATATTGTTTACTTGAATTTTTTCCACATTTTGGTCACCATTATCAAGAAAAAAATTAATGATGTCTCTTTTATATGTTATACCATTTGAATTAAATGAGGGTCTCTAGTAGGTTTCTTTGTTGGTTGGAATTGTTTGATTTTTTTGGGCATTCATAATGTTTTCCACACATCCCAATTTTGGAAGTAAAATCCTGATACCTCCCTCATTCTTTTAAAGAAGATTATGATTTATTTTCTCAATTTTTCAAATGTTTAAAATTTGGTAAATATCATTTAATATCAATTGAAATTCTTGTGTTAAAATTTTATTCTATTTTCTAATGTGTTATGGGGAATAATTTCATATTCTCATGAGACTTGGGAGAATGATTCATTGATGGTGGAGTAGTGGAATATCATTTTTATAAGAAATAATTATACCACAATACATCTCACGGATGGAATGTCTTATGTTGTAGAGTTTTCACCTTATTTCTAACCATATTTTAGGTTCTTTCCTCATGGTTCATTGTTTTCTTCATTAATTGGGTACATCATGAGACTCCAGAGGACTAAGAAAATTTATTGAAAAAATGACCTCATTTTTATGGATTTTTTATTAATTAAAGGATTTATGTTATAAATGTGTTAGGGTATTTTCAGGGTTCCCCCGACCTTTCGATAACACCTTAGTTGGTTTGAGATTTTTGTATGGAATTTTGTGTTTTTTGTATGTTTGATAAATACACATCGATTATTAGGAATACATGACATGTAATATTTAAAATGATGATTCCTTGAACCTGGAACATGGAGTGTAGTGATTTTACACTTTGTAATGGGTACACACAATTAAATGTTAAATTATCGATATTTCATAAAAATGTTTTTGGGAATTTAGCTTATATAGACACAGTGGGTTGCCAAATGTGTAAATAGGTCACATTCCATGTGATTGTTATGAGGAGGGATTTTAGGGGGAAACATCAGTTGATTGTTCTTTTATCATTTTAAAGATCTCTCCCCTATAGACCTATATCTCTATTCTAGTAATTTTGGGAAAAACTATTTGATCCAAATTGATTAGTTTGGTTATTTGTCACCAATAATGTTGTATTTATTATCTTTGGGGGAGTCATCCTTTCAATTTATCTATTTTATTGATCATGGTATGAAAATTTCATTAATGTATCAGAATAATTGAACCACAATTATTTTTCAATCTTGATTCTTTCTAGCTCTAATATTCAATATTGATCTGGGGTCATTACCTTTGTTGGTTGTGGTGCATTGGGTGTTTTTTCTGTATGTATTTGTTTTTTCATATTCGCATTCAATCCTTTTAATAATATTATTAATTCTGAGCTATGTAGATTAACTATATTGACTCCATTTTAACAATTGGTTTATTATTTGTGGTATATTTTGTTGTGTCCATGTTTGTCTTGTGTTTTGGGTTAGGATGTTCAATATCAACTTTTTTAGTTAATTTATTTTCTTTCATTTTGACAAATGGTATTATTCATTGGAATATAATTATATTTTTAATTTTTTATTATGTCTATCTATTTTTCATTAGATATGGTTTTCACTTATTTTTGGTAAATGAAATTTTTTTTAGAATCATTACAAAATATTTTTGTGAAATGGTTTTAAAATAGTAAAAATTTAAACTTTTTTTAGGAATTTTTTTTCAAATATTTAGAGTATGGGGAGACATTGATACTGAATTGGAAGGTATTAAAATATATCTAGTCCATTATTCATATGTCTTCTTATGTTTCTTTGTAATAAACTTTAGACATTTTATTCTAGGTAATTACTAGACCTATCAAGGGAAGTATCATTATATGGTGTTCTACTAATCTATATAATTGATTTATACTTATATTGTATTTTAGAGTATACAATTTTACATGTTAGTTGCGAGTTTCTATGATATCATCAACTAGTGTGATCCATGATGTGATGTTACTTGTGATCCCCCTTTTGTCTTGTAAATTTTTATACTACTTAGATTGGTTGTATATGATATTTGGTGAATTATTTATCTTTAAATGATATATCTAATAAGGTTTTGAATATGAAATCCTTTAATAAAAATTCACCTATATTTTAATGAAATGCAGAAAAATGGTAAATTATACTTCTTTTGTCATTATTTTTATATAAAAATTTTTAAAACTCATATCATTTATTTTTCATTGAATATGAGCTTGATTAGATTATTTTTCATATACATGATATTGGAAACTGGGGTGAGATAGTATTAAGGCTGTTTGTTGACACCAAGTGGGCCCCTATAATAGCGAATTGGCCGAGATATTCCATTTAATTTAGGGAAAATCATAGTGTTGTGTTTAGGTAGCTTTATTTTCTAGCAACATGGGTATCTTATTTTGAGATAGTGGGAGTTTTCCAATATTATCACATCGATCTCTTGGAGTAGTTATTTTATTTTTTCATCCATTGTATTGGGAATTTCTACTTTAAAATTGTTCCCTATATTTTTTGGTTTTTCATTTTGAATATTTATCTATTTTGGAATATATTTTTATTTTCAAAATTCACTCTATGATATGTTAATATATGTCATGGTATTGTTTTAGGATAAGAAAATTCATTATCTCTGATTGTTGTTTGATGATCAGGCACTAGTATCCATTCCATGATGATCTGGAATTATCTTTAGGTTTTTCTTAGATCAGGTATGGTACCAATTTTTGAGGTTATTTGGATCGATTCAATTAAAAATAATATGGTATGATGTAAAAACAGTACAATGCATTATTTTTAAGCCACATTACATGATCCTTAAAATTTATTTAGATAAAATTAATGAAACTATAAAATATGCACTATATAGATTCAGTAAAAGGATGATGATGAAGATGATATGTTTTATTTATTTACTAAAAAAGGCTGAATCCCCATACAATCTAGATTAATTCAAGGGATATAATATAGATAATTTTGAAGTCATCAACACAAAATAAATCCACACATCCAGGGGTAAAGTGATCAAATAATAGAAAAAAGTGAGTCAAAGATTTTATTTGTGAATAAATTAGGTGACTAATAATGACTTTCAATGTAGGTGACACCTGCAAAATTCGAAAGGGAATCAAAGATTTTATTAGAGGATAAATTAGTTATAACTATTTTAAATTTCAGTTATGTTTTGAAATAATAATTTGTTTTTTTGTTTTTTTATACATATGTGTATTCCAAATGATATTTTTGGTTATTTTCAATCTATGGACTCTGACTCCATTGGATCTTTGAGAATTCGACTATTGAAATCATTTAATAGATTCTTATTGTTCCTTCTCATTTTTCTTTCTATTATTTTTCTAGAGTGTATCAATTTACCATTATAAATTTACCCTAATCAATTTGGATGGTTTTTAGTTTATAATGATATCTTGTTTTTTGATGGAGAAATAGAATAGAGAGGTCAAATATGATGTATTATCTTTTGTCCATTTTGAAAATCATCTTAATTCATTGTAGGTGGATTCTCTATCATTTTACAGCAATATAACATGATTGATTTATCTTCTAAAATGAGTTTTCATAGAATTTATATTTTTTCATAGTTTTATTCAATGAATAAAATAATTTTTGGTTGTGTTTTTTGAAATAGTGGTAAATTTTATAGACTTTAGAAAAACCCCATTACTTATACTTTTAACATGACTAAATTTTTATGATGCATAAAATTGGTTTCAGGAAATGACTTCAAATTATTTATTTTTTTCTATAAAATATTATAGAATGATGATTGAATAGAATTGATTGAATGTGTCTAAAGTGGGATGATTTGGATGATGGTTTTAGTAAACTATTTAGAGTCGTTATTGTAATGAAGTGTAATTGTTAATGGTAGTCGCATGTTTTAGTGTATATATCGATATATGATTAATGTTGTGTGGGTATGTGGAAATTGGATGGAATTTGTCATGTATGATTGTATTTATGTGATCTTATTTATGGTATCATCATTTTAGTTTTATCAAAGGATTACATAAATGGTTATACTATTTTCCAAATATTTTTGATAATATTTTGTAACATGTTTTAATCCTAGTGGGATTTTCTAGTAAGTCATTTGGGAATCCCTGATGAATTTATTCTCAGTCATTACATTGGAAATTTGTTACATTTTCTTCAATCCTATAACAAGACATGTGGGATAAAAATATATATTATTTCCTTGGTAATGCATCTTTCTACCATGGTTATGGATTGTGGTGTTAGATCATGGAGTTGGTAGGCATGATTCTTGGGTTGATTCTACGTAGGAATCATTGATCCTTGTTTCTCTTTGGTTTTCTAATCTTATTTACCACTTTTCATCACCATAATAATATATTTCATCTTTAGTTATATATTTTATTATTATCACTATTATTCATGATGATATAGTGTATAGATGTTATATTTTTTTCTGGTGTCACAGTATTTTATAAAAAAACCTTCACAAAATATCGTCTACACTAATATCATTAATTTTTGGATGTTGGATTCTTTGAGATATCACTTAAGGATTATGACACCCTATATCTTCTCATATCAAATATATGGTGAGGTATTATACAATTGGTATCATCGATAGGACTTCTTATATCTCTATTAAAATCGTAACAAAGAGATATTAATGTCATAATTTTATATATATATCTTAAAAATACATATCTTTCCCATTTTCTAGACTAATAGATATTAGGGTTTCAGAGTAAAAAAATTTCCAATTCATTTCTATGTGTATTTTATTTTCATTATCCTGAGGTAATCTAATGGTTGTTCCATTTCAAGAATTGATAGTGATAATTCTCACATTGATTTCATTGTTCATCTATAGTTAGATGATATTTAAAAAAATTTAAAATTTTTTATTTTTTACGGAATTTAAAAATAATCTTGATAATAGTGATTAGGTATTTCTCTAATATTTCAGTTGTATGAGTGTGTGAACTATGTTATGTTTTGTTCTTGATTTATATAATTGAACTACATAAATTTTGTATAAATCGACAAGAATATGATGTAGAGATTTTGTTATCAAAAAATCCATAGGTGAACCAATAACATTTATAGATCGTCATATTTTATTTTTAGGACATTGAAAAGGGAAATATAAATGATGAACCCATGAGAGTGGATCATTCAATATACATTCGAAAACTAAATTTACCTTTTTATTGGTGATTCTGAACATCAAATATCTAATGTGTGGCTCAACTGAATGAATAGAATTTATGATTTTATATTTCCCCCAACAAAGATAATGTTTATGTTGGAAATTTAAATGTCATAGGATCTATCAGTATTGGGGTTTGATTTAGATACCTATTCTAAATATGAAAAATTAATGATGTAGGAAAAGTTTTAGGAAATCTTCTAAAAAATTATATAACATCATATTTATTTTCGAATCGACAGCCTACTTTTTTAGAATGAATAATGATACTATAATGTAGATAGAATATGTTAAAAGGTTTTATTACATAGTTACCTTTGTTTTAGATATATAAACTAATGCATAATTGAAGGAATTAGTCTATGAATTTGGACTATGATTAGAGTCATTCTCTATGATTGGAAATTGTTTTTATCATATACTGTAGGGAAATGATGAATATAATGATTATAGTTTAAAGAGATATTTTTTTGGAAACACATAAAGAGTATGTAATTTTGTCATGTCCAGAACTCATGGTATCTAAAATGATTGTAATAAGATAATGATGGATACATATATCTTAGGTGGTGGAGTATCACAGAATCAAACCATGGGATCAGTGAACTTCACTCCATGACCATATAAAATACTGGTTATTTCAAATGTTTATATATATCCCATAGTAAGTGAAATTTTATAGAACTACCTTAATCTCTAAACAAAGAAAAATAGATTTTCCATCATCATCATTATTGTTATGCAACACAAATATTTGGGGAAGAATATTAAAATCATTTTTATCAATCATCATATTTTTCTATGAGATGATTTATTAAAAATAAATATCCCTATTATAACCCAAAAATTTATGGCCATTATATTAATTCAGTGAATAATAATTTTATTCAATCTCAGTAAGGATGTCATGATTAGGGAGGAGTGGGTAAATAACATTATGTTGCAGACTAGTTGATTATAGATGATCAATCTGGTCTATCAATGGTGAAAATTATGATCGTATTTAATTCACTAATTCTGAATGTTTTTGTAGAATGGGTGTCTCCAAGTATTTTATTAATGTTATTTTTCTTTATCATATGGTATTACATATGTAGATAATTTATTCTACTTAGAAATATAAAAAATCATATAAAATAAGAGTGTTAATCCTTTATGTGTGTAATATATTCTCATAAAATAAATGATGATGATATTTATGGTATTTATCATAATATGATATAGATATTAATGAAATCATTATGGGATTGGTTTGGTTGAAAATTTTCATGTCCCACAATGGTTTCAATAGTAGGTAGATTAGTTCAACATCAACTAATGTATGTACATATCACATTAAAGTAGAATCTGATGTGAATATCAGCATAAAAAAACATTAGTACTAATAATAGGGACTGTAAATTATTATTTTTAATTGGATAATTTAAAATTTTATGATTAAATGAAATGTGGAGTATTTTTGTCTATCTTTGACCAATTTCCTAATGCACTTCCACACAATTTTTGTAGGGTTTTACCAAAAAGATATGTGTAGTTTATGATTTATCTCTTATCAAGGACCCATACTTTATCGCTAATTTATTATAATATGTCACTGGTAGAATTGGTGGAATTAAATATTTTACTAGAGGGTTTGGAAGGAAAATGGTACATTCTACTAAGAACATCCTTATGGGTCATTCATGTGCTTTTTATGGTGTAGGTGGATGAATATAGTATTCATTGTTTATATTATCAAATAATAATCCTTAGAATGATAATCAATAAATATCCACCACCAAGAATTTATTATCTACTTGATTAACTGAGGGGATAATCCTGGTTATCAATATTTAATTTACAATCTAGTTATCACAAAAATTTAGTTCAGAGTTAGTAAATTCTTATAACATTTTTTATGCCTTTATAGTGACCAAAAATATTTAGTAATTCCATTTTTTCTAATAATTGAACTATTGGTTATTATGTAATTGATAAATCAGACAACTAAGAGAGACATTGATTATAATTTTGATTTTCTCAATGATAATATTATATTGTATTATAGGACTATGTCCAGTCATGTTAAACACAAGGGTATTATGTTTGGTATCATTTTGGAACATTGTAGATATGATAATAATTCAACCTGTGACATTTGGACACAATATTTACATCTTATTAGGAATTTCATTTCTCAAAGTTAATTTTTTAGAGATTTTGAAAAGATATATAATGTTATCTCATAGAAAACTAAAAATAATTTCTCTGAGATATTCTTTTTTCTAGGCTCAACTACATAAAACTAATATTTTATTCATTACATTCCATTTAATTCCCCACCAATGTCTAGTTTTACATGAATATCCATTCCATTAATATAGATTTATGATGCTAAAAATCATTCATAATATTAGATTTCAACATAACTTTTCATATAAGTTGACACTGCAAATTAAATGACATGGATATGTGTTTTACTATGATTGATCTGGATCTAGAATGTGTTTTTTTCTCAAATAGTGAGACCGTGTGGTGTCAAATTGTTAATGATATTATGGGTACATGAGAAAAAAATACCCAAAATATGAATTGTAATTATCAATTGTGTGTCATGATTTAATGAAATTGATTCATTATCATTTTATTGTGAAACTTATGGTGTTCACATATTTTATGATATTTGAACACATTTTCTCACAATGTTATTTAATCTAAGTAACCACATTTGGGTGGAATATTCTATTAATAATTCATTTAGTATTGGTGTATAAATACAATAATTATAAAATAATTGA
The DNA here is from genome assembly GCA_963277665.1 of Viscum album. NCBI lineage: Eukaryota > Viridiplantae > Streptophyta > Magnoliopsida > Santalales > Viscaceae > Viscum > Viscum album. The sequence goes on from OY728136.1 coordinate 1,066,961,213, forward strand.
TGATGAACATATTATAAAACTCCATAATTTGTTTTTTAAAGAGGATATTGATCATTTTCATCTTATGTCAGTTATAATTGATATTCATATAGATTGGTCTAGGAATATTGATTTTTAATTTTCATATTGAGTTTCAATTGTTCATATTTTTTTGGGTAGGTCAATGATCCTAAAAAATCATATCATATTTTTTTACAAATTGGATAAAACTCCATATTGGGGAGACAATTATGTTATTGAAGATAGATGGGATATTCATGCTATATTTTTAGATTAGATTTTTGTTCATGTAACCTACGATGTATAACTCTTTTCTATATAACAACATTTGTGATGGTCAGTTCATATTGGATTCTAGGATATTTTAAAAGGACTACGATCACATTTTCTGATAGATGATGTGAATAAGGGTGTATAAATCATTGTTTTGAGATACCTCAACTGTTATCAGATCAAGAAAATGAACCAATGACCCGCAAGTTTGTTAAATTCTTCATTGATTCCTGTGCGGGATATGGTATTAAATAGCTATGGATATTTTCATATGGCTAAAATGAATATTTTTTACTACAAATTCTATATGAGTGTTTGTGTATTATACAATGATGACATATCACATAACTCCTATTATTTAATTTAATTTAGTTGAATACTATTGCAAAATATTCACATCATTAAATATTAAATAATTTGGAATAATAGTTTCTAAAGTGTCTGGACATGACCCTATGATTAGAGATTGGTTTTGGAAATCATTACAACAAGAATTCCGAACAATATGGAAAATGATCACAAATTATCATTATAAAACCAATGAATAATCCAAAATGGATTATCCAGAGATTGTAAGAAATACTAATAGATTTTGTGATAGATTTTGGAGGTTCACGGTATGGGTATTTACCATCAATTATGTTCTCAGCCAATAAAAATTATCAAGGACTAAAATGAATTGGATTCTTTTGAAACATCGTCTTATCATCATTATTGTTATCTAATTTGTTGGTTTGAAACTTATAAGAATTAATTTATCAGACCTAGCCATATTCATGGGATAAAATAGAACATTAAAATGATCCAAAACATATTAGATATTCATTAGAGTCAGCATAAATCATATATGGATAGTTGATGAAAACTATTATCATTTGAGTTGGATGATCAGGTTTTTAGAAGATCACTAAGTCCATATAATCGTCATTTTGGTAAGAAGGATAATGTTTTCTACGATATAATAGCCTATTTGAGATACTTTAGTTAGTGGGGGTATTGTTTATCAGTTTTCCATACCACTATATATTACATCAATGCATAATGTGTTTCAGGTATCATAGTTGATGAAGTATGGGATGAATCCTGGAGATGTTATTCTATTGGACCATATTGATATTTAAGGGTGTATTATGTTGATTAATGTGATGTTGTGAATTTTTTATAAGTAAAAAATGATAATTCATAGTAAAAGAATTTTTTGTGGTTTATGACATTTTGTTCAAATATAGGACGATATATTTGAGCTTAATGATAGAAATTATGATAAATAGAAGAAGAAATTATAGAAAAACATTGATTTTTTCACTTACCAATGATGTAATGAGAAATATCGTAGATAATATAGCCACCACATGTTCCATATTTTAAGTTACAAAAGTTATATTTGTGTTTATTTATGTTTAGAGTTATTGAGTTTTCCTAACAGAGGTGTCTGGAGGTGTAAAATGGATATTACACAATTAGAAATCCATTTAGAAATATTAAAATCCAAAATGGACGTTTTACAACATTAATATGTCTTATGAATATTTTTTGAGTTATCGTGAATCTTTTCCCCAACTTATAGATATGGTTTGAATTTCATTCATGACATGAAATATGTTTTTATAGAAAAATAAGATGACGAATCATAAATTTTGGTGTAAAATACCATTATAGAATTCAAAACATAAATATTATATTCATGTTGGGAATTTTTCATGTCCTGCAAGTTTTAATTCCCCTTTCATAACAAAATAATAATTTGGTTCTTATATTTTCCTCCTAAATTACATGGGCTCTATAGATAATTTCTAGTGATCTTTGACATTTGATATCGGATTCCAATTGATCATCTAGGATTAAATTGTAGAAATCAAAAGTTTAAATCACATTATTTTTTCTCATTGTTGATATCCTCAGTTTTCATGACTAAAAACATAGTCATGTATAGGAATAAAAATACATATGTGTATGGTATTGTGTCTATGAGGACAAATTGAGGATTTATATAGGAATGTATGTAAGTGTTTAGATATATGGTTTCATCTTAAATATTTTATTTCCATCCAATAATTTGTGGTAGGTGGCTTCTATCCCACTCTACTACTCTATGAACTAATTTGTTAGTTCTCATAAATGTATTTTCTTGGATTTTTAATGGTTTGATTGCATGATTTTATATATAATACTTTTTTCATGTGTATTAGAGATAGTTTAAAATTATAGAGTATTTGTAAAAACCTAATTATATATAATTTTAATTGGATACAATGGTTTTGATTAACATAAATTATTTGATAAAATTCATTAAAAATAATAATTTTTTATGTGAAATTTTTTGTAATGTAGATTAGAATAATTAGGTTATTGTGTGTTCAATGTGGATAGGTGTGGTTGGTAGTCCCAAAATCAAGGATGGATTAGTTTTTTTCATGTATTATCTCTGTAAATGGTGATAACATGTTTGAGTGTGAATTAGTGTGAATGTGGATGTGTGTGTATTGGAAAATTGTGATGATTATTCAATGTATGATTTTATTTTAATGTCATTATTTATGGTATTATCATTTTTTTTCTCTTGTGTATTTAAATAAACTGTTGAACTATTATCTAAATTTTTTATATAAATGTTTCTAATAAGTTTATGTCATAGCGGTTTGTGTTGGGATGTCTCTCGGTAATTCCTACTGGTCTTATTCTCACACACTACTTGGTAACGTTATTGAATTTTAATATGTGATATTAGAATTAAATGAACTGGTAAATGAATCATAATCCTCTAGTGGGAAATCATGGTAATTTGGTAATGGAAAGTGGTGTTGGTGTTTGGATCTGGTTTGGGTTATTCTATACATAATGTGACATTGGCACCTCTAAGTATTGTAGTCTTTGAATTTTTCAATTTATATCCCATGTTCGATAATCACACTAATAATTTTGTACATTGGTTTGATATTTGTTTTGTATTTTTATGCATATTTTAGTTTTTTGGATGTTATATTTGTTCAATATAGTTCCTTTATATTTTTATGGAATGTTATCCCTAAATGAACTTCTATATATTTGAGAGTAAAATCTAGTCTTTGGTGTCTTGTGGTTGTCACCTATGGTTACTGGAACTCTATCAATTCTAGAGATGATGAGTTGGGAATGTATATTCCACCTCTTGAGGATGAATTGGGGGAAGTGTCTCATCACCATGAAACTCTTAATATCTGAGGTGACTGAATACATTATGGAATCAAATCTATGCATACCAAACAAGGTACTTACATGTGAAGGATATTATGGATTGCATATAGAGACTCACTATCCAACCATCTAATCCACCATTATATTCTCTCTTCTTGACTTCCACCACGGATGTAGGAGAGAGACAATACCTATATTGATACATTGAGATAATAGTGGGAAATCTACTAAACCGAAGATAGATTCTACCCAACCTAGTCATTATCATCCAAAAATTTTCTCATCATATAGGTATATGGACATGATGATGAACCCCATACAATAGGACAATATGACATTCAAGGGACGATTAGACCATGTAATTCTACATTCACCAAATATTTATTAGTAGAATAAGTGATCATCTCTGAAACCACCTAGCATATCATCAAAAACTGATTATAGACTCGGGTGATCAGGAAAAAATCATACCTCTAGATAATGAGTTGAAGGAAGATTTCTGGGAGATCTTGGCCATTAACTAGCTATCGGTGGTGTTCAATCCATCTTCAACTCTGTGTTTCACTATATTTGGGTTCCTTTCAAATGACTATGAATCCTTATTGCACCATAATATCCTGGTGACATCTGATGTCCTCCATGATTTCAAGATAGTTTACCAAGGGAGCCAATAGAATCTTGAGGTCATCCATCAATAGTTTCATTTTGTCAATATTGGTTCAATCTAATTAGATCTATAGACTTAAATCTATTATTATGAGTTGATATTTCTATAAACAAACTTTATACGCATAACCACAATCTGATGAGTCTGGGAAGAGGCTTCCCACCATATAACAATCAGGGGCCTCTGTTAGTATACTACCCACCACATAGGTTTCCATTTTTTTAAAAATTGTATTATCAGGCCAATCATCCCGATGATGGTGAAAAATCATATCTAACCAAATCTACCTTGAATATACTCTTGATAAGTACCTTGAATGATTAGGGAACCCTTTCATATGACACATGTAATTAATGAGAAAACTCACCTAGAGGGGAGATTCAATATCATATATACTATCTTATAGGTGACCAAAATTTTTAGTGGATATAAACATTGGGCCTAAGGATCCCTCTCTAATGAGTTACTATCTCAATCCAGTTATCATCTTCACAACCAAAAAGGGTTCTCTAAAATTTTCAGTTCATCCGATACAATTTACGGGACCCTATTAGATCGTAGAATTTACACGTTACAATTTGATCATTAGGGTTATAATAGTCTCAATAATGATATCCTAACAACACTCCTAATGTGATATTTTTGGAGGTTCCATAACTATCTTCCATCTAGAAATCTTTTCCATCATTTCCACACAACAATTGTTGAGTAATATGGAATATTGAATAGAATTATGGTAGGTTTAGTGGAACCATAACGATTCCATTATATAAATGTCAAACCCCACCAAAACAATGTTACATCATTCATGGGACCATGATCTCTTGGCCTCACATGATATCATGTCAGTCTAGGCATTGGTTACTACTAACTATAACAATGATGATGTGATAAATACTCATTTCACATTACATGAGGATATAGAAATGCAACAGGGGAAAATACCTCATTAAGAAATGATGTAATTCACATTGGCGTATCATCTATATCTACCCCAAAAACATTGTAATCCAACTGTATATGACACATTAGGCGATATGTTGTCATTCATGAACCACATCTCATCATTTTGTGGTCCAATTATATAGATCCCAAAAACCATCGTAATTATATTCTTTTTTCTTTCATATAGACTATGGTGGGACAACTATTTTTTGGAACATGCAGTTGGATTGAGAATCCCACATAGGATAGGAGGATCTCTATTTATAGTTACTATGTTATTTTAGCAATTCAATATGAAATAATAGTATTTTTGACCACTCTATGAGTAAGAATATAGTTTATGAGTGTGTTTGTTATGTCATTTCCCAATAGAATGGACTACTTCACTCCCTTAATATGAATATCTACAAGGAATGGCTAATGATTACGTGGTAAAGGATCACATAAGTTGAATTTTCCCCATCATCAAATCCTTATGATATCTATGTGGTTTTCAAGGATTCTTGAAAAGGAGCATAGTGACTAGAACACGACTTATGGAGGATCATGAAATGGTCAAGACATGTACCCATCCTAGATCCCATGCCATTCTTATAATTGTAAAAATAACTTCATTGGTATAAAATTAGATTGAATGTTTGGTATTCTTAATGTGACCCCCATCGTATTGGTCTCACAAACAAAAACCTTGTTTGAGATAGATTCACTATGGAAACAATTCCAAATCCCCTCATAAAGGCTAATATTCATAGTCACTTTCAACAGGATAAAAACCAATACACATTCCTTCGATGATGAAAATGTATAGGGGTAGATAATCAATTCCATTGAAAAGGGCATCCTAAAGCATCCAGAATGAAGAAGACCAGATGAACCTAATGTTACTGACCATGATACCTACAACCCATATCACATGGTCATTAGAAAACATTCTAATGATTTATTCATCATCAATTATGTTCTACAATACCATGAATATCACAGACTATTTGAGTTGGGTGATGTCCCATCAAATATGGATAAAAATAATAATAACACCAATGAAAATGAAATATAATATTATTAAAAGAAACCTGATCCATGTTAGGGTATATTAAAGTATGAAAAATTGATTGATTGTAAGGTGGTATGAAAACGCCATAGTGATATATATTCCCACTTGAGAACACTGACATCCCTTTTAGTCACCACATCAATTCCCATCACCACAACATCATTACAACCTTCTATATCTCAGTAGTAGTGGACTCAATAATTCCATGCCAATAAGAGTCCACCGTCAATACTGAATCCATACAATAATATTGGTAACTTATTGCCTTTAGAATTTGGGGAGACCCCTATAATTTGTCCCATCCTATAATATTTAACTAATTCTGGTATGTAATGTTCAAATGTGAACATCATTGGGATTGTATAGTGCATACACATACTTCGTGTTGAAGAAATCCTCCCCCCTTCATATACCTCAGGGCGATGTTTTTGAAGAAGGAATGAGATTCATGGAAATTAATATGATGTCTGAGTTAGTCCTTTATAATTGGTTATTATTTCCCCTAAAAATTAACAAAAAACCTCACTTGTGGATCAAATTGTGTATCAATATTGGGAAGCTCTATAGGTAACTCCTTTGAGTCTGACCGCATTGATTGATTTTTTCACCGAACAACAAAAGAATAATGTTCATATGTGGTTAGACAAGGACCACCCTCAACAATCTAGTTCTTATTCAAAACGGGAAAATTAATATTTTAACATGGCTATCACCATCTAGGCCCCAGCACCTCATCTAATGGCACCAAATTTGAATTATACAAATGAAAAAACATTGGAATGAAAAAATACACTCATCATCGAGAAATAATATTTTACAAAGAATCTCACTAGTCTATTAGATATAGACCATATCCTTGACACAATATTTCTATCAATGGATATGCCTGAACCAGCCATCAGGTCCATAAATATCCATCTCTAGTTTAGACTATGGTATTTTCAACAGTGGCCTACCTTGGACATAAAACCATGTAGTAAGAATGTTAATCAAACATTTTATTCAATAGTGTGAAAGAAGGTTCCACAACCCATGGTATAATACACCCATTATATGTCGCATTCCTAATCAGTGGTTTGGATAACTACCACTAATTAGTGGGTAATAGATCTGGATTAATCTCATCACAACATTGGTGCTTCACAAGCTGGGCCTCATGGATTATGATCTAATACATTTTTCCTGATAATTATGTTATATTATAAACGGGATCATAAACCACACAGAATGATTTGTTTATAGTCTCAATTATTTAGCTTAGTAGAATAAATTTTTTGTTCGATTTGTATCATAGGAAACCGCCTACAACACATTATTTAAAATTTCCTATAACAATAAACATGAAGTCTTCACTTATTCATATCATCAGTTCCTCCAATACTCCCATTATGTTCATTTTTTTGGCTCCCTAATGTGATCTTTTTAACATAAAATTTTTTCAAACATTCTACATGGATCATGGGTAGTATATAAGGGATGGAAAATACATCTTAATTATTTTCTTAATCATATCAATGCTCTAAAAAATTTGAAGGTCACATCAGTGGTACCATGGAAATATTTGAATGAAAAATTCGTTCTACATGTATTTTTAGATCCCAAAAACATTGATTTTGGAAAAAAAATTCACAGTCTACGAGAATAATTACTACATGAATATGATCTCATACTACTCTATTCTGATCTCAGCTAATATTGAAAATATTAACACATTTGGTTTACCTAGATGTCCTCTCTATGTCAAATAATTGATTAAACTATTGTATAAAATAAAGGGTAGGGTGGTCTCATGAGAAATTTAGTTAAAAAAATTTCATTACTATCTTAGAATAATACATACATAAATAATAATTAATATTGCATCATTAGAGAACTTTTCCATAGTTCCTAATGAAGAGGAACTCCACATTAAGTATTTCCCCTCTAGTGATGAATATCCTATTTCCATGAGGGGATCTTCACATTTTCTGTAGTTTGCTCCTCTCTTTGATCTTCATATATATGATTATTAATAAAATCATTTAGACACCCCTAAAAATTTTTAAGAGGATTTATCCACCATGGAAGATGGATTGACCCTGGGGAATCTTGAAAAATATGAATACCTTGGCCTGATACTAATATCTGTAGTAATTTCATTTGAGGAACAACAGAAATATGTTACAATCATTAAAAAACACTATGATGTGTTTAAATGGATCAATAAAAAAATTAAAGGACACAAACTTAGGGGTTTTTCCATTTTTTTGAGTTTCCACCGTAGAATTGATTACTGTGTACAATATGATAAACATTATTCATTATTTTTAATATCAATAAACTCATTTTTACACCATTATTATACTTTTACATAACATATAATTTGATAATTTACCAAGAGGTGTTTTCACAATGAAGTGTAATAATATTTCTTAACATTTATGGGAACTCAATAGTTCACAACATTATAATTAAATATATGATTTATAGGTGGATGAAGTCATTTTGTGGACACAAATAGTACATTCTTTTAGTGGTGGACACTCATATGATAAAGATAACTTCTCAGGTTGGTAGCCAATCATAATATACAATTTAGGATTTATTTGAATGAGACCCATGAGTACGAAATATACATTTATAAGTTTCATTTGATGTATCTATCTATGGTGGTGTGTATTAAGACAATGAAATTTATATTACTATAAATGAGTGTAATTAGTCGTGTTCTGTGATGAATTTATGATAACCACATTCTATATATTATTTAGGTGAGGTAGGATACATTGGATGACTTAGGATTAGTATTTTGTTACTAAGAAACGTGTTATATGATTTTACCCCAATGTTTTAAAATGGTTGTGGATGTCTCAGACACATTGATAGAAATTATATAACTGGAATAAATCAATAGCCATGTCACTCTATATGAAAGATTTATTTTTAATCATTCATAGAAGTAAATAATAAGCATATAGATTAATGGAAGAATCATGCAACATTATTGAATAGAGATATCTAAATAAAGGTATTACATTACACAATAATTGTTTGTATGATCAATTTTTTTTCATTATCATCTTTCACAATGGGTGCCCCGACATGTTTCGATAAGATAATGTTGGATTTTTTATAAAATTTCTATTTTTACTATGAATGATGCCAATATGGTAACACATTATGGTTATCTAGAATCTTTGTTAAATGAAATATTATTATCTATTCTTTAACAAGTTAAATAAATTTTATTCTAAAAAATGGGTTATTGATAATTAATTTTGTCATGATATATTATATTATTTAACTAGTTATTAGATAGGATATTATGTGAGTGAAAAATTTCATAAATATTAATTTTCTATATAGTGGATAAAATAATTATTTATTTATTAGTTTATAATGTAGTAATATAAATTTAATAAAAAAACTCTCAATATTCAAGACACAATAAATATTCTGGTGGAAAGGATAATCTATATTCATGGTCTATTGAGAAATAAAATTTATATATTATAATTTTAATTATCATTATTTAATTTAATTCCAATTTTTATCATGATTCAGTAAATAATAATAATATTATTATTATTTAAATTGAGTTCCATGGGTATTAAATAAATAATAAATGATATTTGATAAATATTTTATTCTAACCCTAATAATATTTAAACTCAATTAAATTATTTTCTTAAGATATAGAATCAATTTTCTATTTTGCAAAAAAAACATCTAGAGATAATCTTATCAATCCCAAGAGAGGACCCTATCACAGATTTCTACCTAGAGTGGGGCGAGATATTCCTGCACATTTTACCCTTGATTTAAGAGGGATTGTGGAGAATCCTTTGGAAGTGATCCTCAAGATTATCAATGGTGAATGACATGGGAAATATAATATATCATGCTCTCAACAAGGTATTCATATGGTGATATTCATAGATTCATGTAACAGGCTTGGATCCTCAATAGTAGAAATTTATTCTTGATTCTTACACTATACGGAAAGTATGATGTAAATATGTTATTAGGTTCATAAATGAAAAATAATTTATCACAAATTAATTACATAAAATGTTTAATTAATTCATATAATATGTGGGGATAATACTCTTCAAATCCTATTTTTTCAATTTTATGTATTCTTTGATTCTATTCCTTTAATAATAGGATTTATCATAATAAAATTTTTGGATTATTCAACAAAAATTAAAATAATTTGAATTATGGATGACCCATTTGATGATTCAGTTGTTCTCAGAACCTAAAAGTGGTATTTTCTATCTCACATCATTATGTACAATCATTTAAATATCATTGTCTAATTTAAACATTTTAAATTAGTTTTTAGTTTCAATTTAATTATTCTTTGACGAGATTGGGATATTTTTTGGGTCCTCTTTATTTATAAACCATATAATAAATATTAAATATTTTATTAATGAAATAAATTCAAAGATATTATACAGATTTTATGAGAAGTCTTATCAGATAACATATGATTACAAACCATGTAAATGAGAGGTACACACCACATAATAGTGTTTATGAAAAATTAATAATTTCATAATTAATTAAAATAATGTGATGTTATTAATAGAGTTTAATTTGATTATAAAAAACATTTGATCATGGTATCCAAGCCCATGGTTAGTCGGAGCTCACCCCTGGTATCTTCCATACTGGGATGTGTAGTCCCTTTTCCACACATAAGTCATGTATCCTCTAACATTTCATACATTGATCCTAACCATGTATCATTTATACTATATGTTTTAAATCCCAATTCCACTATTTTTACACCAATACATGTCATGGAATGGTTAAACACGATGTCTCTAAGAGATTGTTGTGGATATACTATGTGAATAATAGAGGTTGTCTAAAATTCAATATACATCTCATGTAATTCAAACTTATTACATAAAATTAATAATTAATTTAATTTATTATATAAACCATATAAACATGTGTTGTTTTTTAAAATTATAATGATATTACAGACAATGTGATGGATTTTATACATATAAATGTTTAATTGTTTTAATCACAATGTTCAGATCCACATTTTATATATAACTAGAATTATAGATATTACTCTATACTCATGAATGGATTACATTCTAAATAATGAAATTATTTTTTGTGTTTTCATTAATTTTATAGTACAACTTGCAAGAGTAAAAATTATATGACTGTAATACACATTGTGTAGTTTGGACTGGTAGTCATTGTTTTTCCTCTATGGTACATTTTTTACACTGTTTATTTTAAATAAAAATACCAACTTTTTTGAATAATTACGAACGATAATATCAATATAATTCATATGAGAGTTTAGGTAAATAATTTATTAATTAAATATTATAATTAAATGATTCAATTGAGATTTTTCTTAAAAAATTATTAGAATTGAATGATAATTTTATGAAATGATAAAATTTTTTCATGCGCTTGGATGATATTGATATTTTACTACATCTTTGTGTGTGATGGGTTTTTTATTTAATTATTATATGACCTTTTTGGCCTATGTGCACCCTTCATCTCATTATATAAGGGAATGTGTGCCCATTATTACTCTTATGTATATGCCCCAAAAAATCCAATGGTTCCTATTACATGTATGTGAGTAAAAGAAAATATATTCAATTAATATCCCAATATAGTAGAGGATAATCATGTTTTGTTCATATGAATAACCAATCCAAGAGTGATACATAGGATGAAATTTGGGAAGATGCAACATGAACTATAAAGTGTTTCAAGGTTTCTTTCACCTATGTCGTGGGATATTTTATAATCTAGTGGATAAAATATCCAATAATTAATTCTCAGGATCATACAACCTTATTATTTTATTTCTTTCATGATTCTTGGTTATTTTATTATGTACCTTTTTTTAAAATGATTTGAACTAATCTATTCAATGCACACAATATAGAACTAAAATAAATTCACCAATGTATAAATATTATCTAATACCAAATAAATCACTTTTAATTAGGTATAACCTTCCAAAACATCAGTTAAAAACTCTATATTGTTAAAAGTGCATTCCCAGCTAATGTTGTATTAAATTTAATAATAGTTGAATAATGAAATTAATTTTTTACATAACATATATCAAATCAAGGGGTGACTTCCAATTAATGGAGTTTTTAATTCAAAAAAGGGTTGGGGAAATACAATTTATGGATTTCAAGATTGAGGATTACACTAAACATCCAAATAAACAAAGGTGTAATTGAGTTGGAATTTAGAATGCATAGCTAAACATTTTCATATTTCATAACCAACGTAATTAATGTTTATAGGAAGGGAAATGTGGATAATTTCCAATAGAAATCTTAGTCATTCCAATATTTGGTATCCAATTGAGAGGAGCACTTAGTTTTGAAAAAATTGCGGGAGATAAACATATATCAAAATTATTTATCATTAGAAATTTAATATATTAAGTTTTAAAACTATTCTCTTTTTATTATTAGAAATATTATTTAAATGAAATTAATATATCACTATGATCCAAACTAGATATGTATAACCTTAATACATGCTAAAATTTCCTATATTGTGAAAGGTGTTGAAGATTTATCCCATAAAGTTTAAGTAATTCTTATGATAGAGAGGACATATTATTGATTCTTATATTAAGGATGGTGGAGAGGATAAGATGGACCTCTATAATAAACATTTTAATGATAATACAACTGTTCTGTTTTTAATGCATTAATCAATGACCAAATAGATTTTTAAGTGAAATGAGGACTTAGATTCATATAACATAATTTATATACATTGGTCTCTCTATAAATAATATATGTCAGCAGAGAGATATACGATGGCTAATGAATTTTTACATGTAATCTTGGAGAGTCATCACCAGTTGGGACTAAAGTAGTCAATATTAGTGGCTTCCTTGAATGCATAGTCATCATGAAAAATAAATTCATATTTGTGTTTCATAATGCCATAATACATTTCTAACTTCCGAATAACTAATCTTGTTTTATTCTTTAGTATAACATGCGTAATAATGTGAATGGATTTTGTAACTAATTACACTAATTTTAAAAGTGGTTATGAACATGGGGTATGAATAATGTGGTATTTTATGGATAATAAGAATTATAATAAACAAGTCAAATGGGTCCAAGAGTAATAAAAATAATAAATATACCAATAACCATCTTTCCAAGAAGTTGATGATCTATTTGTAGGAAATCGAAATAGATTAAGAATCTTTTTCATAGGGAATGGAAGTCAACTATATTAAGAAATAAAACCATAGGAATTTGAAATCTAAATGTGTGTTTTATGTCAATTTTAATAATTCAATATAAATACATCTAGGTTTAGATATACATTTTTGTCATCACGTATATATCCTTATATATGAACTGAGTATAGTTAAATGTATTCCTAGAGGAGAGGTGTATTTGTGATATACAAATGGGGTGAGGCCGGTTGATCTATACATTAGAGAAAATAAACATTCATTACAAATAAAATTTACATTGGCATTATGATATTGTCAAAATTTACCAACCATTAACATGATTATAATTTCTGTATAATTTCAATATGTACAAAAATTTAATTTCAATTTTTTAAAAAAAAAATCTCCATTTATAAGGAAGAAATTTTTTTTAATTAATATTTTATATAATTTTCTTAATCAAATAAATTATGAATATACCGTATTTGAAATTGATAATGAATCATATTCCAATCACTCATATAACACCTATATATGGAATTATAATCTTTTATACTCAAACAATATGTTTTTGTGGAAATTTTCCATGATGGTTATTTATACTATTTCAATATAATCCCACTTTAAAATTTCATTCTTCTTTATTTAGAAAATCACCAAACTTCCATTATGTGAATAGGGTGAATGGTCCATATATATTTTTAGAACTGTTAACACTTCTATTTTTATAATATTTCCAATGGAAAAATATGTTGTTCATTCTTACGTGTTATCTAATAATGATGACATTATTAGTTATGAATATGTATTATGGATGTGGTATAAATATGAGTAATTTAAGAAATTCATTGAATTCACGAATGATGTAGAGAATGAAAATCAAAATAAGATAAAAAAGATACTATGTGATCAAGGGGTGAAATATAATAACTAATAGATAATTGATTTTCTATAAGATTTTAGGGTACTATATCAACGAACTCTATTGTACACAAAATAATGTTATGGTTTTAGTGAATGGAGGAACTATTAAATGTTGGACCTAGTATGTTTTATGATGAGTCATGTAGATATTCCATTATTCTTCTGAAGATAAACATTACAAAAAACAATATATACATTAAACATAGTACAAACTAAGGAGGCAAATAAAATCCCCCCAATGTTAATGAGTGGAATGAATCCAATATGGTAATATAAAAATATAAGGGGTTGCGATGCATTTTTTAGGAATTCATAGGAAACAAAGTAGAACCATTGTGAAAAATGTTTTTTAATACATGGGATCCTAAGGTAAAATAGATACTAAATATAGAACCACTCAGACATGATTGTGACATTATCTATAAAAAATATCTTCTGAGATGGTTCAGATACTAAAAAATGGATATATGATCAAAAATAACATTAAGGAAGTTGATTCTCAGTAAACACAATAGATGGTATAATAATTGATTCCAAAGTACACCATACAATAATTAGTTCTAGAAACACATGTACTATGAAGGATAAATCATGAGTTATAGATCTATATATACTAAATATGGGGATTTATTTAGGGTTTAAACTAATGATACCCAATCCAATAATTTTAGTGATATTAGAAGTTATATCATAGAAAAAATAGATTAATTAGAAAATGGATTATATGTATCATAATAATGTTTCGGTTTGGGATGATTCTCTTCATGATATAAATACTATTTGGTTAAGATTATTATTCAAGAAAAATTTGATATAGATGTCAAAATAAAAACCCTGTTAAGAAATGCTAGAGGCTAAAGGGTATAAAAACATCAAATTATTTACTATGACAAAACCTTGTCACCTATTTCCATTTAATAATACATGAATATTACTCTTTCTAAATAATATTACCATCAATGTGGAATTTTGAATATGTATTTCAAAAAACAGTTCTATATTGGGAACCATCGATAATTTTTCTACAAGAAACAACCATAAGTCTTTAGGAATCAATGTGTTGAGGAGAATATTTTCAAGATATATATATATCTCTCTTTTTATGGTTTATAGACACCATAAAGGTAATGTAACATATGATTTGATTAAGATATAATTTTTTTCTTTAATTAATAATCAATGTGATCTAAGTGTTTAAAGACATATTAGAATAAATTTAGTCATTAACCAAGTAGTATATTATGATGATATATTAAATATTTTAAAGGAAATAACTTTATTATAATCATTTATGAACTTATTAAACATGTTTTTCCGTATGATATAATTAGATGATTTTGTATATATTTTATGTATCAGGATCATTCATGATGGATCAAACTAGATGTACGAACTATGTCAATGTACATGTATTGACCAAATACTAATGAGATTATATAAGGAACAATCCATGGGGGAATTAGGTCTAATAACACGTTGTAGATATTTTTCTATTTATATATATCCATAGATAACATAAGAGCAAACAATAATGATTACGATCCCATGAACTATTGTGATAGGATCAATCATTCATATCATGACATGCACAATAAAAGATGATTCCAATGCATTGATCATGTTATGTGGATATCATGATGATCCAAGATAAAAAAATGTCCTTTTGATGACAATATCGTTATTTATTTTATAAAAACTAGTTATATGTCCCTATAGTATGAAGGATATAGGGGCAGAGACATTATGGATTATATTGATTCCAGTTTACAAATAGATTTGAATTATCTAATTTTACAATCTTGAAATATTTTATGTCTCAATAGAGGAGCTGTGAGATGAATAATGTCAATATATCTAGTTGTCACTTATTCAAAAGTTGAATTTGAGTATATATAATCTTATGATGCGACCAATAAATATGAAAAGTTTTGAAAATATTCCATAAATCATGGTTTGGTACTAATAATTAAGTACACTAAAACATTTTTTTATTATAAAATTATAATAGTGTATCTTGTGAATATTATAAGGTAACACCAATGGAAAAATGAACATACTATGAAGGCATCACCACATGACCGAGTTTTCAAAGAGGGGTAAAGTTGAATTAATAATAGCAACCATATTAGAAAACATGATGGATACCTTGACTAAGGGATTATCTTAATAAGATAATGAGAATCATGTGAACAATATTAGAGTAATGGTTTTTAGTAGTTGGATCTAGTAAAAGTTGGAGTCATTGGTTGTTTCTTCCCTAGAACCAACCTATGTGTTCTTTATTATACAATGTATACATTATTTTAATAATTAATAAAAATAATATGAAATCATTATTTTTAGTATACATAACATTTCATGTCATAATGTTCTAAGAGAATTTGTCTCACGTAGGGTCAATAGCAGTTCCTCACTCTGATGAGAACTAATAAGTTCCATGAAAACAAGCATAAATATATTCTATATATCTGGATGAAAAATATTATGTAATAAATTATATGAGTTGTTAATGTTGGAGACTAATACGATGTTTAGGATCCTATACACGGTTTACACACTTGGTAATATCATATGTAAGATATTATAAGAAGATTAACTACAAGTACAAAATCTATGTTAATATTTCTCATTGGATGTATATATCTATCAACATATTTATTGATAATAAAAATAAATTCTTGTTATTAATTTCTTTAAAATGATACTTCATTTTGTTTATTTATGAAAACAATTATGACATATGTGTGTGGTTAGGTAGGATACTCTAGGTGCATAATTACTAATACTTCAATAATGAATAACGAGAGAACTGATTTTTACATTATGTTATTTCACTAGAGTTGATATATGATAGAACATGATGGAAATGATATACATTAAATTAATAAATCAACATGGTGATATATAAGAATATCTTTTATCCAAAAATTCAAGGAATGATACATCATTGAATGTAGGGTGCTTTCATAATCATGAAACATTATGGAATATAGAAATTATGATAATGGTATTAACTTACATAGTAAAAATCTATATATGGAGTTATGCCACTTCAGAATAAATATATTTATCTGAGTTTTCATATGAATGTGTCTAGATGAAAATGGTGGACATTATTCTGCTTCCCCTAATGCCACAAAGAGTGTTCCCTCAGGGCCACACACACTGTATATCTTATATATCAATTAAATATTATATTTTTTTAAAATACAAAAAAGTTTTATATATTTTATTTACACACATGGTTTAGTAATAATTAATAATTTTTTGATCATATATATCCCAAAATCAGTCTTCAAACGAATACTTTTTGTGGGGAATATTTATAAAATTTATATTTTAATTTTAGTTGATATAATATTTATTGATTTATTCGATAATTATGAAACATTGTTTATTTACTATATATAGTCATTAATAATTTCCCAATAACTATTGTGTGGGAATTACATTCCATGTTTAATGGTTTGATAATAAATATTATATAATGTATAGAATTTGAATAAATAATATATAATTTTATTTTCATCTTTAGAATATTTCATGAAATAATGATAATATTATTAAATAAATAATGATCCATAGGGTATAAATAATTATTAAATGGAACTTTTGAAATCATTTATTCATTCCCTATAGTTATATAAATCCAATTATTATATTTTTTAAAGAGACCCAATTATTTTCTATTATGAAAAATATGGTCTAAAGAGAATCCTCTAAAATTATAGAGATGCCCCTCTACTAGAATGATCCCAATAATAAAAATAATTTTCCTCAAAAATGCAATCATGAGTATTAAAATAGTAAGAATTATCTTATGGAATAAATTATATATGTGAATTATGGGGAATTATTATATTGATATGTTATACCATGATAGCACCCAAATAAAATTTGAAGAATTTTCTTGTTTTCTGGAACATATGTGGATCACCAATATAGGGAATATATCAATTATTTCTATAACCCAATGATGGTGTGTCATAGATACCATTTCATATCCATAAATGAAGAAATAATATCTCATAAGGGAATTCATTAATTTCTTAATGTAATGATAAATAATATTTTGCAATAATGTGGATTGGTTATACTGTTTATCCACTATGTATGTTATTTTATTCCATTGCGTTGATTGAAGATTTTATATTTTTATAAATAATGGTTCAATAATTTATCATGAATATATTATGAAATAGGAAAAACCCATCTTGGGATTTCACTACATTGGGAACCAATATCAGTCACCATTGACTTTTAGTTGGACACAATGTGTTCAAATAGCCTCCAAGAATGATGCACCCTTCCCATAGTTACATGAACAAGGATTTTTATGACAAGAAAATCAAGATAATATTAATGTAACACCCCGGGTAAATAAAGAATATAACATATTTATATTTATCCATATTTGTGAATAAAATATTAATATTACTTTAATGGGGATGCAATGCTCGATGGCGTACCCAATACGCAACAAAGAGTTTTTTTGAAATCGTACGTTGCACACTAGTAATAAAATAATATTATTTTAAATGTTAGTTAACACGTAGCCGTTGTACAGGCGGGAATGGATATAAATAACTAAAATATGATTTTATATGTTTTTAAATGTTTTTACATTTATCCAATAAAACATAAAGGCATAAAATACAGAAAGAATTCAATTTTAGGCGTATATGCCCTAGTTTTCACTAAAGGTTCACTTATCACCTTTTGATGGAGAACCGTCATTAAATATAGTTTTGTTCACTCTTATAAATTCTTTTGGACCAAATAAAACTCTTCTTAATAATTGATACATCAAAATTTACTTTGTGTAAATTTTTGGTATCTTTCCGATAAAGTTCATTTTTTAATGAATAGTGTAAAATGTTGTATTTTAATTCAAAACCTCTTTTTAATCTAATTTATTTATATGATTAGATTATCTTCTGAATTGGTTTTAAAGTGAAATTAGAATATATTTTTACCATTAAATCCAATAGTGGTCGTTGAAATTAATTTCACTTTGAAATCAGACTTAAACTAGTGTCAATCTTTTGATACTTATTGTTTCATAAAAACACGCTATTTGATCTGACAGCGGGAATTAATTATTACATTAATTAATATGACTTATATGTTTTGAATTTTCTAAAATATACTTCTTTTTGAATTCGGAATATCAAATATAGCATTGGTTTAATTTTTGGGATTTTTCTGAAAAACTTCAATTTTTGATGAATAGTGAAACCACTAACTGGAACTTATAAAAACTGATTTTTTCCGTTTAAATGAAAATTTTCCATCTTTTTGTTTTGAATTTCAAAAATAATACATACATGGTTGTCATTAAGAAGTAAAATTTGGTTCAATGGGTTAAAAATAATTTTTTGGTGAATAGTAACTTATTAAGTTTTTAATCGCGATTAGAGGTCCTTAGTGTAGTTTAAGGTAAAAATAATGTTTTAATAATATGAAATGAACTTGAAACATGTCCTAACCTCATTGTATGTGTCATGGCCGACCAAGAAAACCCATGTGTTAACTTTGGGACCCCATGAAGCAACTTTGGTTGGAAAATGACATTAATATCTTTTTATATAAAGTTAAAGTAAAAAATGAGACAAACATGAAATGTTTTACTAAAACAATGTTTACATGGGGTTATACAAATCAGAATTTTGACTATAAATATTAATTGGAAAGATAAAAATATTTCATACATCATCGTATTTTATTTATAATTTTTAGACATTAAATAAATTTAATTATTTATGACATCATGATGATACAGCGATGACGTCATTATTTAACGATTTAAATAAAATGGAAATATAATGTAATATCTAAGACCTAAACATGTCCAAAACCTATTGGATGAGTGGATTTAGAACCCTTATCACATTATACTTGAAAAACATCAATGTGGGACCTCTTAAATCCGAATACCATTTTAAAATAAAGTGACTTTTCTTTACCTTCCAAGAGTGCCCCTCCTCTCCTCTTATAAAAGGCTCCCACCCCTACCTCCTTACCCACACTCCCAAAGCCTTTGTATCGGCCAAACTCTGCCCATTTTGTCTCTCCACATCCCTATATTACTCATTGAAGCCTCACATTGGGCATAAGTCTTCCCAAGGAAGCCTTTGAGCTCAAACCAAAGGGAGTTACCCGATTTTAAGGTAATGTCTTCACTTGAGTACTTTGGTTTTATTTTGCTTCTCCAACCCCCTAAACTCTTTTTATTCATTTATTTTGTAACAAATACAGTATCAAAAATAAAATAGGATGTTTTTATAAGATTTATTCAAGCTACACTTTCACACACCTACATCTAATGGTTAAAGAACATACTGTTTCCGTGGATGGCGAATTTCGGCCTCCCGAAACGATGATTGTTCAACATTCTATTAACACCTTAATAGGTGGCCATTAAGATTACAATATATTTATATATGATATATAATATGTTTATTATTTCCTTAAGCTTCTGTATTTTTCATTTTGGGCATACCTTTATGGTTTCCATTATGGGTAAACACGATATCTTGATTTAAGGAAGTGCGGACTACCGCCCCCTCAAAGTGATTTAATTCGTTAATACCATATGTGGTACGTACAAAGGATATATTTAATTATATTATATATGATACCATACTAGAATTAAAATACTATTCTGTATCATTATGTTTTAATTCCATTCAATATGAAATAGAAATGGAAGTAGCGTTCATGCGTACGTACGGCTTACCGTCTCCATGAACGGTACATTTCATTTTTTTATCTCAAAATGTTATGTAATACTATAAGTACATATATATAATTTTTATATATGTAATATATTAGATCAAAATTATTGATATCATTCTGGAATTATAACATATATATATCTCTCTCATTTTGTTTTAATTCCATTAATATGACAAAAAATGAAAGTAGCGTTCATGCGTACGTACGCCCTACCATCTCCATGAACAGTGATTTTCGTTTTTTATCTCCAAATGATATGGAATAGTATGAAATGAATATTTACTGGATATATATGATATTTTAATCATTAATACTATTCTGGAAATTATTTACTAATAACTACATGGGCAATCTTTTTTTCAAACAAGTTCATTTTTGACTCATGTACCAAACATCGGCAAAAACATCTCATATGAACTAACATTATTAAACAATTATTATAACATTATAATATGTGATATGAACTGAATAATAATATCTAAAGGAGGTAATTAGGAAATTATTAATTGACCAAAGTTTATTATTCAGGAATATAAAGAAACGAACAAGACAAGTTGGACTTGAGGTAAGGGATCTTACTCCTCTCTTTCTTTTTAAGTACACTCTTTTATGGAATTCCCTCTAAAGCTCATCTTTCTTGTTATTGGGATGTTATTTTATATTACACTTACTGTAATTTTTATGTTCATGTGATAAGAGACCCTATTCTCTCTCATTAATCGATTTTGGAATTTTTGAGTGGCGTCGTTAGGCTGCTGAATTTTCGTAAGAGATCTAACCTCTCTCTTTCTTTTTAAGTACTCTCCTTTATTTCACTTCTTTTAATATCCTATTTTTTATGTTTGGGGGTGTTCTTTTATATTCCTCTTTCTATAAACTTTATGTTAATATGATTAGATACCCTATTTTATCTCATCAATACATTTTTGTAAGTTTTATGTGGCGCTGTTAGGCTACCGAGTTTTCGTAAGGGATTTTTCATCTCACTTTTATTCCTGTGAGATTTATGCTAAATTTGCCACAATTTCCATTGAGTGGTGTATTTACTGACCATTATTTTACTCATTGTGTAATATTCTTTCATTTATGAGTATTTACATCAATGTTGTATTGTCCTTCTTTCACGGGGCGTATGTTTCAAAAGATACCCATTTCAGTAAGGGAACCTTTCACCCTCCTCTTTTTAAAAGACTTCTTTTATTGGGTATTTTATTTTACATATTTTTATTTTGGGATATGTTCTCATATATCCTTATTGATGTGAATTTTATGTCCAAGTGATGAGATATCCTTTTTTTATCTCTCATCAACTCATTTTGATGTGACGCCGTTAGGCTGTCAAGGGAACTTCTTAACCCAATTTCGATTTCTTTGGGTTCAACATGTAGTTATTGAAGATGTCATCCTTTGAATATGTGTGAATGAACTTTTATTATTTTACACTAAATATCCACTTATATTTGGTGTATTCGTTTGTCACACATAATTATGTAATTGATTTATCTTTCAACCAAGGATATCGTCTTTGTAAGGGACTTCATCTCAATCTCCTTTCATTGAGGCATATTCTGTTTTATACACAACCTTCTTTTATATGGTGTATAAACCCCTTTGACTTTTACCTTTATTCAAAATGAATATTTTCTATACTAAGTGTTTATTAAATGAAAAAAGGGAATGTTTTTGTCGTACGTATGCGGCGACAATGACTTCTCCGCCGTCGTGACCATTATTGGAGTTTCGGCTTCCTCTACAAGCCATACCATCTTTTTAAAAGAAAAATAAATACCATGTTTTACTTTTCTTTTATTTTTGTATTCAAAATTGTTTTAATAATGTATTTATATCAATGTTTTGTATTGATATCTTGTTATCGAAAGGTGGAAATTTTATGTTTCGTTTTTGCATGTTTTATGTGATAAGATTATTTTATGGTTCTTGGGAATTTTTATAAAGATGGGTGGTTCCGTGATAAACAATGGGCGGGTGAGCCCGATATAGCTCTCCAATGCATTGGGTAACGAGAAGGAGTGAAACGTTAAGGTTTATCCAAAGAGATTTAAGGAATATACTATGATGGGTATTCCAAAACGTAACCAAGAGGGTTACTCCCTTCGTAATAATGTTATGAATGCCTCAAGTTACCTTTATGTCTTATGTTTTCTAGGATTTATTCATGGTTTGATGAGGTATGTTAAAGTGCCTATGTTTTATGGGTAATGTATGATTTCATTCTTATGTATATATGAACTCATGTTTCCTTTCTGTATTTTTATAACCCTTACTGAGCTTTTTATGCTCATCCCATGTTTTTGAAATGTTTTTCACAGGTCAAGGGAAAGGTACATGATGTGATGACAGTGTCAGGGATGTGTCAATAAAGAATCCATGTTTTATTTTCAATATGTTTCCGTTGATGGGAAGAATGAATACTGTCTTTTATGTAACCACTTTGTTTAAATGTTGAATGTAATGCATGTTTCATGATCTTATTCTCTAAAACTCTAAACCTGAAAAGATCCTCAATGTGTAATCTTATAATAACTCATGATTAAGTAAGGTTTAAGGATGGGGCCTTATAGTTGGTATCAATGGTCGGTTTAGACAACTTTATGGATTAGGAGTTCTTGTGAGACACATGATTAGTCCATATATCTATTATTTCAGTTAAATCCTTGTTTTATAACTTTTTTTCAGGTCAAGTAAAGTCGGTTACGAATGGAAGGAGAAGGATCTCAAACGACATTCTTATCTCTTCCTGATGACATGCTTGAAATAATTATTGCAAAGTCATCTTTAGATGATTGTGAAACTTTTTCTAGTATACAACTCACTTGCAAGCAGTTGTTTGAGAAATCAAACACCTCCAATATACCTCGTTATCATCGTGGATCATGGGTTGTTTTTAGACAAATACTATTTCCAAAATATTCTCATATTTTCAAGAAAGGTCAATATTATAAAGGTATTTTCAAATATTTTACCTTATCACAAGAATTTGAAGCATATTATGATTTTAAAAAGGGTGCTGAGGAAGGATACCCTTGCGCAACCTATTTATATTTTATTTTAAAATATAGTCTCACATCACATACTTATGGTATTTTAAAAGGACCAATAATATAAAGTTTCAACTCAATTTTTGTACGACTATTTTATAGAAATCATGTTTTATCAGATGTTTTGGAATTATATGTCATACATGATTATTTTCCAAAACTGTTTATCTGTGAACACCCATATGACCCATGTTGTACGAGGTGTATTTGGATGGAGGAAGCAAATGATTTTGAAGGATCTCTAAATAATTGTTGTAATGCATGGGACTTCTACCTATGTGAACAAGATGACGATGAAACCAAGTGGACACCATGATCAAGGTATGCTAGTATGAGTTTGTGTAAGAAACCTGGAAAGAGTTGAAAGTCAACATGACAAGTAAGTATGTTTCCTTAAGATCAAAAATAGATTACTCAATGAAAAATAACTTAAAAGAATAATGTTGTCTATTAACTTTTTCTACTGGGGAATCAAATACCGTTTAACCCATCACAAGTTTGTGATTTTCTTGTGGTTAACTTTCTCCTAAAAATGTTTTCTATCACTCTCCATCGGAACATAACCCTTGGTTTTACCCTCCATGTCCATTTTTTCTTACATGGAATCCTAGTATGGGTTATCTCGGGTGACCTCTATACTCCCCTTTCATTATTTTAAAGTGATAGTTTAATTTACTCCATTTCCGATGTGGGGTTTTCAAAGATGTTTCCAAGCCCAATTTTAAAATTGCGAGGACGCAATTCCCAAAAGGGGGGAAGGATGTAACACCCCGGGTAAATAAAGAATATAACATCTTTATATTTATCCATATTTTTGAATCAAATATTAATATTACTTTAAAGGGGATGCAATGCTCGATGGCGTACCCAATACGCAACAAAGAGTTTCTTTGAAATCATACGTTGCACACTAGTAATAAAATAATATTATTTTAAATGTTAGTTAACACATAGCCGGTGTACTGGCGGGAATGGATAGAAATAACTAAAATATGATTATATATGTTTTTAAATGTTTTTACATTTATCCAATAAAAGATTAGGCTTAAAATATGGAAAGAATTCAATTTTTATGCGTATATGCCCTAGTTTTCACTAAAGGTTCACTTATCGCCTTTTGATGGAGAACCGTCATTAAATATAGTTTTTTCATTCTTATAAATTCTTTTGGACCAAATACAACTCTTCTTAAGAATTGAGAAATCAAAATTTACTTTGTGTAAATTTTTGGTATCTTTCCGATAAAGTTCATTTTTTAATGAATAGTGTAAAATGTTGTATTTTAATTCAAAAACTCTTTTTAATCTAATTTATTTATATGATTAGATTAACTTTTTAATTGTTTTTAAAGTGAAATTAGAATATATTTTTTCCATTAAATCCAATAGTGGTCTTTGGAATTAATTTCACTTTGAAATCAGACTTAAACCAGTGTCAATCTTTTGATACTTATTATTTCATAAAAACACGCTATTTGATCTGACAACGTGAATTAATTATTACATTAATTAATGTGACTTATATGGTTTGAATTTTGTAAAATAGACTTCATTTTTGAATTCGTAATATCAAATATAGCTTAGGGTGAATATTTGGGATTTTTCTGAAAAACTTCAATTTTTGATGAATAGTGAAACCACTAAGTGGTACTTATAAAAACTGATTTTTCCGTTTAAATGAAAATTTTCCATCTTTGTGTTTTTAATTTTAAAAATCCGACATACATGGTTGTCATTAAGAAGTAAAATGTGGTTCAATGGGATAAAAATAATTTTTTGGTGAATAGTAACTTATTAAGTTTTTTTTCACGATTAGAGGTAATTAGTGTAGGTTAAGGTAAAAATAATGTTTTAATAACATGAAATGAACTTGAAACATGTCCTAACCTCATTTGATGTGTCATGGACGACCAAGAAAACCCATGGGTCAACTTGGGGACCCAATAAAGCCACTTTGGTTGGAAAATGACTTTAATATCTTTTTATTTAAAGTTAAAGTAAAAATGAGACAAACATGAAATGTTTTACTAAAACAATTTTTACATGGGGTTATAAAAATTATATTTTTGACTAAAAATATTCATTAGAATGATAAAAATATTTCCTAAATCATAGTATTTTTTTTAATTTTGAGACATTAAATAAATTAAATTATTTATGACATCATGATGATGCAGCGATGACCTCATTATTTAACGATTTAAATAAAATGAAAAGATAATGTAATATCTAAGACCTACACATGTCAAAAACCTATTGGATGAGTGTATTTCAAACCCTTATCACCTTATCCTTGAAAAAAATCAATGTGGGACCTCTTAAATCTGAATACCATTTTAAAATAAAGTGACTTTTCTTTACCTTCCAAGAGTGCCCCTCCTCTTCTCTTATAAAAGGCCTCCACCCCTACCTCCTTACCCACACTCCCAAAGCCTTTGGCTTGGCCAAACACTGCCAATTTTGTCTCTCCACTTCCCTATCTTACTCCTTGAAGCCTCACTTTGGGTATAAGTCTTCCCAAGGAAGCCTTTGAGCTCAAACCAAATGGAGTTACCCGATTTTAAGGTAATGTCTTCACTTGAGTACTTTTATTTTATTTTGCTTCTCCAACCCCCTAAAATCTTTTTATTCATTTATTTTGTAATAAATACAGTATCATCAATATACTAGGATGTTGTTAAAAGAAGGATTCGAGCTACACTTTCACACACCTACATCTAATGGTTAAAGAACATACTGTTTCCGTGGATGGCGAATTTCGGCCTCCCGAAACGATGATGGTTAAACATTATTTTAACACCTTCAAAGGTAGACATTAAGATGACAGTGTACTTATATATGATATATAATATGTTTATGATTTCCTTAAGCTTCTGTATTTTTCATTTTGTTCATACCTTTATAGTTTCCATTATGGGTAAACGCGATATCTTCATTTAAGGAAGTGTGGACTACCGCCCCCTCAAAGTGATTTGATTCGTTAATACCATATGTGGTACGTATAAAGGATATATTTAATGATATTATATATGATAACATAATGGAATTAAAATACTATTATGTATCATTATTTTTTAATTCCATTAAATATGAAATAGAAATGGAAGTAGCGTTCATGCTTACGTACGGCTTACGGTCTCCATGAACTGTACATTTCATTTCTTATCTCAAAATGTTATGTAATACTATAAGTACATATATATAATGGATATATATGTAATATATTACATAAAAATTATGGATATCATGCTGGAATTATAACATATATATATATATATATCTCATTTTGTTTTAATTCCATTAATATGACAAAAAATGAAAGTAGCGTTCATGCGTACGTACGACCTACCGTCTCCATGAATGGTGCTTTTCGTTTTTTATCTCCAAATGATATGGAATAGTATGAAATGAATATTTACTGGATATATATTATATTTTAATCATTAATACTATTCTGTAAATTATTTAATTATAACTACATGGGAAATCTTTTTTTCAAACAAGTTCATTTTTGACTCATATACCAAACATCGGAAAAAACGTTTGATATAAACTAACATTATTAAACAATTATTATAACATTATAATATGTGATATGAACTGAATAATAATATCTAAAGGAGGTAATTAGGCAATTATTAATTGACCAAAGCTTATTATTCAGGAATATAATGAAATGAACAAGACAAGTTGGACTTGAGGTAAGGGATCTTACTCCTCTCTTTCTATTTAAGTACACTCTTTTATTTCATTCCCCCTAAAACTCATATTTCTTGTTATTGGGATGTTATTTTATATAACACTTACTGTAATTTTTATGTTCATGTGATGATAGACCCTATTCTCTCTCATCAATCCATTTTGGATGTTTTGAGTGGCGCCGTTAGGCTGCCGAATTTTCGTAAGAGATCTAACCTCTCGCTTTCTTTTTAAGTACTCTTCTTTATGTATCTTCTTTTAAGCTCTTATTTGTTATGTTGGGGGATGTTCTTTTATATTACTCATTCTATAAACTTTATGTTAATATGATGAGATAACCTATTTGATCTCATCAATCCATTTTTTTATGTTTTATGTGGCGCCCTTAGGCTGCCGAGTTTTCATAAGGGATTTTTCATCTCACTTTTATTCCTGTGACATTTATGATACATTTTCCACAATTTCCTTTTAGTGTTGTATGTACTGACCATTATTTTACTCATTGTGTAATATTATTTCATTTATGAGTATTTACATCAATGTTGTATTGTTCTTCTTTCACGGGGCGTATGTTTCGAAAGATACCCATGTCGGTAAGGGAGCCTTTCACCCTACTCTTTTTAAAAGACTTCTTTTGTTGGGTATTTTATTTTACATATTGTTATGTTGGGATATGTTCTCATATATCCTTATTGATGTAAATTTTATGTTCATGTGATGAGATATATTTTTTTATCTCTCATCAACTCATTTTGATGTGACGCCGTTAGGCTTTCAAGGGAACTTCTTAATCCAATTTCGATTTCTTTGGGTTCAACATGTAGTTATTGAATATGTCATCCTTTGAATACGTGACAATGACCTTTGATTATTTTACACTTAATATCCACTTATATTTGGTGTATTCGTTTGTCACACATAATTATGTAATTGATTTATCCTTAAACCAAGGATATCGTCTTTGTAAGGGACTTCGTCTTAATCTCCTTTAATTGAGGCATATTCTGTTTTATACACAACCTACTTTTATACGGTGTAAAAACCCTTGGCTTTTACGTTTATTCAAAAGGAATCTTTTTTATACTAAGTGTTTATTAAATGAAAAAATGGAATGTTTTTGTCGTACGTATGCGGCGACAACGACTTCTCCGCCGCCGTAACCATTATTGGAGTATAGGCTTCCTCTACAAGCCATACCATCTTTTTAAAAGAAAAATAAATACCACATTTTACTTTTCTATTATTTTGGTATTGAAAATGGTTTTCATAATGTATTTATATCAATGTTTTGTATTGATATCGTTTTATTTAAAGGTTGAAATGTTATGTTTCCTTTATGCATGTTTTATGTGATATGATTATGTTATGGTTCTTGGGCATTGTTATGAAGACGGGTGGTTCCATGATAAACTAAGGGTGGGTGAGCCCGATATAGCTCTCCAATGCATTGGGTAACGCGAAGGAGTGAAACGTTAATGTTTCTCCGAAGATATTTAAGGAATATACTATGATGGGTATTCCAAAACGTAACCAAGAGGGTTACTCCCTACGTAAGAATGTTATGAATGCCTCAAATTACCTTTATGTCTTATGTTTTCTATGATTTATTCATGGTTTGATGAGGTATGTTAAAGTGCCTATGTTTTATGGGTGAAGTATGATTTCATTCTTATGTATATATGAACTCATGTTTCCTTTCCATATTTTTATAACCCTTACTGAGCTTTTAATGCTCATCCCATGTTTTTGAAATGTTTTTCACAGGTCAAGGGAAATGTACATGATGTGATGATAGTGTCAAGGATGTGTCAAGAAAGAATCCATGTTTTATTTTCAATATGTTTCTGTTGATGGGAAGAATGAATACTGTCTTTTATGTAACCACTTTGTTTAAATGTGGAATGTAATGCATGTTTCATGATCTAATTCTCTAAAACTCTAAACCTGGAAAGATCCTCAATGTGTAATCTTGTAATAACACAAGATTAAGTAAGGTTTAAGGCTAGGACCTTATAATTAATTAGGGAGGTTTAATAACTCAACATTTCTAACTAACATTATCCAACTATTGATGAGGAATAAATAGAATAGTGTATTCATCGACTTCAGAACGTAACCACCATTGCCTAATGGTTGATTTTCGTTATTCACTTACAGTGAAATAATTATATGATATAATAAGTTTATATTCCCTACCCATCATGGATTCTTACTATAGTTATAACTATATCTGGATGGATCACTATATAATGGTTGCAACATTTTCAATGAAAATTAAGGAATTTTATGTTTAAATGTGACTCCATTTGTATTGAATAGTTATAACGATAACAAATATTTCATTATGAACCATAGAATCAAAAATATAATGGGATAATTTGTGGAATGATATATTGGTTGTAAAATACATCCATCATTAGTACCATAAAAACAATCATGATAATCTCTCTAACTTCTTTCTCTATAATCAGCTGAAGTCTCCCCCCCAAAAATGTGTGTCTGTGTCACCTATAAGAAGTTCATAAGATTAATTTACATATAGGGAGTAATTTATATTTATCTAAATAAGATCCATAATATTACTATGATGCATCCTTAATGCAATATACAAGAGTTTTGGGGTCTCCACAGAAATTTGGACTATTACCGATGATTAATTGTGAATCTCACTTTCTAGTGTTATCCATTTATGTAAATCATGATGGAAAGAACATATTAACTGTGTGAATAAGATTTGAAGACCACATTCAAGGAAATTAATCACTACATGATGCGCCCTCCAGTCCTGAGGCAACCGAACCCATGTAAACCTTTGGTATTTAAAGTGACTTCCTTGGAATGGTCCCTTGGTGACATCCTAAATCATTAGAATAATTATGATTAGGAAAACCCAAGTATTTTATCCATTTCATGGTCCACAATAATGAAACCTAATATTATATCATCGCATTGTGTTCTATGATCCTTTAGTTTTCATTTTAGTATATGTTGATCTACATAGAACACCATGAGATATTGTTAGCATCCTTAATCGATCTAGTAAATAACATACTCAAATCCTATATATTTATTTTATGAGTATCTCATTGGGATGTAATTGAATTTAAGTGTTACAATAGTTGTGTTCCCTAAAAATATAACATGTGAAATGAATTGGCTGATTTCTGAGAAATACTTCCAACCCCTATATAATTGGCCTTAATGTTGAATTCCAAAATGAGGTCATCCTATTTGAGGATCATGATCCTAGATGTTGTCAGATTGATTTTGATGCTGCCTCATGAATCTCAAATTTGATAATCATAAACAACCCTAAACCCAATAGTACCAGACTAGATATTTTAATAATCGTTCCCTATATGGATATATTATAATATTATTTCTTAATCTTGAAATGATTATTCATCAGTGATGATATGTAAATGATTATTATTACTAGACATGAGTTGGATCTTGAGATTAATGTCCCCTATTTTTATGTGAATGGTGAATTTTATATTGAAATAAGTAATATTAATTATGAATATAAATTAGAAAATGGAAGTCATTCTCTTGATGGATGGGACTTTTCTGTTAATGGAATAAATTCCTACAAAATTAAATATAAATATTATTATAAATTGCCAAATAAAAAATTATATGCCTTTTAAAACCTTCCTATTACACTTATATAGGACAAATGGTATGAATTTTTTATCCTAGAGGCATATCAAAGGGTCACATCCCCCATCACTATGGACCATGATGATCTATGGGTAAATAAGCTAGTCAATGACACTTCTACAGAAAGGCCCTATAGGGTTCCATCATTAAAAGTAACTACTAATTGGATGAATCAATTCATTTCATATATCAACCAAAAATATATTCCATATAATATGCATGGTAATGAGCGAGTCCATCGATGCACAAGAACATTTAATCGTCAGTATGGACACTCTCTAGAGAACGCCATCTGTATTTGTGGGTTAATTAAATTCCTTTTCTATTTTATCCAAGGGTAGGGCATCCATAAAGTGATGCTTGAGGTCCACATTAGGTAATTCAGGTCTCAATAATTTTCATTGAATCATTCCCACAAGATTTATAGGAATGGTCACTTCTTTTAGACCATGGTTTCTATCGAAATTTAACATCCTAAGACGTTTTGATGAAGCCATATTCCATAAAACATCATGAATCATTCACCAGAACATCTATATTACACTATGTAATCCATCATATTTATCCAAATGGGGACACGAGGATGTGGATCTCGGCCTTCCAGTGATTGATCAAAACAATATTTATTATAATTTCTATATGAATCCTCCCAAAGTAAATGTAATCAATTAAATATAAAGATTTCATTACCTATCACATAATTGTGTTTGTTAAAACCAAATATTACATTGATATAGGATTCATCATTCCATTATTGTTGAATATGTCACTAACCATCGAGTCACTAAGATAAATAATATATACACCAAATATGACATTCATTCCAACCACTCCACTTACTATCACATGAATACAAATGAGTGCTATGAGGAATTCAGAAATTCCATTTTAAAAATAATGAAGAATATTAATATATTGAATAATTTTATTTATAATAATATTATCTTCAAATACCATTGGAAATATAAAAAATTGATTCATAATTCCCCCTATAGAGCCCCCAAATACATAGTGAATCTACCAAAAAAAATTATACCTATAACGGTTTAATATCTGTTACTTCAAAAAACTATTTGTAATCAACATACATTGGCCAGGTGGGTGGAATTACATTTCAATGATTTGGATGGATTTGATGAAAAATTGAGTATAGGAATTGTGTAACAAGTAATGTCGTCAGAACCATGATTAATTAGCATTAAAAATAGAGGTCTACCTTATCTCCATTTTTATGGTGATATGATTTTATATTTTATTAAAATAATGATACCAAGAATGATGATTCTGAAACATCCAAAAAATGGGATAGATGTTAAATTATTCATATGTTCAACTCCAATGGATTATACTCAATGATCACCATGGATGGTTAGTGAATAAAACACCCAAAAAACTCCTTTGTCCTCAATTTTTGCATCGTATAATCCCAATAGACTAAGCTGTATGAGTTTTAGATACAATGTTTAATGTCATAGTACTATAAATTAAAATATAGAAAAATATATTCATCAAAATAAATTATATTATATACTTACCCTATGTGATAAACATTGGACACCTCATATAACATATTTGAGATGATCTGATATATGAGCACTACGAAATTATACAACAATTCCCAACATCGTATTCCCATTATGTAAAACATTGTAACACCACCCTATATATGTGACATTAAACTATAGTCAACTGCATATGAAATGTATTGGATGCCTCATATGAAAAACATGAGATGTATTATCTGTTAGTGTGATATTCCTTATTTAATTTCCTTGATATTGAAATTGAGAAATCACCAAGGCCTCTTTCTTTGGTGTAATCCCTATACATATTCCTCAAACCATATGTTGTTCTAAATACGCTCATGACCAAACATGTTGAGTAATGAATATGTAGTTTAATGTGTAATCTCTACACATGAAATCCTTTCACATGATGATAAATTTTTTCTTTAAGCTATGAAAAAATAGGTGATTTGCTATATGACCAAAATATGTTTCTTTTTTTGAAGAGATAATATACATAATGTGTAAGTGTTAAAATATACCTTATTTATCATGATGCATCCTCATGTAAGCCACTAACACACAATATCTATTTTTTAAAAAAATGGGAACCTTTTGAACATATACCCTAATCCAAACATTTCGACCCTTGCAACATATAGGAGGCTACAACATGTTATCTATTAATGAAATAATCTTTTCTCCTCAACATAATTGGGTCCACCCTGGTTCAAGACCACCTTCATAAATGATATATGTCTTTACTCAATATCAACCACACATCCTCACTTTGTGAAAATAAAATACTTGTTTGATATATTCATATGATGATATTAAAATAACTACATTATTGTTCCCCCATGTGAGTGGATGTTCTCTATTCCACTACCAATCAACTTCCATACTTTGTTCTACAACAACATATGTCTTCATTCATAGTTCCATGATATATTAAGTGATAGTTGGATCTCATATCCTCATCCAATTATAACTGCTAATCAATTTTCATGGCATTCCCATTGGGATTATTCTCAATCCTGAATCATTGATGTAGTCATCCATTATGTTTGAGAAGATAGAGGAATGGATCCCATAGTGTTTAACTCTCATAAATGATCCCAGAATTTCCACTTCCACAGTTGATTCCCTCTATAATATGGACTATAATTACCCACCCAGTACATAAAATATTCCTAATGATAATATTAAATGGATGAAATTTCTCACCTAGATTCCAACTCTCATTATTATCCCCTTTATTCTAGTGGAGTTTCAACACCCCTAGATATAATAAATGATTGATGGATAATCCCGATTTATTAGAAATAATAAGAAGCCACATTTGAAAATCTAGATGACAGAAAACACATACAATAAATTATCATATATATAACTAATAAAAATGAATTAAATGTTAAAAATGATCATAAATTATCAAATGGAAATAAATTTCAAAAAGGGAATTAGTAAAAGTCTCATCACACACATTGCTAGAAAAGGAAACAATAGATTCATTCAATGGTGATGTGTCAACCCTTTCAATAGCTTGTTTCATTCTAGTCAATAAAACATGGAATACCGCCCCTCAAACCAATTCTATAATGTGGGTGGCTATCTACCTTAATGGTTCCAGAACACATAAACCTCTTTCACTGCACCCACATGATAAAGAAAAACGGAACTCACCACAATTTCATCATATTGAAAAAAAACAATATTGACAAAAACCTCTATTAAAGAATCAAACAGTAGGGTACCAATCTATATGAGAACAGATAGCTGATGATGTGTTTCTACAAAACCATCCCTCCGTAGAGTTCTCCCAGTTTTAGGTACATGATAAATGATGTACTTCACCAAATGAAACTAGAATAGAACCATTTCATGAGAATAAATCATCAATTTAATCATAAAATAGTATATGATACATGTACTCACACCTAAACCTCGTGTATCTATACGACCTAAAAATACCCAAATCGTGTCAAACTATATTCCATAGAATTTGGTCCCCAAACCCTCTCATAGGAACCCTTCCACATGGAGGGTTATTATAGGTGTAACTGAATCTAGATGACCCATGAGGATGAAGTGATCACAAATTTCATAGAACCATTTGGAAAATTATGCTTCCAAATGATGGTATTTTTTTATATTAATTGAGATACCTACTATTTTTTTTCAGGCACAATATATGAAATAATATAAATGGGAAATATTTGTAATTTTATGTACATTATTTGGTTGTTAATCCCAACCAACTTATGAACCATCTCAAGGATGTCGATAGCTTTTTCATCTTCCCTTTCTCTAACAATTAAATGTGTTGCACTAAAAAAATATGATTGGGGTAACCACTATAAAAATACTCATACTCTTTTTTAGATACAGATTCATAAATATTTATATTGATATGTGTAGGGAAATTAGATGATTCCTCATCAATGTAGACTTTTGAAGTTGTGGGGACACTAACACAACATGGCAATTATCCAATGATTCATTGTGAATCTGATTCAAATGTGTACTCTATATATGAGACTCATAAATAAAGGAACCACTTCATATTGAGATGATGATTTCAGCCAATATAAATGTAAATTAACCATTATATATAGAATCCTTGGGACTTAATTAAACCTATTCTTGAGATGAATTCATTAGCTTACAAAACACAGAAATATTTTTACCAATGTATTTGATTAAATAAATTTAATATTTTTTATTTTTTTGTTACACACAAACCAGAATTTATATTTCATTAATATTAATAATTATTTTAGATTAAATTACATGAAACTCTATTTTATAATACATTGTATGAAATAATATGTTTATAAATATTAATATAAAACATTGATTTTGTCTTATGATACATGAAGCAATGGGTGTTTCTTGAGTTAAATGCAACAATGAGTTTAAATGAAACATGAAATATTCTTAAAATATTATTATTTAATATGACAGTAACCACCGAGACATTTTAATGGAATGTATGAATAATATTAAAAAAATTATAAGATTATATGTTTTAAATTTCATTATATAATTAATTAATTGGCTACTAGTAAAATAAAAATGAGAATAATAAATAATCCTTTAAAATAAAATAAAATCATTTTCTGTGAAAATATATTTATTCATACAAATTTATGTAACATTAATAAATAAATAATTAATTTTAGAGAACTGTTTTATTGAAATGAAAATGTTAAATAATTTTAAAATTTTTTACCATTCACCCTACGTGTTTTCCATACAAGATAAAATTATAAATCCAAATTAACACTTATAATAATTATTTTTCAAAAATCCACGTTTTTTGGAATTTTGAGAACTTATTTTAAAATTAATATTTGAAAATTTTAGAATTTTTATTGTTAAAAAATTAAATTAATTTTCTATATCATACTTTCTATGTTATCTGAGGGGGATTTATTAAAAAATTTCTATATATATAATTTTCTGATGAAGAGTGGAAATATTGGTTTTTATTATCAATTTGCATTAATTTTTAGTAATCCTAAAACATAAACATAGTTTTAAGATGGTTTTAAAAGTGAAATTAGTAAAATTAAATATATATTTATATATATTAATAGAAATTGGGTCTTTTTATTCAATTTATTACTAAATTTTGCAACAAAAACATTTTAAACAATTTAAATGATCAACTTTGGAAACCCTCGTTTTTGTTACATATATGAGATTAATTTTAAAATAAATATTCCAGATATATAATTGAATTATTTAAAAAATTTAATCATTTTTTGTATAAAAATAACTTATATTATTTAATAAATCAATCTTAAATTTTTACAATAATGTGTAGTAATAGAAAAACTCATTACTATGACGAATGTTAAAACAGGTATACTTAGGTGGTTAAACAAAATTGATATGAGTAAAAAATGACACAAAACATATCCAATATTATTTTTAAGTCAATATTTCAAATTTATATTTACTTGGTTCTATAATGTCTACTTTTGGAGATGTATGGGATGAGAAAAACCTGAGTACACCATTTAATTTTTAAAAATTTCTATTGTTCCACTCACCTCACTTATAATTTGTAACCCCCTCTCAAAATCTCCTCACAGATAAAAAATAAATTGTTTCAGATTGAAACTAACTAAAATATTCACTAATGAACATATATAATCTTATAATACATTGTATATTTATAGATAAAACCTTATATTCCTTTTGATGAAAATTAAAAAAACAGTTGTTTGAAGAAGAAGTAACATCATTAACCTAGTGTTTAATATTGTTACTTCTTATAACTCCCTATATTATAATCTAAAAATTATGATATAATAAAAATATTTCTTTACACATAATTAGATTTTATTTTATTAATTTAATAACATATATAATTCTCATACTCAATGAAATGTGATACAAAATCGTCATTTTTGTGTACCGTGGAGTACCACCTCATGAACTGATGTTATTATTTATCCATCACCACCTATAATAGATATATAAAATGATTTTTTATATTATATATATTATATTTCAGATATTATTTTACTTATATAATTATAATAACTCATATAACCAACTACATTACATTCTTTGAGAAAATGATAATGTCGTTCGTGTGCAAGATGGACTACCACCTTCGGAAGAGAAGTGATTCATTCATTCATAACACCTTATAGGGATGGTAATAAAGAATGGATAAAATAGAAATTTGTTATATATATTACATATAAATGATACTTTAATGGAAATATATCATCTACCAATTTTTATTTTAATCCATCATAGAAATGAAAACAATGTTCATGAAAATGTATGACTAATGGTCTCTATAAACGATGTATTTCACATTCAATACCAAAATACTATGGATTTCACTAAATAAATATATAATGAATACATAACATGTTTTACTCATAGTTAAAATTTTGGATATTATGTTACCATGCTCAAATTAAGAGGACCCAAAATAAAAAATCCATATATTCATGTAATAATGACATAATTATTCGATAAGTTATTTTAAAAGGGAATTGTAGATAAACCAAAAATAAAATCCCATAAGTAAATCATATATCATGTGAAACATATGATTATAGTTCATTAATATATTTATAATAAAAATATATTTATCATATAGGTTGTTTAAATTTGTACAAAAGAATTTGAGAGATAAGGAAATGGATTTCCATTTCATGTATTTCTTATATGAGAAACAAACCTTATTATGAACAAATATATTTTATATAGTGTATATACTTCTCATTGATATATTTTATGATTATTATACTATAAATTATTGGTTTTTATATGTAAATTTTATTATCTTCCTTTCAAGGGTAATATGATTCAATGTTATGAAATTGGTAAGAGTTTTATAAAACAATATAATCATTTATCGAGATTATTTATGATTATATATCTAAGGATTAAATTATATGATCCACATACTAAGAAGTACATATATCACCATGATATACTATTGTTATCCAAAATGAATAGGCCAATGTATAACATTAATCACCCCATATGTAGAGAATGACTATTGTTTAAGGATTTAATTATACAGTAGCATATCATCTAGTTTGGACTATTAGAAATCCCTTAAGGTCCATGATTTGGATTCTTTCATAGCTTCACATCGAATCCCTATAATAGTTTTCATGGATATTGGAAAACATTATATGTCCATCCTCTTCATGGATTCTAATACACTATGATTGAATAATCATTTTTATTGTTCGCCCTACATACGAAATGGAATAAGGCTCAACAACCCCATACCCAATAGGGAGGGCCTTGAGATTAACATCATTACTCCTACCCAGGGTATCATATTATATTATTTATTAATAAAAAAATTATTCACCAATAACATGGATGGGTAAAAGGATCATATCACGGGCCTTGTGTTGGATCTTGAGATTTTTGTCACCCATTTTCATCTGACGTGAAAATATTAGTTATTAATCAAACAGATCTTTATAGACCATGTTTATAGAAAATAGGAACTTATTCACCCTGTAGAAAATACACGAGGGTTGATTTAGTAGTTTCCTTCTATGATAAAGTAAAATCACAATCCCTTATAACTATATAGGTGATTTTATTCCTTAAAATTTATGACTATACCTCTTGTAGAGCCCAACCATGATGAATTAGTCATCAATTTGGAATATCATATGGGTGTTTACCTCATAACATATAGACATTATGATCAAAAGTATATCTATATACCACAAAAACATCTACATATTTTCCCTCAAATGCCACTATATTCAAGGAAACACCCATTCATATTACTCCTTTCATTGAGTATCTCTCTTAGGGATCTCATCCACCGAATTGATCTTACTAAGAAAGAGTAAATTGACTCACTATACAATTTACTCTCCATGATGGACCTACACTATTGTATACCATCAATAGGTACATATTTTATCGGATACTCCTCCATATAATCGAATTCATTTGGATCCTTCAAGTCATATTGGTGGTAACGGTTTGGTCTTATAGGGCCCATAATGTGGGATTGAAGCATTCTCACTGGATCAAAAGGATGGGTTACTTTAATCCCACAATGGTTTAAAACTACATTAAATCCACTAAGTGGTGTTATGCATACTAAATTCATTCCACCATCATTCATTGTCCACCAAATCATCTTCATGAAATGATGTACTCTAGGATATTTTTCATATGGGTACATGAAGTTGATGGATCCTACAAGAAATTGGAAGATTGTCAATACCAGTTTATTAAAACATCCATAAAATTCATCGCAAATTAGGTGGGATACATTCCCCATAAATATGTCAAAACAAATACTATAACACAGTTTTTAAAATCGCTCATCATCCATTGATTCAATATTCATTACACTATTATCATGGAAACTGATATAAATATTTTTTCACTGAGAATAGAAAGTGGTTCTAAAAGTATGAAATATGGTTCATACTTACCACTTGCAACCACATGTTGTAAATAGGGTAGATTAAGGCATTGAAAACACCATATGTAACATATTTGAGAGTATGGTATTCTATGATTAGAATAACTATACAAATATTCTATCCAATTTTATTTCGGAATATTGTATTGTGTTTTAAAATTCAATTTAGATAACCCCATACTCCATTTTGAATGGGATAAAATTAGTTCTTGCTATAGTGTTTCAGCTGTCATCATTCAGAACATCAGTTTATGATAACAAGTATCTGACATGTGGGATAAAGTCTAATTAGATGATTTGGATTCCCTTATGGAAAATGCATTTTATGTATTTCATAGCCTATAAAGTGATTATTACATGGTAGTTCATGAATTTCATTAAATGTCCCACCGCTACATCATACTTTAGGGTGATATGTTACTATATCTCAGGTCATGAATGATACACCTAAATATGATACCAAATATAGGACACAAATGATGAAGAAAATATTCATTCATAATGACTAATCCAATGGTACATACTCACAGATCACCTAGGATGGGGAGTGCTTCACAACTCTCAAATACACATAGGTCCTCAATTAGTATATCATGTGAACAAAATAGTTAGATCGATATGTCATTAATGTTCAAATAATAACATCATATTTCTACAAATTTATTCTATAAAAACACCTCTCCATTGACTGAATTTAATCTAAAGAATTACCATGTCTGATAAAGAATGGATTACTCATTTTAAAAAAAATAGATGATCTAATGTCTCACCTGTAAGAATTTTAACTAAAAATCTAGCATCCAATTCGAATGTTGTAAAACTGTATAATGTCTCCCTAGATACATGATATTAATTTATATTACATCCCACTTAATATAAATCATAATCCTTATATTGAAAACATGTTATAAATTATGTGTTTAGGTTAATATTTCATATTTAATGATGATGATGATATAACCACTGTGAAATTCCCCCATTGGACACCTCCTTTGGTGTAACCCACAATCATATTCTTCGACCCATTAGAAGGATTAGATTCCATTATGACATGACATGAGTATAAATGAAGTGGTATATCAATGTGTAATCCCTGCCGAAGATGTCCTTTAAAATGAATGATTATATTCATCAAATAATGCATAAATAATGAGAATCCAAGTGTGATAATAACATGATAACTCATTTGATGACATGATATTACTCACCTAATAAGAATGAGAAGATACCACATCCCCTTGAAATATTCCATGTGTAAACCAAAACATTCCATTTCTTCATCTACAACACCTTGGAAATATACATGAATAAGTCCAAGAGACACTAATTATTCTCCTTTAGTATCATAGTATCTTCCACATGTAATC
Organism: Viscum album; assembly: GCA_963277665.1. Lineage (NCBI taxonomy): Eukaryota > Viridiplantae > Streptophyta > Magnoliopsida > Santalales > Viscaceae > Viscum > Viscum album. The sequence continues at coordinate 1,067,002,424 of OY728136.1, forward strand.
TCCTAATGAAATCTTATTTTACTACAATATAAATATGTGGACCCTAGTGCAAGACCACCTTTTTCAATGATATAATACCATACACTACTGTAACCAAACATCACTTCCTTAGGAAATTAATTTAAGGACCCAAAGTTATATCAATGATATTTTCCATCTTATAATTATTTCATTTAATATTAATCAAAAATATCCCATAGAGAAACAAATAAAATGATTTTTCACCTAAATTATAAATAATAAATTAGTATTAAAATAAAATATTACGAATTAAAATTTTCTTAGTGGGATTAAAAATAAGAAATATGATAATTTGAATATAAATATTATTATTTTCTCATTCCAATAAAATAAATGCCCTCACAAACAAACCAATGAAAATAAACAAAAAATTAAAATTACATTATTCATTTAAAAAATGAATAAATATAACTTGGGAGAAAATATAAGTTACTAATTTCAATAATAATATGTATTTATAGGATGATGTAAACCCTTATGACTATTAAAATTATGAGCATTGAAATAGAAACATGATAATTAGAATTCTAATGTGACTATTATGAATTGTAATATGAATGTTAGAAAATTTACCTTACATATGAATTAATAAATAATATATAGGTATCTTATAAAATAATTTATGATCTATTTATATCATGGAAGAAGTGAATAATATTTTTGAAAATGATAATATATGTGTTAGTATTTATATGAAACATAGATGCTTATTTTAATTTTTATAATTAATATAATATTTTAAATTACTATTTTAATAGAAATGAATCATACATTAATATATAAGTTTATTTTAATTATAATAAAATTTTATGGGATATATTTATTTTTTTAATGTGTTATAATATTTAAATTGGTATATTTGGAGTAAATGATGATTTTAAATAAAACAAATTAATAATCATATTTAAAAAATTAATTTCATTAAATAGAGTATATTATTGAAATATAAACGTAATAAAATTTTTATTTTGAGTTTTTTTATTTTTCTATAATAGTAGATTTATTTGATAATACAAAAATATGATAATTTTTGGTATTTTAAAAATAAATTAATTGTTTTTCATGTTTATTGTATGGATAATGTAAGAACACATTGGTTCACATTATCCTAAAACATTTACTTTATTTAATAATATTAATCAACAATATTGATAGTCTTGAGCTAAAATAATTAAAAAATTGATTAAAATATTCATTAAACCTCTCTCCTCCCCTATAAATCCCACCACTCAATACACATTATCCTCATACATCATAATTATTGTATGTTGACTAAATTCATCCCAGTTAACTTCCGAAGACTATTCCCCCAACAAATATCATCATGTCTCAGTAAAAGGCCAATCGCAAGTGTGTTATGGATGTTTTCAATGAGACAATATTTAAAATCTAAAATCTACCTTCATTCATTTTTAAAAAGGTTATTTATTTTATCTTATCATCAGCTCACCAATGATAAATTTAATGGAAAAAATTATATCATAAATATATAATGGAGTATAATTTATTAATGCAATGCACAAAAAAATAACTTTTATTCACCCTTTTTATTAAAAATAAAAACATCGTTCATGATATGTAAAATTATTGTGTCATGACCATCCATTATAAAGATGAGGAACGGGATGGAAAAGTGTTTTTAACCTCCTTATTCAAGATGAAAAATAGATAATGACCCAATAATTCCCTCCTATATTAATCTACGGGGTGGCGAACAGAACCAAGGGTATACCAATCTCACAATAATGGGAGGTATTACCCTTTTATAGTAACTGAGATCGAGATATAAGATGTATCAACTTCAAAAAACTCCAAGAAATATATAAAAATAATACAAGTCCAAATAATATACATGTTAAATGTAAAACTACTATAAATAAAATAAAAAAATCCAAGCTAAATACCAAAAGAACAAATTTAATGAGCCACACATCATCTATACCCATGACCGATCTAGTAGGGTCCACCAGGGTTCAAATAATCTCCATGTAAACATAAAAATATAATTATATACGTAGGGTGAGATAAATATTATACTCAGTAGAAAAATCAAAATTCACTAATTCAAAAGTGGGAGAAGCATACAAATGCCCATGTGAGAAAAACAGTTGAAACTCAAAAATACCTCACAAGGAATACTATCCACCCCAACCTCAACAAGGCATTCATCTAAATAATGAATGTCTTGTAAATTAGTTGAGAAATAAATATTTGGGTACCCAACAACACAATACACAAGTAAAATAATCCTCTCTAATAGAAGGAATGTTGATGCTACCACAAGACCCACTATCAAAATCTTCTCACAGAAACATGAGTCACATACTACATCCTACCAACCAAAACCGGGGCCAAAAACCAACTCAAATCCTACCTGTTGAAACCTTGGCCACAAACTACAACCACATCCCAAAAATACCAGGGAAGGAATAACGTTTCTCATCCTAATGACAATTAGAAGGCACACTATTCCCAAAAACACCCTGCCCTGACATCCACACAATCTTTCCAAATAGTCTAGGGATACCAACGTCTATATGAAGGAGTATATAAGAGGTAATAACTAGTCGTACATCCTCCCACTGAGATGTTAAGAAAGAAAAACCTCCCACATAATAATGTTAGTGTTAAGAATGTAATGCTCAACAGCGGTGGGGCGTATATAGAAATCATAAGAAACTACATGTATATTTATATATGTGTGTGAACAAAACATTCATCCAAACATATGGGTTATAAAAAAACAATAGCACACAAAATTTCCCATACTTCCACCTCTAATGGATAACTAGACAACCAGCCACAATGAAACTATAAAAACTCAACCAATTTATTTAAAATACTACCATTATTTATTTAATAATCCTTGATTATTGATTATGTCCTTGCCTGTGCAACTAAATAATATTGCAAAAATTTTATGGGTGAAAAAAGTATTCTCAAAACTACCAAATCCATTCAAAGAAAGATAATACATGTTAAAATAATCCTCAAATCATCCACACACATCATCATTCTCACAAAAAAATCACCACACAACCCTTAAAATTCATATGATATAATATATTCACACACAGAAGGTAGACACACCAATGAAGTCAAATGGTACATAGATTTTACTCATTCATTCTATAATTAAACTTTAATTAAACTAGGGTTGTAAAATAATATGTTTGACCACGGGTAATCCATTTAATTAACCATATATACGTGATTACTAATATTTTCATGTTAACAACCATACAATAAGAGATTGACCAAAATAATTATGAATCTGGTGTACAAAGAAAGAAAAAAAATGTCAATGATTTTCATAATTTATATTGACAAAAAAATATGAAATATACATCAATAAGAAAAGATAAATTAACACTAGCATTATAATTATCTTTCAGACCCCACATTTATTATGAAGGTATCCAATCCTATTATCATAGAAGGTTTATTCATCTTAATAACCCCCTTAATTATTATTTGGAATCAACAATATTCTCAATGAGAAATGAGTTTACCCACCAAGAATGATACAAAATTAATATAGAGGTTAATGTATTCCCACTTGGATAAACAGATTATCAGATACTTCTCCATGTGAATGAACATGGGGGTTTCATAAATGTATGTGACTCCCAGGAAAAATGAATCACAAGGCCAAAACACATAACAAAACTCTGAAGGGAAGAATGGATCAGTTCATACAAAGAGAATAATAAAACACTCTAGGAAGAGAATATGTCGTCTTTGAGGAGATAGATCTATAATCAATGGATGTGAGCATTTTCAGGGGCCATTAAAGTCAGATCTTGATCAAGATTATGTAGTTTTATAGCCTCAATGTCTATAATGTTTTAGTAAATTTAAGATATATAGAATATCCTTTGAAACACGTTTAAAAATTCTCTAATAAGGGTTTGAACTCAATTTAAATAGAAAAAATGGAAGGAGGGGAAAAATAAAAAAAAATTAAGAAGCTATAATTGATTCATCAATGGGTTAGTCAATGTTGTGAGTCACTAATAGTTAGTCCACGAAAACTAACTCATTGGTGCGAGTCACCATTACAACTCCCCAACATAACTCACTAATGTCCGGAACTACTGATTCCCTGACCTACCGATGCATGCCCTAAAGATGTCTAACCTACCGATGCTCGACCGACCAATGCCTATCTAGACAACACCTAACCAACTAATGCTTGAATTAATCACTCATAACATACCAATTCCATGACCTACCAATGCCCGACCTACCAACTCCATCTCCTAACAAATCCAGACTAACCAACGCTTGACCTATCGATACTCAAAATACATGTGACTTGACCTACTGATTCCCTAACTTACTGATGCCCGGATTCACCGATGGAAAGACTTGAATTTTGGAAAACTCTTGAAATGAAGAAACTATTTCCTACCATAAGACCCCAAAATAGTATTTTTAAAAATTAATGGAGTGGAAAGGTATGTAAAATTACCTCATATTTCTCTCAAACTATTCCCACCTTCATGAATTCAAAACCAAACCCGGAATAAAGTGGGTTCCGAGCAACCACCATGTATGATACCTGTTAAGGATAAACCAAACTATGTTTCTTGGAAGATGATGTTATTATTCTACATCAAAGAACACAACTTCCAACATATAGTAACCCAAATAATCAACATGATTCCCCACACAGTCAACAACAATCTAGAAAATTGAATATTGAAATTATTTCCTAGAGATCAATATATTATTCATTCTAGGCATCACTGACTCACCGACACATGTTTAATAACATCTAAATTAATTCATATTGATTTGTATTCTATCTCCCCATTTATACATGATAGAAAATTATCACAAAATAACAAACAAGTAATAAACCCATATTATATTGAAAAAGGATCAAGCACATCATCAAAGGAAAAACGCACTAGAAAAACTCAAAACAACTCAGAGAACTCTGTACAAATCCGCATCTTCCTTTCCCATGTACACTATTCAAGGACACCATTCCTCCACAAAAAATGAACCAAGGTTATGTATAATACCTAAATCACATTATAATAATGATCACATATCTACATTGTCTATTCCACAAATATTATATTATCCTTGATATACAACTCTCCCCAGTCAGAGAAATGGGAGTCATCATGAAGATAACAGTGCTGTCAGGATACATGAATGATATCATGAATCCTCATTAACATTGGTGGAAATTCCCAAGGGTATTCCACCTCATCAACATTACCCTACACATCTATGTGTCTGATGAACCTCATATAATGACTTCTCCTTCATCTAAACCATGACTACACACATCAAGTGGAATCATTCAAGAACATGTGGTCTCCAACCTAAAACTCTTAGGGCATCCTCATACGATTTGCATAAGAATTATTTTATTCATTAGCTAACTCTATTTTATCACACACTAGCTGAACATTCTTTGTCATTCACTACAGTACGTCTTCACAAAGAATAGCATCCTCCCCAACATCAGTCAACCACAAAGTAGAATGACACAATCTCCCATACAAGGCTTCGAAGGAAGCCATATTAATCGAAGAGTGATAGTTATTATTTAATGAATAATATTCCAATGGAATGTGTCACAACCAATATCAATCAATGTTAAAGACACATGCCCACAACATTCCCTCCAACATCTTTATTTTTCTCAATGTCTTTCCATCTATCTAGGGATGGGAATAATTGATGAGGAATAATTGAGAAAAAAATGGAATGTTGTAATAACCTCTAGACTCATGAGTTAATATGTACATCATGGTATGATACAATAGTTCTTGGAACCCCATCCAACTGCCCCACCTCATCCACATAGATTCTCACAAAGGAATCCACTACACTTGGATCCTTAATCTCTAATAAGTTAGCCAATTTTTTTCAGTAATTAAACCACTACATAGATATAGTCACATACTCCATGAGCCATAAGTAGACCTATAACAAAATCCATCAAGATTCCATCTCTCATCATCTCAACAAAATCTACTAGCTGAAACAAAAAACTAGAAACACTATCCACATCCTTTTTTTTGGTACAATATGAACATCACCAAAAACACTGCCACATTCCACTTCATCAAAGGACACCAAAACTACTCAATCAATTCATTATATATTACGAAAAATCCTAGTTTTACATTAAGGAGTGTGTTGTGAACCTCATAGTGGACTCCCTCACACATCACCATTTTGATAAATAGCATCCCACAGATCAACATCTAATTTTGACCATCCTCTGACCATCCTTCTAGAGCATCCCACTGGTCATTGTGATCACACATTACCTTTGAATCTATGTCTACCCACTGGGACTCTTCCACATGCTTCCTCCGAGATTACATTCCAAATATTTGGAATAGTAATCCTCTACTTCCATACATGCTTGCATATAAGTTCAAGGAATGATGCTCTTCCATCCCTTTCCAAGAATCTATAGATTCCCAAACTACCTCCTTTGGTGACTTCTTATGAAATGTATTTACAAAAAATTCCTATTCCCTATGGTGTAAGATATATAGAACCCATAATATTTTAGAAACTCCATCCACCTATAATTGAATAAGGATTAGATCTCACTGGGAAATGATATACCACATGCTCTTGAGATCTGTGAAGAACTAAAAGTTGTCCCCAATGATTTAATGATACCACAACTTTAGTTGAAACATGACTTCTAGTAGCTCTGGATCATGGTTGGAATAGAAACACTTATGAGGACATAATTTCCATGAGTGATAAGTGATCAACCCACATTCCCATTTTAGAACACACCCCATGCCAAGATTGGAACCATCAAAAAACACCTTCAACACAACCCCATACATAGAAAACCAGAGCCCTTGAGCACTGAAAAACATCTATTTCATGTATTTGAAACCTTCTTGACACTTCTCACTCCACACAATGGTCATGTACTATCTACTCAAATCCATTAATGGAGATAAAAATAAAGATAAATATGGTTTAAACCTTCATTAATAGACTTCTAGACTGAGAGATATGAAAACATCCATAACATTAATGGGTTCTTTTAATGAAACAACCACCAGGACATTCAATAGGTCCACTACTAATCCATATTTAGACACCACATGTCCAAGGAAGTGAACCTCTCGTGACCAAAAAATTAACCCGGTCATCTTTCTATAGAGATGGTGGTATTAAATGAAATCCAGGATAGTTTGGAGATACTCTTTATACTCCTCCCCAGACATCAAGTAGATCATAATTTCAAGAATGAATACGATGAAGAACTTGTGTAAGAACTCAAAAAATACGATGTTCATATGTCCCATTAACACATCTGTTGTGCTCATAACACTGAATGACATAACCACAAACTCGAGGTGACCATACATGTATTTAATGGAACTCATTAGGATGCCACCGTCTTTCACACTCAACTAGTCATACCAAGACCATTGTTTCATATTAGAAAACTAATTTTCTACCCCGAGGTAGTTGCGAAGATCGACTATCCTCAAGAGAAGGCAAGAGTTCATGAATATCACCTAATTCAACCTCCAATAGTATATTCAAAGACTCATAAATACATATTACATATTATCAATAAAGAATAGATTTCACTATGATGACACACTAGGATGGATAATTCCCTTCTTCATCAGATATTCAATATGAATCCATAGTTCCAGCATCTCAGAAGGCTCCATCTGATATGGAGCCATTGAAATCAGAGAAGAACCTCACTGAAAGTATATTCCAAACTCAATGTCATGTTGTGGGTGTAAAGTCACCATATACTCTGTAAAACATCCAAGAATTCCCCCGAATCTATAGGAACACACACCATCTAACACTACAAAATAATTGGCTTATAATAATAGAAAATTAGTGACAGATAAAACATATGTTGGTAAAAACAAGTAATTACAACATATATAATTTTTTGTTGATATTAATTATATTTACCGACATGATATTTTTCAACAAGGTTATATGTCGATATAAATTCATCAATACTAAAAATTCATTTAATTATAATTGGATTTGTTACTTTATCATCCTTATACAAACAATTTTTTCTAAATTTTTTTTTTATAATCAAATATACACTTTTTTATTTTTCATCAAAATATGTTTTTAATAATTATTATATATAAATATTTAATTCAATAGATATCAAATAAACCACAGAAAATCATACCTTAAGCCCTTGATCTCGCGCCCCCAAATATTTCTTTCGAAGAACATGCATACCAGCTCGATGGGTTTGACTGGTGTCCCCTTCTTCTTCAATCTAACGTTCATCGTTCTTTTATTCATCCCCATTCATTATATCAATACCTTTTCAACTCTGCGACACCCATTACATGTTAGGTTTCCCTTCCACAGCCACCCCATTGAATCATCTATGTCATCCATTCTCTATCTTTTGTGCATATTATCACATTTGGTAGGAAATCATTATGTCTATGATTAATTTCTCAGATACACTCAATTTATTTATGAAATAAAGGGAAATATTATAATTTTGTGAAAAAATTTATTGAATTAGGTTGTGAATAACTTGTTGGAGGCAAAAAAAGTGAAATGCCTATCACTGCTTCCCAATTTGGGGATGTGAATGCTAAGTGGGTGTCTCAATTGTACATTTCATCTATCTTATATTAAATCTTCATGAATCAAACTATTTATTAAAATAATTATTTAAATCTATATTATTTGATTTCATAAATACTTTTCCATAATATTTTATTATTTGAAGTTAGGATAAATCATTATAGGGAAATTCACAAAATATATTTCCATATGTTATCTTCTCTAAGATAGAGGTTCTACACCAATTATTTTGATAATATTTTATGAGATCAAGGTAATAATATTTGTTAATCTTGATCCTATATGACACCTCATGGATTAAATTTTACACACAAAATATAAATCGTATTGATGTGTTTGTTTGAATCCTCTCCTATATGGACCCTAAAATTTGGCACTTGCTAAATGATTCAAATTTTCAATTTAAAATGTTTTTATGAAATACACTATAGATATGTATCCTAATGTTATATTAAGAGATATTTTATATTTAATTAACAATAAACACTTTTATTTTCACATGGTTCATTCAATGAAATATCCTTTTATTTAGTGTGTTGATCATCAATGTATCTCAAATATTTATTTCTAGTTATAACGGTTCTATAAATATCTATATCAAGTGTTAACAATTTTCCATAATGATAACTGATCATGAAAGTCGATGATAGTTAATAGGTGTTATGAAATTTTAGCCATATTCCATTATAATGGTGCAATTGATTCAGCATAAGAACACCTTATCATGAGGTGGTTGAATAAAAAATATAATATAAGTTTAAATATAATGTATTTTGATATAATACTATCACCGTGGAGGGGAGAAAATTCACAGTTGGGGACCTCAAAACAAGATATGAAAAAATAGATTATGGACTACTTAAACCAAGATATGAAAAAATAGATTTAACATATCTCTTTTTCACTCCATATTTTCCCATGGGAGTTTTGTGGACCTCAAATCATTAACCTATTAATATTAAGGTTTAAATATTAATTGAATTTAACTGCTGTTATTAATGTTACAAATTATTTTTTAGGAAAATAATTTGTTGAAACCAGATTATTTTCTATAATTTTTATTAGTTGATTTATTATGGGAGAATTCATAAATCAAAGTGGAAATTATTAAGGGATTTATTGTTTTATTTATGAACTTTTTTGGGTGTAGTTACTCAACTCTATGGATTATTTTTTTAAAAGGATTACATAATAAAAATAGGTTAAGTTGTTGTTGTATGCAGATTTTAATTTTTGATTGAGAAATCCTTTTGAAAATTCATCAAAAAACATGAACATCCTTGAATTATTTGATACATCATTGACTAATATATTTTCTAAAAGTTCCAATGATATTCAATAAAAAATCCTAAAATTTTGAAGCCTTTCTCTATCTCTTTATTAATTATAGGTTCTTTAAGAAGATAATATCACATCTGGTTTCTATTATTGTGGAGTTATATCATTATAATGATAACTCTAATATAATCTTATCCCATTTTTGAATAAATATAATAGAGTATAATTATCCAATACTCCAAGAGAGGTATCATATTCAAATTTAAGGGAAAATAATGAGTAGAATTCATTGATCATAAGTATATTAGGGAGATATTATTTCTTACACACATGTTCCAGCAATCACCAACCACTTCAATACCCTATCACTCATATAACATCATATTCATTATTGATTGAGTGGAGGAAGAAAATTGATTAATAACTAATGTATTAAATAGAAAAATGAAATGAAAATTTATCACAATCACATTCCACAACATATCACAATCTATAAATTAATATAAGTCAATTTAAGATGAATAGAATATGGTTTTGGAATATCAAGAATAAAAAGTGCCTCCCACTATTATCACTAAATAATTTTCAATCTATCAATGTGATAGATCAGAATAAAAAAACATCAAGATACATAGACTAAAAAATTTTTACAAGAAAAATCCTACTAATAGAAAAGAATACAAAGTTAATGAAGATTGTTTCTACCTTTTTTTCATTTCTCCCCATCCCATGTCATTCCAAAGGATATTTGGATGATACTAATTTTTACACATAGATTATTCCATTCTGTATTGAATTATCTAATTTCCAAATTTAGTTATAAATAGTTAATGAAAATAACTCTTTTCCATGTATCCTTTATATGATTTCCATATTCACTTCATTTAGGTGCTACTAATTTTTTAAACGTGGATTATATCATTCTCTATTGAAATATTATGTAATGGGTTCACTCCAATCAATTCAATGGATTTTTTAAATCTTGACAATCATCCAAAACTATCCTATTACATTATATAATTTCCTAATTTAGTTGGAAATTGTTATTGAACATTACACTTTTCCATGTATCCTTTATATTCTATCCAAATTAACATCATAATTATTTATGGCTCTTCACGTAACAAGTATTTCCTCTCTTGCATTCTGGATCAGACAACATTAGGTGGTTAACATGGTCTACATTGAATTCTGATAATTCGTTGGATATTAATGCTATCATGAGTGTCTGTTAGAATGGCTACTAAAATATGTAGTCATGTTTTTAATGTGTTGTATAGAGTTTGGATGTGTTGTTTACTTCCAACCAATCTGTTGGGTAAGCAGTAATTTAATTATTTAGGCACATAGACTATTGGAAGTTGTGTAGTATATGAGTAAGTCCCAAAGAAAGTGTTGGATTCATATGTAATGAGAGGCAATGATGATATATTCCTTTAATTGTTAGTAACATTCTTAGTCCTAAGTTTATTTTAATTCACAAAAAAATTACGTCATAATTATCAATACATTTACCATCCTGCAGAATCTTATGTGAAATTGATGCACAATATTGGGATGAATATAATGTCTGAGGTAGTAGCAGTATAGAAATTCATTAATCTTAGAATACATTCTATTTTAATTCCTTCTATTATACACATGATTTTTTTAGCATCTGAGATTGACTTGACTCCAAAAGTCCCATTAGATTATACAAAGTATCATAATGATTTCCACTTTTTCTTTAAATTTATGACATAATCTCAAGGAGAAATACGATAATGTGTTAGTACATGACATAGTTAGACTAGAAAGAATAATAATGCATTGGATTAACCATGTATTATTTGACCATGACAAACAAAATATTATCCTTCCAATGTTATCAGTATTTGAAAATATAGTTTCTCCATGCATATTCTGATTAGAAACTCCAACTATTAAAAACACCTTATGTGATCTCATTTCATCTAGAACATTAATAAAATAAAGTATATATTATATTCAACCATTCATATTATTAGAAATAAATTATTAATCTATAATATTCACAGTTTTTCCAAATCTATAAATATTTACTACATATAAAAAATTGAGGTGTTATACTAAAACATCCTCGAATGATCATGAGTAAAATGTGAGGGGATAAAATTAGACTATTATATATAATATATTATAATATCATTAATACCTTTTGCGTGTTATTATTTATAATGTAATGATAAGTCTCAATGTTTATATATAGAATGCTCTTTTTGAATGATTATTTCCCAGTTGTGTAGGTGATACCTTAATTGATAGACAGAAGGAAGTTCGCCTATCCATTTTTCTAAAGACAAGATTAGGTTAACCATAATGGATGCTCCATTTATTGAAAAGATGCATCCATTGAAGTGTCTCAGCCATGATATTACAGTTTCTATTTGGATCTTCATGAGAAACCCATAACATTGAAATTTTAAAAGGGATGCCCTTAATACCATAGAATACACGAATCAGAATGATAACATAGCTAGTGGGATTGAATTTCAGATCATTTCTATTGATTTTTATTAATGTATTTTATTGATGGGTTTAAATTAATCTGAGAAATGGAAGGTTAACAATCTTTAGTCTATTGATTTTTCGTTAATTTCCATTTTGTGAAATGGAAACATGTTATGGTGATAGAAAATTTTTTTGGTATAGAAAACATTTCTAGGGTTTACTGGATGTTATCTAGGATGGATGGGTTGGTGATGATCGTTTTTCATTGTAGATGGATCGCTGTAATTAATGGGTTGTTGTTGGAGATGACTCAGTATCATGAATGGGTCGCTTGTGTTTGCTGGTATGGATGGGTTTGGGTTGGAGCTTAGGATTGGAAGGTTTTAGAGATGGCTAACTGGAATGGATGGGAGTGGTCATGATTACATGGTTGGGAAACTTTCTATGATTTCATTGCATGGATGTGTCACTGGGGCAACTCATTGGTCGCTAGTGTGGGAGTAGGTTTGCAAGCATGGATATGTTGCTGCTGTGCTAGCATGGATGAGTCATGGGGTAGGGGGTTCTCATCTTTTCTTGGTGGAGTTTGATGAATACTATTGTTTTAACATTCATTATTAATATTTTTTTCTATAACTGGATCTGTTAAAATCATCTAATGATTTATTATAAATTATAAATAAATTAATAAACATGATATGAAATTTTACTATCAATAAAAATTTATATTTTTTTATTAAAATGTCAATTTTAGACGTATAATATATTGGTAATATTATTGATAATAGAAATATTTTTCGTCATAACATGTTGCAAAAAACATTCACCAACATATATGTTATCTTTTAGAATATTTATTATTGTAACAGAACTATTTTATCTATTCCAAAAAAGATTTATATAAACTGTCTTTACTGACAGTTTAGTGATATAGACATATCTGTTGGTAAAACGTTTTACCAACAGATAATGTACTTTAACAAATAGATATTCCCCCATTGGAAAAAGTGAAATATTTTTTAATGTAAGCTTCTACAAATTCCACTGACAGTTCGACCATCAATTAAAGAAGAGGCTCCACACATTGAATGCCGATTAGATAACAATTCACTCTTACTAATGACATATACTGGCCATAAATGAATGAAAAATTTATTGTACTCCAGATTCATTCGATTAAATCATGTATGAAAAATAACCATTCGATGTCAATGATGACATTATATGGATTCTTCTATAGTAATAAAAGATCCCCACTGGACTGATGTGGACCCAACATTATTCTACAACCCTATAAATATCAAACAAGTTATTTTTACATCCAAATGAATTACTCAACACTAGGGGAAATAAAAGTATCTCTTTTTCTAGTCCAAAAACATGGAGATAGAGCAGGTGAATAAATGGTGTATGAATCTCCCAAATCAAACAATGATCAAGAAAGTTTACTAAATACACTGATCATACCTGAAACAATTTCTGTCCCACTAGAACTGTTTCCTCTACAACATGCAACTAACAAAGCCTATACCCTTTACCCATCTATTATTGACCGCATCCTAGACCAATTCCCAGTCAATGTCCCAACGAAAAACACTATGGTCAGCCTCCACCTTCTCTGTCTCCCCTTGGGGGAACATGACCCTGATGTTCCTACTGCTGAAATGGCATGGGAAATAACTACTTCAAAGGCGAGCACTAAACTTGACCACCTCCACCATACTGATCCCAGATAGGGAATCGACATTAAACATGCCAATGGAATTTACAATCGAAACACCTCAGTTGATTCCTATTGTAAATTCACAAGGAGTATAACTTTTAAAATGAAACTACTAGGTACAACTCCCCACTAGACAAAACCACAAAAGCCTTGGTGCCTGAGACCTGCTGTTGGTTGTGTTTCCCTTCAAAATAACCATATTCCCTACCAATATTGTGTATACATCCTTATAAGTGAATCCTCTCAACTAATTCCTCCTTCATCTTGACCTATAGTCATGTCGTCAAGGTGGAGAGAGTAATTTCATACTATAGGGAAGGGAATAGTTCCACTTCTAAGTGTATCTCCTAAGACGCCCAATCTGGAAATAGATCCAGAATAATTTTAAAGAGATCCTCGAACACGATACCTATTTCCCACAGTGACTTACTCCCCTACATGAGGGAGATTGTCTCCTGTCAAATCTCAGCCTTCATAGTAAATGAAAGGAATCCTTCCATGAATTACTTCTAAAATCCACTCATAGAACCCCAGCCTCCTTCCTATCCCCAATGTATAGCATCCACCATTGTCTTGCAGATCCAATCATTAGACTAACTGCCATCAAAACACAATACTCCCTCAGAGCCTGGATCCTGATGAAGATGATCTCAAGCTCCATGAGATATATCTATGTATAAATGTCGTAGAAACTTCCCTCATTCCATATTAGAGTTTGTATCTTGAATTGACATAACATTTTATACCTTAATTTGTCCTCCTCTAGATTAATTGACTTCCAAACAACCAGATTGGCAAGATGATCCTCCATTGTCCAAACAACTCAATGATGATAATATGGTTCCATAGTTGATAGGTAAATAGTAAACTCATAATCCCTATTAGAATATATTTTACATAGGAATCAATATACTAGTTATTTATTTTAATTTCCCAAAAAATAATTAATACAAATAATAAACCATTCATCTTGATTCATGCACCTTCCCTCGGGTCTTCGTCCTGATATTAGTGTTTCCTCACATGGCCAATCTATAAGAACATAGACCTTGAATTGGATCATTAGGGGAACTAAAATATTGTGTCCAAGATGATCTTTCATATCCTATGTCACACAAAAAGATCACCTTATACTTTTCCCCTATAGTACCATTCAATACACATTGTTCCTCACTCCATACACCAACATATCACTCAACAATCACGTTTGATACAATTATATCAAGGACCACATTAATAAAGATTCGGAATGGAATGGAATTGTGATGTGACCATCATTCTTCAAAATGAGAAAGTTATAATGACCCTTGAGTCCCCCCTTATATAAGCCCAAGGGTTGAGACCAACACCAAGAGTATAAAAATCTCACAAATATTTATTGGAATTACCCATTTTGTTGTAACCAATATCAGTTGATAATATGTATCAACCACAATCAAATCCATGAAATATATATAAAATATTCCAAAATAAATCCCACATGCATGATAAAAGTAAAATTTTTACAAATATAATGAATAAATCCATGGTAAATACCAAATGAATAATGCTATTTTGCCACACATCAACTATCACAATGCCTGAGCCAGTAGGGTCCCATATAATCAGCATAATCTCCCAAGAAACTTGAAAATAGTAATATATATATATTGTAAGAATATGATTATAATCTATAGAAAAATTATAAATAACTCATATAGAAGTTGGAGAAACATAAAATGCCCCTATGAGAAAAATAGAAGAAACTCAAAAGCACATAAAAAGTCAAAATCTCCACCCCGGCCGCTCCAAGGCATACTCACCATGTAACACATTTCAAATAATGTAATAAGGAGATATATATTTGGGTACCCTGCACCACATCCCACTTGTTAGATATTCAAAACTAATAGAGAATGTCCTGATGCTACCACTTTCTTTCACCGGACAAAATTTCATAACCTATATGCACACACTTAAGCCTCATACTACATCCTTCCAGCAAACACCCAGGCCACAAACCTCATCACATCCTTCCTTCAGACAAATGGGACACAAATCAAAACCTTATCCCGAAGACAACATGAATGTCACATAATTTATCATTCCAAATTCACCTAGGAATCACACCTTTACCATAAAAACATGGGCATGACACACACACATTCATTCATGAATTCCACTTTTATGAAACATTGGTTATCAAAGAATAAGATTGATCATATGGAATACATATAATTAACCATATATACATGATTAATCATGTTTTCATGTTTTCTACCATTCAATAGGATATTACCCACAATAATTAATGATTCCCATGTGCAAATAGGGACTGCAAAAAACTATGATTTTCATAAGGGATACGACCAACATAATTCAAAAGTGTTTATCAATGACAACATATAAAACAAAAAAATCTGTATCACCATCTCCCAGCCCCTAATTAATTAATAAGGTAGCAAATCCTGTTATCATAATGTGTCCTCTTATCTTCATGACACCCTTAATTAACATTTGGAGTCAACCCTATTCCCAAATAAAAATACGTTTACCCATACCTAATGATAAAAAAATTAAAATAGAGACTAAAGAATTATAACATGGAATTACACATGATCAAAAAATAATCATTGCACCAAGAACATGGTGCCACACAAGTAGCTGGAGACTCCAAGGAAGACTGAATCTAAAGGCCATAACTCAACACATTACTCTTTATGGAGGAACGTCTCATGGATCACCAAGAGAAAAAGAAAACACACGTTGAAGAGAGGATACTAGTTTATAATAGAAAGAACATATATCAATGGAAGGTTACAGTTTTAAGGACCATTAATTTAAGATCTTGATCATGATTATGAGGTTTGTCTGCATCAATGTCCAAGTAGTGTTAGGATATGAAAGATATATTTTATATCCTTTGAAACACCTTTAGAAATTATCAAAAAATGTTTTCAACTATATTTACCTCAAATAAAATTGTAGAGGGTTGAAATTGAAAAACTAATTTTTTTTGGAAATGGCTCACCGAAGGGTGAGTCACCGATGCGAGTCACCGACAGTGAGTCACAGACACAAGACTCACCATCGAAATTCATCGATGCAACTCACTGACATGAGTCATTGATGTTTTAACCAACTGATGACCAACCTAATGTCACTTGACCTAATAATTCCCTAACTTACTGATTCCCTGACCTACTGATGCCCAAACCTACAGACATGATGACCTATGTACACATGACTTAACAATGCCCAAACTTACCGACATCTAAATTATTAATGCACTGACTTACCGACGACATGACCTTCCGACACTATAACTTACCGATACCCTAAACTACCATGTCCCAGAGTCACTAATGGAAAAACATTAACTTTTTATAACTCATAAAATGATCTACCATTTCCTTATTGAACACCCCAAACACTGTATTTTGAAAAATTAATGGATCGGGGAGGTCTGACCCATTACACACCTCCTTCATTGAAAATGAAATTTTTTTTTTCCAATTACAACCTTTAAGGCTGGTCATTAACCCATTATTATGGTTAAAATAGATTTTATATATATATAATTACTTCTTATTTTGGAACATAATTATTATCAATATTATATAAAACGAAACCAGTTCATTGTGATTATAAATAACATCCAAATAAACTAAACAGTTATCTTTAATGTTTTATCAAATGAATCCACATCATACCATAAAATAAAACGATATATGGGACCATTTAATTTAAAAAAAATTCATTAATACATTGTAATTACACTTATGGATGTTTTTCATCAACTCAAAAAGAACTACCCTAATTATACTATTTGGAATAGAGCATTACACCAAGAAACAAATACTATTGGAATAATGAAATTAGTCCAATTTAAATTTCCTAAAATGGACCTAATAAAATTACACTAAAACAAATATATATTTAATAGGTTCTGAATTATTTTATTATTGAATATAATTTTATTATCACGTACATTAAAAAGAAATGCATAACATATTCGAATATAAGGTATTGTATCTCTCTGAAACTCCAAATGTACAATAATATTACGGTCACTCTATATTTATGTTAACCACATTATTCATTATTATTATGTAACTATTGTATATCATGTGAATAGGTTCTAAACATATTTATTAAGTTCAATTCTTCCATGTTTTCTGGTAAAATACATTTTCTTTTAATGATATATTTACAATTACTCCATATAAGAAAGATTTATAAATGAAATCTTATCAATTTCATACCAATTTTCACGTAAAAATCATAAAATTATTAAAAATATGTATAAAATACCTGATTTTATCATAATATATTTTTTAATTCATTATTTTTTTCAAAAAAATATCCATTTACCTCCTTAAGGACAGTATAATATTTTCCCATAAACATCAATAAAATGGATCATTTATAATGATTCATAAACACAAAAATTCATGTATTCAGATTAGTTAGAAATCATTTTTTGTTATATATTATTATTTTTATTTTATAATTTACAAGAAAAAATCATTAAATATGTTCCTTCATTGTAATAATTATTATCCACACTTTCGTTATTCATAGTGACATGATTATGTTACCCATTTCAATACAAGGGTATACCTTCTGTTTGTTAATTAATTTTGATTAATAATTTTTCTCACATAAATATTATTATGTTATTATGGGTGTTCTCAGAGAGTGATCCAATGCATGGTATAATGCTTTGTCTCATGAGATGTCATGTATAAGATTATAGAGTAGACCTATTACATCATGGGACTTTTTCCACCATGTGATATAGTTTTGGATGTTATCCATGACTCATGTTAATTTCATGTTATATGTTTCATAAAAATAATACATTTCCATGATGATATAATTCATTGTTATATGTGAAATGACTCAATATTATTTTCATGTTATATTTCATTCCTGTTATTATTATTTTCCTTCGAAGTCCTACTTTATTCTTCTTTACCATGTTGACTCACTTACTAGAATTATTATATCACCCCTTAAGATTATGTATACCCCATGTCATTCTATTCATTTATAGGAGCTCATATGTATTAGAATATCATTATAGAAATAGAATAAATTGTACGTTTATTTGTAGTTCAATTTTTTAAATTTTATTTACCTATACATCCAAATATAGTACACATAGTGATCCATGACTTTTATTTGATGGTTAATTATTCTTAATATCATGTAATAATATGTATAAAACGTATGGGGCTCTATAGATTTTATTCGGACAATGTTTAGTTATTTTTTGTGATTAAAACTACAAAAAAATTATTTAGAATTTTAGGGTTAATTCTATCACCGTGAATAACCTTGACTAGAACAAATGGATTTTTAGGATATGATATAATTTATAATTATATACCTATTATTATATGTTAAAAATATCACTATATTTTAATATTATCTATGTATTTAAGATCCATAATTTTATATTATTTTAGTTTATTATTCAACGGTTGGAAATATGAGAAATAGTTCTAACAATTAATGTGATATTCAATGTGACAATATCCATAATGAAATTATAAATCTGAGGGGAACTAAAGGATGTGATGAAATTGAACTACCCTCATATATTTTCATATATGTATTTAATATGAAATTTTTATGTAAAAATTTCATAATATTGGAATAATGCAATGACCCATAAATCTATTAGGGAAATTTCCCTTCTTATAATTATTTCATGTAGTATAAAGATCTTGAATCACATATAGAAACAAATAAACACATAATTCTCATAAAATAATAATGATACATTATTCATAAAACAATCTAATTTGAATTCAAAATATTACCTTGGGATAATAAATAGATAATAAAATAAAAATAATTAGAAAATTTCGATATGATTGATCCACTAGAATGACCACAATCTTGAAAAAATCTATGAAATAAACATAATGTTAAAAATGAAAATATTTATTTAGAAGATAAAAAATTTACATAATATATGTAGAAAATATAAGTGAATGATGATTAGAATTAATTGTACTTATAGAATGTTGTAACCCCTTATAGTTTCTAGAAATTTGAATGTTACAATAATTGATTACAATTAGAATAATATTGTGAACATTATTGATAGCAATATATAAATTATAGTTACAACATCACCAATGAAATAATATTTAATGTTTAGGTATCTTATAGATAAAAATATGATATATTTATATCCTGGAATAATAAAATAAATCTTCTAATAATAATAAATTTAGAGATGGGCTATTTTGAGACATACATGTTTGTTTAGAATTTTTTATTTAACATAATGGTTTAAAAGAAAGTTTATTTTCATAAAATAAATTCAATAATAATTATTTTTTTATAAATATGAGTTAATTTATGAGTCTTATTTAATTTTTTAATGTATCAGTAAACTAGTTTCAATAATAAATCGGTTTATTTTGATAAATAATTAATCAAATTCAAAAAAAACTAATAATTTTATAATTATAAAATTAGTTTTATAAAATAGTGTTCATTTTTGAAATCTACAACTCAATATAAGTCTATAGTTATTTTTTTGGATTTTTAAAAAATGTTGAATTTTTTGGGAATTGTGAAGTACTGGTTTTATGGTTTTTAACAAATATATGAATTTTAGAGTCATTAATGATGTAAGGATAATATAATAACCCATTTTTCATAAATGTCATAAAATACATACCATATTTAATAATTTGAATCAATACAATTTATTATCCTTATCCAAAATAATATCCCAATGAATAAAATAATCAAAAACACCAATATAATTAATCTATAAATACCACCCCTCCCATCCCCTTATCCTTATACATCATATGACTTTTATCTTGTCTACATTCCTCCCAATTCACTACTCAGACCTTTTACCAACTTCCAAGATATACTAGTAATGGAAAATGACTAATGTCATGTACCATAAGGAGGTTCTCAAGGTGAAAATATTTTTGATGTAAAACCATCCTTCTTTTACTATTAAATTCTATATTTCATCTACCATATCCGCACAACAATTATCCAAAACAATATGAAACCACTATTATAATATAAATATTATAATTTTAGTTTGGTAAGGTAGTATTTACTATAAATTCAATTATATTATAATTTAATATAAAAACAAGGACACCATTTGTGATATGTCGATTCACCGTTGTCAAGGATGAAGATTTTTTATTTCTCATTTCCAACTTCCAGGATGGTCATAAACAATTTATTATGAATTAAATTGACATTAATATTTATATAATAATATTTTTCCATGTTCTAGATGTAATATATATACATAATATTAAATAAATTGAATCTAGTTATTGATTATCATAACCCCCCCAAAAAACTAAACAATTATCATTAATTTTTTATCATGTAAATAACCCTCATAATATAAAGTTAATATATTAATGATACCATTTTAATTTCTAAAATAAACTAATACCATATAATTCCATTTATGTATTTTTTTCATCCACAGGAAAATAACACCAATTATTATACTCAAGGTAACTGACTTGAAAAACGTGATAAAGATGATCCTTGAATAATAATATTAAACTCATGTTAATAAACATAAATAAACAAAATAAAAATAAAATAAATAAAATAAATATTTAAGTGGTACTATATTTTACTATTAGTCAATAAAATGTCTCTATCCTTGAAATTATTTTAATGTGTACCATAGATTCAGACACAAGGTTAATCAACTCCCCAAACCTCCAAATTTTTCATTGGGTTACCCAATATATTCCTTTAAACTAGTTTATTTATTATTTATTGATATATATTTCTTCTTCATTATATGAATATTTTTTTATAATTTTTACCTTGTGTAATTAATCATTATTTCATGGGGAAATAAATGTTTTGAATGCTTCCCTTATCAATTCTTCCCAATAAGAAAACCCTATTAAAGGGAGTGTCCCCATTTTCTACACATTTTCAGTTATAGTAAAAAAAATTATCCACCATTATTTTACAAAAATTGAAAATTTTATAATTATAAACTTTTTTTGTTACTTTTTTAATAAAAATAATAATGTATTTTCCTCTTTAAATTTTATTTAATTTGTTCCCTTAAACTACACAATAATTCATCATTTCTAATGTTTCTAAAACACTCTATTTCATGTATTAAAATAATATGGATGTCATTTTTAATGGAATATTATATCCTTACATTATTTTCGTTTATAACTGATTTAATCTATTATTTTATGGATACGATTATGTTACACCCTTTGGTAATAAATTTTGACATGATTATGATAACCATTTTAATCCATGGGTTACCCCTATATTTATTCCTTATGTTTGATTCATTATATGGAACATGCATGCATGAACGTGTTATTATTGGTGTTCCATCTTGTTCTATAATCCATTGGGTAATATTTAGTTTCCTGATATATCATGTATTGGATTAGGGAGTATACTTAATACATTATGTGATTTTCCCCACCATTTGATAGTGTATTGGTAGTTATCCATGAAAAATATATATGTCATGTTATATGTTTCTTATTCATTCCAAAATTTCAATGATCATATAATACCAAGTTCTATATGATATTCCACTTCATGTTATTAATGTTATATTCCTATCGTGTTATTAGTTTATCCCTTTTGAAACATCCTTTATACTTCCTCTATATTATTATTTTCCTAATGTGATTTTATGCTAATCAATTTTGTTTAAATATTCCCCAGGTTATCTAATAATGATATAGGATTTTAAAGGAAATTATGATCTCATTACAGATATAGAATAAATTATATGTTTATTTTTATTTTAATGTTTTTAATTTTATGTTACTAATCCAATAAAAAAACTACACTTTATAATCCATGGTTTTTATATATTGTAAAATTATTATTAAAACAATGTAATTATACATTTCAAATGATAGGGACTCTATAATTAATCATCATGATATTTATATTTTCATCATGATATTATAATATGGGATGACATGAGACATAACATGGGATGGATATCTTTCTACATGAGTGAATCATCTACAACACCCCAATAAATAATTACACGTGACATAATTCCTCACTTCATGGGATATATAGCAAACTCGAATCTCATATCATGGGACCATTCCAATCACTAAACAATTATGAGGCCTTTCCCCTTGGGAAAATTCTCAATAATTCCATACTGGTAGAATCATATAGCATGTTTGAGAACATGGTGGAACAAACCCCATAGTGTTAACTCTTTCAGATGTTCCCAATATGTCCCCATCCAAACATCATTCCCTCTTATAAGTTAACATGATCAACATCCATTTCGAAAAATACCCCTAGTAAAAATAGTTCCTGACTGAAATGAATCTCCTCCCATACTGGTGACAATATTCTAAGGATACATAGTTGTAGATAATGGTTACTGTGTTTTGGACATGATAAGCAGTTGATTATACATTTTCTTAATAATTAATGGTGTGGTTGTAGAATCTATTTTTTAGATTATATATAACGGTCATTCCATACCCATTATTCCCCATTTTCACAGTTCAGATCATGTATGTCGCTATACTTTTCTTTGTACATCCCATTGTTTTTGTGGGAGTGGCTACACCTTTGGTGTTTTTCCCATGAGTTAGTTCATGATGAACATGAATTTTAGTGTCAACGGTTCCTTCCTATGATGAGTTCATATACACACAATAATGGTATCCCAAATGATAAGGGGAACTCACATCCTCTTAATTATTATCAAAATGATAATGTATAATTTGGGGTTAAAAGTCGTGGTAGAATATTCACCAACCCTAGTTGAGAGACACACAAAAAAACCCAAATATAACTTCCCCCACTACCCATTTTCAAGCACAACGACTAAACATAAGAGGTTTAGTTCAAGGAATCGAGACAGTAAACATTATTTGTAATGTATTGGAAATTTTCATGGAATTATTACTCCATCATCCTACTTTTTAATTTAGGTTAATTTTCTTCTTATAAAAGTAAACATATTGTAGAACAATCCATTTGGTATACTAATCATGATATTAAAATAATTGATAACTCATTGTACAATCTCTAAAAATGTAAAATAATAGGTTCCCCATTGGTAATAGGCGTATCGACTTAAACTGCATATCTATAATCATCTTGTGAGATTTCTTAAAAAGAATATTTATATTTGAATCCTCTCAAAAGAGGAATTCCTACACTTCTTGTTCAATTATCACATGATTCTGTGTCGAAAAACAATGTGTGGAATGATTCCCAGTTCTGTGGGATATGTAGTGATTCAAAAACCCAATGTATACGAATTAAAAATAAATACCCTCATTATGTGAGACTATATTCGATTGAATATGACCCTAGTTTCTTATTATTATGAATGTTTCATTATTATAGGTCTGAAAATACTCTATCAACATATACATATAGACCAAGAATCAAAACCATAATCATTTTGAATCCTATCTCAGTGATAATATTCATGGAACTGGGCCTCCACCCCATCATTTCAAATCAGGTTTCTGAGCTTTTATGCTTCATGAATACCCTCTATAACAATATCCCATTTGGTACATGAATCATTATCAAAAATATTTTTCATTCACAAGGTCAAATGAAAAAAAAACTTAAACTATGTGAAACCTACCTTGGGTATATTTTTTGCGCATTGGGCCTTCATTTCCCCAATTTTCATTATGTTTGGAACACAATGCCACAACATTAATCCTCCAAAAGTACCAGTTATTGGTCCTTGATCTATGACATTAAAAAATAAGTTGCCTTATTAAAATAATTATAACCCTAATATAGGTATATATAGTAGTATGTGACCCACTATTAGGAATTGGTTTGTGCCACCTATGTTGTTTCCTCAATCCAATACCTATATTTCATTGTCTCCTCACCTGAGAGGAAAAAATATTTCCAGTATTTTTCACCTTTCACAACATAACCTAGAACTATGTATGGATTTATTCATAATTCTATGGGATACATAGTGATTACTTTGTCTCAAATTTTTGGACAATCCTAAAATACTCTCACCGTCAATCCCTTTTTTAACATACGTTAATCAATTTAATATTATAGTTCATTTATGCATACAAATGATGGTGATAGTCATGCAGAGATAATTGCCATATTTTCGTCAAAATATTATGAAAAAACATGTGAAGTAGCTGGTTTTATTGCTCGATCATTTTACATTTGGTTTTTTATACATCATATACTGCAAATGTTCGTCCATATAATCTGTACTATATATACATAAACTTGCATCCACATTCCAAGAATAATTACATTACACTCAATACATTCATCCATACATATTCAAATAATTTTTTACATATATTGTTTGACTGGAAAAAACCTAAACTATTACTATAATGATGTAAAATGTCTACCATGATGAAAACTAATTGGGGAAATCATTCTATATATCATACATTTACTCACCAAGATGAACATGAGACATACAAAAAATTAAATGTGAAAATTAATGTTCTTAAAAAATGCCAGGACACATCACTGATCCTAAAAAATATAGTATTTTTTCGTTGGACCAACATGTTTAAAAAGAAGTTAGTTAAAAACCTTCAATACCCCTACTTCATCAGGTACTCAATGAGAAACCGCCAGTTTCTCTAATTTTTTTCATATCACTACATAAAATGTTAATTATTATATTCACATATGTTCACACAACCTGGTTATGTGATATAATAACATATAAAAAATCATCCTCACCACATAAAATTATACATCACATTCAGCATCATATTCGTTATATATTAAGTTTCCAATCATTCATCTGCCTTTGATGATATAATACTGGGAAATGTTTTATCCTTTAACCTGAATCCACCCATTCCCACATCAATTACAGACATGCACATTACCTCCCGATTTCTATGGCCGCCACTTGGAAATTTAGATTACACTCCCACGTGGAAGGTGAATCTGGATCTTTCTCAGATCGATAACCAAACAAAATGTTCTCCAACCCATTATGGAAAAATAAAAAATGTATCGAACATCATCCAAACATCCCATCTACTTCACCCTCACTATTTATGTCTTATTTTATTTGGACCCCCACTATCTTTCTCATCCCAATAACCACCATTTATGTGATGATCCTTGGCCAAAATGGATCACCTCTTATTTTAGGCATTTGTCTCAAAAGGCATTCAATAAAAACTTGTCATTTCCCATGTTTCAAACATGTGTACAGTTGAATCACATTTTCATTTCCCCTATATGTGTGTAGTATGAAAATGTGGTATAAATTTAAAACACCATTAAAAGAAATCCCTTATTATCCTCTTTCTCCTCCTCATATTTCATGTCCAAAATGTATTAATTCATGTCCTCCATATTCCCACTTTTTGAATAAAATTATATTCCCCTGATTTTATACCTATCATGGTCATGCACACGTTGTGATAGAATTCATGTTTTATAGAGTTATAATATTCAAAAAAATCATTGTAGGGACACCCTTTTTTTGTGGATGGATATTTCTTACAACATTTTATCGGTCTCTATATAGAATTATCATTTGAGTAATAGATCTTCTATTTCATTCTTTTCTCTCACATTGATCCTTACTCATGTGTTCTTAGCGGGTTATATTTGTTTTTATAGATAATAGTATTGAGTAACCACATAATAACCCAATAATATATTTAAAAAAACAATTATATTTCATTATTTGAGGAGTTTACTCAATATGCTTGAGTGTATCCATTATTTCATAATAATGGAAATCAACATAATGGTAGACCATATTAATCAATTAATTCATTATTGTAAGCCTCTATTTGGCAGTCTCCAAGGGTATTTGGTACACTGATATATATGCTAATTCCTAAAAAAGATACGATTAATCTAGTAAATCTTCAATTTCACCCCACCTTATTGATCAATTCTCTGCACCACCAAGGATACCCCATCCAATTCCTCATCCCGAGCTACCACCACGAACACATTTATTTGGATGGTTTCCACTATTATTGAATTATAGATAACTCATACAACTATGATAGCCCTTCCAAACTAGCAACATCTTATTATAACTCAAATAGAACCCTAATCCCAACTGATTACTACACATACTAGGTTGTATCAATCCCCTTCCACTATTCACATACTCTCTTATCGTGGAGGTCGTAATATAATATATGAAGTCTATATGAGTTAACCCCACCTTTATACAATAATACCAATCAATAGAAGAGGGATCACGTCAAGCATGGACGATCAATCGACATGGTATCAATAATGATGTTTTACACACTCATATATTTCCTACATTGGATTATCCAACTATACTCAGCCTCAATAGAACAAATTTCATTGAAATGTTTATGTCATGTAGTCTCATACCCGGGGGTCGAAACAAGTTTCAATAATGGGTTTCAAGGATTAGTTTTTTTTTCACTTATGTTCCCACGCCTATTATTATATCAATTTCCATTATGTGTGGGAGGGGGTACATTGACACCAAAAAACTTGTTTCATGGGAAGTGGCAGGTAAATAATGGATTGTTTGAGTTGAATATAGGAAAAAGTTGCCTCAAAAACTATTTATGGTTATGGATTCAAGATTTTTTAATCCTTCATGAATTTTTTTTATAAAGGACATAAAATCCCCATGGAATCAATCCTTATGTGGAGATAGTGACTTCCATGAAATGAATTTATTCTCACAAAACATTTATGTTCATAATTGATTTATTTAAATTATGTATATATTTAAATTCGTGATATTTCTCTCTCCCCACCAATAAATCTATAAATGCATACCTTCACCATAAATTGTTTGGGAATTAGACTTTTTTACTTCCACTATAAGCTCTGAATTCATAAATCATAAAAAATTTTAATCCAAATATTAGATAGATTACAATAGTTAGACAAATTATTCATACAGTTGTCCATGTGTAAATAATACTATAATTCCATGTTGGAGAAAATTGATGAGATGGGTTATAAACTTCTCCATGGAAGAAATTTTATCATATTCTTGTGATTTTTTGAGATTCATATCCATAAGGAAACCTTCCCTTTTAAAAAATAGACTTCATCCCTAGGATGGGAAACTGTGTTTCATGAGATACATAACTTCAAATTGAAAGTAAACTCTATTTTCTCCATGATCTTCATAAAACCCACCAATCATGCCCCATATATGTTCATCTGTTGATCAGATATACATTCATGATTGTTGAGATCCCTATAAATCTATATCCATTTAGTCATATTACCTTCACTCTCCAAACATCCATACAAATTGTATCATGATTCATCATGTATTATCTATTTTCCCTAAAAATGACATAAGATGTTGTATCAACTCTCCTTTTTTACAATATGCATCCTAATATTGGCACCCTGAGGACCGGACTCACCAAGGAAGTGTTTACAACCCGTTCCATCCAAAATGTCCCATTTATTAAATGTGTAATCTCTAAATGTAAAATCATTATGGGAGGCCGATATACATCCCTAATAAAGTGGGGTAGTTATTTATCCTTCCCTCCAATGATTAAATGTGTACCTCATGGAGAAAGACCCATGTTTTTTAAAAGAAATATGAATTAAACATTCATACCCTAACATCTTATTCTTTTGATCGTAAACTATATAGAACTTTCATGAGAACATGACAATTATACCCTATGAATAACATAGGACGACACATATATGATTAGAATTGTATTATGTGTCATATATTGAACATAACTTATAAGAAATCTTAATTCCATCACTTTTATTATATCCTTTTATGACATGAGTATATTTACCACCTGGTGTTAAAATACATGTACTATATTTCTCATAAGAGCTTAAAATGTGCACTAAATCAACAAGTTTTTTGATCCCAATCTACTAATAGGGTATGTTGGTAGACTTGCAGAGCATGAAAACAAGTCTACATGGAAATATATATTGAGGATCATTATTAATACCCCATCAACACTATAAATTATATTTTTCTTCCCATGGGAGGTATCTAGTTTGATGTGTGATCATCTCTCCCCATGGGTGCACACTCAACCTCTCCATTAAAAATAAATTTCCCAAAAAGAAGTAAAAAATGTAACCAAACTGTCCCAAAAATAATTATACCTTTGACTAACCTATCCATATAAAATATTTACCACGTGACAAACATATCCTTATAGTAAGTAAACACTATGTCCTCAACCAAAATCTTAAAAACAATTTCCTCATTCTTATAAGATGATATTCTTGAGGAAATGTGTCCTAGAAGTCATATTCCCTTATTGAGAGTTTTTTTACGATGACATGGGTTGCATTGGGTGCCCTACCTAATGTGAAATATATATCAAATAACCTTGACTTTAAAAGAGGAAGAAATCATTGGGTCAAAATTAACCCATCATCTATTGATTTCTATATATATTGATTATAACCAACATCTCCAAACATATTTATCTTCTATTTCAGAAAATTAGTAGTTTAATATATTGGCATCTACATTACTCTATGGTGGGGATGATATTCATAAATATTTCTTAAATGATATTTAGAGACCCAAACTATGTGATGAGATAAATATAAGGAGGAAATGATATCCCAACATTCCATTCCAATTAAGGATCTGACCTAGTCATCCCCTATATTATAGGAAAACCAAAATTTTAAGTTCTTAATCATTAGTAAACAGAGGTTCATAAAATTCCCATTTTCCATCATCGATATTGATTTTAGAAAATAGTGTGTTCAGTTGGATTACCTCATCCAAAAATAGAGTATTTTTTCATAAAATCTGTAATAATTATTTTATAAAATTTAATTTGATGAAGAAAAATTATTTTTTATCACATGTCATATTCAAAAATTAACATTTGTTTCTTTCTTACTGACATTTTATAAAAATGAAAATGTTTCCAATGTGTATATACAGATTATATCCTCCCAAAATATAAATAATTTTTTAAAAACTATATTATATTAATAGTTATAATTTTTTAAGAATATATATGATATTAATGAGTAATATATATCATGAATTAGATTTTTAGAATATCATTATAATTTAACACATTGATATCAATAAATTGCTCGAAACAAGCACATTATTGATCCCATTATTCCAAACCATATATAGTATTTCAATCGATTGAAATTTTAACTTTATAAGTCATTGAAAAAAAATTATTATTTATTTAATAATCTAATCTTAGTATAAATCGTTTTCAATATATTTTTTTTGTTTCCTTTTTATGAAAAAATTATGAAATAATCAAAATTATTAACATGTGGTAATGAAAATATACTATACACACAAAAATATAGAAATAGAATTTCTGAATTTGATGATAATAAAATGTAATAAATATTTATAAAGTTATAAAATAATTTTTTGTTATGGTTATTATTATTTTAGATGAGGTGAAGGAGATTTTTTGAAAGTAATGAATTAAAGGTAATAGTTTGTCTCAAATTGTCATCTTGTTTGTTGTCTTATGATACTCCCCTATTTTCATTTACGTTATATATTATAACCTTTTAAAATATATAGATATGTATATCCTGATTAAATGTATTTAATTTTTTAATTAATTTTTTATCCTAAAAGTTATGTTGATTCAATAGATACAAAAAATTTTAAGGGTTTGTTTCCCTATCTTTTCATTTTGGTTAGGAATATTTTTCCTCTATATTTATATTTTTTATAATAATGTTATACTTTAATGCATTGATCCCAAAATATATATTACTATAAACCCTGGAAATCTACTCACTCTTTTTCCTATTGAATTCGTAGAACACATTTAATGATTTGCGATTCAATTGAGTAATTTTGAAAATAGGCTAATGTTAATATCATTTATCTTCCAATATAGATTTGCTGACATATCACTAATTTCTATTTAAAATTCCATTTTAGAATATTAAACTTTTGAATCATTTTTCTAAATTTTATTATATTTATATTCTTGGAAATGGTAATTTAATTTGACTTGTGACTTCATTTTACATTAAATTTCATTTCATTACTAAATATGAATGGAATCCTCATTTAATAATTTTTGTAATTACATATTTCCTTCCTCCCTCTTCTATTATACTTATGAAATGACCTCTCCAAATTTTATTGTTCTTTTAATTAAATTTATATTCCCTTTCCATTATAATATTTATTCCAAATGTGTATAAAAATGTATAATTTGTTTCATCAATTTTAACTATGTTAATTTTTATATCCTTTTTAAATGTGTTTTTCATTTAAGTCTACATCCATTAATTTTTATGACGGATCACTTCAAATATAATATTGTGAATCCATAAAACATCTTTTATAGTTTTCTTATAATAATTTCTTCAATATATTTACTTGGGAAAGCTTTAAAAAATATTTTTTTCATTCAAATGATCATATTTATTGATTAGTTATAATATTTGATGATATATTTTATTATCAATAATTTATTCCAAATGGGGAATACATATGTGTTAATATGTGTTGGGTGGGGCATCAGATTACCCACCAACTCATTATTACAACTCGTGGGAAAATTTAACATTGGTATTTGGTGTATGGATTTCCTATTTATAAATGATATCATGGAAATAGGTATTGAACATATGATTATATTTTTCTAAATTGTATTTTCTATCGCAATGAATTATTTTACATTTGTCCATGTAATATATTTTTTATTTCTATTATATTTTTTGTTTATATATTATTCTATGAAGTATCATCAGTTTATATAACTAATTCGATCATATATTCATGAAATATTATTTCTACCACACTTTTTCTATGATATCTTATACATTATGGTTTCTATTACTAAGCATCATTACTCATCCATTTATTTTCTCTCATATCTATATATTTCCTAGAAGTTTAATTTGATTGATTTTTTATATATAGTGGACTATGTAATAATTACTCTTTCAAATTTTATGTTCTATTTTACATTTTAAAATTTACTATGAACGAATTATGTATCTAGTATAAAGATGAAAATAAACTATGAAATAAAGTGAGTTGTTATACATTTTATATTATAATATTGTAATAAATCAATCAGAAGAACCGAGCTACTATATTCTGTGGTTTTACTATTGGTATAGTAGATTTTTTATGAAAAGTTTAGGAAAATGATTCTGGAAAATATATATTAGAGTACAAAACCGAATGATATACTCTCATGATAAATATATTAATATGATAATAAAATGAAAATTTTAGTAATGTTTAGATGTGTTGTATCATATCATTATAATACCTATATAGATATACAATTTTGGGTTGATTATCTTGCATATATTCATTAATGTGTAATAAAAAATAAAAAGGCTGGTTGGGTATTAACTCAATCTTCACATAGTACATGACAATGAGGCCAAATTGCATACCTAATTTGAAACAACTGGATGATTTTATTTGGATGGTTTTGATACTATTTATAAAGACTTATAGTGGATATTAATTTACTGTATTAATGTAAATATATTCTTTAAGAAACTGAATATTATCAATGTTAGATTGTTAGTTGCATAAATTTTCATTTTATGTTATGTTTTCCAAAATATTTATTATTAAATAGTATGATTTATGGAATCGTTAATAAATTAATCCATTTTATGTCATTATTTCAAAATGTGGTATATTGGAATGAATGTAATTTTCATAAAAACTGATAACCTATGGCTGAATTTCTAAAATGATAATGATAATGGAGTCAATGATATTTGAGTATAAGATTTATATATTATAACTATATTATAGAAAATGACTCAGTTAATGAAAAACAATCATTTATTTAGAGGGAAACATATTGATAAATGATATGGTTCAATAATTTATGCCTACATTATATAATAAAAAACACTATTAATCATTGAAACAAATAATCCATTATTAGCATAATATTGGATCATTTCATTAATAACCACATACCAATCATTGGTAAGTAGTTAAAAAATGAATGTTTTCATAACATTTTATCATTTAATGACATCATTTTATAAATTGTTTTCATTGATTTGGAAATCTAAGGATATATATGAGAAATATATCATGTAAACGAACACCATTAATATGTTATTATCAAAATTTTAATTTCATCATTCACATTGAGTTGATATAGAAAATAAATTCTTAACTCAATTAAAAAGGAAGGGGACAACTTTATTGAATATGAAGTGAAATTTACAATAGTATAATCTAATGTGTTTTATAATTTATAAAATATAATAATCCTAAATATTTTTTCTTCATTGGTAAATATCCTATGCTTTTAAGGTAATTATTCAGTAACACATATTTGTAAAATTATGAAATATTATAAAGTTTCAATAAGAAAATTATTAATAATTCTTGAAGTATTATATCATACATGGAAATTAAGAAAATAAGAGGGTAAGGAATGTAATAATTACAAAAATATGGATTAAATGATGAAGGTAATGGTGGATTTTTTATCATTTAATAGTTTTGGAATTAAATGTTTTCTCCTATAATAGTGGATGCACATATTGGGAAATTTACGACTTCAGCCACCTGTTGTAATAAATAGAGATTCAATTATGTACATTATGAAAATTTCTTAACAATTTTAATTGACATAAATATTAATTGAAATATAGAAAAAAATAAAAATATATCTTACTTAATAATATAATTTATTGTTAATTTTTTTGAATAATTAATTATTGTTAATTTAATTATTTATTAATTATCAATGATCCAATAATGAAAATTTGTCATATCATTGTTAATTCACTGTAATAAATGATATGTTTTATAATATGGTTATCCAGACATGTTAAACAAAATTTTCATTATTACTCTGGAGTAACCTAGATGCCATCGTAGATAGTTCTAACACATCAAGAGATCGTGACTGATCAAAATAGAACATTTAAGGTGAAATAGAATTTTTCTAGAGGAGGAGGAGCATTTATCTATGTTCTTATGCAAATTAAATTAGGGTATCTCTCTATGTCTTATAATAATTCACTCTATACTATATTATGTAAAATAATAATAATGTGTTTACTGTTTTTTAAAATTAGATAAACATGATTAAAAAATTACAGGTTTATAAATTATAAATTATAATGGGGCCCGTATTATTTACATAACATTTAAAGAACCCAATTTTATAAATTATAATGTAGTTATAATTATTTACATTGAATGAACTAATTTATAAGTCAATGTATATATTTTTTATTTAATAAATAAATTAATACATATTAAGATAATATATAATATGAAATTTATCATAAGACCATAATAATCAATCTACTAATCCTCATAAATATATAGATTTCATTTAATAGAAATTATTTACAAAAAATTAAACAAACGTTTTGATTTATTTTCTCATAAAAAATATTTATTATATTCACTAAAATAATATATAATTAAATATTAAATATACAACTCACCAATATTCTATCGAATAACTAGTGACTAAAAATGTATGATCAATTAAACATGAAACATTATTTAAAATATTCGCAAATAATATTTATTCAAAACTATATATTTATATAAATTTTATTTTATGTTATGGATCCACATAATTTATTAACCCGTCGGACCATTTCAGAATGGAATTAGGCTACAGTAGTTAATGATTGATGTTAGTGTATTTTAATGTTCTATAAAACCCATAGAAAAAGAAAATAATTTCCAAATAACAAAATTCATCCTTTGAGTTTACAATATGTAATATAATCCCATCAGATTTATATCATTAGTCAAAGAGGTAGAAAAGTGGTTTCATCAAACTACATGGTCAATGTATCCTTTATTGAAATTTTATAAATGAACATTTTCATAAAACCAACATTTTTATGGACATAAATCATTAGTTCTGTTTCCTAAAAATGTCATTAGATTCCATATTTAATTATTTTAAATTAATAAATAATTCATTCTTTTGTTATTCATTTATACAATATTAGTCATGGTTTTTCTAACATTCTAAAATTTTCCATGAAAATATTCTATCATGGATTATAAAAATTCATCCATGTAAGTGACTCACAATGTATGTTAAATTAAATTATAAAGAATACTAGACACATATGTAGATATGAATATTAAATTATACTAATAAATTTGGATTTCTTATGGGTGGAGGGAATGTTATCAAAATCTATTATATCGAGATTATATGGTATAAACTCCATGAGAAGTCTGAATGAATTATGATCCATAACCGTAATAAATTATAACATTTTTTATTGTCCAATGATATCATATATCCATAGAACATGTATTTATGAATGTTATCATGAATAATTTAGGTTCTCCTCATATTGGAAATCTAATAAGACATTTTTCTATCACATGTAACATTATAAAATTATCAAAAGCTATATCACATGGTAGAATAATCACTCTTTTGTAATAAATTATTAGTTATTAAAAAAATGAATATAGTTAATCATAATGTACATAGAATATAGTTTTTTTGTTACAAACTCCAAAAACCTCTCATTTTCACATGATCCATTTACTAAAATCCATTATTATATTACCTATGATATAGTATTCATTGTTTTTTCCTAATGAATTATTTTTAAAGGGGTCATCCATGTATTCTTCCAAATAATCTCTGCTAACTGTGACTTCATCCATCTGGGAAAATTCACTTAAGAGGTGATACTTTTGAGTTATGTGCATCATCCATTTATGAGGCCTTGGATGTTTTGTGAGATCTACCATTATGATATTGACTCAATATAATCCATTAAAATATCCACCATAAGATGAAAAATAAATATGAAAGATGAATTTATGAATCTAAAATTCTTCTTTGGTTTTATTTTTTGTTCTAATATACTCATAATCCTTTACAGAATCAATGGAAATAGATAACATTAGACTATTTCTCCTCATAGAACCACTATTGAGGATGATGAAATATACAGACTATTACTAAAGGTCATTCTAATTAGGATCGAAATTAGTTTGAATATATCATCTTAAAATATCCTCCACATATCCTCAATATAATTTGATCATTTCCTTAGTATGCCTTAGATACTTAACGATATCCTTAATAATATACCAATGTTCCTCTCCTCTACTAGCTTGTTATCATCATACCATACTTAATGAATATCCTATATCGATCCAAGTGCATATCATGTAACACAAGATGAATCCTATATTAGAATTATTTGTTTTTATACTACTTATATTTCTATTTTTGTGTATTTGGGGTCATTTTCAATGAGAAAAGTAAACCATGTGACACTAAAACTAGACCCATATATGATATATCTATATGAAATCTCTTCTAAATCTTTTCTATTTATGTATCTTTGTATTTTCCTAGAATCCAATCATGCCTATTGTTATTGATATTGATACCAAGAATGTTGTTCTCTACACCAATTTCCTTCAGGGATATGTAGTTACATAAGTATCTCTTAACTGTCTATAAAAACAATATATATTTTCCAATATCTTGTATTTAATAATGTTATTCTACTAATAAAATGATCATACTCCCTATAAACCTTTTTTTATGACATCTCTCACAAATATTCATTAAGAAAGAAACATTGTTGTTTTATCAAACTACATATTCTTCAACCTAGAAACATTCATTAATATATAAGTGGTTCTACACAATATGCATATTGTAATATAATTTCATAGAGTCATAAACCAATAGGTTATTTTATATAAGAGTATTTTTGATATTGTCTTTATGGAAATATATTTTAACATCTATCTTCTATATCATATATTCACTCGATTGTAGGATGTACCACACTTTAAACATTTATTTCCTTCTGGAAATCCCCCATGTGTTCTTTTCCCAACATTTTTTATATAGATAAATTTTTTTATTCTTTCTCCCAGGGAAATTATATAATAATATTCTATGAAACTATATAACTTCATTATTTAGAGTGTTCAAATATAACGAAATACTCAATGTATTAATTATAATTATTTAATTATCTGTGTGAATAACAATAATATTCTCAACAATAGTTTCTACCCTATTTAGATCTTTATTAGGATAATCACTATTTTTCAATAGTTATATTTTTTATAATGTATAATCCATTGTACGTTGATTTTAAAATTAATTAAATTATATATATTATAACAATTAATTCAATGATCTTATAAAAATAAAACATATAAATTAAAATGAATATATCATAAATAAAATTTTGACCCCAACATATAAATTTATAGGGTTCAATTTATCTTATTCATTAGATATTTTCTATTATGTTCCCTAAAATCATATAAAATTTACTAAAATACAACACAATGTATTATAATGAAAATAAAAATCACCATGGAATATCTTTCAAATGTTTCAAAAAAAATAATGATATTATGATTCATTTCCCTGAAATAGGTGAAGATCAAATTAACACGCAACTATATTTTCAATATTTATTACCCGTCTATAAATTTGATTGAAATACTGTATCCATATAATTAAATTCAAATAAGGATTTCATTATTCAGAAACCAAATTAAACTATACGCATGAATAATCATTTTATCTCATAGATAGTCAAAAAACATTGATAACTAATGGTTTAGTGTTTTTGGGGAATATATATATATATGAATATTATTGTAAAATAATTTGGACATTTATAAAAAAATACAATTCCTCCTTATAGACTTCTTATAGGTTATACTGAACTTTAAAAATATGGAAATATAATCCAAAGAATGTGGTTAGATCCAAAACTCGAGTTGTGAAAGAATGTCAAACAATAAAAACAGATTGATTAAAAATATATGATAATAATTGAAAAATATGAGAAATATAATATTAAAATGATTGTGGAATTAAATGTTATTATAAAAAATTTATATTAATAGATATGGCTAATTATATATAAATATTTACAGAAGCATGAAAATTATAACATATATTAAAAGCATAAAACAATTATCATGAGTCATGATTATAAAACACAAGAATGGATAATAACATAATAATTTGGCAGAAAAAATGGTTTAAAAGAAATAACATAGTTGCTTAATAATCCTATTACATGTCTCCTACAATATATTGTGTCTATAATTAATTTCCATATCACCCATGATGTAATGGGTCTTTAATTCTTGTATATGTCTCCTATAACATAGTTGGTCATGAATTCACATCCCTACATCCCATAAATAAGTTGTTTTGGACTTTATGTCCCTATATTCTAGAATATTGCTGGTCAAGAATTCACATCAATTTATCTAATTAAATAGTTTTTTGAGAATTAACATCCTTGTCTCTCATAATTTTTTTATTTGATATAAAATTTTAACTAATTCATAGGTGGTATTTAATAGGCCCAACACGTATTAGAGATTTAATGGACACAACTCATCTCATGATTTTGATTTACCTAACCCATATCATAATTATAAAATATACACAAGTGTTCTAGAGAAAATAAACATTTAGCATATCACAATAATCATTTAAAATATCATATGTTTCATTACAATTAGAAATTTCATCACATAAAATGGCACGAGCAGTTCGATCAGTTATTCCCAAAATTGAACAAACAAAAATAAATTTTTTAAAAACGGAATTTAAAGGATATTTTAGGATAAATTTATCCAAATTATAATGATAATTTTAATTTTAATAGAAAAATAGAAGTGTAATAATGAAAATAAATATAAACCATTTTTTGAATTATAATTAAAATTTGATGTTATGGGTTTCATTTTAATGTTTTTCATGAAATTTATACATGATTTTTTTGGAAAAAAATGAAATTTATTTATTTTAAAGTAAAATATAAAAATAAATATTTATTTATAGTAGAAAATATGATTATAAGATAATTTTTAATACAATAAATGGATGAACCTTTTTTATATTTTTTTAAAATACCTTTATTGTATCCCTAATCATAAAAAGGGTCAATAAATAATATTAATAATAATATGGATAAATATAAACATGAATATCACATGAAATAATAAAAAATTTATATTTCAAAATAACTATGGATAACACTGGAATGAAAAACAGTATGTGTATGGAATGAAAAATATTAATTAATAACTATTTCAATAATTCATAAAAGTTTATTCTCTAATGTGAACAAAATTAATAAAAGAAAAACCATGGATATAAATATATCAATTTACCCTGATAGAAGGTGAATTTATCAGATAATGAAATTTCATTATGGTAAAATCCTATGGTGAATGTGTCATATAAAAAATTAACATTGTTGTAGAAACGTGAAAGAGAAGTTATATGTTCAAGGGGAAGAATTATAACTCAATTAATGGAGGTTTAATTTAAATAAATCCCATAGAAAAATTAATATCAATTGAATGATTAGATATAGAATGATAGAACATGAATGTACTTGTAAATCCACATAATTACCATAATGTATAAAAAACCATTTGGTAATATAGAAACAACTTAATATAAAACTAGTGCTGAATATTACAAAATGTCTCAAAGAAAGAATAATGAGATAATAAATCATTTACCTTAATTATTGGCTTCCATGAATGAATTTATACCTCTTATATAATAAACACAACCATATTAAAAAGATACTCTTGAAAAAAATTCATATCTAATAACATTTCTAGTCCTTAATTCTATTTATTTGTTACATTTTAATTAGATAATTCACATTTAATTGTATGTTCATCTCTTATTTATTTCATTAATTTTGTATATTTTTTATTAAGGAAACGCCAAACCTCGTTATCTGATATCGAGTACCTATTTCCCATTATATAATTATTTTATAAATATTTGTCAATTGTGTGTCCCCATGTTCATTCCATGTGATCTATAGGAATATTTCATGAGAGTAGAATCCATGAAAAACATAATTTAGGCAATTTTTTGATATTGGTATATTGCATTATAATGACATTGAATTTTTTAATTTATTATTTTAAAACAAAATTAGTGAAATATATTAGTATGTAATGTATTTTATATTCATAAAATATATTTTTTAACCATCCATGATGGTAATCGTTGAAAAATAGAACATGTCACTCCATTAAAACAGCAGTCTGCAAAAGTACACATTCAGCATATTACTTTTTCATAGAAAAGGAAAATGATAAGATTTCATTAATATTTTAAGAATATTTTTGATTACGTATTATAAAATTTATTAATTAAATATTTTATTTTAACAATACCTATGTCAATGTAATGAAAAATAGAACATGCCACCCCATGGAGGCAGTAGTCCACATGCACTCTTGGATAGAGTTTTCCATTATAGAATGATTATGGTGTAAGATAGATAATTATTGTTACATAAATATAATAAAATTTATATATTAAAATTGTAATGATTTTGTTTTTTTATGATAGTATAATACTTCATTATTTTTAATATGAATATATAAAAAATAATAAATCCAATGGAGGAAATTGATAAATTTTTCCTTACATTATGGAATAAACCCTTTTAAAATTAGATTATGAACATGAGGGTAGTAATTTATGGATACCACACTATAAATGACATGTGAAATATTTAAGGGAGTAATTTAGGTAGAATGATTCTATACAAGCGTGATATGTGTGTGAGGATAAGTGGTATAGTGAAGGGATCCTTTTAAATGTGATAAAAGTGACATTTTTATAATATGCAGTGATCCATTCAAGGAATGTAACAAAAAATCGTAAAATAATTGATATGTGATGGTTTTGTCTCAATAAAGCCTCAAATCTTTTTATTATTTCAATCATGTTTTAGGTCTTTTGAAATTTAGATTTACCATTTTAGCATATTTTAATTTTACCATG
Organism: Viscum album; assembly: GCA_963277665.1. Classification (NCBI taxonomy): domain Eukaryota; kingdom Viridiplantae; phylum Streptophyta; class Magnoliopsida; order Santalales; family Viscaceae; genus Viscum; species Viscum album. The sequence continues at coordinate 1,067,043,299 of OY728136.1, forward strand.
GTAACATAGTTTTTAACCTCAGAAACTAATTAATTTCGTGAAAAAATTTCAAGTTTCCATAAAATTAGTTATGTGGATTCTAAATAGAAAATTATTTCATTAATATAAAATTTTAATATTACTATAAAATAATTATAAATTAATAAATGTATAAAGCATTAATTTCTCTTTTATATAATAATATAACATTAGTTCTAAAATTTAAAATTTATATTTATGTAATTAAATTAATATTAAAATATTAAACAACATTTATAAAATAAACATTTTGCTATGAAAAATTTCTCCCAAATTACTAAGTCATTCTTATTTTCTAACAATGGGAGAGAATGAATGCTATTATTGATACATTTATTTTGTAATTATAACCTAAGAATTAAACACTTTAGATAATAAAAACTTTTAAATAAATATTAACTTTTCAATATGGATATAAAAAATAAATTAATTATTTAAAATATAAATTCTGAAATTTAAAAATTAATATTTTAAATAAAGAAGAATATAATGAAAAGTGATTTTCATGAACAATCTATTTTTATAATATAAGTTAATCTTCTAATTATTTATATTAAATTTTTAATTAAATTAATTTTTATATATTAATAATATAAAATATATTTTTAGTCATCATTTAACCATAATATAATTATTTTCTGATGTAAATACGAATACAACAAAAAAAGAAAATATTTTTATAAAACCTCTTACATTAATAAAATAATTTAATTGATTCCCTTTTGAATGTATATTTACATCCATAAAACAAGGAATGGTAGAAATACTGACAAGTAGGATATTAAGAAAATTTTAAAAGTTTATTTTTCATTATGTATATGGTATTGATGAATAATATCCTTGAAGGATGTGTCGAACATGGACTTTTTTATGAGAAATGTTATATTTTTAGGTCAACTCATTGATATGTGTTCATGTATAATGATCATGGATTGTAATTGTATTATTTTACATTGTAATATTATTATTTCATATGGGATGATGGATAACACTATAGTCATTATGGGTTCACTATAATTAGTGGTACATACTAGAGATTAAACGTATGTGAATTATGATATTATCATTTAGGAAATATTTTTGTTAAATGGATGAAACTAAAAAAAATAATGATAAAGATAAAAAAGCATAGAGTATGGAAAATTATGAGACTTTAACATTGGTAAGAATAAAATGTTTCATTACAAATAGTATGTAATTTTTAAAATAACCAGATGTTCATGTTGTTTTATATAGATTTATAGGGGCCATCTTTTGTTCCTTATCATAAAGGATCACCCCTCTTTGTTCCCATTTTCAATGATTTCAATAAAATGGTGTGGTTTCTTTCTCAGAGTCCTTCATGTTTGACGCATTCATTTGAAAAATTTCCATTGTTGAAAAATAGGTCAGATTCATGTGGACATTCGATGTTTGGATAATTATTGGGAGTATAGAAGTATAGTTTTTTAGTTTCTTCATAAAGAAGGATATTTGGGTTAAGATGACAATTATAGGGATTCTATAAAATAATTTATTCACTGATATGATAGACCAAATGGTGGTGGATAAGGATGTGGATATGAAGATTCATGTGGTATGCCACAAGGTGTTTTTAACAAATTATAATGACTGATGATTCTTGTTTTACAACATTGAATTTTTTTCTCTCCCATCAGTTGGAAACTAATTTAGATCAATTATTAAATTTTAATGGTTTATTTCACCCACCTAAAAATTTATAGGTCGCTCATTTATGTGTAAATTTATTTAGTTTAAAATATTATATAGATGATATATAACAAAAATATTTCATTTATGGGTATGGAAGTGATGAGTTTTCATTTCAACTACAGATAAATAGATCTTGGAATGTATTTATTAGTTCTTATATGGTTTTAAATCAAAGATATTATGGTGTCAAAGTGCCTAAACCCAAGTGGAATAGGCTCTTTCGTGGGATCCAAAAGACACAAGATCAACTTCAGGAAGGAAGGAATATCAGAGGTACTGTAGAAGTATTATATCAAGGCACTGGAACAGTAATATAGCAGCGGCTGAATTTTAGTGGAAGAGGCACTGTAAAATGCAATGTAGAGGTGGTGGCACTGTAGAAGTAATTGTAGCAACATGGGTACTGTAGTATTACTATTCACTAAAGGGACCATTGGTCCAAAAAAATGGCTTTCACGCCTTGTATTCAGGAAACTTGGCCTTGGGCTTTCAAGAAACGTATTGGTTATCCCACTACCAATACATAAAGATTTATTTTCATTAATAATAAATTGAGGCTTCGACACACACCTTTAAAAAAAGATATTATGGAATTAGCAGAACATGGAGGAATGAGCGTATGAATGAAAGATATAATGTGAAGTTGATTTTTTCAATGATGAGGGTTCAAAAATCAATGTTAAATGGAATTTAGAAAGAAAAAATGGTCATGTAATATTCTAGAAACGAATGCCACTCAATAATTCCCCAAGCCTGGGTGGCCACATTACCTCAACCATATCTCCCCAAAATTCTTTACCTACTAAATTATAGTGATTTCCTAGGGTATTTTCAAGGATAGATTATTACATCATTTCTAGAGTGTACAATATAGGAATAGTAATAACAATATACAGTGGAATTAGATACCACATCTAAAAAAACAATAAATATACAAGATAAGAATTCAAAAAAATCTAGAAGTTTATCTTATACAATTATTATGATATATGTATTTAAAAATCATTCTATATAAATAAAAAGTAGTAAAATTGAATAAAAGTATGAATATTACCATATAAACTAAAATGTTTTAACTCGAAATATCATCCTGATCTACATCTCTATCATATGATACCCACGTCATATGCATAGTATAAAATCAACTCTAGAACTATTGACTCATTCCCTTATCTCTACCTAAAACTAAATATTCAATTTGGGTACCCAATAGAGGCCCAAACAAAGAGTAAGATACATTCCAAATATAAAAATGCCGGAAGATATATAAAATTCTAGGATGTGCAATATTACATGATACATCGTGTGAATTTAAATAGATAATAAGTTAATAAATGTATAGATCCGCATGGAATATATATAATAAACAAATAACGCTGCAATAGTATTTCAAGGATACTTATAAAATATGGTCAACATCTTATGTCAAGAAAGAAACAAAAAATTCACAAATAATAAACACATTAGTAACATTCATCAAAATATATCATTTTAAACAATTCCTTATAGTATAACCAGAAGATTTAGAACAACCACATTCATTCTCTTCAACGACATATATAACCAATCAGCATGGTAATGCGGTATTGTCAAATTTTCACTCAATGAATGGATGAAACCCAGGTGTGTAGGACTATTAAATCCTTGAAGAGTCCTAGGAGAATATTTTTTGTAACACTTATAGGAATTTGTTAGATCCCTAGGAGCATTTCATACTAAACATTCCTTACAATAGTATAAGCAATAAATATTTAAGGTGTATAAAGGCCCATGCCATCCAATGGAATAAAAAACCAAAGAGAATACTTTTTCCAAGGTCGACCCTTCTGTGTCATGATCCAATGAGTTATGTACAAGTCATGTTAATGGAATTAAGACATCTGGTATGTTAACCATGAAATACAACACTATTAAAAATATAAATCATCTCTATACTGTATCAATTCAATTAATCTTTCCATAAAATTAATGTACCCACTCATGTATCTATATCAAATTCTGTTACACCACATGAGTATACCCACTCACATATCACAATTAAATAAATATATATATAATAAATATACCTATTAATTTTTTACAATTTAAATCTAAACCATTATGTAGATATTGTATTATATATCTATTCAATTAATTATAATCGACATGAAATGAGGCTATACATATCTTATCTATTAAATTAAAACCCATTTCAAAATAATTGAGCTTCCTATTTCTAGGAAAGAATAAATCAGCCACATGGATGGTTCAACATATTTCATAGATAAATGGAACAAAACATTGGTGGCCTTGGTTGTGGAAACAACCACCAATAAATATCAAGGGTAACTAAGGGGTTTACAAACAGATACTATTTAAATTAATTCAATTATTAATTTATATTTGAGGCTGCCCGAAAATGTTTGGTGGGTGGAAAGATGTAATTTACACCTATAAAGCACCAAAACTCATATAAATTGCATATATGATCTAAAATATTTTGGTAGTATAGTGATCATCCTATATCAACTTCTAATTCAATTCTAATTGGGTGAAATGTAGAACAAATAAAGAACATAATCTTAGGGAAAATCAACCTGCACCAAAATAGAATCATCGATAAGAAGATAAATGAATAATAGTAAATAAATATATGAGTACTCAGTAATACATATAAAAAATGTTTCACACTTTAATTGGATATTATATTGAGGAGTTACCAAAAAATGAGAGTAATCCCAGTGGGGATACATCCAAATGATGTTTTTTTTTTGCGGTAGAGTAAAAGTGCGATTTTTTTAAAATAATATTATTTGATTTAAAATTAAAAAAAAATTTCAAATTAAATGGGTATCATGGTTGGAGATCTCATTTTGTCAAATCATCCACCAACCATGAATGGTTAGTTATAGGAGAAGGTAACATGCATGGTTACCTCAAATGATTTAACTAACTGTTTAGAAATCGGGTACAAACACACTATCAAAATAGCATACACTCCTGAATGGTCATTCACTTCATTTCAATGTTTTTTCTAACCATGAAGACTCCTCATGATCTATTACCCTTTGTTTCATGGTTTATCAGAATGTGTGTGCCACTAATAATGGATTGAATTGAGTGTGAAATAGGCTATTTCAACCCAAATATGTCTTTTTGGATCCCAACTAGCCTCATAGACCCCCAATAAACCTGTGATCTCAAATTGAAGTAATATTAATCCATTTATATCATTTTAACCTAAACATAATGATTTTTACCTCATAACAAAACCCATGTTCTTACAATATAATGCTTAAAGAAATTCATCCATAAATTTCTCTATTTATGATGGTCAATATTCATCTAAAAACAACTCTTACCATTGAGACCATACATCGGCCAACTAATCCATTACATCATCTTGTAAACCGATATGCTTCCATACAACACATAGTATAGATCTGATAGACCTTAGAGAACCTTCATGATCTTATCAACAATATGAACATGATGTTATTTAATGGAAACAATTTACCTTTTACTCGATATACAATTGATGAAAATCAATATATGATTCTAAATGATAGCAGAACATCTGGAAAATGTAGAAAATTTTTTGTATGGGTCAGTACAATTGAGGAATCTTCAAATGATATGATACAATTCTGACTCTTCATAGAATCTCGAACGGACCGACATATCATACTAAAAGTTTACCCTCTATCATCATCTATCACTATCCAATCCTCAAGAAACATGAAAAAAGAATGGATCCCTATCCTCGAACTCTAGAGATCTGCTACTATGAATGTTATAAATTTTTTTTTGATAAATTATAGTAGAAAATATCTAATCAATTAAATGGACTTTCTTTGAAGTATCCAACAAGAGACTCCGTCCCAGTAAACAAGCCTTTCATTTATCTAACAAGAATAAGGGAAATTAGAATGGACTAACACAAAAATACTCATATTTTTCCTTCTATATCATCACCTAATAACTATTATTGTAAGAAAACATAACCTAGGGTATATGTCTCTCGTAAGAGCCACCTAAAATTAAGGACACATTTTTGTAGTATGTACTCATGCCCCTATATCATAAGCCGTAATTGGCCATCAGTCTAAGGGTGGAATTTTTTACATATAATCAAATTTTACCAATCTCCCACATCATTAACTTCTAGAAAAAATTCATGATATGGGCTTCCCTATCATAAATTATTGTGCAATGTACACCAAGAAGTAAAACTATCTCATATATATAAAACCTCCAAAACACATTCCCACTGAATTCCACCATTATTAGTAACAATTTTACAACATTCTTGAGAATGTCAATAAAAACCAAAACAACATCATTACCTTGAGGTGAACTTAGTAATCCATTTAGAAAATCCATCTCTAGATCATCCAATTTCCAATTGTGAATAGTACACTGCTATAAATTTCTGGATGGTCCCTAATGTTCTACTTTCACATGCAGACATTTGGAACTTCACCTAATTCAAATAGCTATTCCAAATGTCATTCAATGCCACCCATTATGAATGAAAATTTAGATAGAGACTCAATCATGTTTTAGCCTCTTTAAATATCTGGAGGATGGTTCTCTATACAATGGGTTCTAAGTAAAAAAGGGTAAATATGTAAACTATGGTACCTCTACCATTTCATTTTCCATATAAATCATGCCATGATGAGTTATAGAGACACTCCCGACATGAATTCATTAACCAGGAAAACCAAAATACATTTGAGAACATATTTGGATCATCCTCGTAATGAAATAGTGAAATCCTAATCAACCAAGAGAAAATTTGTCACAGATGTTTTCCGGAATGACACATTCGAATATTTTACCACCCACGCCATAACTAATAGTTTTTCTAGACCAGATCCTTATGAGTATAAAAATCAAACAGGATGTATAAAAAGTAAACCCTCCCCAATTTATAATTCATAAAATGTTTATATTAGATGGTATACTTATTAAAAATTAAAACAAATCCCCTTATTCCAAGGCATGTTTCATTTACCACAAACACACTAACTAATGTTCAAACCCAACTCATGATGACATTACATGGTCACACCATTACACAACCATTTACACAATTCATGACTAAGCATGGAAACTATGGTAATATAACTCTTGACCATTATAATTGTTACCATTTTTAAACATCATCTTTGAGCCCGATAGAAGCTTGAGGTAACATCATATTCATTTAACTGTAGTCTTGGGTAATAAATCAATGTAGTTAGTACTCCATGATTACAAGTGAGATGTTGCAACTAGGAAAATCTGTACACTTAACAACAACTAATAATCCAATAGTAGCATCCTACATTTTTTCATGATATATGAAAATAGTGGGTTTTGATGATTCCATCACATGTGTTCTTACGTTGGAAACCAATATTCACTCAGGACTAACCATTCCTTGAAAATAACCATGTGTCATTGTGTAACATTGAGAAAACCACTAATACAATCCCCACAACTTCTAAAACATTATCACATAATAATAAAATGATCTACTAATAAATCAAGGTTGATTAATTATATGGAACGTTCTAATATATAAACAATATTACACTAGGAATATAGTAAATATTTCCAAGAAGATCAATAAAACAAATTCTAGCCATCTTTTTTTAAAGAAGATCGACTTCACATTTCTATGCACTATCATAAAACGATCAAGAACAATTAACACCCAGTATATCATGTTATCATTAGATACATACCCCAAAAGTACATAAATGATTATGATTTTTCAATAATTGATTCATACCTAAACAATAACATTAATTTTATGCTTATTAGAATGCATTGATAAAATCACTAGAACTGATGTGACACACCAACCATATGAGTTTCCTAGTCATCAAAAGAACATATAGACTAGAATCACATATGTATTCAAGATCATATTCAGGATTAACACATGTTTGAACTCCTCTAAGTCATACTTAAAATATAATTACATTTTTCTTGAAAACCAAAACCAATAGGATCGGCATGTCCAAACACCTAATTATCTTGAAAGGCATCCTAGAAATTTGGATGATCATGATTTCATCAACACCTAGGTAAATATTATCTGAATATATCCTTTGTATTTAATTGATTGCTTAAGGATCAACGATTTCCTTGTTATAAATTTGTTCGACATATCATTTAACAACTCAGTAGATATTTCAAATATGAAAGAACACTACCCCGAGGATTCAGAAACAATATGACCATCCCAAACATTTTCTGTAGATTTTCATCATTATGAATCCAAATATTAAGTAATGTTAAAAAGTTATTTTACCAGATCTATATTTCCATATAAAACCAATAACATGGATGTAGACATACCATTTTTTCCATCAGTGAATAAAATAAAATATTCAACATACGTATTAAGTGGATAACCCGTCCCTATTCTTGTCTAGAATGTTGAAATTGAGAATTACCCAATGATTATTCATATAAAAATGGTCATGGATACAATAAACACCCATACTAAAATGTTATTCAAAGAGATTAAGAGTTATATTATGGAATACGACTCCTAAATGAAGAAAGATCTTTAAATTTGGAAGGGCACATAAACTACATGGTGATGCCTACCTCAGGTCAACACCTAAATGACTTATTATGTCAACCAATGATGAGTTCATTCCTATAATAGTTATTATGATTAATATATTATCACAGGATCCACTGCTATAATGATAAAGAAAAATAAAAAATGCTCACATTTTAATTATTTGGAAACTCAATGACACAATTAAACTACCCTTACATGGTTGTATAAATGATGGAAACCACAACTAACTAAACATTTTAATTTTATACATTGATTTACCTTAATTCATTAATTATTTAAAATATTTTAAACCAAAAACATCAATCACTATCTATAAAAAATAACTTAGTACCTAGTTTAGCAAACACATCAAGGAAGAACAATACATGCTTTTCAATCTTCCTTTATAAATAATTATCCATTTATTTAAATTCATTCATTCATTATTAAATTTTTGAAATCATATTTCATTAAAATGATTTACGATAAGGTGATCTATGAGGGTCCCATAAAATAATCCATGGTTCTTCCTTAAGTATTCAAATATCAATTTTTTAATTATTAATGTTATAAACACCCATCAGAAGTCATCTAAAAATACATTCCCCAACTGTGCTACAAGGGATATATGTGATTTTTCTAATCCAATCACATGCCTCAGAAATGATAAAAAGAAAATTTAAAATCTAAAGAGAATAGTACTTGGAAAAACCATCCTTATTACATGTATTACCACATATCATGCTACTAAATCCAAGGCATTCTAAATAAATAGTCTAAAAAATCACTGGAAGCATTTTATCTTACCCACTCAAATGATGGGTCTAGGTCAGGTCTATATTTTAGAGTTTCAAAATGCCTATTTGAATTTATTTAATAGGAATTTTCTTTTGATTTCCATCATTCATAATTTCTATTCTTTAATTAATGGATCAAAATTTACGATTCAATGAGGGCCCATAAAACCCCATGATCCAATATTTGGTGCCCATATAATCCACAACATATCAAATTCACATAAAACAATTTAATCAAATGTGTAATAACATTCAAGTACAGAAGTCCACATATTTGTTATTAATTGAAATATTAAATCACATATATATCCAATGAAAAAAACTATGACATGAAAATTTAAATAGTAATGAGTCCTTAATGGAATGACATAATTATTGTTAATGAAATTAATAATTTTCCCTCAGTAGTTTTGCTACACCATTTCAAAACACATTAAAAAACTTTAATACCTTTATATCCCTATATATTTTTAATAATAGTAATTAAAAGCATAAAATAAAGTACATGATACAAATTTGTGTTGTCCTAAACCTGGAAGCCACTCAACAGTTCCCTAGTCCTTTTTAGTCACATGTCCTCAAGAATATCTCCTCGAATGTCATAGGATTTTAAATAGTAGTAATGTCCTTGGGTGTTTCTGTTGAGATATTTTTACCTCATTACTAGAGTGTAATGTAGTGGAATATTAATACAAGTGAATAGTATTAGTTTATACAACAAACAAAAAAATTACAATATACATAATAAAACCATAATTGTCTCATATACGATGATGATAAATTTATATAGAATGTAGTAAAAAAGTTACAATGTAGTATAATAAAATACAATTTCACAAAATAAAAAAATTTCCAAAATTATCTATCTCCAAATAACATCATGATCCTTAGCTCTATCATGTTCTTCCTTAATCCTATTCCTGGTTCACAATGAACACTTGTAATATGATTAATCTCCCATATTACGACCTATATAAAAATAATGTATTTGGTTTCCCAATGCTATCCAGAATATATTGTGATATATAGTCATAGTTGGTAACCACCAAAAGATCTATACAATTCCATGATATTCAATATAACAATATGAATAGTGTTTTAAAAAAAGGAAAGTAATAAATAAATCTATAGATTCTATTTAATTTGGATAATAAAATAATGACACCTAAATAGTCTCTCAAGTTTCCCAAAAAATCATGGTGAATCTTCTTTGTCACGGAAGATACAAAAAATTCCATAATAACTAACACAACTTTCATATTCATCCGAAGATTTCAAGAAAACCATGACCTTACAATATAACCAGAAGAGTCAAAACATCCCTAGCCAAAATATACCACCACTTATATCACCAATAACTGTGTCAGTTCCATATTTTCAATGTTCTTCACCATGAAGGGCCATATCCAATTTGTAAAAAACCATGTCACCCTCATCGAGTCCCAAAATAAAATCGATGGATACTAAATTACAAATTGTTTGTTTCAATAGGTGGTTGTCAAGCTTATAATATCCTACACAAGTCTTAGCATGAAAAATCCAAGGGGTTGAAAGGCCCAAGTAATCCCATGAAATCAATACTTTGGGATAATACACAGTACATGTAATTTGTAACCACATAATGTTCCAGGGAGTTTCTACCTCGGAAACTAAAAGGGGTCAACCCCCTTGGTATACAATCTGATGCTTTAACAAAAGTTTCAAATATATATCATATCTTTCATTAGTAAAATACATTAATATTTCCATTCCATGAGTATACCCCCTCAATTACCATGCCACAATCAGTTAAAACACATGTGTATACTCAATCACATATCACAATTCAATTTAAAATCATCTAACGAGAATACATGTAAATTCATAAAAATTTTAAATTAGACCACTATTTAGTCCATGTTTTATATATATATTTAATTTTTGAAAATCAACATGAAAAGGAGAAATAAATCACTTACATAATAAATTCAATCTTGTTAAAAAAAATTAAGCGTCCATTATTAATGTATTTCAAAATAAAACTCCATGGTTTGTTAAATAAATGAAATTAGAAAAGGGAACAACCAAAGGATGGAATTGGTTGGGAAAGAAACCATAAAAACATCTAAAGGTTACCTAAGGGATTCCCTAATAGTTCCTATTACAATTCATTAAATTCATCAAATCAAATTCGAGGCTACGCTGGAATGTATGTTGGGGAATATAATGGTAGATTGATATATAAATAACCATTACTCATGAAAAATGTATTCACCACCTACTGTCGCTCATTAGTACTGTGATAATCTATCATAAACTCCTGATTCCACTCAGATTGGGCCAAAAGTATATAACGATGAATCAACAAGATATTTGGGCAAATCATCTTGCACATAAATAGAATCATCAATAGGAATTACATATGTGAATTGATAAAAAGGAATCGATTAATCACTAATGCAGATAAAATGAAATATTTTGTGCATGAATTGGAGATTGGATTGTGAAGATACCACAAATCCCACAGTAGTCACCCATGGGAGGTCTACCAATGATGTTTATTTGTGCTGGAGTGTAAAATTTATTATTTATATTTAAAAATATTTTTATAACTTAAAATTTTAAAATATACACAAATTTATTAGATCAAAATGTTTGATTCCACATCTTGATGAAAAATATCCAAATGCATATAGTTATGTATAGGGGAATGTTACCCACACAATTACCTCCCAGTATTTAACTAACCATATGGAAACGTTTCAAAAACGCTCTATCAAAATTGAATTCATTCTTTTATGTTCTTCCACCTAATGTCGCATTGCTTGTCCTAACCATTTATCCTCCTCCTGATATCTACCACAAACTCATGTAATTTATAATACCATGATTCCTTCCCCCACATGATTTTAACAAACCATACATCAGGGACAATTCAACCTAAATCGTGGGTTACAGAATTCAAAAAATCATAAAACAACCCTGATACACTTGTAATCTGAAAGGGAATTCACATTAAGCACTATTTAATAGTTTAAACCAAAATAAAAGGTATTTTTACCATATAAAAACTCATTTTATTATAGTTCTACAAACACCAGAATAACTAAAAGATGCACCATACGAATTTCAACTTTCAATCATATTCCCTTTTTTAGTTATACTAATAATTTCATTGATTGTAGTTTCAAAAAATATATAAATTTAATAACCCTATAAGTATATGAATTTTAAGTATATTAATCATAAAGAATATTTATGAGAATTATTGTAGGGACGTTCCTAGTGTTATGGTATGAATCAATTTTTCACATTCTTCATAAAATGGATGATGGTAATATCAAATTCATAGAATATATGAATATTTTAAAATACCAAAACTAATTGTATTGGGATTTGAAGGATGAAATTGATTCCCTCTACATGATGACAAAATTTGAATCAATGGATAAGACTAATGTGATGAAAGACATGATAACAGGGTCTTATTAGCCATGGGTAGAATAATATACTGTTTTTTTCGGGTATATATTTGTTGTGTGATGTTTTCAGTAAACAAATGTTTTATAATTATCTAATATTTCTTCTCCAGTATTTTTGTAAAAAATATTCTATGTGGTTCTATGTATTGAAATCTTTCAGAGACTACCTATCGAGTAGATTAATATAAAGACAAATTTTATCCGTTGAGACTTTTTGTATGAAATTATCATATAAAACCCAATTTGTATCAAGGATTAATGTATATATTGATGAATGTTCCCCCTAAAAAGTTTTATTTACATTTTTAAACATGCACTAAGTAATTTTATAATGATTCTCAATGTCTTCATGAAGTGTTTTGGGATTTTTATGGAAATAGAATAACCAATACTAAAAAGAAGGGGATTTTAGTATTGAGATATTTATTCCAATTATTCTCTTCAGTACTGAAATAATAATTACATGTCTAGTAAGGAAAATAATCAATGAGTTGAAATAGGGCTTGTAATAATTATTTAAAATGAATGGTATCATTATAAATAAGATTATTTTTGGTATGTTCCTAATAAGAGAATGGAGTTATGATTTATTATTTATGTTTTTGTAGGATTATAACCATTACACGGTAGAGAACTATTTTATTATTGTGGTGAATATATTGACCATGCCCCTTGTTTGTCACATTAATTATAGTAAGGAAAAATCACAAAAAAACAGATACTGACGTTAATTATATAGTGAGAGATTCATTTGAATCAAAAAATTTAATCCTTAATTAATGCATGGTTTTTATTTTTAAAGACATTGTTTTTAGTTAGATTTTTAGTAGGCTTATAGAGAACCGAATAATTAAACTTTTAGATTGAGTGAAGTGGATTATCCAGTACATGATTGGATTTAAATTCATTGTACAAGTTTTACAATATATGAGCACCTAAAAGAATCCATTGACATATATATTTTTTTATATTTGGAGAAATTAAAGAAAATGTTGGTTGTTTAATTATTTTTGGAATAATAATGGGGATTATGACTAGAATTCAGTAATAGATAGTTTCACTATTAATAATAGAGGTGGATTCATATAACTAACATAATATGAGAATGAGTTATATTGGATGAGTTGTTTTATATAGAATCATAGAAGGGTGGAAAATGATGGAATATTATTTTTAAATTCATAGATTAAAATACACATCATTATAAATCCATTGCATCATTCTCAGATGAATCACATTTCATTAAATTACAACATTATCTGGAAATTATTAGTGGATGATGTGATGGATATATGAATGTTTGAGTAAACTCAAAATATAGAGGATATGTTGACACATTTTAGGAATTTTGATGATATTGTGATGTGATACACTATTTTGAATGTAGGTTGGGAAACCATTCATTGTGGAGGAACTATGTGATGCTATAATGGATGATCAGTGAATGTATAATGTTCCCATAAATCATTAGTGTCCATAGTTGTTCCATTTGAAAAATAATTTCCATGTTTAAGATTACTAGGATTCATGTACGGAAATGATATTTAGATTAAAAAACTTATGATGAATTTAAGCAGACAATCTAGTAGTCTAATTTCTAATAGATAATATGATTATGGAAAAATAGTTTCATCAGGTTGAGAAGTTTAGTACCACGATATCAAAAATTTAATCATTAATTATTGTCAGATAATAAAATAATAACAAGGAAACAAAATAAAAATTACTGTTTTTCTATATTAAATTGCTGAGATATTTTAAAATAAGTACATTACCATAGTAAAAAGGATTGAGTCAGTTAGAGTATTTGAACATTTAGATGGATTATTCAAAAATATAATCTCATATTTAATGCATCTCATAATGATAACAAGGTAGAAGTAAGAAGAAGAAATTTATGAAATTTAATATTAATATTTTTTCACACATTATTTCATTTATTGAAATTTTTTATTAGAATAAATTTACCATTATTATGAATATAGAGTAACAACCCTCTTGGATTAGGATGAAATGATAAAACACATATAATTATTCAGTTCATGTTCATTTGAATTATCTATCAATATTTTATTAAGATAGTATAGTCTATTCCTTAATACATATATATTACATATTTATATGTTGGATTGGGTATCCTTCTATTCAATGACTTTTCGTTAATATAGTCATTTGGAATTTAGATACTTTTTTCCACATTTTCTGTTTTTGTTTATGTATATCCATTTATTATATTATATATTGTTCATACACTCATGGGATCATATGATCATAGGTAAATATCAAAAATAAATTACTTCTTATAACTTTTCTATTTCATCAATTTATTTTTTCACCACACCTATAAAAAATTATGTTATTTTATCTTCTATGTGTTTGATGGACCAAATTTTCCGTGAAAACAATAAAATAGTTTTTTTATTCATTTTCTTTTTTCATGTAAATTCATTATGTTGTTATATATGACCTCATTGTGTATTAATAGGATCACTCTTCATCATAATTGATAAATATTCATCCATTTGAAAACATCCACCATTCCAAAACAATAGTTTTATTGGGAAATCATGGAATACATAAAAATTCATTGTTGTTTTAATTATTATTTGGTCATCTAATACATGATGAATGTTGAACACACAATTATAGTGTCCAATATTTCTTCAATAGTAACATAAAATTTATGGTGAATTTGTGTTCACAATCTACATTAATGTTGTCCATTGGGTTATTTGAGTGTTATAATTCTTACATATACCCATAACATTCTTAAACATTTGATATGTGTTCTTGTGTCGTGCCCTAATTAGAAATACACATTCTGAGTTCGAGTTATACATGATGTCATTCATGTGTCCCCATTTAAATGATTTTCCCAAATAGTAGTTAAACCCTCATAGATGAAATGGGGAGACCATAACCCTAGTTTTAGAATCCCTACAATAGAATCATGTCATTGAAGAATAACAATATACAGGAAAAAATATAACTAAATAATAAACATGATATTCTATATGAAAATTCCCCTAATCCAAATTTCTATAAGTAATTACCAAAGGACCCCTAATTATGATGTCAAAACTAGTGTATATGAATATAAATAGGTAAATAAATAATGACACCATAGAATCCAAAAAAAAATTATTGTGTTATACCCTTTAAATATCAATATCCACATATTTCACTCCCTATTGTTGGTCTCATTCCTAGATCATTAATCATGATTCATGTGTTCTCAATGAAATTACCTTGTTTTGTGTGATTATAAAACCACGTAACAAAATTACAATGTGTCAATAACTCATGTGAATATATACATAGTGTTTATTCTTCAATATAAACGAGATTTATATGTAATAATTCCAATGCACCTGTGGTAGTTAATCCTGAATTATCCACATTTACATGAACTTCATCACAAAATACTATTGCATAATAAAAATTATGACCAATTGTTAATTACATATAAAATACATAATATTGACGAAATTATACACATTGATTCATCAAACTCTCCCATCAGTAACATGTCATCATTCCTCTTATAATGTACACCTTACACCCTACCCTATGGTGGTCATCATTCCTTGCATTATGATATGACTGATATAAATTCCTGATGAATTGGATTACATTCACACATTAATAATCATTTTTCAATATATTCTTTCATAAATGTATTATATACTTCACCCTTGTTTTTTTCTACTCTAATGTTGACTGAAAATATTAGTGATATTTGACTAGTAACATTAAGAATGTAATGTTCTTGCCCATTATAACAGAACCCATGATTACTGTAAAAAAAACATTTATCCAATCATGGTCAATAGAACCATATGAGTATCTTAATAAAAGTATGGTAGGATATGAACCCCTCTATATAAATTTAGGGAGAATAATTTTCCATTGGTTATATCAAGAATTATTTTCACAAGGATGTAGACATACCCATCATAAAAATAAATTGACCGCTTCTCAATGAACATTAGTATATACCATAACAATATTCCAAAAATCCATATAAAAGGTCCCTATATAGTATGGAGATCCCAAATTCATGATCATGGATGAAAATTGATAATATTTATCAAGTGTTGAAATCCTTTCATTCCCATGTTGAAAAATTTATTAAACCTTCATGCCAAGGGCCTGTAAAAATGATCCAAATTCATCATAATGGGATTTAAGACCCTGATTAATTAGATGAATACAAAGTCAATAATCATGTCAACATACCCATAAAAACCACCTCTATTAGTGTATCTATATCCAATGTAAGTTAAGGTTACCAGTCTGATTTTACTTATAATGAGAAGTGGATGGATAATCAATATATCGATTCAGATGTGGTGAGGTCACCTATGTCATTTTATCTGGGGCCATGTGGGGAGAGATAGAAGAGATTAATTTTGTGGAGCTAGAGGATGTAGAGTGACAGTAGGAAGCCACATGCAATGGATGTGGTGGCAACATAATTAGAGTAGAGGCATCAGACACTGATCGGGCTAGGCGACGTAGACAGGTCGGATCAGGGGGCTAGGTCAGCTTAGTGGGATAGGCTAGACGACACAGTCATGGGTCATATTTTAGTCATACCTATGTTAGATTTTGGAAAACTAGTTTGGAGTTGAGTATCAGTCGACAAAGCCATTCTACCAAGATAGTTTACCACAATGGACGAACATCTGGCCATGGGAGATCAGGCAGTCCTGGCTACCACAACAGTAATGGTTAATCGGAGATGCACTAACCCCATAGCCGGTCTGCATGGTAAGTCAACCGACCATATCAATAGGTGGTTCTAAAATATTGGTAGGTCTGAAAGCCCCATGAAGTCCTTGGTGAGGCTTTGATCAAACGACCGTACCTAAAAAATAGAACATCCATTCAACAAGTCGTCTATGCCGTTATGACCATACCGCTAAAGCATACTCATTGAGAAAAATATTGAGATATTATTTTGAACTAGTACTGGTTTAGATAGTTCCTTATTATTTTCCACATGGGTTCAATATAGAATTACATCCACATTAATGTATTGTAATACCCTTTATAGGTTGAGTATCAAATTTACTATATTATCCATCCCTGGTACTAGAGTGATACACTTTATCGGCAATGTGATGTTGTTAGAAAAGTGTATCCTCTAAGAGTAAGTCTTTGGTCCTCCGTCTAGCAGGATGAATCTGTGGGGTCAATGAAATCACCTAACAGTTCAAGGCCTGATTTGTTATATAGAGGGATGAGGCAGATTTGGGTCATGGCATCCCCCAATGATTCACAGAAATAACCACTCTCGGTGTATCATAGTCTTCATTGACCATCATTTTCTCATTGGGAATTCCCCTAATGATATAGTCCTTTTCATTGAGGGTATCTTATGGTATCATGGATTGAGGAGTGATTTCACCTTGAATGAGTGTTATTTGAGTAGAATCATGTTTCTTGTAGTTGATTATGATATCTTGAGTATTTGGTGTCACTATTGAGTATATTTGGGACCTTTTTCCATCCTTATTATCTCTATTATATATTGTTACATATTGTATTAAACTGAATATACTTGGTGCTTCTTGGTTAGTGTTTTAGGGGTTTCAGGATTATTATTTTTATACTAACCCATGAAATGGTTTTTCCCACATGCATCATGTCTTTTGAAAATTAGTTACCTTTAAATAGATTCATAGGAGAACTATGAGTCGATGGAGCATAATGAGATCCTGAAAAAAATGGGGTTTTTTTTAGGATCATACCTTTGACCAAGTCCTCAACCAGGGAACATGGTGGACCCTTTACAGCTTCAGTTAGTCTTTTACACGTACTCTTTGTGGTGGGATTGTTTTTTTAATTCATAAAATTTCACGGCCTTACTCTATTGTGGGATCTTATATATATATATATATATATATATATATATATATATATTCATCCTTTCTATTTGATTATATTTTAGTTCTTTTTGTATTAGATATGTTTACATATATACCTGTACATTAGGTTAATGCCTCCCACTTATTAGATATTCTTACATGATGCTAGTCACTTTTCCCTAAACTATTTGTGGTGGGATTGCAGTAGTCATGGCATGGGACCCTCTAGGATAGGTTTTGAATGAGTGGAATTATAAAGGGTTTATTAAACAACATGATCAAAGTCTATGATGTTAGTTTGGGGATAAAGTGTTATGTGTCTCTTGTTTGGCTATCAAGATAGAGACTCTATTGTCCGTGTGGTCGCCGACCTATACATACACTCGTACTCTGATTTCCTTCTTCTCATCTTGGTACATGAAAACCTAGGTTTCTTGGAAAACAGTGGTACAAGAAACATATTGATATTATTTTGTTTTACAATTATTTCGTGATTCATCTCACTAGTTAAACTATAATGACAATGTTTCATACTTTTAACTTTAGGGTTCCCCTATGTAGATAGATAGTCAGGATTTAACTATGTTAGAATGAGGATGATACACCTTGTGACAAGACATTAGTATAAGGGAAAGTGCTAGAGATCTCTCCTATGTGTGGTTTACCATTTATACCACCACCCATCAAGAAATAGCTGTTACCAGTAGTATTGTCTAAGGTTTCACACTATTTGGGTGCATTGTATAACTTTCATTGGCAGTAACCACCCAGGTTTTAGGGTGAGAAAGACCCCATATAAGGATGAGGAGTAACTAGAGTTAGTCATCTAAATTTTCCACCGTCTGAGGATGCCTTCTGATCAGATAGTATTCATTTTTAAAAGTTTTCTTCAGGTATATACGGGGTGATAGTGGAGCTTTGTGACATAGTAACATGATGAGATAACTCACCCACGTACAGACTTCATGAGTCTATTAGTAGAATAGTTCTATCTTGCCATGTTGCAATCTGTATTCATGCTAGTGTTTTTACATCTGAAGTGGGGAAATATGATTGTGGTGGATTATTCCATAATGTTTACAGATCATTCACACTCCTCCATCGATATTGTAAGATAGTAGTTCATATTGTATCATTCGTTTGATTAGGGATTACACTAGGACAACAGAGAATCAATGGTATCTAATAAAATTCCTACCTATGTTGGAGTACATTACCTATACCTAATAGTGGAGAGTTTCATGGTGGAGCATTGACCTATAGTGGTATCAGGCAGTAAGAACCAGGTAAATGAGTCCTTGATAGAAGGTAGCTGGTGGATGTTACCTTGATCCAATGGGGTTAGGTTCTTCAAGGGAGATCCCATGACTCTAGGTTAGTATTTTAGGGATTCCAGGGCCACTCAAATCATCTATTGTGCCAAAACTGTCACTCATGCGGTTGTCAAAGACATCTGGCACAATATTGCTCAACCAATTGCATATATGACTAATAGATGGTTGATGGACTACTATGATAGAGGTAGATAGAGTATTATGATGTTTTTTTGGGTAACATATGTGGAAGATGGGTTTATAGGGTATATGGAGGTGGTTATAGGTTTGACCTATTATGAAAACTACCCCCATGTTGTCCATTCCAAGATCATGGATCTAGGGGATATGGATGATGCTAGTTTTAGGAAATAGAGGCTTATGACCCCATGGATGGTATAAGGAATGATCTATTTATTTTCCAACAAAGCTTTTTTTTTGAAATATATAGGATATATTAGTTATTTTCTTGCCACGAATCTTGAGTGGGACTCAGTGATTCCATTGGAACAATTGACTTCATCCTTATGTGTGGATACTCATAAAGTATATTAATTGATTATCAAAAATAGTTCTTATTGTGTGACATAAATTTTAGAGGAGAGATATTTGGTGTGCATCGTTTAGTAGAGGAATCGAGTCCTTACAATGTCATTCCTGGTTATGAATGGTTATCCATGTTCGTTCTTACATTGACTATTTTAGCTGAAGAGTGTCGTGTCTCCATTATTATGGAACTATTTTTTTCCATTTTTGGTGAAAATTAAAAAATTTCATTGATATATGGACTCACACAAGGGAAGGTGAAGCTTATTACTCTTCAGCTTTCTTGCCTCTCCCTTAGTGCAATAGATGATGTGATACCCCGGTTTCTTGTAGTGTTGGTGGAGTGTAAAGATGTTTTCCCAGATCATCTCCCAGGTTTACCTCCTCATAGGGAGATGTAATTTACCATTGATCTACATCCCTATGATAGATCCAATATCAATATATACATATCATATGGCTTTGGTGGATCTTTGAGAGATGATGAAACAATTAGAGTACTTGTAGTGAATTGTCATCATGAGACCAACTATTTCACCATGGGAAGCCCTAGTTATTTTTCAAGAATGTAGATTGGATATTGAAGAATATGTGTAGATTATAAGAACATAATCTAGGTGAACCTGAAAAAAAATGTATCCACTACGGAGGATCTAAGACCACTCTTTAGTTGAATAGACTAGGTTGGTTCTCCAAGATTGACCACAGATCAGGTTATCACTAGCTTCAAGTACATGATATGTTATTTAAAAAAGAATCCCTTCATATTTCATTATATTCACTAAGATTACCTGCTAATTCTTATATGAAATCATAATTCCCCAGCCGAGTTCATTGGACTCAGGAATAAATTATTTTATCCTTAATTATTCAAGTTTATGATGGTTTTGATCGTTGAAATCCTCTTGAATTCTATATAAGAGGAGGACCACATGAGAAATTTGAAGATATTCTAGAACACAATTCACAAAAACCATCATTATAGGAATCTCATGATGTGTGATTTTTGGATTCGATAGGTCAATTTTCTAGGACATGTATTTTTAGAGGTTGGAGTCATTGTGGAACATGTGTAGTTGAAGTAGTAATTACTTGGTATTCCCCTGAGGGAGTTACCGAGGTAGGAATCAACCTTGGAATGGTAGGGTACAATAATATGGTTTTACCCTACTCATATACAGTGAAAACTTCTTTGAAATCATTGACATAAAAGGTGTATTATTTCATGTAAAATGAGAAGTTATAATAGTTATTTTAGGAACCAATTCAAATGAAGATAAGGGATTCTATACTAATGTTATCATAGGAAGGCCTCAAGTATGTGGTATTCTGCAAAGAAACAAGGACCGGGATTAGAAGTGTCCAAATGTGGAGGAGAATTTTGGTTGCCTATGGTTCACACCTGTTGATACCACAAGAACAAAACAATACAGACCATAACCTTCAGTTGGCAGTAATAGTCATCACAATGATGATGTGGCGATGCTACCAATCAAGAGAGTAGTTTATTGCCTAATATGATTTCAGGTGTCTCAATAATATCCCCTATAGGATTGATCTAACATGATACAGATACACTGTCTAGATATCCTTTAGTACTATAACATTGAGATTGTTTATACTATTGTTAAGGGGAACATGGTGGAAGATTCTCTTAATAGGAGATCCAATTCACAGTTGTTGAATGAGGCATTATAGTAGTTGGATTGCTATTAGAAATCCTTTTTTGATGGATATGAAGTAGTCTTCCTTGAGTTGATGGTTTTCAATATTCCACTCTTAGAGAATGTTAGAGAGGAACAAATTGAATATATTGAATGTGAGACCTTAAATACATTGATATACTTAAGGGCTGTTTCAGATAGATACTCAAAAGGTGGGGAGAAATTAGTTCTTTATGGGGGACGTACAGTAGTACCATTTTCATTACAGTACGAGGAAAAGAGGGAGTTTCATACAACCCATTTGGTATCACATGCATGTGTGAGGAAGATGTTCTAGGACCTCCAACATTAGTTTTGTGGGCCAGGAATTAAAAAGGGTGTTGCAGAGTTTGTTTCATTGTGCTTTAATTTCTATTAATTGAAGGATGAGAAGCATGTTCTAGTGGGTTTTACTCAACCCCTTGAGGTACCCGAGTGGATGTGGGATGTGATATCAATGGACATCGTGATGGGTTTACAATATATATGTAGGGTGAATGATTCAATCTGGGTGATTATTGACCAAATCACCACATTGACCCCTTCCTAGTTATATGATATAAGAGTTCAATAGAGATCATTGTATTCCAATACTTGTAGGTAACTATTCCTCTCCATCGAGTCCCATGAAAGATATTTTGGTATCATGTTTCTCAATTTCTGTCCAATTTGTGGGAGGGGTTGTAGTAGACATTTTGGACCCAGCTATGCTTAAGAACATCATTTACCCCCAGACAGACGACTGTATGGAGAGAACCATTCATGTTCTATAGTAAATGTTACAGGCTTGTATGTCAGACATTGGTTGTAGTTGGGAGGATCACTAAGAATTGGTGGTTTTTTCATATAACAATTGATACCATTCCACCATTGATATTTCCCTAGTCGATGATTTGTATGAGTGACCCTTCAAATCAACACATTGTTCGAATTAACATGGGCAGTTAGAAATCATGGTCATGGAGTTGGTGTAAGATACTACAGAAAAGATACAAATCATCCTGTAGAAATTAAATTCAACACAAATCCATCATAAGTCTTATTCTTATAGAAGGCGATGTACTTTGGTGTTTGAGGAAATAATCCTTGTGTTTTTTGAGGATTCACATCGATAGGGATTATAAGGATTTGGACAAGGTGATAATCTCTCTCGGATATTAATTTCTAATATCTAGATATTGTTTATATTTAGTGAGGTGTCCTAGCTCAATGATCTACAACCATAGATGGATCAGGTACACAACTTCTCCCATGCTTCGCAACTGAGAAGGTATGTTCATGACCAATCCCACATCATTGACTAGGTTGAGCTAGACGTCATGGATGGAGTGACCTTTTCTGAGTACCCATGGCATATAAGGGATCAGCATGAGAGGATCATTCATGGGTGATAAATTAATTTAGTGCACATTTGGTGGCAGCACACGAATATCATGGTATGAACATGGGATTAGGATGCTTAAATTCATCATTAATACCCTCATCTTTTTGTGTAGCTTGTGGTTCATCTTTTTGGGGATGTAAAGCCCCATGACTGGGAGTAACATCTCAAATTTTATGTGTACTATTTTTTGATATTACATGTATTGATTTTGATACCAGGTGCTAATATAGTTTACAATTCCTTGGTTGGGTGTTCCAATAATAAATTTTTAAAAATATTATAATGTTGAATTGTAATAACAGTAGTTTTTCATGAGAAAGTGGGATAACACTTAAATGGGTTTCCAGATCAAAAATATGAGTGCACCATTGTGTTCTAAGTAGATGCATTACCCTAGGTGTGAATTAACATTAGTCACCATGGTTTTTTGTGAAGGGAATATCGTGGGACGTAAAAAGAATGAATAATATTTATTAAAATTTTTTTATGAAGATAATGGAAAAAATTAAATGAATCTTTATTTCAAAAGTCTATGTTTAGATTCATAACCTTGAATCCTATTGAGTATCGATGGAGTGAGCTTTGGGAAACCCACATGGAGAAGGTTGAGGAATCATGGATCGATGAAACGGTGACTTCCATTCATCAGTGACCAATTAAAATTGAGTTAGGATATTTTTCTTGTCATTTTCCATATAGTTCATAATCACAGACGAATGTTGATAAATTCAATGAATAACTATTGATATGCACATTTTAGTGGATTTTAATTGATGAAATTATCCAGGTACAATTATTTATTACAATTCAGTTATCATTATAATAGAAATGAATCATTACTGACATTAATAATGGACATGTTTTGTTCCTTAGGGTTCCACTTACTAAATTTATCCATCCATTCTTCATGTTCATCATTCCCAGAACCTTGTCTTTCCCTCCTTGACATTGCTGGGTGGTTCCAAAATCTATCAGTAAAACCATAAGAATTAAAAAATAGAAGTATTATAGAATGAATGGATCTCTAAGTTACTACAAACACCACATTTTTATAACCAAGCAAAGTAAACATAAGTTTGTCACTTCTGTGATGTGAATTTCAAAATTTGACATACACGGTTGTGATCAATATATTCTTTGGAGTCTGATAAGGAAAACATATTTTTTAATTTAATAGTACCTTACCCTTATTAATATTAACATACCCTAATGAATATTCATATACCCTAATGAATAGAAACCTAAAATATGATACTGTATAAATATTATTCAAGGGGAAGTGTGATATTCCTATGTTTTGGAATAAGTAAATAAATGTTTTAAAACACTATTTACAGAATAAATTCTGACTTTAATTAAATATTAAATTAATCATATTTTGATAATTATTTTCCGAAATTGAATTTATTTTTCTATTATACACATTGAAGAATGGTTAGGGAGAATTTTTTATATTTGTCTAAAATAATATAATTTTTATGAAAAGTGAAATACGGTAAAATACCGTATATAGAAATTTTTAGTTAAATACAATATTTATGAAATCATGAGTGATGTAATCACACATTGTTTGGACTCGCATTCATTGATTACTATTCTTGGTCATATAGTTATCACTATTTCTTGCCTTTAGGGAAATTATCAAAATAATAATTAAAAAGTTATGAAAACCCTTCTCTACCCCTCTATAACCCCCCCCCCCACTCCCTCTTCAATTCACTACTCTATGCTGCAATGATCCTAATATATCTACCCACATTACCTTCCCTTGTCACTGAGCATTTCCAAGATGCTCTTGGTGTTACCAAAAGACCTAAATAATTATCTTTGTTGATGTTCTCAAAGAGGTTATGTCATGAGGTAAAGCACATTTCTTTTTAATTTTGATTCATTCCAATTTATCTTCTTTTATTATCCTCTCCTCATATCCTCTATCCAAATGACCCTGATAGAGTCATTATCATCTATATACTGAAATTATATCAGGACAACAAAAGAACTGTCATCAATATCCTTACTCCCTATCTCTCTATCTCTTTTATTTTATAAATGAAATCAATGATCACGACGTACCAATTTATATCATTCATGGATGACGACGTTTCGTTCATCAATTTATCCTTCATTAGATGTCATCTGACCATTTTCATGGTTTAAATAGACTATAATATAATTATTATAACTGAATTAACATTAAAGTACATGTATACGTACATATTGATAAATCGTATGACCAAACTAGTTCCATATTTTCAAAATAACGCAACAATAATCTACGTGAATGTAATTAATATTTCATCTAATGATTCATCCACATTCCATGAAACCAAACGATAGAAATTACCACTAACAGTTATTTATATTCATAAAAAATATTTAATTTCAATTCTAGAGATTTACATCAATTCAACATGAACTCCATTACATAAGAATAAGTGAACTGACAATTAAAATAATGAAAACAAACACTCTTGAATGACGAATTTCAATATAATAAGTAAAAAATAAAGGGAATAATATTTTGATAAAAAATACATGTCTAATAGGTTCATAAATATTATACTCATAAGTCTAATTTCATATTCTAGGACCTTAATTTCGAGAGCATAACACATTAGAAATTATGGTAAGGGGGGTTTCATCATCTCACTACCATTTTTGTGAGATTATCCTTATTCAATACTAATACATTTTTATGGTGTATGTATACATCCCATTGAGTTAAAATAGAATTAATATCTTTATTTTCATGGTATTTAATGTATCATATTAATATTAATAATTTTTGGGCATACAAATAGATTGATTACAATGTTGTATGGGTTTTTTGTACCTGAACCACCATTTTCATTCATGTTATTTTTATTATCTAATTAGCTAATGAACATAATATTTATATTAATATATTTATCATTAATTTTTTGGTATTTTCCTATTTATTTTTACCATCCATAATTTTTCTTAATTTTATGGGTATTTACATGTTCTAATAGGATTATTCAAAAAACAATTATCCCTATAACCAAACCGAAATCAAGGAATTTTTTCAAATTGATTCCCATTTTCAAGTGTACATCAGAATCTGTTTTAAGCCACCATTAATTTTATAAAAACATTAATTTTATGAAGAAACATTATATAATATCATTTATGGATTTAAGATAACACACTCTCCTTTCAGTCTTTAAATTTATCATTAATACATTCTTTAAATTTCTCTAAAAAGATTTAAATCTAAAGAATCATAAGAAATCGTTTTTGTTTAATTCGTTTCAGTGGGATATCATTTATTCCTAAAATATAATTTAAATTTCCTAGTCATTTATTTTATTGATAATTCATCATTACAATCTGATTTATTGGTGAATATAAATTATTTTTTAAAATGATTATTCCATTTAAAGTAAAAAGTATTTTTCACATCTCACATTAACATTAATGAGATATATTCCTTTTTCTCCAATTATTTCTATCTTGCGGTTTATTTTATATTCATTGGTATATCATGTCAATATTACCCTTATTCTCATGATATTCTAAGGGATTATTATTTGAATGTTTCAAGGTGGTATGGGAAACATTGGAATGTTTAAGGATTATTTCCTCAATGATTTTTCAATGGTATCATTTAAAAGTATCTTCATCTTTGTCAGTGTCCATTTTTGAATATCATACCCCATTTAGGTATATCTATTATGATATCATCCAACATTTTTGTTGAATGTTTTATGATTTGTTTGATTATGGATTTTACATCCTAAATCCATTCACTAACATACTTCAAATGGTATGTGTTTATGTTTAATGATTGCGGAAAATTATAAACGTTTCAGATTTAATTTCAATATGAATGTATCTGTCGTTTATGTTTATCTATTTTCA
The DNA here is from genome assembly GCA_963277665.1 of Viscum album. Taxonomy (NCBI): domain Eukaryota; kingdom Viridiplantae; phylum Streptophyta; class Magnoliopsida; order Santalales; family Viscaceae; genus Viscum; species Viscum album. The sequence continues at coordinate 1,067,070,536 of OY728136.1, forward strand.
TCTGAGGAATGCATTAGCATTATTATGTGAAGGGTGGGGCCATTTATATCCCATTTTTCATCGGTAGGTCACATGATAAAAATAGTGATGGAATTGGCTGAGGCATTTCCAAATTTGATATAAGGGTTTGGCTTAGGCCATAATCATTTATAGATTTCTCGGATGAGGCATTGAAGAAATGTTTCACAATGTTCGACATATTCACTTCCCTCATTATGTAGATAGTAATTTAATTATCATGTGGTAATTTGACTAGTATAATTACCTTGGTTATGAATTATTATGGAATTATTTACACAGCTCATCTTCTTTCCATAACATGTTCATGTTTATTATTTTTTAAAGGTATGAGATTTCATTTATTAACCACGCATTATGTTTATTTTCATGTTATATTCTGCTATATTTTTTACCCTTACTGAGTATTTGATCTCACCCATTTCTTATGTTTCATTTTCTAAGGACATGAAGCTGTATGTTATGAGTTTTTATGCATAATCTAGGAGGCGTGGATGTTTATAATGGAATAAATTGGTTTTGTTTTCCTTTAATGATGTAATGATGAACATAATTATGTATATTGTTTCCAAATATACTAAAAAAAATTTTCTTTACGGATGCATATTCCTTGTTTGTATGAAAATGTAATAAAATAAGGCATCAGCTTTGAGTAACTAGGATCATGTCCTTACATTTGGTATCAAAGAAAGTTTAGTAGAAAACATGGAAACTAGATTAGAAAATGTACATTAGGAAACAAATTCCAATGGTAGTATTATAGGAAAAACATTAAATAACATCCGAGAATCTTGTCAAGGAAATTATTATGTTGATATTTTTATCATATACATCCATTTCTAGAAATATACAGGTAGAGGTGGATCCGGTACAGATGTACCTACGATTGAAAACTCTAACAAGAAGATTTGTGATTGACCTGGAGTATCCTGGTACATGACAAAATGACATTCTTCACTCTTGGTGTTGACATTCCCAAGGGACGTGCATAAGATAATTCACATTTTATTTACCCACCATAATGAAAGATTTATGCCCCCAAAGTAACAAAAATATATTCTTCAAGTATTTACGATGCATATATTTATTCTATGACTTCTACCATGTTTAGATTCATAGAGAATTCATAATGTTACCAACTCATATATAATATGTAATTGATTTTAAATGGGTCCTAGAATATCAGATGAGAACATCCCCAATGCACAAGATGCAATGAGTTAGAAGGATCATATGGGTGATGGTCTAAATCAATCATTTAAAAGTATGAATTTCTCCCAAGTACCCTCATTAAAGGTTCCAGGCACAGTGGAAGCGCGTGGGTGTATATTCCCACTTGAAATTTTGTCATTATTAATGATCAATCTAGGACTAGAATGACGATAAATGCCAGTCTCCACGGATAGAATCACAACAATGGAAAAAGAAAAGAAAGGTCCCATAACCACAAAGTAGGATCGTTACAAGTTGATTATAATTAATTTAATCAATTGAAAAGAAATACCTTTTGGGTGTTCTTTATTCATTGATGTTCTTGATAATGTTCCAATGTGATTTATTGTTGCATCACAGAAGACATGTGTATACTTCCTCTAGAAGTTATCAACATGTGTACCTCGTATCTCAAAACATCGCCAAAGCAGTCTCCGATTTCTAGTATAGAGAAACCTTATCTTTTATTGTTCGCTTTCAGATCATCTTGATCAGATGGAAGAGGATCTCTCTCGGTCTTGAGATAATTCTTAGAAGAAGAGGATCTTTCGGCCTTGAAATAATTCTCCAGAATTGTTGTGTACAACGATTCTCTTGTTTGTTGGAAAAGAGTTGGGGTTGTGAGGATATTTATAATCAGGTTTGAGGTTGTAGAGTTATGACAGTAAATAAATGTGTTACACGTTTTATTAATTTCATTGACCCTTATTTAAAATTCCCATGATGAATAATTAATTCCTTGACATTCACCCACACAGATTATAATAAATATCATTTAAAACAAAATTATGTCCTCAAAATCCCGACTGAAAAAACTACACGGCGTGTATTAATAAAAACATGGCGTGTACTTGTTTTTCATTGAAAAATATACGGCGTGAACATTAAATATACATGTCTTTTATATCTTGTTTTCATTTATTCATTTCCTTTCCACAAATGAATCTACATAGCATGTAATTATTAATACATGACGTGTATTTGTTTTCCAAGAAAAACTACATGGTGTGTAATCTTTAACACATGGAGTGTATATCTTGTTTTTCAATTCCTTCTTCATCCATCATTAAAATGATTTAGGATTACTTGAATAATTATTAAATAACGTACGAGAATAATCTTTATTCTACTTGAGATACTTGAATACACTTAGTGTTTGACCGTCTAGGCCTCATTCTCGTTGGCGTTAGGCAAGCATGCCTAAAGTCCAAGATTATTATCTAGCAATGGGTCAAGGCACCCAAGAGAAAGAATTTGACGCCGCATTGACGTATCACCACATAAAAATGCTTAATATTTAATTTAACCTATTTGTCTCAATATCTCATCAAGGAGGTTTCATGGTAGTGTCATAAACCTATATGCTTGATCCTTCATTCTTTGACTACCTGAAATAAACTCGTCGTTTACACCATGTCCATGGAATTTAATGCGATAGTTCTATTTCAATCAAAGGGCCGAGATATCAATTTTCATAAATGTAAGGGACAAATCCTTCCTCGACTTATCCATTAACAACATGTCACTCATGACGCACCCAACGTACCCTACATCCCACCAACTGTCTGTGTGACAGTTTTCGTCAGTAAATCTAAGTGCGTGAGTTATGAAATGAGTTAATGATAATATTCTAGTCTAAGGACAATTAAACACTCTTGTATATAGCAATGTTTGAGGACAACAAGACATACAGAATTGCTACTGGCGGTTCTGTTCTCATAATCTCCCATCTTGGAGATTACCTAGTGCGCACTCAATGAGAGAGAGTCTCATCTACTTACGAGTACTCACACATGGCGGTCTGTATACTAAGAGTCCTATCATAGTATGTCATCTAACTGTAGAATATTATTTAAGAATATGGTTATATCATTTCAAGGTTCTCATCATAGTGGGGATCTTCTATGATCTTATCAATGAAATAAATATTCCAGTACATTATTATATTACGGTCATGTAGAATAATGAACAATATATAATAAGTGAACATTAATGTAATCAAAGTACAAAAAAAGATGGTTCTTAGGAAACCAACCCTTACAAAATCTCACTTGAACTAGAGCCAACTTCCTATGACTTTTAGTCCTCTAGACCTCACATGATGATAATGTTTCTGCTGGGTCATGGATTTAGTCATGGGGTCCGCCACATTTTCTCCCTTGGAAATACTGCTCACTGCAACTTCACCTCTAAGAAAAATCCCACAAAAGATTATACTTCCGAAGTATGTGATTTTACCACTGATGTGACCTTGGCTCTTTTACAAGTGCCACTACTGTAGTATTATAAAAATGGAGTGTGATAAGATCTTTACTGCATGGTACTACATCCATCTCTTTGAGGAAGGTTCCCATCCATACTACTTCTTCAACTGCCTCGGAAGATGTGATATACTCGGACTTCGTCGTAGAATCTACCACCACATATTGTTTTGAGCTCTTCTAGCTCACTGCACCTCCATTCAAACTGAAGATGTATCCAGTCGGTGACATCATTTCATCATGACAAGTCTGGAAACTAGCATCTACATGTCCTCTGATGACTAGTTCCTCATCTCCTCCATAAACCAGAAACATATCCTTAGTACGCCTCAGATACATAAGGATTGTCTTGACTGCCATCCAATGGCAGTCTCCTGGATCAGCTTGATATCTACCTACCACACTTAATGTGTAAGAATCATCTATCCTCGTACCTAGAATATCATTCATAACTGGCCCAATTGATGAAGCATAAGGTATCCTTTCCATTCTATTTCTTTCATCATGTGTTTGAGGACACATTTTCATGGAAATATGAATGTTATGTGACACTGGAAACAATACCCTCTTGGACTGTTCCATACTTAATTTCTTCAGTCTCTTGCCATTGTATGTACATTGAATCATGCCCAACATTCTCTTAGATATATAATGATGGATCTTGATCCCACGAATATATGTTGCCTCGCCCAAGTCTTTTATGGAGAACAATTTATGCAACCATGCCTTAACTAACTGTAAAATAGGTACTTCATTTCCAATTAGTAATATATCATCAACATATACTATTAGGAAAATGACTTCACGTCCACGAAACCTCTTGTAGACACAAGGCTCACATTCATTCTTAGCAGAGCCAAATTCCATTACAGCTCCATCAAAACAAATGTTCCATGACCATGATGCTTGCTTTAATCCATAAATGGATGTCTTCAACTTGCATACCATGTTGGAATCCTTTGGAGTAACAAACCCTTCAGGTTGTGTCATGTAGACATGTTCCTAGATGTTCCTATTAAGGAATGTTGTTTTGACATCCAATTTCCTAATTTCAATTTCATGGTAAGCGTCAATGGCCAATAGGATTCTAATGGACTTCAGTACTGTAACCGGTGAAAAAGTTTCATTATAGTAAATTCTTTGATGTTGTCTAAAACCTTTTGCAACCAATCATCCCTTATAGTTGCTGACTTGCCCCTCCATGTCCTGTTTTTTCTTGAATACCCAATTATTACCATTAAGATTTACATAAACATGAGGATCTACCAAAATCCAGACTTGGTTTTGCAACATGGAATCCATTTCAGAATTCATGGCTTCTTGCCACTTGGCAACGTCTGTGCCTTCAACTGCTTCCTTGTAAGTAAGAGGGTCATCATTGTCAACCAATAATGATCCACCATCTTCGGTGATAAGAAAACCATATCGTTCTTGTTCTCTCTCCTCCCTCATTCTCCTACGCATTTCTTGTGTCTCTAGAACAGATTGATCTTCCATGGGACTTTGTGTAATCTGTTCTTGTACCAACTTTGGTGTATCTTGAGCCTCGACACCATCGATGTCTATTCTCTCCCACTATCTCTTTTGGATATGGTCTCCCTCTCAAGGAATATGGCATGTCATTCCAGTGTTACCTTTTTATATGAGGGGTTTTATAGGTAATATCCCCTTGTTTCTTTGGGATATCCTATAAAGATACACTTTGTGCATCAGGGTGAAAATTTGTTACTTGATGATGCCTTAACAAATTCACTGCTACCCCACACATTGAAATTCGATAACTTGGCTTTGAATCCACTCCATAACTCATATGGAATACCATTTATCAATTTAGTTGGTACTTGGTTTAGTATGTTTGTTGATGTATGTAATGTATATCCCAAAAATGATATTAGAAGACTCGTATGACTCATCATTGATCTCACCATGACCAACAGGGTGCGGTTCCTCCTTTCACTTACACCATTCCACTAGGGTGTATAAGCAGGAGTGAGTTGAGATTGAATCCCAAACTCCCGTAAGAAATCAATGAAGTATTGATTAAGATATTCTCCTCCGCTGTCTGAGTAGAGTTTCTTAATATTCTTACCAAGCTGGTTTTCAACTTCATTCTAGTATTCTTTGAATCGATCAAAATAATATGACTTATACCTAATTATGTAGATATATCCATATCTTCTAAAATCATCAGTAAAAGTTATGATGTATGAGATCCCACCCCTTGCATCAACTAGAAATGGTCCACACACATCTGTGGGAACTAATTCTAGAAGCTCTTTTTCCCTTTCACCTTTCACACTAAATAGGGCTTTGGTCATTTTGCCTTCTAGTGGGAAGGATCCATATTCCCATTCACATGACCCCAACAAGGGTTGATCAAGATATTTGAAGGTATTTAGGTAGGCAGGTCTATGCCAACTATGAGATTACACTTCCTTGATCTGTTGAGTGGACTCCCCATTCCTGAAATCCGGACTTGGATTTCCTCAACTCGGGTCTCCTATATTACATCAAGTCTAGAAAGTTCTACTTCTCTTTATGTAATATGGTTAAGTCACCCCGAAACCATTCACAAGGTCTTACTTTACAAAATTATGTGTCCCAACAAGGGTTGGTCAAACACATAGTTTTATTGAGTCTTTCCCTTAATCATATAATAGAAGGTTTGGTCTGACTTAATATGGTATTTGACGGTAGTTATTCTTTATTCCTACTTTGGAATTATCACATGATTATTAATATTATGTGATGCTTTCTTAAGTGATTAAACATGTTCTGATAATGTTAACGCAGAATATGGTTTTTTTTCTTCCATCATTGCATGCTTGTTTATTTCATTAATTATATGATCGCAACAACATATACATAATATATAAACCATGAAATCAGACAGAAATAAAATAAGATGGAATGATCATGAACTTCTATTGGTTATCGTATCTAGCGGTTTGATAAGATAACCCTAACCTAGGGAAAACACCTTGAACCAGATGGTTCGTGTTTTGCAGCACCCACCTGTCCACCATTGTGTCTTCTTTGGTTGGTTTTGCCTTAGCTTTGGGTTTTGAACCGTCTCCTCTAGCTTGCGAGATCCTCCATTACATGGTGTTTAAATTAAACAAACCATGGGCACACAGTCCAATTATTTTATTGGAAGAAGGATCACATGCCAACAAATTTAAATGAATTTATATGAATCCAAACACACATACAAAGGTTCTTTGGTCTAGGTCATGATCATCCCTATCATGAAACGACATTTACGCATATTTAGCATTCAAATTATTTTAATCGTTTTATTATTTAAGATAAGTCACGCTTGAAAATAATTAATTGTGATCTTAAAATTAATCAATTATTTATCTTAAATTCCATTCTGAATTTCCTTGAGATTCTTCTAATCCATATCCCTTGTACAGGCATTTTTAATTTTGGAGGAAACCTGGTGAAATGCCATTTCTGGAAAGTACATGGCATATAGTTTACATTTACACGGCGTGTATTTCATTTCACCTTTTATCCAAAGTACACACCAGGGGCTTTGGCATGTTCTATGTACTTTAAAAATTTTGGAGTACATGTCATGTAGATTAATCATACATGAAATTTACTTCCTTGTTACGTGGTAACTGGCCTGGAGATCCTGTGTATGCAGAACATGGCTTCTCCTTGTACATGGTTTCACGTTGGCCAGATCTGACTACACGACATGTTGCACTAACATACACATCGTGTATTTCGGTCTCCACATGCCGTTCAATTCTGGTTAAAACGGCGTGATTAAAACATAGGCATAATAAATTCACATGGCGTTGTTTGGCGGACCAGTTTCTGTTCGTTGAAAATAAGTACAAGATGTGTATTTTTAATCACCCGACATGTAATCCCGTGTTGTACAGACAGAAAGAGTGGCTCCTCCGGATGAGTTCCTTGTTTTTATTTTAATCAAAATTAAAATTAAAAGGTTGTTTCTGTGATATGAATTGAGAAACTAAGGAGGAATAACAGAAGTGTGTGGGTGGAAGTTCCCACTTGGCCTTTTTTCATTAACAATGATAAATATGGGATCAATACGACGATAAACGCCACTCTCCACGGATCGAATCACAGCAATGGACAAAGGAAACAAAAGTCTTGGGACCAAAAAGTACGATCGTTTCAAGTTTAATATAATTAATTTAATAAATTTAAAATAATATCTTTTGGGTGTTCTTTCTTTGTTGATGTTCTTGATCACGTTCCAAAGTGATTCGTCATTGCGTCGCAGAAGGCAAGTGTAGACTTCCTCTAATAGTGATCCAAATGTGTACCTTGTATCTCGGGACTTCGCTAACGGAGTCTTCGGGTGCTAGTGTAGAGAAACCTTATCTCGTTTTGTTCACTTATAGATCGTCTGGATCCGATGGAAGAGGATCTCTCTTGGTCTTGAGAGCTTTCATGGGGGAAGAGGTTTTTTTGGCCTTGAAATAATTCTCTAGAACTGTTGTGTACAACGATTATCTTGTGTGTTGGAAAAGAGTTGGGGTTTTGAGGATATTTATAATCAGTTTTGAGGTTGTATAGTTATGAAAATAAATAAAAACGTTATGCGTTTTATTAATTTCATTGAATAATATTTAAAAACCCCATGTCGAATAATTAATTCCTTGACATGTGCACACACTGATTATAATAAATATCATTTAAAACAATATTATATCCTCAAAATCCCGACTGGAAAAACTACACTGCGTGTATTAATAAATAAACGGTGTGTACATGTTTTCCATTGAAAAATACATGGAGTGTACATTCAATGTACAAAACGTGTATAACTTTTTTTCATTTATTCATTTCGTTTCAATAAATAAAACTACATGGCATGGAATTATTTCTACATGGTGTGTACGTGTTTTCCATGAAAAACTACATGACGTGTAATCTTTAATACACGACATGTATATGTTGTTTTTTATTTCCTTATTCCTCCATCATTAAACCGATTTAGGCTTCCTTGAATAATTATTAAACCACATATGGGAATAATAGTTATTCCACTTGAGATACTTGAATACTCTTAGCGTGTGACCCTCTAGGCCTCTTTCTCATTGGCAATAGGAAAGCTTGCCTAAAGTCCAAGATTACTGTCTAGTAACCGGTCAAGGGACCCAAGAGAAATAAGTTGACGCCGCATTGACGTATCACCTCATATGAATGTTTACTGTGTAATTTAATCCATTTGTCTTGATATCTCATCAAGCAGGTTTCATGGTAGTGTCACAAACCTATATGCTTGATCTGTCATTATTTTACTACCTGAAATAAACTCGTTGTTTACACCATGGCCATGGAATATAATGCGACATTTCAATTACAATCAAAGGGATGAGATATCAACTTCAATAAATTGAAGGGACAAATCCTTCATCAACTTATCTATTAACATCATGTCACTCGTGACACACCCAACATACCCTACTTCCCGCCAACTATCGTCATGACGGGTTTCATCATTAAATCTATGTGTGTGAGTCATCATAGGAGTTAATGATAATCTTCATATATAAGGACCATTACACGCGCTCGTAGATAGCAATGTATGATGACACCAAGACATACAGAATTGCTATCGGTAGGTCAGTTCTCATAATCTCCTATTATGAAGATTACCAACTGCGAACTCCATGAGAGAGAGTCTCATCTTCTTACGAGTACTCGGACATGATGGTCTGTATACTATGTGTCCTATCATAGTATGTCATCCAACAGTAGAACATTATTTAAGAAAATTGTTATATAATTTCAAGGTTCTCATCAAAACTGGGATCTTCCATGAACTTATCAATGAAAAAACATTCCAGGACTTTTTTATATTATAGTCATGCAGAACAATGAACAATATATAATAAATAAACATTCATGTAATAAAAGTACAAAACAGTTGGTTCTCCAGACACCAAGTCTTACTGTCATCATATGAGGAAATAGTTTCATGTGATGGAATGGTATGTAAGGACTTCTCTGTGACCTATTTAATTTGGTGGAAGGAAAAGAATAAGATGATGGCAGGGAAAAACTTGGATAAATGGAAGATGAGAATGATTTATTTTCCCACATGTGAAAATTGTGGAACGAAACACCATGGTATATACTTTACAGGAAATGGAGTTTGCAACATGTGTGGAAAAAAAGGGCACCATGTTCATAATTTCAAGACAGGGAAATGATTTCCCTATATTCAATTATTCAACTTCATGGATACATGATACTTTGTGAATAAATGACCCAAGTGTCAATGAAATATACCCCAAATGATAATTTTGGATAATGATAAAGTTTTTATGATTCTGCAGATGATGGAAATTGATTAATATTTCTCTTCAAGAATCATGTTATATGAATATTTTGTCAGAAATGTACTAGTTTTTCGGAATTCTGCGATATATAAGGATTGTAATGAATTATTATTTCATTAAGGATTTGAGGTTGTATGATAAATGGTACAAAGAAAATGTGATTTCGTTGAATGATAATACTTTTAGGAAAAAACATGATTTAGTGATAGAAAACCCATAATATATATCTAATGTTGAGATAATGATGATGAAATTATAGATTTAGATAAGTACTAACCACCGTGGAACTGATTATCGACTTGTCGATAAGTGGCCTATGCTATCATCGATGGAAATTACAATACTTTTGGATTTATTGATTATATCCAATAACATGTATCTTTCATAACACATATAGAAGAATGCATGTTTCCGATATGATTTTTATGGTAATTAAATTTATTATCAAATTTCAAGAGGATTCGTGATAAAGTTATTCACATGTTTGAAATGTTAAATTTAGTGCAGCTTCATGTTGATTAAGGGTTAATGATACGTTCATGTTGGAAATTTAGAGGACTTCATTATAATGTGTTGAATCATTTTATTTACGAATTGTTCAACCATTTATGAATTGGTTTAATTTTATCATTGTATGATTTCTTAAAGGTTGATGTATTGCTTCACCAAATGGGGTAAACCATGCTATGTGAGGAGGTATAGATAGTTCGGTTGTAATAAAAGGATGATTTTTTAATTATAAATGTATATTTATACTCTTATAAAGTCGAATAATTCATCGACTCATGGAAAATAGTCTGAAATAAATGTTTTCCTATTATGATAATCATAGATAATATCTATGAATTTTTTATTTTTTTTATTTTTTTTACAAATCAACATTCATCTAAACATGTCCTATATCATGTTTAATTAGAACTTCATAGTTAGATTTTTCTTTCATGCCAATGTTTTTACTTCAAACTAACATTACCTCATTCGAAAGAATACCTTTTGGGGTGAAAACCTCATATCCATTAAGTATTTTTATGGAGGATATTTTTTTAACACTATTTCAAATGTCGGATTCTATAAAGGAATTTTCAAGTATCAACCATTAACATTTGAAGATAATTTTCAAATTTCGAGGATGACATGTTTTTTGTAACAGGGGAATAATATTACACCCCATGAATTTACAAATAGATTTATTATAGAATTCATGGATCAATGATTCTATACCATCAACACATTGTTATAACCAAGCCATGTAAACATAATTTTTTCACTTCTGTGTTGTGAATTTCGAAAATCTGAGATACACAATTGTGATCCCTAAGTTATTTGGAGTCCAATAAGAAAAACATAATTTTTGGTGAATAGTAACCTAAAATTTGGGATAGTAACATAACATTATGAAAAGTCATATAACATAATGAATAGAAACAATACCTATTACATTATATCAATATTATTCAAGTGGATGTACGATATACTTATGTTTTTCAATAAGTAAATAAATGTTTAAAAATTATTTTTTAGAAGAAATTATGATTATAATTAAATATTTTATTAATTATATTAAGAAAATTATTATTGAAAAATGTACTTCATTTTTGGATTCTACAGAGCAAAAAATTGTTAGGTTTAATATATTAATTTTTTCAGAAATACTCGAATTTTTGATGAATATTGCCATATTGAAAAATATTGTATATATAAAAATTATCAATTAAATACACTATTTTGGCATCATAAGTGATGTAAGACCACTTTGTTTGAAATCACATGGATTTATTACTATTATTGGTCATATAATCATCACCATTGACGGTCTTGAGGATAAGTAATAAACTAATGATTGAAAAATTATTAAAACCCTCCTCTCTTCCACCATAAACCCCCCTCACTCCCTCTTCTCTTCTCTCCTCTGTGCCTTGATTATTCTCCTTGTTCCACAAAAATAACCTTTCATAGTCACTCACCACATCTAGAAAGATTTTGTTTTAACAAAATGTCCAAAATACCTTCCCATAAAGATATTGTCAAAGAGGTTATTTCAATAGGTAAAACACAATTGTTTTTAATTTAGTTTCATTTCAATTTATCTTCTTTTTTTATCTTCTACCCACCTCTTATATCCAAATTACCATTATAGAAACATTATCATTTATATAAAATATTTATATCATGTTGATAGAAGAACCATCAACCATATCCTTACTCTCACTCTCTTCAATATTTAATAAACGATATCAACATCAAATAGGTTCCAATTTATATCCTTCGTGGACGACAACATTTCGTTCTTCAATCAATCCTTCATTACTAATCATGAAAAAAATTATATTGTTGAACAAGACTATAGATTATTTATAATAACCTAATTAATATTCATGAAGAATTGTATGTACATATTGTTAAATCGTATAACCAAACTAGTTCTTAATTATCAAAATACCCCTAAAATATTCTAATTGAATGTCATTAATATTTAATATACTGATTCATCCTATCTCCATGAAACCAAATGATAAAAAATGACAACTAACACCTTTTTATGTTGATAAATAATATGTAATTTCAATTCTTTATATTTAGAACTATTTCACATGAACTCCATTACATAAGAACAAGTGAACCGATTATGAATATAAAGCAAACAAACACTCAATAATGAAGAAATTCAATATAAACACTTACCAATAAGGGAATAAATTAACTGAAAAGAATTACGATAAACTAAATAAATGTCTACGTGTTCCTTAATGAGTTATTTATAAATCTAATTCATATTACAGGACTGTATGTTCAAGAGAGGAACACATCCAAACTTAAGGTAAAAAGTTTCTTCATATCTCTTCCATTTTGGAGAGTTTTTATATATGAACTACAAATACTTTTGTATGGTGTTTATATTCTGACCGTTGATGTAACACATTATTAATATCATTATTTTAAATCTATTCATTTTATCATTTAAGTATTATTAATTTTGGGGAATATGAATCGATTGATTACAATGTTGTAAGGGGTTTTCCTAACCGAACCTCCGTTCTCATTTGAGTAACATTAATTGTCTAATTACATCAATGAAATTATTATGTAATATTATTTAATCCTCATAAATTTTGTTTGAATTACATATTTTTGTTTATTATTTAGAATCATTATTTATTTAATGGGTATTTATATGTTCCAAATGAGTCAATCGATAATTTGATCCTGATAAACAAACACGACTCCTTGGATATTTTAAAATTATTTCTCATATTCAAGTGTACACCAGAATATATTTAAGACACCATTATTTTAAAAAATACTATCATTTTATCATGAAAATTTATCTTGTATCATTTCAGGGTTATGTGAACAAACATTCCTTTCCACATTAATATTATCTTTACTACTTTCCCTAAATTTCTCTAAAATTTATATTTCTAAAAAATTTTAAGAACTATTTTTACATGATTTCACTTTATTGGGACATAATTTATTCATAACATATAATTTCAATGACATAGACCTTTACTTTCTTGGAAATCCATTATTACATTCTGATTTTATGTCTAATATAAATGATTTTCCAAAATAACTCTTCCGTTATAAGAGAAAAGGATTGTTCGCATATCACATTTACTTATAAGAGATATATTCCTTGTTCACCGCTCATATCAAAAAAATTTATACTTACTAACCATTGTTATATCATATCAAGAGTAACCTTATTCTCATGATCTTCTAATGGATTATTTTTTGAATATTTCAAGGTGATATGTTACACATTGGAATTTTTAAAGAATATTTCCTCAAGGATTCTTCTATGGTCTCTATTAAAAGTATCTTCATCTTTATCAGTGACCATATTTGGATATTTTTTCTCATTCAGTTTTATCTATTATGATATCATCAACCATGTTTTTTTTAATGGTTTATTATTATATTGATGGTGGATGTGCCATCCTAAAACCATTCACCAACTTACTTTGAATTGTTAGTGTTTATTTTTAATGATTGGGGAAATATAAATAAATATCATTTGTTAGTTTCAATATGAATGTATATGTTGTTTATGATTATCCCTGGTCATATGAGGAATGCATTGGACTTATTAAGTGCTGGGAGGGGCCCGCTATAGCCCCTTGATGAACCGATAAGACTTATTAGGCAAATAGACGTGGAATTAGAAGAGGCCTTTCCCAATTTGATATATGGTTTTGGCCAATTACTTAATAATTTTTGATACCTTTGATGAGGCCTTTGTTATATGTTTCATAATGTGTGACATATTCTCTTCCCTTAATGTGAATCTAGTTATTAGATTTTTATGTCGTTATTCGACTAGTTGAATACCCAGGGTTATGTTTTATTATGGAATAATATACATAGCTCATATTCTTGAAATAATCTCTTCACGATTATTATTTTTAAAGGCATGTGTTTTAATTAATTTACTGTGCCTAATTATTTTTTTTGTTATATTCTGTTATATTTCTTACTCTTACTGTGCATTTGAGCTCACCCCTTTCTTAGGTTTCATTTTCACAGGACATGAAGAAGTAATTTATGAGTTTTTAAAACATAATCTAGGAGGCGTGGAAGTTTCTAATGTAATAAATTGGTGGTTATTCTACTAATGATGTAATATTGATCATTTTGATGTATATTGTTTCCAAACCGACTAAAAAGTTTGATCCTTTAGGATGTGTATTCATTGTTTTATTTGCCAATGTAAATAAATATGGAACTATATCTGGGAAATAGGGGTTGAGTCCTTACACTATCAGATCACCCAATTTGAGGTGAATTGACAAAAAATATGGATCTATTTAGATTAGGACCGAAGGATCTCAAGTCTATGATCATTTTATTATTCCATCAAATGGAGGAGGATTGTTGGTCTACAGAAGGGTCCACTAGTGTGCAATGACAGGAATACAATGACCTGGAGTGGCGCACTATTGTGCATGGGGATGGCCCCCATGTGGGAGATGTAGACATGTGTTTTTGTGGTGAGGGATGCATGGGGCACATCTGATGCATGATGGTGTAAGTCATTCGTGGATAGAAAATGTGGCAGTGGTTTAGAAGCAAAAAATAAAAAAAAATTGGGCCCAATCAGATCTGTGGTCCGGATTGGGTCTGTGGGAAGATCTGGACATAGCAGAACCATGTCAAATTCAGCTAAGTCCTAGGGAAGGTTCATGTAAAATGAGGTGGATCTCAACTACGGTTGATAAAGACAGACAAATGTTATAGTTGACTATGGGGCTGCGATAGCTTGAGAATCCATCTGTGCATCGACCTTGATGTTCGATCATGATGATTGATCCCGATTGTAGTGACCACACGCCAGGTCTATATGATAATTTGATCAACTGAGAGGGTAGGTATATAGGGCCTTAGCTATCTTATGTTTTGTTTTATTCAAATGATTATACTTCCAAAATGGATTATCCAATTGATGATACATCTATGTTTTGAGACTCTAATAATGATATGGTCACCTTGAGACAAATGAACGGATTTTAGTTTAGACATCCATAGGATGTTAGTGTTCCCTAATTCCCTTCCATGATGGTTTAGTACAACATTACATCCAAATCATTGGATTATAATCCCCTATATATGCCAACTGTCAAATAGATCATGGCTTCCCTCCCCACATCTAGATTGTGATCCTCTATCACCCCTATTGGAGTTGTGGAACCAACCTAACCTCCATGAACTTGGTGTTTGTCCTCCATCTAGAGGGCCACATCGGTAGGGTCTATGACACCCCCTAACTCTTTTGTGTGTGATCCCCTATGTAGTGTTTTTATCCATATTGGGTCCTTGGCATCGTCCAGTGATTTTGGGTGTGAAACCCTCATTAAGAATCTTATTATTTCGTGATCAATGTTTTTTGTTTGGGCAAGTCCCAATTGTGCTAGACCACATAATCAAGGGTCTCTGATGTTATGATGTATTGATGGGTGAGTTCTCTTAGAATGATCTTTCTTATAGAAGAATATTATTTTTGATAGATTTTTATGACCACCTGATGGCATGTGGTCACACCATTGTATTTATGTGTTCTTTTTCAATGCTTCTTTATTTGTTGTACAGTCTTACATAGTATATTGAGATGACTATTCGGTACATAGTGTTTAGTGTTTTTGGGTTGATGAAATAAGTATTATTATACTCACCCCTGTATATTCTTTCCTTCCACATGTCATATATTTTGAAGAGGACCGACCATTTGATGGGTTCCTAGGGAGAATAAGACATGCTAGAGCATAGCTCGAGTTCGTTAGATCTATGTGTTTTTCTGGTTCATACCTTTGTCATAGTCCTCTACATTTGAGTAGGTTTGAACCATTATTTTTTAAGCTAGTATTTCTTAATCACTCCTTTTAGTCGGCCTATTTTTTCCTTTTTACATTACTATACTTCCAATATAGTACTCTCTTGTAGGATCATATATGGATTCGTACATCCTTTCAGTTCATTTAAATTTTTTCTTTTTTTTGAATGGGGAACTATGTGTGTGTAGAATTATTTAGGCTAATTCCTCCCATTTCTGAGATATTCCTACTCAGTCATAGTCACCATCCCATGTCCTATTATAAGTTGGTTTTGGGTAGTAATTGCACAGTACCCTCTTGGGTGGTTCATGAAAATTTTATTATTTAATGGAATAAGATGAAAAATTAATGACTTAATTTTTCTTTTTATTAAAGGGAAATGATTTTGGTTTCAGAATTATATATAAAAATTTGAAAATTAT
Source organism: Viscum album (assembly GCA_963277665.1). Lineage (NCBI taxonomy): Eukaryota > Viridiplantae > Streptophyta > Magnoliopsida > Santalales > Viscaceae > Viscum > Viscum album. The sequence continues at coordinate 1,067,087,113 of OY728136.1, forward strand.
TTATTATCATGAGGTTTATTATATTGAAAGTTATTTATTCATAAGGTTCCATGCAATATATCATATGGTATATCTAACTTGGAATGATTTTTTTTGGAATCATTAATGGGTTCTCTCTATATTTAATTATGATTTTTAGAAATTTAATTTATAAAATTTCATGTGATTTAATGGATAATATTTTCATTATAAGAAAAAGTCATATTTGAAAAAATAGACTTCATAATATTGGTGAATATTTGTATGGTTTAGGAAATCATTAAAATGATCAACCATTTGTAGATAATTTACTTCATGTTTCTTCATAATGTACAACAATAATCATAAGTATTAGGTAAAAACATCATAATGATAATAATGTACGTTTAATAGTTAATTCTTTTTCCAAACATTATTGAAGAAGGATGTTTCAAGGGCTGTTCATAAGGTTCGCTTATGCTTCAAACTATTTCTCTATGGTCCCATAAAAGAAAATGTAAAATCTAATAACTATAATAGATATTTATTAAAATAATTATTATCAAATATAATATTAAATTTATTATAGAGTTTAAATAATTAAGTGAGAGTTTCTGGTTTTTACAGAAGGCTGAATCTGGATTTTCATGGGGGATTTTGCGGATTAAGGAAAGTATCATAATTAACTATAGAATGTATCATTTAAAACTTTTATGTAGATATATAAAAATTTTGGAAATAATGAACATTAATGGGTAGGATCTATAATAGGGTTATGTAATTTCTAGTTGGATGTGTAACACTACTACTTTTTCCATGATTCTATGTTATATTTAAATAATTTTTCAATTTTATTGTTCATATTTTTATATATTTTACAATTTTTATCCATTGTAGGGAGGGGTAAAAAACTATTTGTGATTGTTGAAGGGAATTATTTTTAATTTTCATTATTGAATTGAAATATATTTATATATAATGATCTCTATTCTATTAATTGGTTTGATTATTTAGTGGATGCTTATTATTTTAGATTTGAATGTGTATGAATATATATATTTTATAATTTAATGATTCCATGGTGATTGATCATTTCTCTCCAATCAAATAGTCTAGTTTATTTTTGATGTAAGAGAATATGAAAAGTAGTGAAGTTTATTTTTATTGAGGAATCATAGATGATGATGGTGAAAATACCATGATGGGATCACCAAAACACAATTGAGTATTGCATTAGTCAATTATTATTGTTGTTATTTTAGGTCTCTTTGATTCCACTTAAATGACATGGGAATGGGGATAAAGAAAAAAATTATATTTATCTCATGTTAATATTTAATATATTCATTAATCCCACTGTTAGAGGTTTAATTTTAATTGATCATTTCATTCATTAATTAATAATATGTTTTGTAAATTTTTTGAGGACTATCATTGTAGTATAGTTTAATATTCAAAAAGGAACTCATCATTTTTCATCATCATGATTACAAAAAAGATTGTTGAAGAACATTAAATTACTTAAACACAATAATAGTAAAAATTTTAAATTATCTATCCATTTAATTTCAACTGTTTGTTATATACCTCAATTTGGAAATAGGTTAAAGATATCACATTAAAAAAAATTATCATAGTTGTTTAATAATTTTGTTTCACTACCATGTAATGTATCTTTAAAAGAAAAAAATCTTTATTCATGAGGTTGGTGTGGATATTTATTAGAATTTTATCATGAATAGCTATGTTACTGACCGTATTTTCTTTCCTATTTTTGAGATCCGAATAAATATTTTTTTATAACATAAAAAATTTTATATACAACATTATATTAAAGACAATTCATTAAATTTTTTTTATAAGACCAATGTTTTCCCAATGAAACTACCACTATACGAGTAATCATTAATCATACACTAAGAGATCTATGTTCATAATACATAGTTAATGAAAATGTCCAGATAACAATTAAATATTTACTATATAAGATCCAAATAATATCCAGTTTAATAAAATTATCTCTTAGATTATGTATTATTTCATGTAAGGACCATTGTAGTAACATTATTTAATTCACCGTGGACTAATAAACACTCAGTAAAGGAAGAGTATATGTGGAGCATATAATGTTGATTGTTTTTTCCATTAGCACTATAATGAGTATAAATGTTTTTTTATGTCTTGTAACAATGTTAATTAAATGACAGTGATGTGCTATGGTGGTGTTTTATACATATATTATTTCCAACTTAAAGAGTCCTAAAAAAATATTTAAATATTTTTAATTAGTAAGGATTTAATTGAGAATCTATATGATTCTAGAAGAGATTAAGGTTTTTATGTTCCAATTTCTCTCATTATCCCATTGATGAATGTCACATCCTTAGGCTTCTCTATCATGGTTTTATTGGCAGTAATAGGAATCTATATGATGCATTATAATAGGGATCTCATGTTGAAAAACAACTCATACCTTAAAGAGGTTTTCATAAAAAATAACCCATAATTTTTAACAGTGATAGAAATCTACATGATGCATCCAAATGGGGATCTCATGTTGAAAAATAACTCATACAATAAAGAGGATTTATTAAAAAAAATAACCCATAATTCTAAATAGTTTTCCATCCATGTTACTGTATCAGTAATAATATTTGAGATAATATCTTATGGATCATGTTCCTTACTATAATCCAAACATGAGGAACTAACAGCCTTTGATAGAAATTTTTATTCAAATGTATTAATTGAAATGTATTAACTAGTAATGTAATATGTTTTATGTTCATCTCCCGATCATATTAATGTTTAGGGTCTTTTACTATGGGGCATAGAATTTTTTACAATAACATACATGAAGATAATGTTTCTGAAGAAAAGTTTTTGCTGGAGAGAACCATCAGAAATATAATTTTTACATTAAAATCAATAATCCCATGGTATTCACATTACAAGTACTATCACAAAAAATATTTACCTACTCAATAACTATATAAACAAAAATCCAGTCAAGTAATATAAAAACCAACCCTATTTTTATTAATAATATCCATTGAGAAACCATCAACAATAATAAAATGTTACAACCTAGAATACTATAAATGATATTTCCCTTGTAATATTTTTTCATATAATATAAATCACATTAAATTAAATATAGTTCATAATGAGAACCTTATTAATGAGGAATGAAGGAAATAAAAATTATTTCTACCTGTTATGGAAGTTATACCATTGAAATAATAACTACACCTTATGAATAGTAATACAAACATTATAAATAATAATTAGACTAAACAAAAAGGAACCTCACCTATTTTTTTACAAAATATTATTCATATTATTAATGAACTTATGATATAACTATTTAATAGTATTAGTATGTAAATAATTTAAAAAAAATTAATTAAGAAGTGGTATTTTTTGAAATTCGTAATTTTTTTAACAATTTTATATTTATGAAAATTTCTTAAAAAAAATTTCATAATTTTTTTTTTCATACCTTTATTTTTTCCTTATGATTTGGGGAAAATGTTATGATTCCTTAGTTAATTTCACAAAATTTTACAAAATTAATTATAAATTTAAAATCTGTAATTTTTTTTTATCAAAAGATGATTTTAATTTCAAATTACATTAAACACATTTTAAAAAAAAATTCATCAAAAGATGTTCATGTTTTAATTCTACATGTCAAAAAATGGATACGGTGACTGTCCGAGATTTTTCTGAAATATATCAAATTTGGTGATTGGTAAAATATGGTAATTTACGATAGAAATATATTATATTATGATAAATTTTTTCTTGAGTCATGGATGATGAAGGAATCATAAAATGAAATATTCCAAAATTATTTAAATATATATTTTGATAATTATTTTACTATTAATATATTTGTTTCAAAATAATAAAAAAATGTATTAACTATTCAAAAAACACTCTTCCCCTCCACTAAAAATACCACCCTTCACTATCATTTCTCCTCACACCTTCAATGATATGATCCATATAACAGTTTTACCGACTAAGACTCCTATGAACCTCCTCTATATTTATCAACTCCTGGACTCATCAAAATACCAAAACCATTTACCTTGGAATATTCTTCATTACTTCAATTCAAGAGGTAATATCATGTTTCATTTCCTATTAATTTCTGTCCCTTTTTTTCTTTTAATATTATCCCATCAACTACCCTCATCTAAATGACATGAAAACACCATTATAATATATATATTGAAATTTATTTATGATAATACAATAATTCATCATCACTACCCTTCTCCATTCCATTTTATTCTTAAAATGGAATCGTTTTCAGTGAGGTGTTGTTTTATCTCATTCAAAGAAAAAAAGATTTCTTTTTTTCTTTCTACAACTTCAATGTTATCCATAAAAATATTTTAATGGTTGAAAAATATTTTAAAATTTATACTACCTCTCATTTTATGTTATGTGTATAACATTTTTAAATAATAGGAAATGATAAAACAAAATGTGTTCATTGTGATCGAAATTGGATTAAATTAATATAATCAAATATCCTTAAAGTTTTATATATAGATTCATCCTTATAAAATTTATTAATATAATATGTATAATCTTTTAATTTAATTTATTTTCCTTAATAACATATAAATCTAATTATGGATAATTATAACCATTAAACAGGAACATTATTACATATAAAAAAGGGAATTGATCATGAAATTTGAGAAAACAAAAGCATGTGAACGACGAAATTAAACAATATTACTAATCGAAAAAGTGATAAATGAATATAAAAAATATAATGAAACAAATAAATATATATAGGGTTCTTAATTAATTAATATGGTAGACGAGAGGGTTAAAATTAATATGGTAGCTGAGATGGTTAAAATATAATTAATTGTGATTGATAAACCATAAGGTAGTTGTGGGGTTTACATTATAAGGTAGATGTGATGGTTATAATTCATATGGTAGCCGAGAGGGATAAAATACAATTAAGTAACTGTCCAAGAAACCATTATGGTTTTATCTATTTTATTTAATGTTTTATGGAAATCACATTTTTCTCAATGTAAGTATATATGGGGGAGAAGTATGTCTTTGTGAAAATGGTTTCCTATATTTATATGTATTAAAAGACTAATGGTCTCATTCCTTATTTATATATCACTTTCTGATATTTTTATTCTTTTCATAGGTTTTTAAATTCTTTTCACTGGTTATAAGGATGTGTATGATATATATGTAATTCAAGTCAACTATTATGATGATTTGTCAAAGAAACAATGTTAATTATATTTGTAAAGAAATATATATTTTGGAATAAATTGATACTTTTTTAATAGTATAAACTGTGTATGCATGTGGGTTGAAATGTATGAGTTATTTCCTAACATTAGAAAAATATAAACCAACAAGATCTTTGGGAATGTAAAGAAGTGAAATCAAGCATAAATTGCTAGATTATGTAATGTTTTAAGGCTAGGTCTTTATTATTGTAAATAGAGGACCATTTAGACATGTTTCAGAGTTTATATGATGCTAAGAGGATACCGTAAATGATTATTGTAATGCCCTAGTTTTGGGTGCCGCCCAGATGTGCCCCATACTCGGTTGGTCACATGGTATCAAGCGCATTTCTCAAATTCTAGAGGATGATGACTAGCAGAGAGGTCCTTGGGTGTGATAGTGCAGAAATTATGCCCACATTGGTAGTGTAAAGCAGCCAAAATAAACAAATAGAAATAATGGAAGCAATAAGAATACCATAAAACAATAAATAGAGAATGACTAGAAGTAATAAACAACTGAAGCACATATATATAATTTATGCATGATAAATATGTCTAGGAAAGAATCCAAACATTTTATTTTGCTTGAACATAGTACTAATCCAATTTATAAAGGAAAAAAAGTAAATAACTCCAGCAGCATCACATGACTCAACTTGGTCCCATTTTATCCAGCTCTATAGTAACAATGTGCCTGAATTATTAGTTTTCTTTCCCTAATATATAAATGTTGTAATATAATCTATTTGGGCCCAGAAGCATGACCCAAACCGGGTGTGAGATGAATCCCAGTAGGCAACCACCCAAAGATCGGGGCCTAATACTCTGTTAATATATATGGCATCCAATATGAAAAATGAGTCAATAAACAAGGAATCACTCAAAAGTAAACAATATTATAGTTTGACATAGTTTCATTTCCATATATCACGTAATCATCTAATCAAATATAATTAACCCTATAAAAAATACACATGTCCTAAAACATATGGTTCAAACAACAAACACAAGCAACCCTCTTGGAGTTACACTTAGTATATCAGCTCTGGATCAGATTTCGAAAAATCTCTCTAAGGAAGAACTCACCGTAAATCCCCATGTGGTCTTATATCAGTAACTATAGACACACTGGGTAATCAATCAACATCCAATTATCCAAGTGGTCTCAAAATGAGGAACTATATACAATGTAACAGAGCACAAAGTCTATCCTCCCATATGGTCTTGAAATGTAAAACTAAATAGACACTCTAGAGAAGCCCTAAAAATCCATTCACACTATGATCTACTACACCTGGTTCCCACAACCCTATTAATTAAATCATTAAAAATGATATTAAGCATCCAATGTAAAACACAAGAACTACTTGGATAAATAGTCTTCATCATCTCACAACATGTTAGATAAAATCACTCCATCTTAAAAAATACTTGGCATGGATAACAAAGAAATCTAACAGGAAAATCTAGACCGAATGGTCAATATCAAGCATACATGAGAAACACATCTATATCACGATGAAAAACCTATTTACAAACATAAATTCTTTACTAATTCATTCATGGAATATCAGAATATAAAAGGGCTAAAAACCAATAACACTCAATACCCTAAACAAGTATATCGGGATGTTTTGTACATATAACTAACATAATTTTTACAGAATGGAAAAAACCACATACATCTTCATTTAATGAAGAACACTCTCAAACATCAGCCCTTGAATCTCCATAGAATGATGTGGATCTACAAAAATATCAAAACATATCAACCACATATATCTCTCAAAAGAGGAAAAATCAAGGAATGAGGCTCTAGAAAAAGGAAGATCATATTGTGGCGATTCCAAGGCAGTCGATGTTGGTCGATACCGAGAACAAATGACAGATCAGGGGATCAGAGAAGATTCACATCGTACAATCGCTCCTTGATGAGGCGAACAAATAAGAATCTATTTTTGTGAATGAGATGTGACTTGGTCCATTTAATGAAACAGGAAAAAATTAAACAGCATGTCATTTATAATCACACAATGTGAATATTCCTTTACCATTTCCTACTTTTTTTGTGGTCTCCGGGTCACCCCACATAACCGTGTGTGTGGAAATTACCCGACCATCACATGTCTTCCCGTGGTTTCAGGGTACACGGAATATAGTTATAAGTACACGGCATGTAAACCTGAAATTTCTATAAACTCTTTTTTTCTAAAAAAACCAAAAACAATTAAATACTTAAATAAGATGACTTTAGTTCTTATAAACGTTCCCCCATAAAAAATTGTCTCTGAATGATCCTAACGAGGTAACGTAGAAGAAAGAAACCTTGAACAGCTCTGGCCATGTGGACTATATATCAGTCATCATTTCCCATGTTTCATCCTGTACTCAACCAAGATGAAATAGAACCTCTACCAGAGAAACATAAAATCTATGGAGAACCTACATTCTATGATAAAAAATTTGGATGAGATGCTTCTGGAACAATGTGTCCTCCTACAGATCAAACACCTTGTGTTGAAAAACATGATATTGTTCTATGAAGTAACTTCCTAAATGAGAATTGCAGAAGAGGCCATGCATAGACTGGTACGTCTGAGATAATTGAAACTAATAGTAAACAAGACCGACTCATTACAATATATCAAATGCCCCAACCTATTTGGGCGAATGCATTCCATGTCATCTAATCCTCTTGTATCCCAACTTCTGTGTGACACGCAGGAAAACTTAATCTTCAATCTCAAACTTCATATCTCATCTTCATCAGTCAGCAAAATACTTCTATCATGACTGTGCAGTATCAATCCTCTTTCGAATCAACTCTACCAGCTCAGTGGTCTCCTGAACAAGATGAGGTGCTATCATAGTTTCCTCTCCTAATTCCATCCAACAAAGGAGGGATCGTCATGGACTATCGTACAAAGCCTCATAAGTTTCCATCTAAATAGTTGCATGAAAATTATTATTGTTGAAAAACTACACAAGAGTTATTTTCTTCTCCCACTAACCTACAAAATCTAGGATGCATGCTCAAAACTTGTTCTCCTGGACCTGTATCATATGATCGGACTTGCCATTTTTCTAGGGATGGTATGTCGTACTCAGAAGTACGAGTGTACCCAAAGCCCTCTATAGTCCCTACTAGACCTGAGAAGTAAAACATGTGTCCCTTTCTAAAAAAATGGAGTGTGGAACTCCGTGTAGACATAGAATCTCTCATATGTACAAACTTCGCATCTCATCAACATTGAACATCTCCTCAATCTGAATGAAGTGAGAATATTGCAAGATTCTTTCATTAACAACAAAAAATACATCATTTCCTCAAGGAAATATCAGTAAAACTTTCACGAATTCCATTGTGACATTATTCCACATCCACTCTGGAATGGGTAACTACTGTAAATTCTCTACTGGTCGTTGATACTCTTCTATAACCAACTGATAAGTAGAACACCTCATGAAAAACTATGTAAAATCTCTCTTCATACGTAACCACCAATACTAATGGTGTAGATATCGATACATTATTGTGAAACCACGATGAACTACCAAATAGAGGAATGAAAGTCCCGCATTAGATCCTTGCACTTGTTTTATAACACCAATATGCATCCATAAAAATGTAAGATCTCATCCTCACATACTATCCATCCTGGAATAGGGTCCTCTCCTTTCACACACTCATGTATAACTAGGACTTAAACATCTAATAGATCTCTCATTACCACTCAATCAAGAAGAGTATATGTAATGACTATAGAAGATAGAAACATCTCCCCCTACCTTTCATGAACCTCCAAATGAATCTTTGAGAACATAGCCATAAGCTTGCATTCACTACTGGCCTCCTGAGCTACCTATATCTTGGTCCTCTTGCACAACACATTAGTTACTATGTTTCCTTTACCATGCATATAGGCAAGATCAAAATTAAAAGACTAAAGGTACTCAACCCACATTCGCTATCTCAAATTTCTATCACACTGTGTGAAGTTATATTTCATATTTTTTTGATCATTGATAACTACAAAATTATCTCCCAGAAGATAATGTCTCCAATATTGTAGAGCATGAACAACTATATCCAACTCAAGATCATGAGTTAGTAATTTTTCTCATGTGGCCTCAACTGTTGAGACCCATACACAATGACTCCTTCACGATGTATAATAACTACACCCAACCCGATACCTGATGCATCACAGTCATCTATATAACTTTTTCCCATCTCAAGAAATACTAGTATCGATGAGGTAGTTAACCACCATTTCAGCTCCATGAATGTTGACTCCCAAGAATCTGACCAGTGGTACTTTAAAACCTTCTTAGTAAGGCCCATCAGTTGCGCAAGTATGCATGAAATGTCTTGTATGAAACATCTGTAGTATCCATCCATTCCAATAAAACAACATACCTCAAAGACGTATTTAGGAAACACCCCAGAAACTACTTCCCTAATTTTTTATGGGTATACTGATACTCTTGTCTGTGAGATTACATTACCCTTGAAGTCAATCTTGTCCATGAAAATGTGACATTTTTATATCTCATTATACAACTGATTCTCTCTCTTTGTTCTTAAAACGATCTCAATATGGGTAGCATGGTTGTGTCGAGTGTGGTATTACACCAATATATCATCCCCAAATGACTACCACAAAAGAATCCATGTATGGATGGAACACTGAGTTCATTAGTTCTATGATAACTGTAGGAACGTTCATGAGACGAAACTGCATAACCAAATACTCTTATATACCATACCTACTCTGAAATGTTGTAAGAGGTAAATCTAATGGTCTATCACACTACTGATGATAACCAGATCTCAGGTCAATCTTTGAGAACACACATGATCTACAACGCTAAACAATGCTATCATCAATTCCTGGTATGGGATATCGGTTCTTGACCATCAACTGGTTTAACTTCTGATAATCCACACAAATTTTGAGGGTAACATCTGGTTTCATCACAAATAGGATAGGAAACCCCCATGGAAAAGAACTGGGTAAAATAAACCCCTATTTTTGTAGCTTCTCCAACTACTTCATGACCACATGTAACTATGGAGTTTCCATCCTATAAGGAGGAATGGACACCGGTGCCTCTTCTCACACATGCTCAAAAGAAAACACTACCTCACGCTCCATAGGAAATCATAAAAAATATTCTGGAAATACATCGCTGAAATGATCCACCAATGGAGGAAATTACAACTGTTCTATAACCTAGTCATCCAGATATAATCTAGAAATCTGGGCTACTAATCATCCCAACCAATTATACTTGGGACACACTATGATCACCTTGACATCCCATTCACCCTAATGCAAGAACGAACTTCCATCTAGTGATGTGAAAGTCACCCTACAATGATAGTAATCGGAAAAATCCTACAAGGGAACAAACCAGTCCATTATGAGAATGCCATCCTAGCATGTCATCTCCAAGACATAATGGACCCACAATAGGTGACACCTACCATCCTTTAGAGGGAACTCCTTTCACTGACATACACTAGCTATTATTTCCACCAATGGAGTGCCCAACATCAGGATATTAGTAAAAGAAAATATATATAGCCCAATCCTATCACCAATAGAAATAGATATGAAACTATGGGAAGCACATGTATTGGAGAGTGCATAAGCTAAAACTCAAGCAACTGGAATAATACCACTAACTGTAGAGGTACAAGGATTCTGATCTTATTGGGTCTACTCCACTGTAAATGTCTAACCTATTCCATGTCCTTGTGACCCTGCACAACCACCCTAAGCCGATCCACCATGTTGTCATTGAAATACTGACAACTAGCTACCATGACAGTGAACTCCACCTCGGCCTGAACATCCTAAAGAACACCAATTATCAGACTGATGAGGAACTGGCAGTCCTACTACCAAACATGCAGTCATAAAACAAACTCATTCACCAGCTGCTAGTGATTTGAACAGAGTGAAGTGAAAATGATTCCCCATCATTCCAAAAGAACAACACTCCACTGGGTCTCTCAACCAATGTGGCCTGTTATGGCCGACCTTCCCACGTTTTTATCATACCACCTGGCTACCTGAATAAGTATCCCACTTCCTTGGATCCTCAAATGAAGACTCCCTGTGGTGCATCTTATTATGAGCCGGAGAAGCACTAAATTTGGATATTGAACCTCTCTATCCCATCGCTCTAGAATCCCTCAATTTTCGTTTTGTGATCTGATCCAGATTAACGATATATGATATATAAGTCAATATAATGATGTTCAACTATGCCCTAATGTCTTGACATAGGCCATCTTCAAACTTCCTCGCTAGGAATAACTCATCACCCATTATAATGGGCATGAAGAGTTGGAGCTCTGTGAAGTGAGAATAATACACCATGACTAAAAGTCTACCCTTCTCTAAACTCATGAACCCTCATGATCGATCATCCCTCAAATTCATAGAGTAGATGTAATTGTAGAAGGTACACTAAAACTCATCCCAAGTTATATAATTGTGGGGTCCTACCCGTGAGATCACATCCAACCATCTCATTGAAAAATATTGAAGTATATAGATAGAGAGATATACCCACCTCTCTATATGCGTCTCTATATGATCTATAATCATCACCATGGATTCAATCCATGAATATATAGCCCGGGGTCTTCCATCCTCTGAGAAGGTGGGAGGATACATTTTTTCAAATACGATCGACAATTATGTCATCAACGGGGCATGAAGTGGTGGCCGATGAATGTTATGGATCATCCTTACAGATCCCCCTCAGAACATTGCATTAACACCTATATCTTGAATAATAGTTTCTTCCAATACTAGCATGATCAGAGGATCATTTGGTTGTCCCTGATCGACCATATCGATTTTCTGATCACTGCCATGTAAGTGGTGTACATTTAGAGGACGTTTCAATGGCATGAATCTGCAAGGTCAAGTGCACAACTAGTTCAAGACTATCATGTAATAAAACTTATTAGCGTAAGAAGGTAATATTTGAAGGAAAGAAATTCGTATTTTTAAAACAGGGATAGACGACTTTTATGACCCCAAAACGACATGTTCCATTAAGCCTTCACATGGGAATGTACTCTTTCCATCTATAGTCATGTAACACCCCATACACATGATTTTTTTTTCAACACATGGCCAATAATTGAATTGTGTTTCCCTGCGCAAGTTCTTCTACATGACTAACCCGCACAGTTACCCTAGAAAAATTCTACATGGTGTGTTTGTTCCAGACATAGTGTGTACTATAAAAACATCACAGACCTATGTTGTTAGTCACACGACTGGTTTTCTGGATAACGCCACACGACTCGTTTTGTTCTAGACATAGTATGTATTAGCTACACATCATACACCCATTTCGTTATTCACACAGTTGAACACATGGTCTCTACAACCCGATGTGTACATCCGGTACATGGAATGTACCCCGAATGATTTTTCATCCTCATGTCTCATCCCACAACAGCAATAACATGGTTAGGAACTACATGGCTTTTACATAAAGTACATGGCGTGTACTAAAGAAAAATAGTTTCTTCCAAAACCGAAGGATATATGGATTGTATTCACAATACATGATGTGTATTCTCGGTTTTTCCAGACAGTAAGCCTCATAAACAACTCTGGAACAAAGAAAAACATTATAACGACATTAAAGTTCCAAATCCTGATCTATGGGGGCTCATACTACCCATGAATCAAGGATTGGCATCTTATACATGTCATACAAAAGCATAACTGTTCAATGTTCTACCAAATTCCCATCCACGAGGGCCCATAACACCACAAGGACCAAAGATTGGCATTAATTAAAATGAAACAATAATCATTATAAATACCCTAACAAATAGAAGGTATTCTATCAAGGAATCTATAACAATAGCATGAATATCTAGAAGAACATCTATCACAACAACATGAAATCTATAATGAACCCTAAATGGCATGGTAACAATGCATGATATTTTACCTCTAGCTGGTTTCTATATAATAAGTGAAATAGAACACCATTATCTCATTGGGTTGCAACAGAAATAAAACCTCAATGATATCATCCATAACATCACAAAACATGTCAATCACCAAACAATGAAATCATATAAACGTTTAAAAGTAAAAAACAATAAAAATTACAACAATTGTGGTAAATTAGCTTTTCCTTGTACACAGGTTCGGTACTCCTAGGCATAACTTATTATGAATTATTGATTCCATAAAATCCCTGACAATGGGATCCAAATAGTTTGTAATGATGAAAAGGTTTTCCTCTATTACCACTTTGTAACATCCCGGTTTTGGGTGCTACCAAGGGGTGACCCATACCCGATTGGTCACACGGCCTCAAGTGCATTTCCCAAAAAGTTGGAGGATGTCGACTAGTAGTGAGGGCCTTGAGTGTGATATTACTGAAACTATGCCCTCATTTCCAAATAAAAAAAACAGAAATAAATAGATAAAGATAATGAAAGTTGTAATAATACCATAAAATAGTAAACAATAAAAGAGTGGAAGTAATATACAACTAGAACACATATATATAATTGATTCATGATTCATATGTCTAGAAAAAAAGTTTGAAAAGTCAAAATACTGAAATATATCACTAAACCAATAAAAATGAAAACAAGTAAAAAAATCTAGCAGCATCGCAAGCCTTATCATTGTCCAATTCTCTACAGCTCCACAACAATCATGTACATAATGTATAGGGGTGCTTTACCTTATCTATACCTACAACCATATAATCTATTTGGGCCAAAAATCAAGACCCAAATAGGGTGTGAGATGAATCCTAGTAGGAAACCACCCAAATATCTGTGCATAAAAAAATGTGAATATATATGGTAGGCAATATGAAAAATGAAGCAATATAGATGAAATCACTCAAAAGTAATCAATCCTACAGTTTCAATTACATTCATTTCCATTTATCATGTAAGATGTATATCCAAAACAAGTAACCCTCTAGAATGTACTCATGGACTAACACCTATGGTTTTAATAATAAACACATGAAAACCTCGGGGATTTACTCACAGTATAACCAATTTGGTTCAGCTATAACAATGAATCTATGAGTAAGTACTCACCATCAATTCCACCTTTTGGTCTCTTATCTGTATCAATAGACACTATGTGGAAGCCCGCAACATTCAATTCCACCTATGTTCTTGTAATGAAGAACTACAAACACTCTATGTGATCACAAAGTCTATCCCTCTTATGGTCTAGCAATGTAAAAGAAAATAGACACTCTGGGGATGCCCTCAGCCTCCATTACCCCTATGGTATACTAATCCAGGTTCTCACAAGCCTATGTAAGTCAATAATGCACAAGAGATATGTTACAGCCAATGTAATCCTTGTGAACTAATTTGATAAATAGTCTACAACATATCAGAACATGTCAGATAAAATCACTCCATCCTAAAAATACTAGTCATGGAAAACAAAGGCTCATTATAGGAAAAGAAAAACCAAACGGTCAATAAAAGAAGAAATTGGAAACACATCCATTAAAAGGTAAATAACCCTATTTTAAAACATAAATCATTTACTCAGGAATTCAAGGCATATCGGATAATAACAGGTCCAAAAAACATAAACAGGCAATACCCGAACAATGGTTTTTGGGAAATTTTGCATATATAACTCAAAGAATAAGAATGAAAATGCACAGACCACATACCTCGGCATTGTACGAAGAACACTGTCAAAATTAATCCCATGAATGACCCTACAAATATTTAGATCTACAAAAACCTCAGAACCGCTCATCCACAGATATCTTACGGAAGAGGAGAAATTAAAGAACAAGGTTCTAGAAGAAGGAAGAGCTACCCATGGTGATTATAACACAATTGATGATGGGGGGATCAGATAGCAAGAGGTGGTTGGAGGCACGAATATGAATTGTGCCATAGGATTTCACCTATATGAGATGATCGGAGAAGATGATATTTTTTAAAGGATACGCAACCCCAGTATATTTAATGAAATTAATAAAATTACACGATATGCCATTTAAAAGTATTCGGTGTGTATATTCCTTTACTGAGCCCCACTATAGGTGGTATCCTGGTCACCCCACATGGCCATGTTCTCGTATGTTACATGGCCAATAGATGGCTAACCACATCAACTAGGTACCCAACATGTGCGTATATGTACACGATGTTACCTCTTGAATTTTCTAGAAAATCATCTTTTTCTCAAAAACAACTAGAAGAGAATGAAATACCTAAAAAGAGGATCCAGGTTCTGGAAATTTTAAAATTATTTTTAACATGAATAGAATGTAATAATTACCTTGTGGCTTCAGCTAATATATTTCTATTCAGAATGGTTTTCCACATATAAAATATGTAATCTGATGTTGTATGGAACTGTGAGGCTGATTTCTTTCAGAATCTGTAACTTGTAATGTTTGGAATTAGAATCAAGAAGTTTGTGATAAAAGTGGATCAGTTAACATAGACAATAAATTGTTGAAAAATCCATGAATGAGAAAAACCAGAGCTACCAAAAGGAAAAATAATGATAGTGAAACATTTTATAAGGCAACAGCCTCATGTCTTCAATGTATCTAACAACATAGTAGAATATTATGGACAGATTAAAGCCCTTGGAATGATATATGATGTTATGGGAAGATCATATAATCCAAAGGATAGTCTTTCCATTACCATTATGAAGGTGAAGACCCTCATTGGTTGTAAGTGGTCATGAATATCTGGGATAGAAAAGATATTTAATCCTTAGAGTGTGATGATGTTAGAAGTCATTTCATAGAAAAATATTTTCCTAATGTGGTTCGACATAGTATTTAAATGTAATTACATTATGTGAGGAAAATGTAACAATATTTAGTGGCCACGTATGATGAAAACTTCACCCATCTAGAATGGTATGCTCAAAAAATTATTTAGAATTATAATAACAAAATCAATCGTTTTTACTCTTGATTAAAGATGGACTAATAAAGGTCATTGACCTCTCAAGAATTCAAATGTTTTGAGAAACTTTTCCAATGTGGTGAGACGCATGAAATAGTTTTTTCAGTTGATCATGTGTATATTGACAACAAAAATAAGATGTGGTATATTTGGAAGCAGTGGGTAAGAACCATTCAGAGGAATCTTAATGTAAAAAATTACAATTTCTAGATTGTGGAGTTTGTCGTAAAAATGTCATTAGGGAATGTATTACCAAAACCAGGAAGTATTATCGATGTGATATCTTCAGATATATGGCCTTATATTTTAATGAAAATTATCTTAAGATCAATTCTGATATGAAAACTAAATTGTCTTACAAATGTGGTGAGATGGGTCATTATTCAAATGTCATACCAATGAAATAACTGCATGGTGTAATGTTTCCATACTATTAGAAGAAAGGTGTAGTGAGATCCTTTGAAACTATTTCAGTATATGTCATGATATCCAATGACATGGTATCGTATATATTTTTATTTACATAGATTTTTCCTAATTCTTGTTTGATTTGTGGTATACACAAACATTTATTTCTGAGAATGTATTTGGTACATTGTAAATATCACCTCAATAAATGAGATGAGAACTTATTGTTAAATCACCATGGGGAAATGTTGTAGTAAAAATGATTTTTATGAATATTTATATTGTTATATTTGGAACGATATTATGTGAACTCCATTTTGTATCTTTATAGAGTTAGATGTCATTTTGGGTATGGATTTGATTTCTGTATATCATTATAAGATTTATTTTAAGGCTAATGATTTTCATAGAATTGGTTTCAATTAATATAAAATAATTAACCCATACAATTGACAACATATTTGGAAGCTATGAAATCATTGAAATTTTGGAATGAATTTTATATTTCCTATATTGTTGAAGACATGGGAACTATTCGTATTAATTATGTGGTAGTGGTCAATGAATACATTGATGTATTTCTTGATGAGTTACCTTTTGTTATATCTTCTTGGGAAGTTAAATTAAATATTGAAATAATTACAGATGCTAAGACAATTTCAAAGTCACCATATAGAATGGATCAAATTGATATTAATGAATTGGAAAATTAGTTATAGTTGTTTTTTTATAAAGGCTTGATTCAACCAATCACTTCACCATAGGGACTTCATTTTTTTCATTAGTTGGAAAGTTTATTCCATGAGACATTGCATTGAGTATATATCATTTAATTAAATTATTGTAAATAATATGTATCACATTCTAAATATAGAATAATTTGATGATCATCTTCATGGAGATCAATATTTATCCATGATTGGGTTGATATCTTGGTACTATCAAATGAAGGTTAAGGAAGATGACATTCTAAAAATAGATTTTTCAAATAAATATGGTCATTTAAAATTTTTTGTTATACCTTATTGGTTATCAAATACACATTATGTATTCATGGAAATTATGAATAGAATATTTAATGTGTTCATGAATATGAATGTGGTTGTGTTTATTTATGAATTTTTAGAGTATAATTAAAATCATCTATAGTTTGTTTTACAAAACATAAAAAAATATAAACTTTATATGTGAAATTCAGTAAATGTGCATTTTGGATAGGAAAAATTTATTTCCATGGGCTCATAGTTTCTATAGATGGAATAAATATTTATCCTTCTAAAATGACAGTTTCTAAATAATCTACAAGCCCTAAAAATATAGCTGGGATTTTTAGTTTTCTTGTTTTGTCTGGTAGTTAACAGAGGTTTGCTAAAAACAATTCAGAATTATCATGTCAACTGAAGATGTTAACTCAAAAAGGATCTAAATTCACTTTGAATAAATAACTTGTGATTATTTTTTGTAATTTAAAATAAGATTCAGGAATTCTACAATACATAAACTACCATTCAAAAATAGATAGTCTATCATCTGTAATGATTCTTCATTAAAGAGACATGGTTATGTTCTGATGTAGAATGATCTGGTAATTTCTTAAGCTTCAATAAATCTAAATAGTCATGACTCAATTTTATCCAACACATGATTTTGAATTAGAAGGGTTGGTATTCAGTTTATAAAAATTGAGGATTCATTTATACGAAGCCAAATGTGAAATATATATGACCCAAAAGGTTTAATGTATATACTCACTCAATATGCATTAGATTAGAATTAGTGAAGATGGAATGAATTGATAAAATATAATGATTTCATGACTAGTTGGCATCCTATGAAATAAAAAAATGTTGCAGTTACCTTGAGTTGAAAACAAAACGCATCATTAAATACTTTATAATTCGAACAAGACTTTTTTCTTAATCACTTAATGTATTTTTTATTTGAAATTTTTTGTGTATGAAAATTAACTTTTTGTTTTGGGATTCAGTTCTGTCATCATTATTATGTAATTTAGGAAAGTGCATAAGGATGACACAGAGTTATAAAAAAATGTAATTTTTTTTAAAAAGTGTAGGTTTCTAGAATTTAACATTGAAAAATATTGTGTTATAATGTTGGAACGATATTAAATATTCCTTGTGATTCTTAGCTGAAGAATGAATTTTTGTGTGATGCTTATATTTCTGCATTTTATGTTCATCCTGGAAGAACATAGATGTACAGAGACATTCAAGAGTATTATTTTTGGGATATAATAGATATATATTTCTTATTTTAACATGAAATGTTTGACATTCCAATAGGTTAAATAAGAGTAGTAGTTACCAGAGGGGATAATTCAACCATTATTAGTTATTGATTGAAAATGGTAAATAATATCCATGAACTTCTTTTTGGACATTCAAATACACCTTGAGGTAACAATGAAATCTGGGTTATTGTTTATTGACTCACAAAATCCCCTTAATTCTTTTTTTAATCAAGATATTATTTCTTTAGAAAATCTTTCTCGACTATACATAAATTATATTTTCAACTTAAATGAAGTCCATATTTATACTATATCTATCCAAGATCTCAAGATCACTTCTATCTTTTTGAAAACCCTTAAAATTTCTTTGGGAACATAATTATATTTTTTTATGGTTATTCTACCTCAATTAGATGGCCAGTTATAATGAATGATTAAGAATTTAAAGGAAATGATTATAAATTGTTCAATGTATTACCATGGAATATGTGATAACAATATTTATATAGTTTAATTTTCAAATAATAACTATTTTTATTCCAATATAAAGAGGGAACCTTTTGGAGTATTATATGGGAAGTGATGTTCAACTCCACCTTTTTGGTATAATGTCAGGAAAAGAAGTTGATGGGAAAAAATTATTAGACGAAGTGGATAAGAAGTTGAATATGATATAGAAACACATGAGGATAGCTCAGAACATGTAGAAATGTTATACATATAAGAGGAGTAAAGAGTTTTATTTTAAGGTAAGTGATTATGGTTTTTAGAATATCACCCTGAAAATGTGTTATGTGTTTTTGGTAGAAATGATAGATGAGTCCATGTTTCAATGGAAATTATGAAATCCAAAAGAATATTTGACCGATTTGACTAATGTGCATCATTGAATCCATATTTATCTCTGGTATATGATGTTTCTCATGTTTTTATGTTGAGAAAGTATGCACCAGGTTCAATGTTTTGAACCCAGAAGTAGTTGAGCTAGAATATATCTTTTCCTATGAAGTGAAACATATTTATATTATTGATTGATGAGAACAGGAAATTTTGAATAAGGTAATACAGTAGGTAAAAATATTTTTGAGAAACCCCATTGCTGAATAATATACATTGGAATTTAAAAATAATATGTGGGAAAGTTGCCTACACATTTTAAAAAAGTAAATAAAAATTTGAGGATGCGATTTATAGAAGGTGCGGAGAATGTGACACCCCAATGATTTAAAAATAAATTGAAATTCATAAAACCATATATCTATACACAATGAATATTAATTAATGAAATAATTGTAAAATAGTTGTAAAATATAATTTTTCCAATTCTATGGTTTTAATTTTAAAAAACAGACATACAAAGTTGTGATCCGTATGTTTTTTAGAGTCTAACATGACAAACTAAATTTTTTGTGAACTATAAAATATCATTATAAATATTAATTTTACCACTATGAATATTCATATTGAAAAATTAATATTTACATCACAAATTAATGTATTTATCATAATTTATGAGATATTGATTAATTATTCAAGGTTTTTAAAATCAGTTACAATTTAAAAATTATTATTTTTGGAATGAAATATGATCTTATATAAAAATTAATTTTATAATATTTAGAAATTTATTTTTATAATATTGAGTTCATTTTTTAATTCTACACATAGAAAAATTGTTCAAGGTAATTTTGGGGATTCTTATCAAATAGTTGAATTTTTGAGGAATAGTTAAATACAGTAATGTATCATATATATGTGTTAAATACACTATTCCTAGAATCATGGATAATGTATGAAACCTATTTTGAAAATAAAATGATATATTTACTATTTATTGACACACGAATCATTACTAATGATAATATTAAAAAATTTATAAACTAATGATTTAAATAATAGAAAAACCCTTCCACTCTATTATAAATAACACTCTCACACACACTTCCTATCATGCCTATAAAGCTTTTAAAATTGTCTAAATTTTACAAGATACCCTTCATAAGACTCTTAACCAAGTCCAAGACCTACTAGTAGCACAAAAAACCAAATACTAAAGTCCATACAGATGATCTCTATGAGAAGAGACCAATATGTAATAATCCTCTTCATTTTCTTGTCTTTTCTTTTCATTTCTTTAACACTCATCCCATACCCTTTTTCAAGAGGCATAGAAGATCAATAATTATATATCTTATGTATTATTATCTTGTTTTTGAAAAAAATCATCTTAATTATTCCTCTCCTATACCACTTTTTCAAAAAATAAAAAACACTATCCATAATGTGTCGATTTACCGACAGCGTGGATGATGTGTCTAAAATTTCGATTATATCCTTAAATGATGGTTTTAAAACCCTATTAATGGTTGAACCATATTTTAATATTTATTATATAACCTCTCATTTAATTTTTAAATAGTTATATGAATAATATTAATTGTACATGATGATATATTTACACGATTGTTGATGAACTTCCAAAATAAAATAAATGAAAGTAAGTAATGATTTATCTAATTAGTCAACCTCATGAAATATAAAAAAATATTTATTGAATAATTTAATATTATTGAAACATATTTACACCATTTTATGCAACATATATGGTTTTTTTCTAGTCGATATGGAAATCATTTAACAATCAATCATATAAATCGTGTAAGACATGCACCCAAAATAGTTGAAATAAGAAAATATTATTAAATAATGGGTCGAATGATGTTATAAATTGATCATATAATGAATTTTAAAAAAATTTAAGCTTCTTCAAAATATTAATAACACCATTTTAACTATTATACTAGAGTTTTAAACATGTTTAATGAAATATGATCATTAGGTAAGGGAATTCTTAAAACAATTTCCATCCTTTGGGTTAAGCCTCTACATAATTAATTATGTGCTAAAAAGATTATTTGTGTATTTATTTTCATTAAAATTAAGATTAATAATATATATTTAGATTATATAAAATTTATCCTTTCAATTTAATAATTCTCACTTCAATTATATGATATTTATAAGGGTCATTCTATTAAAAATCATCATTTAAAAAACTATTTTTATTAATTATACAGTAATGTATTTAAGATATTATTCACATTTGATCAAAAGATTATCATTATTGGGAATGGATTATGATTTTGTTTGGGACTAATATCTCCTTTAAATTCATTGGTTATGTGAATGAGGAGGTTGGTTGTATGGTCTCTCTATGTGTAACTACGATGGTTACACCATAAGGTAGTTGTGAGGGTTACATTATAAGGTATTAGTGAGGGTTATAATTAATAAGGTACCCCAAATGGATAAAATATAAGTATTTAATGACCAAATATATCCTTATGGATTTATATAGGTTCTTTATGGTTTTATGGAAATATAATGTTATACAATGTAATTATATATGTGTGAGAAGATTCCCTTTGTGAAAATGATTTAATATGTTTAGAAGTATTTCAGGACAAATGGTTCATTTCCCTATTTTTATGTCCCTTACTAAGGTTTTCATGGTCATCCCATGATTTTAATTTCTATTCACAGGTTTTATGGATGTGTAATAGTAATAAATAAGTCAATTTAAATGTTATGAAGATTATCAAAGAAATCATGTTTTTGTTTTCTGTTAAAAAATTTATGTTTCTGGTGAAATTTATACTATTTTAATAGTACCCAATTTTTATTCTTGTGGGTTAATAAGTATGACTTATTTCATAACATTAAAAAAATAAAAACTAAAATTATATTTTCGAATTTAAATAAGTGAAGTATAGTTGAATAAGATGGATTTTGTAATGTATAAGGCTTCGTCATTATAAGAAGAACCTACATTAGCTACTGTGTTCAACCATTATGGGGTAATATTATTAATGATAGATTGTTTTGGTATTACAAGGACTTAGTGGGAGGGAATTTATAGAGTGAATAAATTAGTAATTTTTTATTTAATATTCCATTCATTTTATTCCCACATATTTATTATTTATGTGATTTCTAAATACTATTTAAAATATTTAGTCAATTATTTAAATTTGTGAATTTTTCTTTAAATTCATAAACTATAAATTTCATAGATTTATATAATTTATTGGAAAAATGGTTTTGTAATAAATAATTTTATTTTGATTTAACGTTTTGAAGTGATGAAATATATTAATATAATTACATATCAAATTTGTTAGAATCTCCATGATTTAATGTACATTAAATAATAATAGTTTTTTATAAAATCGGTTTTATGGACCTATCCCTCAGTTCATTCCCCAAAATATGTTTATTAAAATATAATAGTTACATTAAATATGGGTGGTGTAAATAGTTTACACAAACATGGGAATAAATGTATTTAAAAAAAATATTATAAGATTAGTATACAAAAATACTATGTTGCTTACAACAAGACCATACCACAAGTGAAGAAATCATTGGAATGAGAAGTATTAGATACAAAATTTCCATCCTCATGGGATAGAGAATACTGGTGGAACCATTCTTGATGTTGATGAATATCTAAAAAATTTCTATGCACTTCCAGACAGATGTCATGAGTTTGATTAATTGAATACAAAGGCGTGCATGTAGTGATGTTTTAATCCTAGTATGTATGTATAAGAGCTAGTTGACCCATAAAATCCATCAATTATTCTGTACTAAAAAAACCAGAAATAATGCTCCTTCATAGATGAAGAGAAATGAATCTAGAGTAAAATAATCAGTAAGAGGGAACCACACTCAATAAGAAATGCACTAAAAGGAAAAAAATGATTTGGATAGGAACTAGATTCATCAAAAAATAGTAATTTCCATGGAACATATTTTATGTTGATGTTTGGTAAATTCATAAACTAATCCAACAAATTGATAAACATAATTTTTTGATTTCATGGTATGTATCAGTAGTCATATCCCAATTTTTGTATTGTCAGATGGTGGTGGTATCATTTTTATCCATCCAAGAGTCATTATTGTCAAAAAACCCCAATTTATTTAAAATTTGTTAGTCATCCATAAATTTAGGGTCATATTCATTTTCATCCTTACTAGTAGAGACACATGAGACTGTTAAATAAAAAATTTATATAAAAGTTCAGTCTATAAGGGATATAGGGGAATACTAATTATCTAATTCTAATTAGCCACAAGTGATAATGTTAAAATGGTTATCTCAATGTTATATAGACCCATAAATTTTCTAGTCTTCATGTCAGTCCGAATTATGAATCCATCAGAATAAATCATTTATATTTTTTTCAATTTTATCTCTCTATTCCAATAAATAATTCTTGAGCTAGCAAGAATTGTCAAAATCATCTTCAATTGATTCTCTAATATTATATTTGTTATTATATTTCTCTCCATGATCAATTTGATTGAACTATATTTTCAGTGGTTCAGGTTTAAGATGAAATTCCATATCATCATTAGTAAAATGGGAATTTTTTTCACTCCTTCTATAAAACCATAGTGGATGGTAGAGGGATGTTTATTATAAGGATACGCTAATGTGTTCATGTTGTAAATACAATCAACATGGACACATTTATGAGGAAGATAGAGTTAATTTCTATTTTAATTTTAAACCCATATTGATTTTAAATCAGGGAGGGCTTTGAAACATGTTTATTATTCTCACATTCTTTTATAAAGTAACCAATTCTATCACTTCACATTCAATAGGATAAGAAATTTTTTAAAAAACCCACCTCTATAAATCTATTTTCTCTATTTTGAATCTAAAATCATGTTGAATGTTCTTGTGAAATATCAACTTATATACATCGTAGAGGGACTGAGGGATGTGAAAGACTAAGGGTTACTGAGTCAAGAATAATCGGATGACCAAAAATACTACCAATGGAAAATAGTGAAATCTTTCTACTGAATTGAAATGGATTTCTAGGGAAGCCCATCCAGATGGGTACAATAAGTGACATTGAGTCATTAAAAAAGTATGGGGATCATTTCAATGCCTTTATAAAAAACCCTCAAAATTCCATGACCCACTCTTCCATGACCTATTGTTTTAATAATATAAATAAAAAAAGATTTAAACTCAACAAACCAATTTAAATGGTGGAAAATATTATGTTATCTTCGGTCTTTTAGAGGTATACTATAGAGGGAAATTGTTTTTTAAATTTTCTGAACCATAAAAAAGGAAGATTCAAGGAGTGGAATTTTACATATTATATTGATAATGAAATTTTTGAAGGACCTCGGTGCCGATATTTATTTATTTTAATTCATTAAGTGGAATTTGAATCGTCTAGACCCACTTAGTGTGAAATGAAATCTGCAAAAGATTAGGGTTTGGCACATGAAATATTTCTCAATTCACCCAAAAAATAATTGAAATTTCTCATATTTTTAATCAAGGAACAATTTTAGGATGAAATATAATTATGTGGATCCATTGTAATAATTATAGGTTCTAACGTAGAGATACTTTTTTATTTACATCAATGTCATGTAGCATTTTTCCTATGATAAAAAGTTTTAGTATTTTGTAATTTTTATTGAAATTTTAGATCCTAAAAAGATAAAAAAGGATAGATAATTAATTATATTATTCCAAAATTTGTGGGAAATATTCATTGAAAATAATTATATGACATAGGACCTTATTATGATTATTTAAATATTTATAAAAATGAAAAATGTACTATATAAGGGTTTTAACATTGAAAATTTAATTGAATAAACATTTTTAAAAGGAGGATTCCTAAAGTTCAGCTATACATTAATCCATATCCATTGGATGAAAATTCAATATTCATACTACCAAATAATATGACTCCCAAAGGATTTTAATTAATATTATCAATACTAATATTTGACTGGTGATATTGTTACAATTAGAAATAGGAATGCTATTAATTTTGTAGATGACTAGAATGTGACTTTTAAGGGAGGTTCCAAGGAAGAAATATGTAATCATGAATTGAATGAATACTGGTCCAGATGGGATGTATATTAGTCCCAAAATAAGGGATTTAATGACATATAAGAAATGGGTAAGAACTAAGAGAGAGGATTCTTATTTTTAGGACGTGTTGAATTGACATAGTTTAAAAAATTCCTATTTTTATTTTCAACATTCTATTTTATACAACATCATCATATTCATCATTATCCATTTTTTTAAATGGAATTAATTTATGAACCCCTTAGGTGATCATGAAAGAAACATATGTTTTATTATATATATTTATCTACATTAATTTTATGAATAAATATGTTTCTTCCATTAATTCGATTTATTTAAATGGTATTTTATTTTTTCCAATATGAATTTTTTGATTATTTATTTCAGTCATTGTATGTTTACTTGGAATATGTTTATTGATATCCCTATAATTATTATATTCTCTATAGTATAAAATATACTAAGATAGCAATTTAATTTTAATCTATTTATAGATTATGGATATAGGTAGTGAAATACCATTGAGTTTTTAGGAACATTGGGAAAATATTTGGAAATTTTCAAAGTAATTTATGAGTGAATCCATATAATGTATCCTTGATACAAAATAGAAAAAAATTAGTTGTATATTTGTTGGAAATATTTCTTCTAATTCGATAACTTTAAAAAAATTTAAACTAATTATGAGTGGTTAAATAATTATTGAGTCTCATTCCTCTATTAATATGAATAGTTTTAAATTGTTTTCACAATATGATAAGTTTATAATTGGATATCAAACTTGTAACCCATCACCATTCACTTTCATATCATAATAAAAATTATTTAAATTTCATTAAATTTAATATATATATTCTCTCATCAAAATAACCACTCTTAAAAAATTGATAATTTATTGTTGTACTCCTATCTCTTGGAGAATACAATAGTTTATAACATTAAAAAATAATTATCCTCAAGTTTTAAATGGATTTCTCACCACACGAAAAGTAGATGGAAATATTTATTCTTATTTATAATTAATATAGGTTTATTAATAATGAATCCAAACACTGCATTTTTTTGGGCTCTCCAAACATATATCACATAATGTGTATCCTCTAACTCTACATAGTGATAAAGAATAACATTTATTTCTTCAATATCAACATCATTTTATTCTATTAACAATGAGCTATCTACAAAAATCAAGAGAAAATAATATTTTAGTAATTTATAATTCTAATTATCATATGATTCTATCTCTTTTAATATATTAACCTATTTGGAAATCATTTTCTTCTTCTTAAAAATTTATTTCTAATCACCCCCACAACATTGTTCATTATTTAATGTTTTCAACATTCTACAATCATTATCACCTTGATCTTTTCTAGGAAACTCATATAAAAGGATCCCAACATTTCTAAATTATATGAATGTATGGCACTTTTTCCATTTTAATATTAATTTTATATTTTTAATATTACTTGAATGGGTTGAAAGGAATTAATATATCACATCTACATTTTAATCATCTGCAAAAGTGATATTATTTAAATCCACGACTTCCAAATCTTTAGCCTTACAATTTTATATACTCATTATCATTATTCGTTATCTTATAATAATCAAGAATACTATATAGTCTATCCAATGTCAACATTATTGGATCATAATCCTCGTTAAAAGGGTGTTTTTGGATTGAATTGTGCGTGATGATAATTGCATCATCAATGGTGTCTCCAAAAAATTTAATTCCTTGTATAATAACATTTACTTGATCAAAAAATGTATCAATATATTCATTATCGTGTAATAAAATATACAAACTCCAATTTAAGAAAAAAAATTATCCATATTAACATTCAGTCACTCTATAAACCCATATCGTTATTTCAGGTATGGATATTGAATTTGGTTTGTTTTGATAAAAAAATATGAAATTGGAATTTTTTCTATGAACATGTTGTGCACCTCGATACTGTGTATAGCGGCATACTGCCTGAGTACATGGATGTATAGGTGACCTGGAAGACCCCTTAAGGTAGGGGCTGGTTAAGGCTAATGCACAGTGTGTACCATTAATGAAAACACCATGTATTTTTCTTTTTAATTGATATATCAGAGCAAGGTATCATCTAATTCCCAGAACAATCATTTTTTTCCATATGGTTCATACAGGAGTGGATGAAATGGTCGACAATTTCGATCCCCTCCCAATTCCCTATACGACCTATGATCGGGTGTGTTGGAATCCCACGAGTGATTTCTCAAAACCCCTAGATCCTTCAATATGATTCCTCCTCTCTGTTGGGTTATTCAAGGTAAAACATTTTTTACCTTTTTATAGATCTATCATGTTCGATGAAAATTCAACGGCTGATGTTCAAGAGTATTGATAGTATGACATCATGGTAGGTAGTTTGTACATTTTTTTATTATATTTGGATTATATATGATAATTGTGACGTATAACATTGTTTGGGGTATTTTGTGTATGGAATTAGACACTATTTATTACCTGTTATTTTTTGGTAGATTGATAAAGGCTAGTTGCATATGGGTGAGGTAACATACCATGTTTATGGAAAAACAGATTTGTGCATCTCCCTTATTTTATTGATTATGCTCGTTTATTCTAGAATACCTATTAGGATTGGCATTGTAACTTCCCGAACCGACTCACCTCTATGATTGTGGCCATTCTAGTGGGTTACATGACATCAATCGTATCTCCCTGAATGTCAAAGGCTGCCGACTAGCAGGGACGGTCGTTTTTGTGTCTGTGGGGGAGACTATGCCCTCATATGTAATAGGTATTATCATTATGGAATCAATAGTAATTAAATAATAAATATAAGAATCATATAAATGAATAAACTACAGAATAAGCAATATAAATAATCCAACTGAATAATACTCATGTGCGGAAGCTCACAAAATTGTTTCATGCCATGATGTATGTCTAAACTGGAGGTACAGAAAAGAGAACCCAAGAATGCTGTCAAATAAAAATAAAAAAATAATATGTGAAAACTACATCACGAGCATGGAATGGTCTTTTTCCCCATACTCCAACCTAAGCAACAACAATGAACAAAAAAATCAGAATAAGCACTCTTCTTATTGTCAATACCTACAATCATATAATCAAATCGGGTGTCAATGATGCCCGAGCAGGGTGTGAGATAAAATCATAGTAGGCCAACACCCTAGGTGTATAAACCATTCCATTTTGTGCAATGATAAAATGAATTGTTCCATTACATAAAAATTTTAGATAATCAATAATGTGCATTGGAATAAATAATTCTACCTGAGTTCCAAACAACGCCCATTCCTAATCACCTTCTTGAGCCTAAGCTAGTAGTCTGAAAGGGGACGTCTCAGTAGAATGCACGTACACGTATATATATATATAACCCAGAAAAAATAATGTAAACAAGAAAGGGATATACCACAAGCTTTTCCTTTAAATTGGGGACTATGTCATGTGTCAGCCAGATTTAGTTATACATATCAGAAGAGTATCTCAATTATGAAGTGACTCAAATTGGAATAATAAAAACCTTAAGAGAATCATTATTAAGGATCAAATTGTGACTTGGAGTCTGAACCTATCCTAAAGGTATTGCTATAGAAAATTCATCAATTTATATAATACCACTAAGCCTTTCCAATACAATCTTTCGAAATACCAATTATCCCCTGAGGCATGGTTGTACCCTACGCCCGTCCCAATCTCGCTAGAAGGGGTTCAGTCTCATCTGAGGTTGGAATAGCCACATTACCAACATATATGTCCTGATGGGTCCTTTTGGAACATATATCACTCATAAGTATTAGAAATCCTCGGGAAATCTCAGTCTAGGAAATCAAATGACACCAACCCCAGCACATAGGGGTAACTAGTCAAGAACGAAGGGTCTAAGTGTGGCCCTTAATATGAGACCCAACTAAATTCACCACCCTTTATTTAATAAATGTTTTTTCACCAATATATATGAAATAATTAGTATATAAACACATAGATTGAAAACTATCCAGATACACCCTTGCATCACAAGGAATAAATTAAATAATGGATCATAACACTATTAACACAGTATGTTACTACATAAACATAAACAGATAAATGAACTTTTAAATAAATAAATAATTCAGCATAACCAACTACCAAGAATCCAAAAATGTACCATTCATAAGTAATCTAAATTATTTATTTAAATTCAACCCAACAGAAATAGGCTACACAACACATGAGTAAATTCAATTAAATGCCTAGACATGCACATTTAAATAATTGAATAATTCCACACAAATAACTACCAAAGATCCAACAAATAAAGGTTTATAATTATTCAAAAATAATTATATATTATAAACACACACAAAAAGGCTATATAATAAATGCAGTTAAATGAGTTAAATAACCAGGCTAACAAAATTTATACCGATCACGTCGGCTCACCCAAATGGTTTTCCAAACACATTCCAACAAAAAAAAAATAATTCATGATTAAAAGGGATACAAAAACAAGACTTAAAAAATAAATTAAAGAGTTTGGGTGATTTTTCATAATGTCGTTTCGTTCCTGAACACACTGTGTAGTGTAATCCCAGGTATCCGGCCATGTAAATAACTACACGGGTCATTGGAAATCCATTAGTGCAAGCCATGTCCATTTTGAATACGCCGTGTTGTGTGAGATGTGTATCCAGTTGTGTCACTAACAACACGGGTCGGTGAAGATCATCTAAAACATGTCGTGTCTGGCACAAACACACCTTGTAGTCTTGTTTTAGGAAAATTGTGTAGCATAGTGGTGTAAAATCACTCATGCAGAGGAAGAGGATTCAAGTACAGACCATGTGTTAGGACAACACGCTCTGTGTTTGGAGTCTTACACGACCATTTTTTGGAAGACATAAATTCCCATGTGAAGGCTTAAGAGAGCACTCCATCTAGTTATGTATACATGCCATGTATCCATGCTTTTTAAAACATGAATGCTTTCCTTCTTTTATTCCCTTACTAATCTTCTAGTTTTCAGTCCTTGATAATCTTGTTCAATGGTGTGTGTTTGACTTGGTAGAGTCATGCCAACAATACATCCTCTGGTTGTACGCTGGTTTCAAGGCAGTCATCAGACAGCAGACATGGTTGATCAACGACTTCCATTAGATCCTCTAACTTTTTTAGTCTTGGCACCAGCCATAATTCTATACATAGGTGATGATGCACAGTTCCAAGAGGGATTTGTTTGTTTCATTCATACCTTTCACGAAGTACCTCATTCTTCCCCGTCTATGGAAGAGTTGTTATGGGACTTTCAGCAGTAACATCCTCCTACATTCATCGGGGAAGGATGACCTCAGGAAACAGAGTCATGGTTATAATCCATTCTTTCTATCTTTGAGTTTCTGGAGATGCCTCTAGAGAGGAGGTCCAATCTCACTATGTACATGCTTTGGGACTTCACAAAGAGACGGTGAGATGTGATCTCACAGGTGGGACACCAATAGGTTATGGCGTGGAATGAGTTCTTGTATGCATTTTTTGACTACTTCTACCAAGAGACTTTGAGTGCCGATCGAGCCCGATATTTCATGAGTCTGGAGAAAGGTACTCTTTCTATTATAGATTATTATTCTAGAATCATAGAGTTTCAACGCTTTACACCCATCCCAGGAAGTGATGAGTTATTCCTGGAAAAAAAGATGATTAAGGATGATCTGAGGCACGCCATCTGATAACGGGTTATTATCTTTAGGTTGACAACTATCACTTCTATTGTCAACCAGAAACTAATCACATAGCATAATCTGAGAGATTACAGAGTTTTGAGCCCGGGCGGTTCGACATCCGGAGTTAGTATCCATCATACTGGCAGTAGGAAGTGTCGCATGGGGTCTTCGCACGGTTATCCATGGAGGAGAGACACTTCTTCTAGTAGCTAGGTGGAGTTTTACTAGTGTTGGAAGAGAGTTAATACAAGGCCAAATTTCCCCAATGACCTATTAGAGTGCCAATATTAAAGAAATATGGGACATCTTAAGAGTTTCTTTCAGTTCTTCTCATCAAAAGCTGGTGAAAGAGGTTCGTCTATGAATCCGAATCCCAGAGCTGCACCAACAGTATATCACCAGTCCGGGAAGTTCACTTCTTCCAGCCATTTAGCCCGCGGTGGAGGTTGTGGTCATGGTAATCAATCGTCAGGAATTCCTTGAAAACATGGTGGATCATCTTAGAGTGGTCAGGCAGGGCCAAATGGTCGTGGTATAGGCCAGACAATTGTAGTGGAGAAAACCCAGCAGGAGAAGGATCCCAAACACTCTACAGTTCAAGGTACAATTATAGTTTCCTCAGTTTTAGCTTCTTTTATTTTGGATATAGGGGCTTCCCATAAAATTATATTTGTTGCTGTTGTGTAGAGAAATGGGCTCTGTATAATTTCTTCAACTGATGTCTATAAGCTAGACACTCCGTTGGGGACTAGAACAGCTAGTGTACGACAGTGTAAGGAGTTTCATCTAGAAGTTGGTTGGTGTCACATCATAGGGGACTTGTATGTCCTAGAGATAACAGGCTATGATAGCATTCTTAGAATGGATTGGCGAGTTCTCTTCCAGTTAGTTATTGATTTCAATCATCGTATGGTGAGTTTCACATCACCATAGGGTTGATCGTTTCTTCATAAGTGTGAATGGGATGTCCAAGAGAGCAGAGGGGGACCCGAGCATCATGGGTTGGGAGTGGTTGCGGAATAGATTTATAGTCTATATATGGATGACCAGGGGACTTCACAGATGGAATTTTCTCTAGTGGTGGAACGTTTTAAGGATATCTTTCTAGAGTAAATGTTTAGGCTTTCCTCCATAGGGAGAGGTGGATTTTTCAATCAAGCATATTCCATTAGTGGAATCAGTGTCCATTATTCATTATTGGATATTTACACCTGAGTTGGAGGAGCTCAAGAAGTAGTTGGTTGAGTTTCAAGATAAGGGTTTAATCTGACAAAGTACTTCTCCTTAGGGTTCGCATATCCTTTTTGTGAAGAAAGCAGACGATACCCTTCATCTTTTTGTGGATTATCAGAAGATGAACCAGTTCATATTAAAGAACCGATATCCCTTTCCAAGGATTGATGATATCATTGAACAACTTCGAGAATCCCATGTGATATTTATAATTGAATTGAAATCTGGTTATCATCAGTTTCACGCCAGACCATATGATATACCTCTTAAAACCTTTTGGAGTAGGTATGGTCTATACGAGTATATGGTTATGCCATTCGGTCTCAAGAATACACCTTCAGTTTTCAAGGTAGTTATGAATTGAGTGTTCCATGCATACATGGACTCATTCGTGGTGGTTTTGTCAATGATATTTTGGTGTACTCTCACACTCGACCCAACCATGACACAAACCTTGAGATAATTTTCTGTACACTGATAGAGCATTAGTTATATGATAATCTCTGAAATGCCACTTTTTGATGAACTAGATTAACTTCTTGGGTCATGTTACCTCAGAGTAAGGAGTATCAGTAGACCCATAAAAAAAGAGAGATGCATTTTACAGGGAGCAGTTGATGTACATATTTGAGGTGCATAGTTTTCTAGGGATGGCTTGGTACTATAGACATTTCATAAAAATATTTTCACACATATCCTTGCCACAGGCGGGTGAGAGTAATTAGGGTGTGAAGTACTTGTGGTAAAATTCGTGTGATTAATCCTTTCGTGAGGTGAAAGGGGAGTTGAATTTAGCACTGATACTAATTTATCCAGATCCAAGAAGGATCTATATTATTTACTAAGATTCATCAGTTATTGTGATGGGACTTGTGCTTATGCAGGGAGAAGGAGTCATTGTGTATGGTTCTCGGCAGTTGAGGCCACATGAGAGGAACTACCCGACGCATGATCTCATGCTCGCTGCAGTTGTTCTTGCTTTACGCTATTGGAGACATTTTCTTCTTGTAGATCATTTTTTTGTCTTCACCATCCAAAAAAGTCTCAAGTATATCTTCACTCAGAGTTACCTAAATTTGAGATAGTAATAGTGGTTTGAGTACCTTCAATCCATTCACTTTGATCTTCCCTACACAACGGGGAAATGAAATAGTGTGGAAAATGCGTTGATCAGGAGAACTAAGATATAGGCAGTTCTGGAGGCTAGCAGTGAGTGGAATCTTATGGATCTATTTTATGAGATTCATGTGGAGGTGAACAATAGACTGGGGAAAACTTTTCTATCTTCTGTAGTTTTCACCTCTACTCTTCTGGATCGAGTGTGAATAAGGAAACTATAATATTCTGAAGGCCTAGTCCTATGGTAGAGTGTTTCCAGAGAGGACTATATTCTGGGATATACCATAGGCGAGGATGATATCATACATTTCCAGGGGCGCGTATGGGTGTTAGCTGACATATGCGAGGATTTGATACAGGACATTCATTCCTCAGTTTGGGCATTTAATCCTATGGTCACTAATTTGTATCATGATCTACACCATTAATAATTGTGTTCTGGTATGAAGAAAGATGTTATTTTGTTCGTCATGAGGTATTCCACCTATCAGCAGGTGAAGGCAGAGAATCAGCAACCCGCATGGCTCTTGCAGTAGTTACCCATTTATGAGTGTAAGTTGAATGACGAAAGAGTGGATTTTGTGACAGTTTTACTGAGGTCGACTCATGGGAATTATGTTGTATGGGTTTTCATTGACAAATTCGTGAAGGTTTCTCACTTTATACTAATCAAGGAGACCTTTAGTGTTGATGAACTGGGATGGTTCTACATTAGTGAGATTGTACGTCTACATGGAGTTTCACACTCCATTGTGTCAGACATGGATGTACTTTTTACTTCTTGTGTCTGGAATAGACTTACGAAAGATTTGGGTGAACAGGTACATCTGAGTACAACATACCACCCTTAGACAAATGGCCAGTCCAAGAATATGATTCAGGTGCTTGAGGATATGATGAGAGCATACATCCTTGATTTTTTAGGTTCTTGGGAGAAGCACATACCTCTTGTGAAGTTTTCCTACAAAAAAAATATTTCATGAAACTATTCAGATAACATCTTATGGGGATTTGTATGGTAGGTCATGAAAATCATCTGTATCTTGGTTGCAAGTAGGAGAGGTAGCTATGTTGGGACATCGTCTTGTCCAGGAGACCACATAGAAGATAGAGTTGATTCAGAAGAGGATGGATACTGCACAACCTCGAAAGTATTATTCTGATCAGGGAGATGACCTCTGGAGTTTGAGGTTTGGGATTAGGTTTTCATGCATATCACATTGAGGTTGGGCAGAAGAGGATTAGGAGACAATTTTTTCATTTATCGAGGTACGCCAGGAATTTTAAGGTTTTGGAGAGAGTCGGGCCGGTTTTCTATCATCTACTGTTACCTTAGAGGTTCCATGATGTGCTTGACATCTTCCATGTTTCTCATCTTTGCTATTAATCTTCAGAACCATCTCATGTATTTCATCCCAAGGAGGATGGGTTATAGGATGATTCCACATTTAAGGAGAATAATCATCGGATTGTAGATCATAGTACAAAGGTTCTTCAATGATGGTATGTTCCTCTGGTACTAGTGTAATGGAATCACGGGCAAGTACAGAACGAGACATGGGAGTGGGAGACCAATGTACAATCACAGTGGCCAGAGATGTTTGATGGTTCTTCTTCCATGCTGATTTTCTAGAAAAATTTGAAGATGAATTTCATTAAGTGTGGATGTTTTGTATGAACCCGAATCTTTTTTTTTCAAGTATGCTTTCCTTTTTCTGTTTTTTATTATGAAAAATATGAGTTTTCCGAAAAATTGTGAAGTACACGCCATGTTATTTATATGTACACATCGTGTACTTTCTTTTTATGGGTGATTGTGTGTTGGTCGTGTAACGGCCATACACACAGTCATGTATAGTGACCTAGAGGCCGCCTAATGTGGGGCTCCGTAAGGCCCCGTACATTCCATGTACCTAAAAAGTTCAAATCATATACTTTATTGTTTTTCATTAAATGTATCAGGGTCGCGTTTGATGGACAGAAACACCTCCTTCTCCACCCATCTAATCCGTGAGCATCCATACGCCCACGATTCTTCCCCAATCCCCTGATCGAGCATCCATTCTCCAAATCGACTGTCATCCATTTCATTGGGATCAGCTTAGTAATCTCTTCCTTCTTCTAGTGATTCGTTTCCTAATTCCTCCACTATCAACAGTTATCCTCGGTTGATATTTTTGAATGATTTTGCAGATCTATTGTGTTCTTGGGCGATTCAAGGATTGATGATCACGTTTAACGACCCTACAACATCGAGGAAGGTGGTTTGTGCCTTTCCATAGATAATGTTGGTGTTTTATGTGCAATAGTGCCTAGTACCCCTGATCAGGGTATTTCATGTTTACGGTTATAGCCCTGTTAATAGCCTTCTATGCTTGTATGATTGTATAGTGGTTAATTAAATGTGAATGTGGTTATTTTCTATGATTTAGAAGTTTTTTCCCATGCATGATTGTTTATGAACGTTTGGTCCTATATAGCCGGTTAAGATACCTTGTTTTTCACCAAGCCTAGTACTATAGGAAGGATTGTTTGTTATATGACATGATGTGATGTTGTATATTGTTAGCCAAGTAGTTCACGAAGATTAAATTTCCTGTATTTCATTTTTTTTCTTTTTTGACTTAGACAAGGCCGTGAGAACCTAGTGTAGTAGACCATAGAGAGAATGGACATTAGGGATTCTACAATGTGTTTTTTTTATTAAGATGTGAGACCATAGGGGGAATTGATGTAAGGTCTTCCTCATAGTGTATGTAGTTTTTTGACATGGGCCACTGGTGGAATGGGATGCATGTGCTTCTCCATAGTTCCTTTTAGTTACCGATACGAGACTATAAGGGGATTTGACAACAAGTGATTCCCTAGAGAGTCTATACTAAAGCTGGATTCGAGGGGTTATACATTGTGTACTTCCTAGAGGGTTTCATGTGTTTGTAATGTAAGACTAGAGGGGATTATGCTCTGTGTAAATCCTAGAGGGTTACCAGTTTGTGATTATTTGTTTACTTGCTATGTGAAAATGAATCCTTTGAAACTGTGGAATATTATACTTTTGAGTACATCCTTGTTTAATTCTACCTTTTTTTTGCTTATTGGTTGTCATATGTATTCACTGACTATTAGGAACATATCTCGTGGTGGTTTCCTAGAAGGATTTAGTATCACACCCTTTTTGGGTCATTTTTTTCCCAAAAAGATTATGTTGTTGCAGGTATAGATAAGGGAAATCACTGATCAATATAAGGTACATGACTTCTTTGGAGCTGGAGGGAATGGGACCAGGCATTGGCTTGCAATGCTGTGGAGCTGTATAAAACATTTCTTTATACATGGATTCGTACTATAATTCAGCATTGTGAATTTTTTGGCTGCTTTCCCAGAAATATTTATCATGCATAATTTATAAATATATATGCTCTAGTGGTTATTTTCATCAGTCTTCCTCTGTTTACTTTCGTATGTTATTATTATTGCTTTTTCTATTGTATATCTATTTTTTCCAACCGCGTTACTCTACCAATAAGGGCATAGTTTCCCCTATCATACCTGTGACCCTCTCTACTAGTTTGTGTCCTCTAGCATTGAGGGAAATGTGATTGAGCCCATGTGAACAACCTGGTATGGGGCGCCTCGGGGCAGCTTCCAGAACCGGGACGTTACAAAATTACTATGATTCCCGCGTTCTAGACAGAAAAGAAAGATTTCCTACAGCCCTTATACTGATTTTTCCTAAACTGGGAAAGAGTTACTACATTTACTATGATGCATTATGTATTGGGGTGGGT
Source organism: Viscum album (assembly GCA_963277665.1). Lineage (NCBI taxonomy): Eukaryota > Viridiplantae > Streptophyta > Magnoliopsida > Santalales > Viscaceae > Viscum > Viscum album. Next base: position 1,067,124,794 of record OY728136.1, read on the forward strand.
GAAATGATTATATAGGGGGAAGGAGTCGTTGCGTAAGGGTATCAGTAGTTGAGGACTCAAGAGAAGATTTACCCGATGCATGATGTCATGTTATCTGCAGTTGTGTATGCTTTACATTATTAGAGACATTATCTATGGGGAGTGAATTTTGTGGTATACACTTACCAATAAATTCTCAAGTATATCTTTAACCAGCGTGATCTTAATTTGATAAAATGATGGTGGTTTGAGTACCTTAATTCCGTTGACTTTGTGCTTGCCTATATGCCTATAAATTGAAACATTGTGGTTGATGCGTTGATCAGGAGGACAAAAATATGGCCAATTCAGGAGGGAAGCTGTAACATCCCAGGTAAATAATGAATATAAAATGTCCATGTATATTAATATTTGCGAATAAAATATTAATATTACATAAAATGGGATTCTATGTTCGATGGCGTACCTAATACGCAACAACGAGTTTCTTTGAAATAATATGTTGCACACTGATAATAAAATTGTAAATATGAGTAAACTCTTAGCCGAAGTAATGGCGGGAATGAACAGAAATAACTAAAAAGTTATTATATATTCTTTTCAAATATTTTTACAATAAATGCAAGAGGATTAAAATGCGAATGGATCCAATTTTAAGCGTAGATATTCTAATAGTCTTTAAAAGCTCGATTAATTGTCCTTTGATGGTGAAAAATTTTTTAATCCACATTTTGACAATTTTATATGTTATAATTAACCAAATAAAATCATTCTTTAGAATCGGGAAATCAATATTATCTTTGTGTATGTTTTTGTTATTTTTTTCGATAATGTTCATTTTTAATGAATAAGTGAAAAATGTTGTATTTGAATTCAAAACCCCTTTTTAATCTAACTCATTTATAATATTGAAACAAATTTTGAAATGGTTTTGAAGTGAAATTAGAATATATTTTTATCATTTAATCCAATGGTGGTCATTGGAATTAATTTCAATTTGAAATTGGACTTAAAATAGTGTCAATATTTTAATAGATATTGTTTCTTAAAGACACTATTTATTTTGACAATGGGAAATAATTATTAAATTAATTAATGAAACTTATATGATTTTAATTTTGTAAAATAGACATCATTTTTGAATTTAGAATATGAAATATAGCTTAGGGTGAATATTTGGTATTTTTCTGAAAAACAGCAATTTTTTATGAATAGTGAAACCACTCAGTGGTAGTTAAAAAACTTATTTTTCGATTAATTGAACCTTTACCACATCTATGTTTTTATTTTTAAAAATTACATCATACCTTTTTGTCATTAGTGAGTATAATTTGGTTCAATGGGGTGAAAACAAGTTTTTGTTGAATAGTAACTTTTAAGTTTTATTAATCTCGATTAAAGCTAATTAGTGTAATTTAAGGTAAAAATAATGTTATAATAATATGAAATTACCTTGACACATGTCCCAGATTTATTGGAAGAGTCATGGACGACCAATAAAATCAATGGGTCTACTTGGCTACCCCATGGAGCCACTTGGGTAAGAAAATGACATTAATTACTTTTTATTTAATGTTAAAATAAAAATGTCACAAACATGTATTGTTTTACAAAAAAAAATTACATTGGGTTATACAAGTAATATTTTTTACTATAAATATTCCTTAGAGTGATAAAAATATTTCCTACATCATTATATTTTTTTAAAATTTTATACATTAAATAAATAAAATTATTTATGACACCCTGATGATGCAGCGATTACCTCATTAATGAACATTTTAAATAAAATGAAAAGATAAGGTAAAGTCTAGGACTTAAATTTGTCCAAATCCAATAGGATTGGTTGATTTTGAACCCTTATAACATTATCCTAGAAATATATCTTTTTGGGACCTTTCAAATTCAAAAGTCATTTTATAATAAGGTGACATTTGATAACATTCCAAGAGTGCCCCTCCTCCCTCTTATAAAATGCCCCCACCTATACCCCCTTACCCAGACCTCTCGTGCCTTTGGATCAACCAAAATCTGATCATTTTATCTCTCCACATCCCTCTTTTCATCCAAGAAGTCTTACCTTAGACAAAAATCTCTTCTAGAATCCCTTTTGGTTCAAACCAAGATGAGTTACCCGATTTAAAGGTAATGTTCTCTCTTATGTTTTTTGTATTATTTTGCTTCTCAAACCCCGTAAAAACTTTTTATTCTATTATTTTGTAACATAAATAGTATCATAAATATACTATGATGTTTTTATGAGAAGTATTTGAGTTACACTTACACAAACATCCATCTAATGGTTAAATAATAGACTGTTTTTGTGGTTGGTGAATTTCTGCCTGACGAAACGATGATTGTTCAATATTCTTCTAAAACCTTTCATGGTGGACATTAATTTGTCACTATATTTATATATGGTATATAGTATGTTTATTTTTTCCATATTCTTCAGTATTTTTAATTTATGTAATACCTTTATGGTTTCCATTATGGGTAAATGCGATATATTCATTTAAGGAAGTGCAGACTACCGCCCCCTCAAAGTGATTTGATTCGTTAATGCCATATGTGGTACATATAAAGGATGGAGTTAATGATATTATATATGATATTATACAGGAATTATAATATACCTTTATATCATTATTATTAAATTCCATTAAATACTAAATTGAAATGAAATTATCCTTCACGCGTACGTACGACTTACCGTCTCCATGAACAGTGCATTTCATTTCTTACCTCTAAATGTTATGTAATATTATAAATGAAAGTAAATAATTGATATATATTATATATATGATATATAAATCATGAATATAATTCTTTATAAAATGGAAATTTTAGCACATGAACAACTTGTAATTATAAGAACTTTATTTTTTACTCAAGTACCAATGGTCGACAAAACGACCGTTATTAACTTAATTAATTACATAATGTTAAAAACATGGTAATAAGTGATATAAAATAAATCATGAACATTAAAAAGGTTCTTTAGAATGTATAAATAAACTCTAGTTTATTATTCAAGATATTAAATAATGATTGAGTCAAGTCGGACACGACGTAAGGGATCCTACCACTCTCTTCCTTTTTAAGTACTCTCTTTCATGTCATTTATTTTAAGATCTTATTTCTTATGTTGGGGGTTGTTATATTATATATTATTATTACTGTAATTTTAATTTTTATATGATGATAGTCCCTATATTATCTCATCAATCCATTTTTGGATGTTTTAAGTGGCGTCGTTAGGCTGCCGAATTTTCATAAGGGGATTTATTATCTCACTTTTAATTCCGTGAGATTACCATTGGTTGCCACATGTTTATGGAATGTGGTGTATTGTGTACTTCCAATTGATATATATTATCATGATTATATTTATATTCATTTTTTTCTGAAATTAATTTGGCAGTTATTATATTTTTTTCATATGACTCTATTGAATTCAACGATGAAAGGGGTTTTTATCTCACTTTTTGTTCTCGTGAGATTCATGATACATTTTCCACTTTTTCTTTTTGTGTGGTGTATGTACTACCCATGATTTTATTCTTTTCTTAGTATAAATTAATTTATGGGTAATTACATCTTCATTGTATGACCCATCTTTCATGGGGTGTATGTTTTGAAAGTTACCCAAATCGGTAAGGCAACCTTTCACCCTCCTCTCTTTAAAAAAACTTCCATTTGTTAGGACTTTAATTTACATATTCTTAGGTAGGGATATGTCCTTATATATCCTTATTGTTGTAAATGTTATTTCCAAGTGATGATATACCCTTTTTATTTCTCATCATCTCATTTTTGAAATTTTAAAGTGACACCATTAGGCTGTCGAATTTATGTAAGGGAACTTTTTAACCAAATTTCAATTCGTTGGGTAAAACCTCTACTTATTAATTATGTCGTGCTATGAATATGAGTGGATGACATATGATTGTTTTACACTTAATAACCACTTATATTGGGTGTATTTATATTTGTCACACATAATTATGTAATTTATTTATCCTTAACTTAAGGATACCATCTTTGTATGGAACTTCGTCCCAATATCCTTTCAACGAGGCATATTTTGTTTTATAAATGACATTCATTTATAGGGTGTATATAACCCTTTGGATTTTACTTTTATTCGAAAGGAATCTTTTTTAACGATGCGTTTTACTAGACGAAAAAAAAAGAAATGTTTTGTCTTACGTATGCGGCGACAATGACTTCTCCACCGCCGTCACCATTATTTGAGTTTCGGCTTCCTCTACAAGCCATAACCTTTTTTAAAATGAAAAATAAATACCATGTTTTACTTTTCCTATATTTTGGTCTTGAAAATGGTTTTTATAATGTTTTGATTATATCAATGTGTTTTTGATATCTTGTGATTGAAATGTGGAAATGTTATGTTTCCTTTTTGCATGTTTTATGCGATAAGATTATGTTATGGTTCTTGGGAATTTATTATGAAGATGGGTGGTTCTGTGATAAACTAAGGGAAGGTGAGCCCGTGATAGCTCTCTAATGCATTGGGTAATGCGAAGGAGTTAAATGTTAAGTTTTCTCCGAAGAGATATTGGGAATATACAGTGATGGGTATTCGAAATGTAACCATGAGGGTTACTACCTACGTAAGAATGTTATGAATGCCTCAAGTTACCTTTATGTCTTATTATTTCTATGTGTTATGATTTCATGAGGTATGTTGAAGTGATTATTTTTTATGAGTAATGTATGATTTCATTGATTCTTATGTATATATGGACTAATGTTTTCATTCCGTATTTTTATATTCCTTACTGAGCTTTTTATGGTCATCCCATGTTTATTGAAATGTTTTCGACATGACATAATGTGGAATATGGTCAAGGATGGGATCAAAGAAATGTCATGATTTCTAAAACATGTAACTAGACAGGAATGTTTTGTTCAAGAGTTTGTATTTTGTGACAAAAATGGAAACTGAATAGATGTGTCTACTCTGTAATCTTTGAGATGTAATAGTTATGTGCCAATTCACTAAAACTATAAACCGGAAAATATCCTCAATGTGAATTATTCATTTAATTCAAGATTATGTAATATAATAAGGCTGGGTCCTTATAGTTGGTATCAAAGGTCGGTTTAGATAACTTTAGAGGTTAGGGTAGTCTCTAAGCATAAGTGACATTACCATAATGGTTAGGATTCCAGAAATAGTCATAATTTTAAATAAAGTGAATGAGTAATTATATCATAGTATTATAAGATTATTCTGTTTATATACTCACACTAACCTTTTTGGTTTTAGTAAATGGATGGATATATCAGGAACCAAAGTAACAGTGGATGTGAGGAAAACTGTGATGGTTTTTTGAAAAAACAACTGAATGATATGGGAGCTCCAATGAGAACTCTTGTGGTTTTTCTCAAGAAAATTCCAGGAGTCCTGATTAACCACTTGAACCCTGGTGATTTTTCTAATGCATCATGTACGAGATAACCAACTCGATGTGGATGTTCAGGTATTAATTATAAAGGTAACCATTAGGGTTTATATGATCCTTAATTTTGAGGTAATTATGGGTTACTATATGTTATGATGAAAGTCATGACATAAATTTGATGTTAAATTATTTTATGGTTATTTTTTATGATTTTATCTATTTTTGGGGAATGTTTTAAAAATAATATTGTTTTGAAAAAAGGACAACACGTATACTGTGGGAAAAACCATCGTGTCGGACAAAGCGGATGTAGAGACCCGTATCCTGACGTACATGGACATTACATTACATTTGCGGAATACTTAGTACATAACAAAAACACACACACACAAGGATCGTAATAGTTTAGTGTCTTTGGAAACTCGGAACATAATCTTCTAATCCTGGTGAAAGATCTTCAATATCTCCCATAAAGATCTTCCATTTTTTTTACCTAAAACCTTTCTTTATATCTTGGGGAAAAGAAAACATAAAAGGGTGAGCTCAAATGCTCAGTAAGGGTATACAAAAGAAATAAAAATCATATCATATCTTTTTGAAAATCATAACCTGCAAAAGAGATCATAATATATTAACATGGAACAAATCATAGAAGTGAAAATGAGATCCCCATAATCATAACATAAGACTTGAAACTTTGTGGCATGAACACATAATCATGGAAAATCATTTCTTGTTAGTCATGACTCATTGCCAAGACTATCTTAGTGGACAAAGTCCCTTTCTGAACCGAGTTCACTCCTCGTTTCAGTCCTGTATCACTGAACCGAAATAACCTTCCATTCCAGCCATGTCTATCTCATGAGATATAAAATCTTTACCCAATGCATTGGAGGGAGATATAGGTCCCACCCATCTTATAATGAATCCTTTCTTATGTGTGCCACTTAATCATAAAACATACATCATCGCATAACACATGAAACAAAAATGGGATTCTTGAAACATCATGACATCATAAATCAATTCATATAAGATAAAGGAATTCATAAAAATAATTCCATCACAACATGATCAAATCAATGTAATAATAGGGATAAAAGCAGAACCCTTTATTATCTTAGATGGAAAATAATTTTGAAAATCACTTGAACTCCATTCTTAAGGAAAATATCCTTTCTTCTTCAAAAACATTTTTCCTTTCATAACATGTCATACAAATTTAAAAAAAAAGAAGTTGATTAAAAATAAACTTGAAAACTTGTAAAGGAAGCTTCTTTGAAGTAATGTTTTAAAAATCCATTCATGCCGTATAAGTTAAAAAAAACATTCTTCTCGTACTTTTGTCGGAAAAGTCAAAAAGTACCTCGTATGAAAAAGCGACAAAAGATTCCTTTCATATTCCTTACTAAAAACTCACCGAAGAGTAAAATTGGATTTAAACTATTGTAAGAGGATGGAAACAATATTACATATTGAAGGAACATGGACGTGGATGATAAAATACACCCCAGTAAATACTTACGAATAAACAATCTCGGATAAAAATGAGATTGTGATATTTCCCTTACCTTAGGTCCGACTTGATTTGTAAGTGTCCGAACCTCCTGTATAATGATTTAAATCATGTTATTGACTTATTACAGAATCATATTCATTGTTATGATATGATATATGGTTCACTTATGACATTATATTACCCGTTCTTTTGTAAATTCCATGTTAAAGAAGCGTTTTGGGTAAAATCGTTTCATTTATCGTAGGTGTTTTGACTTGTTGTTCTTGACATCGTTATTACTTATATCATGATTTACTTACTTCAAGAATATAAAATATGATTTATATATCATTTATATTCAGTATATATATATATATATAATAGGTAGATAAATAAAATGAAAAACACCGTTCATGGAGACGGTAGTCCGTACGTACGCATGAACGCTGTTTTCCTTTCCTTATTGTCTTGAAATGGAAGTAAGTAGATGACATACATATGTATATATATACATAAATCCAGTAGCTTTATAATGTCATATATTTCATTATTATTTCTTATATATACTTTATAATCATTCTTAAATGGTTAACATGGAGAATGAATCTCATCGCGTCATGGAGACGGTAGTCCGTACGTACGCACGAGCGATGATATCATTTCCATAAATATTGAACTGAATTGAAGTGGATTATACAATATATCAGAATCAATATGATGTTGTAATAACTATGTATATTTATTCTTTACACCATTATACCCATCCATGTAAGGTGGTGGTGGAAAATAGATTACACCACGGCGTGGAGACGGTATTCCGTACGTACGCACGCGCGGTGATTTCTTTTTCCGTAGGATGGATAGATAGTGAAATAGGGTTGTTTCATACTTATAATAACATATCAGTATATGAGTGATACTGATGTTATTACTTCATAATGAAACAACCTAAGAAGAAGAAGTGGAAGAAGAAATAAAGATGAAAGAATTGGTAACGGTAATTACCTCTTCTTTGAAGCGCCTCTTTGAGACCTCCTCTTAGGGCACTAAAATTGGTCTTTGAAGAAGACCAGAACCTCTAGGATGTTGCTAGGGAAGTGGAGAGGAGAAATTGGCAGGGGTTGGCCGAGCTTGAGTGCTCAAATTGGTGTGAGGAGGAGGGGGAGGAGGTGTCCTTTTATAGGGGAGGAGAGGGGCACCTTAGGAATATCTCAAAATATTATTTTATATTAAAGTCAAAATCGGTTTATAATGGTTCAAAAGGGTCTTATTTCGAAGCTAAAGTGGGGATGGGTCGAAATACTATCAACCAATAGAATTTAGACAAGTTTAGGGTATTATTTTAACCTTATCAATTAGATTTAACTCTAAGTTAAATAATTTAACTTTTACCGTGTCTTTTTGTTTTCTTTCACTATATGGTTAATAAACTTACTATAACATGCCAAACGAACCCCAAATTGTTTATTATTAATATATATATCCTTATCTAAGTCATTTGGACGAACCTTAGATTTTTAGGAATAAAATAACAATTAATAATATAATATTTGATTTAAAAACTATTTTGTGTCAATTTTGACACTATTTGATATATGATTTTTGTGAAAGTCATAACAGAATTATATGTTCGAACCAAGTTGATTAAATCAATAATAATATATCATAGTAACCTAGAAAATTAGTGGAATTCATAAAAAGTCTCAAATTAAATTTATTTTGGTATTTATATTATCAATTTTGTCAATATTTCATTAATAAGATAATTACTGCATCATCTTTGTGTCATAAATAAATTAAATTATTTGATGTCTAAAAATTACAAATAAAATAACATCATGTAGGAAATCTTTTTATCTTTCTAATGGATATTTACAATCGAATTTATATTATGTATAACCTTATATTAAAAATTATTTACTTATTAAACTTTGATTTTAACTATTTTAACCCTTCTTTAAATAAATTAATAATAAATGTCCTAATCTAATCCAAGTGGGCCTAAATGGTCATATTTTATTCCTAAGTTTGTTTTTGGTCGAATTAAACTTGTCCAATAGAATTAGGACATGTGTTAGGGTAATATTAATATCATATTTACCCTTAGTTACCCTATTTACTATTAACCGCGGTAGAAAAAAGTAAAAAGTTACTATTCACCAAAAAATTATTTTCATCTCATTGAACCACATTTTAGTCCTTGATATTAACCGTGTCTCTCGGATTTTCGAAATTCCATTCACAGAAGTGGTAAAATTAAGTTTTATGCAAAATTCATTTTTTTAACCTACCACTTAGTAGTTTCACTATTCATCAAAAATTGATGTTTTTCAGAACAATGCCAAAATTTCATCCCAAGCTATATTTCATATTCCGAATTCAAAAATGAAGTCTATTTTACCAAATTCATAACATAAAAGTTGCATTAATTAATTTTATAATTAAATCCCGTTGTTAAAACAAATAGCGTGTTTTTAAGAAACAATATCTATCAAAAGATTGACACTTGTTTATGTCTAGTTTAAATGTGAAATTACATCCAATGACCAACATTGTATTAAATTGTAAAAATATATTCTAAATATACTTTAAAACCACTCAAATTAATGATTTATCACTATTAATTATTTCAATTAAAAAAGTTGTTTTTAATTATAATTTAGTAATTTTCACTATTCATCAGAATATGAAAGTTATCCGAAAAGTACCAAAATTTCACCTTAGGCTAAATTCGATACTCCGAATCCAAAAATAAAGTTCATTTTGAAAAATAAGATTTACTGGATTTCAAAAAGTGGTTATTACTATTCATAACGGCTAGTTTTAATAATATTTTATAGCATATTGTTGTTTAGTGAAACTCGGTATTGCGTACTACACACGCTATCGAGGAAGGTCGCGATTGCGTGTAATGCAAGACAAGTCAAGGATGTGTGTTGTGCAAGCTCCTTTTGGTGTAGCGTACAACACAAGACATTAATAAAATTAAAAAGAATATTTTTTTATAAAATCTTGGGCTGTTACATTCTACCCCCCTTAAAATGAATTTCGCCCTCGAAATTCATCGGGGTTATAAATGGTTTAGTATTTGAAAGTTTCTTTAATAGAAACCCACATAGTAAAAGGGAATACCAAAACTTGGCTTTAAAAACTAAAGTATGAAATGTAACGATTACCCAAATAAACTAATCACTGGGTTTCCACATAGGTGAAAATATGGATATGGAAGAGAAATCTAAGCATCATGTTCTGATGGAGAGTGGTAGAGAACATGGCTATGGAAAAGCCAGTAATCACAAATCCATAGATTTGTGATGATATAAGGTACCATCTGATTCATCAGGTATAAGAGAACTAGGACAACATTTTTGGTTTTCAAGATCATTTCCCTAAAGTTAAAGAATTTGAATTAGAATAAATACTTACTTTATTTTGGTACAATCTCACTGTTGTTCGTGCCTTTAACAATTTCCACTTCATCTCTTAAATAAATGAAGTTGAATTTGTTATTCGTGAAGTGTTAGCAGATCATGTGATAGAATGACGGGTCATTCCATCTGTCTCAAAAGGTTAGCAAAAATTATATACATAAGTCGATCTATAGTGAGATTAATCATATATAGTTCCTAAAATGGACTTATACTTCATATATCATACTGCTTAATATAATAAAACTAGTTTCTACTAAACAGGGACTTCCTGTAGGTCAGTGGTAGGCGATAAAGGCCAGTCGCACTTCGGTTGTGGGTTCGATTCCTACAGCCTTGTCCGAAGCGATGGGCTGTCGCCCGTCCTGCAGGTTGTCCTTTTTCTTAAACTACGTTAATATAACATCCCATCAATAATATCGAAAATCTTCTATCCTTAAACAATACTAACTTATGTCCAACATAATCCAGTCTAATCTTTAGGCTTATACATAATACTGCAGTCCACTCTCATAATATAGTGACAACGATTACCAGAGATTTAATACTGTCGTTGATCCCTACATATCATAAGATATGTCTTGTTGGTCACATTCCAAACATTCAAAGTCCTTAATCGTGTATTCTCTTGAATACCATAGTGAAAACATGAGTGCAGTTAAAAGTTAACACTTTCCACATACCAAAATCCTCAAAATTCTATATACTCAAACCATGATATCACTTAGTCCTTATATCAATCATGAGCTCATGAATACTATTAAACATTTCATTTTCTCGTCTTCATTATGCGCATATCATCTTATTTCCAAAAAAAAATATCTCAATCACTTTGAATACCACATCAATAAATATTGCAACACTCAATGATACAACATTATTTTGGAATCCCATTACATAAACACTTAATCATTCCACCACATCGTTGTCATATTCAACATTGCCAATAGTGATCGCATGTGATTTCCCTTTGTCCTTTGCCTTCAGTGGTTGCTCATGTTGATCATCACTAACCCTTGGATTAGGGAAATTATTAGCATAATGCCCCATTTCCTTGCACTTGAAGCATTGAAGTGTTGGCGGTGCTTTCTCTGCAGTGTTTGCTTTATTCACATCATTAGAAACCCTTTTTCCATTACTTCGACACTCAGCTGCTCAATGACCTTCTTTTCCACACTTAAAACATTTTCTAGTCCCTTTAAGACAATCTGCACCATGCTTCTTTCCACACTTTGTACATAAGGAAACATTCATCTTCTTTTCACCATTATTTTGAGATTTCTCCTTGAACTCCATATTTCGTTTCTTGTCAAAACCATGACATGGATATGTAACACCAACTTCCATTTCTACCTTGATAGCACAACGCACAATTTCTTCATAGCTACTGAAGTCTCTTATAGCTAATGCCCTTCGAAGACTTGGTTTTAAGCCACTGAAAAATCGATCAACTTTACTTTCAGGTTGGATGATAATTCCAGAAGCATACCTTGCAAGTCTTGTAAAATTTGCTTCATAGGTACCAACAGATTCATCATCCCTTTGCTTCAGTTCAAGAAACTCTTTCTCCATCTTTGTTCGAAGAATACGAGGGAAGTACTTATTGAAAAATAAGTTCTTGAACTCGTCCCATTCCATAGACTCAATTTCATCCCTTTGCCTTGTATTCTTAATAAGATTCCACCATTGATCAGCATCTCCTTCCAAACGATACACTGCTAGGATGACTTTATCATGTTCAGAACATTGAAGAACTGAAAATATCTTTTCAGTAGTACTGATCCATTGTTCAGCCACAAGTGGATCAGAAGACCCACTGAAAGAAGGTGGACGTTGCCTCATGAAGGACTCAATAGAATATTGTTCCCTTCTCTGCTCATTTGGAAGTCCAGAATGATTCATAGCTTGTGTAAGTATAGCAATAAGATTTGCACTCCATCTCCCATAACATTTGTTTGTTCAGGAGGGCAATCATTGCATTGTCCATTGCATTGATCAACACGGTTCCTTCGGGTTCCAGCCATCGTCTAAAACCCAAAAAGAATAGTGTGAGAGGCAAAAATCATGCTAGGGAAAACAACATAATAAAGGGGGAGTACCTTCAATATCCAACATCTTAGGTTTAATTCTATGATCGTTAGCGTAATTCTATTACTATAACCTATAAGTATTCTTATCCCTAGGGACATCCCTAGACATACCTTAGAAATATCTCTAGGGATCTCACTAACGTTTTCGCATCCTAGTTTCCAAAGGTTGACTAAACCTTTCCTCTGATACCAACTGTAGAGACCCGTATCCTGACGTACATGGACATTACATTACATTTGCGGAATACTTAGTACATAACAAAAACACACACACACAAGGATCGTAATAGTTTAGTGTCTTTGGAAACTCGGAACATAATCTTCTAATCCTGGTGAAAGATCTTCAATATCTCCCATAAAGATCTTCCATTTTTTTTACCTAAAACCTTTCTTTATATCCTGGGGAAAAGAAAACATAAAAGGGTGAGCTCAAATGCTCAGTAAGGGTATACAAAAGAAATAAAAATCATATCATATCTTTTTGAAAATCATAACCTGCAAAAGAGATCATAATATATTAACATGGAACAAATCATAGAAGTGAAAATGAGATCCCCATAATCATAACATAAGACTTGAAACTTTGTGGCATGCACACATAATCATGGAAAATCATTTCTTGTTAGTCATGACTCATTGCCAAGACTATCTTAGTGGACAAAGTCCCTTTCTGAACCGAGTTCACTCCTCGTTTCAGTCCTGTATCACTGAACCGAAATAACCTTCCGTTCCAGCCATGTATATCTCATGAGATATAAAATCTTTACCCAATGCATTGGAGGGAGATATAGGTCCCACCCATCTTATAATGAATCCTTTCTTATGTGTGCCACATTATCATAAAACATACATCATCGCATAACACATGAAACAAAAATGGGATTCTTGAAACATCATGACATCATAAATCAATTCATATAAGATAAAGGAATTCATAAAAATAATTCCATCACAACATGATCAAATCAATGTAATAATAGGGATAAAAGCAGAACCCTTTATTATCTTAGATGGAAAATAATTTTGAAAATCACTTGAACTCCATTCTTGAGGAAAATATCCTTTCTTCTTCAAAAACATTTTTCCTTTCATAACATGTCATACAAATTTAAAATAAAAGAAGTTGATTAAAAATAAACTTGAAAACTTGTAAAGGAAGCTTCTTTGAAGTAATGTTTTAAAAATCCATTCATTCCGTATAAGTTAAAAAAAAACATTCTTCTCGTACTTTTGTCGGAAAAGTCAAAAAGTACCTCGTATGAAAAAGCGACAAAAGATTCCTTTCATATTCTTTACTAAAAACTCACCGAAGAGTAAAATTGGATTTAAACTATTGTAAGTGGATGGAAACAATATTACATATTGAAGGAACATGGACGTGGATGATAAAATACACCCCAGTAAATACTTACGAATAAACAATCTCGGATAAAAATGAGATTGTGATATTTCCCTTACCTTAGGTCCGACTTGCTTTGTAAGTGTCCGAACCTCCTGTATAATGATTTAAATCATGTTATTGACTTATTACAGAATCATATTCATTGTTATGATATCATATATGGTTCACTTATGACATTATATTACCCGTTCTTTTGTAAATTCCATGTTAAAGAAGCGTTTTGGGTAAAATCGTTTCATTTATCGTAGGTGTTTTGACTTGTTGTTCTTGACATCGTTATTACTTATATCATGATTTACTTACTTCCAGAATATAAAATATGATTTATATATCATATATATTCAGTATATATATATATAATAGGTAGATAAATAAAATGAAAAACACCGTTCATGGAGACGGTAGTCCGTACGTACGCATGAACGCTGTTTTCCTTTCCTTATTGTCTTGAAATGGAAGTAAGTAGATGACATACATATGTATATATATACATAAATCCAGTAGCTTTATAATGTCATATATTTCATTATTATTTCTTATATATACTTTATAATCATTCTTAAATGGTTAACATGGAGAATGAATCTCATCGCGTCATGGAGACGGTAGTCCGTACGTACGCACGAGCGATGATATCATTTCCATAAATATTGAACTGAATTGAAGTGGATTATACAATATATCAGAATCAATATGATGTTGTAATAACTATGTATATTTATTCTTTACACCATTATACCCATCCATGTAAGGTGGTGGTGGAAAATAGATTACACCACGGCGTGGAGACGGTATTCCGTACGTACGCACGCGCGGTGATTTCTTTTTCCGTAGGATGGATAGATAGTGAAATAGGGTTGTTTCATACTTATAATAACATATCAGTATATGAGTGATACTGATGTTATTACTTCATAATGAAACAACCTAAGAAGAAGAAGTGGAAGAAGAAATAAAGATGAAAGAATTGGTAACGGTAATTACCTCTTCTTTGAAGCGCCTCTTTGAGACCTCCTCTTAGGGCACTAAAATTGGTCTTTGAAGAAGACCAGAACCTCTAGGATGTTTCTAGGGAAGTGGAGAGGAGAAATTGGCAGGGGTTGGCCGAGCTTGAGTGCTCAAATTGGTGTGAGGAGGAGGGGGAGGAGGTGTCCTTTTATAGGGGAGGAGAGGGGCACCTTAGGAATATCTCAAAATATTATTTTATATTAAAGTCAAAATCGGTTTATAATGGTTCCAAAGGGTCTTATTTCGAAGCTAAAGTGGGGATGGGTCGAAATCCTATCAACCAATAGAATTTAGACAAGTTTAGGGTATTATTTTAACCTTATCAATTAGATTTAACTCTAAGTTAAATAATTTAACTTTTACCGTGTCTTTTTGTTTTCTTTCACTATATGGTTAATAAACTTACTATAACATGCCAAACGAACCCCAAATTGTTTATTATTAATATATATATCCTTATCTAAGTCATTTGGCCGAACCTTAGATTTTTAGGAATAAAATAACAATTAATAATATAATATTTGATTTAAAAACTATTTTGTGTCAATTTTGACACTATTTGATATATGATTTTTGTGAAAGTCATAACAGAATTATATGTTCGAACCAAGTTGATTAAATCAATACTAATATATCATAGTAACCTAGAAAATTAGTGGAATTCATAAAAAGTCTCAAATTAAATTTATTTTGGTATTTATATTATCAATTTTGTCAATATTTTATTAATAAGATAATTACTGCATCATCTTTGTGTCATAAATAAATTAAATTATTTGATGTCTAAAAATTACAAATAAAATACCATCATGTAGGAAATCGTTTTATCTTTCTAATGAATATTTACAATCGAATTTATCTTATGTATAACCCTATATTAAAAATGATTTACTTATTAAACTTTGATTTTAACTATTTTAACCCTTCTTTAAATAAATTAATAATAAATGTCCTAATCTAATCCAAGTGGGCCTAAATGGTCATATTTTATTCCTAAGTTTGTTTTTGGTCGAATTAAACTTGTCCAATAGAATTAGGACATGTGTTAGGGTAATATTAATATCATATTTACCCTTAGTTACCCTATTTACTATTAACCACGGTAGAAAAAAGTAAAAAGTTACTATTCACCAAAAAATTATTTTCATCTCATTGAACCACATTTTAGTCCTTGATATTAACCGTGTCTCTCGGATTTTCGAAATTCCATTCACAGAAGTGGTAAAATTAAGTTTTATGCAAAATTCAGTTTTTTAACCTACCACTTAGTAGTTTCACTATTCATCAAAAATTGATGTTTTTCAGAACAATGCCAAAATTTCATCCCAAGCTATATTTCATATTCCGAATTCAAAAATGAAGTCTATTTTACCAAATTCATAACATAAAAGTTGCATTAATTAATTTTATAATTAAATCCCGCTGTTAAAACAAATAGCGTGTTTTTAAGAAACAATATCTATCAAAAGATTGACACTTGTTTATGTCTAGTTTAAATGTGAAATTACATCCAATGACCAACATTGTATTAAATTGTAAAAATATATTCTAAATATACTTTAAAACCACTCAAATTTATGATTTATCACTATTAATTATTTCGATTAAAAAAGTTGTTTTTAATTATAATTTAGTAATTTTCACTATTCATCAGAATATGAAAGTTATCCGAAAAGTACCAAAATTTCACCTTAGGCTAAATTCGATACTCCGAATCCAAAAATAAAGTTCATTTTGAAAAATAAGATTTACTGGATTTCAAAAAGTGGTTATTACTATTCATAACGGCTAGTTTTAATAATATTTTTATAGCATATTGTTGTTTAGTGAAACTCGGTATTGCGTACTACACACGCTATCGAGGAAGGTCGCGATTGCGTGTAATGCAAGACAAGTCAAGGATGTGTGTTGTGCAAGCTCCTTTTGGTGTAGCGTACAACACAAGACATTAATAAAATTAAAAAGAATATTTTTTTATAAAATCTTGGGCTGTTACAGCGGAGGAAATATAACCCACAACCAAAGTGCGATTAGTATTTATCGCCTACCACTGGACTACGTGAAGTCACAAGTAAGTGAGACTAATTATTTTTAGTCATATGATTTTAGGAAATAAGAATAAGTTGATTTTGGGAATTTATGTTTTATCAAATCGATATACTTAGTATAGGAAAATTATTTGGTTATTAATTTATAAAGGTTGTTGGGAAATACGTTCTCCCTTTTGAGGAAACACTATATCTCTATGGAAGATAGAATACTATGGGATTCCAATTGTGGAATAATGGCTGAAATTTTTGTTTGTAAGAATCTGTGTTTTTATTGTGGAAATATGACGATTTGGTTTATTTATGAAAATGATTAACGTATCATGGATAATATGTTATTAGGTTAATTACTTTTATATACGATACATTAAGAGCAACTGATGTTATTTAGAGATGAATGTTTAGATTTATCTAGGAAGACTATGTGATTAAATCCTTTGGAGATTTGGGTTTAATTATTATTTTGTATTACTTTGAATAATTTTATGGATAGGTGCTTATTGAATGGTCTTTGATGAACTTTGGGTTTTGTTGGACAAATATTGGAGATTAAGAGTAGTATTTCTTTTTATAAAGGATTACCCTTTTTGTGTATTATCAGATCTTATACTAATAATTATGTTTTTGGTTTTGGTCTAAAGACTTGGGAAATATATATTTCAATTTTGTGGATTAGGTGATTCTCTATATGTTGATTATAGCACTCTTAATGTGAAAAAGTCATCCTAAGTACTCGTCTTTTGGAGAAAATATGACTTAGTGTCAGAAATATATTAAGATTTTAAAGTCTACATGACAAGTAAGTATGGTTCCTTATGATTTAGTAAGCTCATAAATAAATTCATCAAAGAAAAGTAACTTAAAACAAAAATGTTGTCTGTCAAATTTTCCTACTGGGGATTCAAATACTGTTTAACCCATCACAACTTTGTGATTTTCTTGTGGTTAACATTCTCCTAATCATGTTTTCTATCACTCTACATCAGAACATGACCCTTTTTTTCTCTTCCATGTCCATGTTTTCCTACATGGAATCCTAGTATGGGTTAACTCGAGTGACCTATGTACTTCCCTTTTTTTCTATTAAAGTGATAGTTTAATTGACTCATTTTATGATGTGGGGCTTTCAATATAGTTTCCAAGAACAATTTTAAAATTACGATGAGACAATTCTAAAAAGGGGGGAAGGATGTAACATATCAGGTAAATAATGAATATGAAATGTTCATGTATATTAATATTTGCGAATAAAATATTAATATTACTTAAAAGGGGATGCTATGTTTGATGGAATACCCAATACGCAACAATGAGTTTCATTGAAATCATATGTTGCACGCTGATAATAAAATTGTAAATGGTAGTAAACTCTTGGCCGATGTAATGGAAGGAATGAACAGAACTAACTAAAAAGTTATTATATATGCTTGTAAAATATATTTACAATAAATGGTAGAATATTAAAATGAAAATGAATCCAATTTTAAGTGTAGATATTCTGATATTCATTAAATGGTTGATTAACCACCTTTTAATGGAGAACCCTTTTTAAATACACTTTTTGACAATTTTATATGTTATATTGGACCAAATAAAATCCTTCTTTATAATTGGGACATCAAAATTTTCTTTGTGTATCTTTTTGTTATTTTTTTTCGATAAAGTTCATTTTTAATGAATATGTGAAAATGATGTATTTTAATTCAAAACCTCTTTTTAAAATAATTTATATATATGATTAGATCATCTTTTGAATTGGTTTTTGTAAAGACCTGAAGATTTAAGTACATGAATATTACATTACTTTTTCGGAATACATAATACATAAGAAAAACAAACACACAAGGACCGTAATAGTTTAGTGTCTTTGGAAACTCGGAATAAAATCTTCTAATCGTGGTGAAAGATCTTCAACATCTCCCAATTAAGATCCTCCCTTTTTTTTTACCTAAAACCTTTCTTTATATCCTGGGGAAAAGAAAACATAAACAGGTGATCTCAAATGCTCAGTAAGGGTAAACAAAACAAATATCAATCCCATCATATTCATAGGAACATATCTTTTGGAAATCTTCACCTGGAAAAGAGATCATGATTTCATAACACGGGATAAATCATGGCAGTGAAATGTAATCACAATAATCATAACATAAAACATGAAACTTTGTGGCATACACACATAATCATAGAAAATCATTTCTTATTAGTCAAGACTCATTGCCAAGACTATCATAGTGGACAAAGTCCATTTCTGAACCGAGTCACCCTCGTTTCAGTACTGTTTCACTGAACCGGTATAACCTACCGTTCCAGCCATATCTATCTCATGAGATATAAAATCTTTACCCAATGCATTGGAGGGAGATATAGGTCCCACCCATCTCATAATGATACCATTCTTATGTGTGACACAAAATCATAAACCATACATCATAGCATAACCCATGTAATAAAAATGAGAATCTTAAACATCATGATATCATAAAACAATTCATATAAGATAAAGGAATTCACAAAAATATTTAAATCACAACATAATAAAATCCATGTAATAATAGAGATAGAAACAGAACCCTTTATTATCTTAGATGGAAAATAATTTTGATAAAACACTTGAACTCCATTCTTGAGAAAATATTCTTTCAACTTCAAAAACACTTTTCCTTTCTTAACATGTCATACAATTCTAAACTAAAAGAATTTTATTAAAAATAAACTTGAAAACTTGTAAAGGAAGATTCTTGGAAATAATGTTTTAAAATCCATTCATGCCGTTTATGTTAAAAAAACCATTCTTCTTGTACTTTTTTCGGAAAAGTCAAAAAGTACCTCGTGCAAAAAACGACAAAAGATTCCTTTCATATCTTTTACAAAAAAACTCACCGAAGGGTAAAATTGGATATAAAATATTGTAGGTGGATGAAAATAATATTAAATATTGAGGAAACATGGATGTGGATGATAAAATACACCCCATTAAATTTCAAAGTATAAACAATCTCGGATAAAAATGAGATTGTGATATTTCCCTTACCTTATGTACGATATGCTTTGTACGTATCCGAACCTCATGTATAAGGATTTAAATAATGTCATTAACTTATTACAGAATCATATTAATTGTTATGATATCATATATGGTTCACTTATGACTTTATATAACCTGTTCTTTTGTAAATTCCATGTTAAAGAAGCGTTTTGGGTAAAATCGTTTCATTTAGCGTAGGTGTTTGGACTTGTTGTTATTGACCTTATTATTACTTATATCATGATTTACTTACTTCCAGAATATAAAACATGATTTATATATCATATACATTCAGTATATATATATATAATAGATAGATAAATGAAATGAAACCCACCGTTCATGGAGACGGTAGTCCGTACATACGCATGAACATTGTTTTCCTTTCCTTATTGTCTTGAATGGAAGTAAGTAGATGAAATACATATATATATATACATAAATAAAGTAGATTTAACATGTCATATATCTCATTATTATTCATTATATATACTTTATAATTACTCATGAATGGTTAATGTGGAGAATGAATCTCATCGCGTCGTGGAGACTGTAGTCCGTACGTACGCACGAGCGATGATATCGTTCTCCTGATCGTGAACTTGTGTTGAAGTGTATGTATACAATTTCAGTATCAATATCAATTTATAATAATAATATATAGTTACTCATTACACCACTATACCCATCCAATTAAGGTGGTGGAGAAAATAGATTACACCACGGCGTGGAGACGGTATTCCGTACGTACGCACGCGCGGTGATTTCCTTTTTCCGTAGGATGGATAGAAGGATAATTAGAGTTGTTTCATATTTATAAATAATATCAGTATATAAGAAATACTCATGTTATTACTTTATCATGAAACAACTAAATAAGAAGAAGTTGAAGAAGAAAGAAATTGAAAAAGATCGGTAAAGGATATTACCTCTTTTTGACGCGCCTTCACTTAACCTCCACTTAAAGAACTAAGGATAGTCTTTGAGGAAGACCAGGACCTCTAGGATGATACTAGGGAAGTGGAGAAGATATTTTGTCAGGGTTTGGCTGAGATTGAATGCTCAAATTGGTGTGAGGAGGAGAGGGAGGAGGTGCCCTTTTATAATGGAGGAGAGGGGCACCTTAGGAAAATCTCAAAATATTATTTTATATTTAAAGTCAAATTCAGGTTATAATGGTTCCAAAGGGTCTTATTTAGATGCTAAAGTGGGTATGGGTCGAAATCCTCTCATTCAATAGGTTTTAGACAATTTTATGTTATTATTTTAACCTTATCAATTAGATTTAACTCTATGTTAAATAATTATCTTTTACCGTGTCTTTTTGTTTTCTTACACTATATGGTTAATAAACTTACTATATCAAGACAAACGAACCCCAAGTTGTTTATTATTAGTATATATAATCTTATATAAGTCATTTGGACGAAGATTAGATTTTTAGGAATTAAATAACAATTAATAATAAAATATTTGTTTTAAAAACTAATTTATGTCAATTTTGACATTATTTGGTACATGATTTTTATGAAATTCATACCAGAATGATAAGTTCTAACCAAGTTACTTATATCAACAATAACATGTCATATTAACCTAGAAAATTAATTTAAGTCATAAAAAGTCTCAAATTACATTTATTTGGTCATTTATAACATCAATTATGTCAATATTTCATTAATAAGACAATTACTGCATCATCTTTGTGTCATAATAAATGATAATTATTTAATCCCTAAAAATTATAAATAAATTCCAATGATATAGATAATTTTATTAGATTTCGTGAGACTATTCATGTTCTAAGTTTCATGAAGTTTATCACTAGATTAAAATTATTATACTTATAAGATTTAAGAAAGTGACATGTTGTCACATTCTTTGGTTTTAATAATAATTAAATTATTTTCATGTACACAAATCCATAAAATGAATCTAATCCGACCCTTGGGTTATATGGGTCTACTTTAATCCATCCAATAGGATTTTTCCAAGTGTTAGGGTAATTTTATAATCTTATATTTACCCTTAATTACCCGATTTACCTTTAACTATAGTAAATAAAATTTACCGTAGTTACTATTCACAATGCCCAAGAATAAAAAGTAGCTTATTAACATAATTTCGACCCACTGATTCCAAATATGGAATCCATTTTTCTAAATTCAACACACAAAAGATTCAGAAATTAAATTAACATTAATCTCGTTGTCGAAAGAAAACGGGTTTTTCTTTAAAACATTGCAAAAGATTGAATTGATTTAACCTACGAATTCAAGGTAAAATCAATGCTAATGACATACATTATATTAAATGGTTAAAATATATTCTATTTATACTTTAAAACCATTCAATATTATAATTTAACCACATAAGATATTACGATGAAAAAAGTTGTTTTTAATTAAAATATAGCGTGTTTTTACTATTCATTAAAATATGAAAGTTATCGGAAAAATATCAAAAATTTATCTAATGTAAATTTTTATATCCTGATTCAAAATAAGAATTTTATTTTGTCAAATTGAACATATAAACATGTCAAAAACTATATTTAAAGTGGGTGCTTCATCAAAAGGCGGCAAAACTGCATTTTTTTTAAAAATAGGTATTTTACCCGAAAAATTTATTTTGTTCCTATACCATGTTTTAGAGAATGTGTAAGACGAATAATAATGTTATAAGATTCAAAATTTAGTTAATACAATTCATAACAGCTAATTCATAATAATATTATAATAATATATCGTTGTTTAGTAAAACCCGGTATTGCGTACAACACACGCTATCGAGGAAGGTCGTGATTGCGTGTAATGCAAGCCAAGTCAGAGTTGTGTGCTGTGTTAGAATCCTTCGTTGTTTCGTATAACATAATCCAACCATATTTCATTTATACATTGAATATATATATATATATACACTAAATGTTGCATAGAATAACTATTATCAAAATTGTGTGTAACACGATCCAAGAATAGTGTTGCGTATACTGCAAGCTAATACGATGTTGCGTATAGCGCAAGGTAATCTTGGTGTAGAATAAAACACAAGAAATCAATAAAATTAAAAGAATATTTTTCATAAAATCTCGGGGTGTTACATTCTACCCCACTTAAAATGAATTTCTCCCTCAAAATTCGTCGGGGTTATAAATGGTTTACTATTCGAAAGTTTCTTTAATAGAAACCCACATCGGAAAAAGGAATAACAAAACAAATCATTGAAAACAAAAGTATGAAACGTAACGGTTAGCCAAATAAACTAATCACTGGGTTTCCACATAGGTGAAAATATAGATATGGAAGAGAAATCTTACCATCATGTTCTGATGGAGAGTGGTAGAGAACATTGTTATGGAAAAGCCAGCAATCACAAACCCATAAATTTTTGACGATATAAGGTACCATCTGATTCATCAGATATAAGGGAACTAGGACAACATTTTTGATTTTCAAGATCATTTCCCTAATGTTGATGAATTAAAATAAATACTTGCATGATTTTGGTACAATCTCACTGTTGTTAGTGAATTGAACAATTTCCACTTCATCCCTTAAAGAAATGAAGTTGAATTTGTTAATCGTGATGTGTTAGCAGATCATTTGATAGAATGATGGGTCATTCCATCTCATTCAAAAAAAAGGTTAGAAAAAGTTATAAGTCCATATTACGGTTATATTAATCATATACAGTTCCAAAAATGAACTTATACTTCATATATCATACCGCTTAATAAAGTAAAACTAGTTTCTACTAAACAGGGACTTCCTGTAGGCCAGTGGTAGGTGATAAAGGCCAGTCGCACTTCGGTTGTGTGTTCGATTCCCATAGCCTTGTCCGACGCGATGGGCTATCGCCCTTCATGCAGGTTGTCCTTTTTCTAAAGCTATATTACTATAACATCCCATCAACAATATCAAAAAGTTTTATCCTTAAACAATACTAACTTATGTCCAACATAATCCATTTCAATCTTTAGACTTATCTAAAATACTCCGGTCCAAGCTCATAGTATAAATAAAATGATCACGTGAATGCCATCATTTATCCCCCATATATCATAAGATATATCTTGTTGGTCAAATTACAAACATGTGAATACCTTAATCATGTATTCTCTTGAAGAATAAATACCCATTGAACCATAGTGAAAACATGAATGCAGTCAAAAGTTAACTCTTTCCACATACCAAAATCGAAAAATTCTATATACTCAAACCATGATATAATCTTCTCCTTATATCAGTCATGAGCTCATGAATACTATCAAACATTTAATTTTCTCCTTTTCCCTTCATTATGCACATATCATCTACATTCCAAAAATATCTGAATAACCTTTCATGGATACTGGTACCATTAATCATACACTTTCTAAACTCAAGGAAAGACAACAGTGTAATAATACATAGATGTCTCTTTATTCCATAGTACCATGAGATTACTTATACAACATTATACATTATAAACATGTAATCATTCCACTACATTCTTACACTATTAACCGAGCTTCAACAATTCTTTCATCTCACATATCATTTCTAGTCTCTTCATCATCATCAATATAAATACTACCCATACGACCATACTGATTCTCTTCATGAGACTTTCCCTTAGGGAATTGGTTTGTATAATGCCCGTACATTCCACATTTAAAACATTTAACCATTGTTGATGTCGTAGCAATACCATTATCCACATATCTGGTGTTAACTGAACCTTTTCCTTTGCACTTACTGGCTTTGTGTCCTTCTATTCCACACCCAAATCATCATCAAGTTCCTTTGAAACATTCTCCATGATGCCTATTCCCACATTATTTACATAGGGGAAATTGAACTTTCTTTCCTCTATGATCATCATGAAACTCCATCGTTATATTATTAGCCGAGTCAGGAAACTTAACAAATATTACTTTATTGATCATATTATGAGATTTCTGATTCGGCATAATAATGATGATTGGACTTCCAAATCCCATTTCATTTGGTTGGTCATGAAGAATATCATTCCATTGTCCATCATATCCTCCATTATCGTGAATCATCTTGTTTCCAGCCATTTTCTAAAACCCAAAAAGAATAGTGTGAGAGGCAAAAATCATAATAAAGGGAGAGTAAATTCAATATATAACATCATTGGTTTAATCTAATATTGTTACCATAGTTCTAGGACTATATTCTATACGTATACTTATCCTTAGGGACACCCATAGACATACCTTAGAAATATCTCTTAGGATCTTACTGACGTTTTCGCATCCTAGTTTCCAAAGGTTGACAAAACATTTGCTCTGATACCAACTGTAGAGACTCGAAGCTTGAAGTACATGAATATTACATTACTTTTACGGAATACTTAATACATAAGAAAAACAAACACACAAGGACCGTAATAGTTTAGTGTCTTTGGAAACTCAGAATAAAATCTTCTAATTGTGGTGAAAGATCTTCAACATCTCCCAATAATGATCCTCCCTTTTTTTATTACCTAAAAGGTTTCTTTATATCCTGGGGAAAAGAAAACATAAAAGGGTGAGCTCAAATGCTCAGTAAGTGTAAACAAAAGAAATATCAATCCCATCATATTCAAAATAACATATCTTTTGGAAATCTTAACCTGCAAAAGAGATCATGGTTTCATAACATGGGATAAATCATGGCAGTGAAATGTAATCACAATAATCATAACGTAATACATGAAACTCTGTGGCATACCCACATAATCATAGAGAATCATTTCTTATTAGTCAAGACTCATTGCCATGACTATCTTAGTGGACAAAGTCAATTTCTGAACTGAGTCACCCTCGTTTCAGTCATGTTTCACTGAACCGGTATAACCTACCGTTCCAGCCATGTCAATCTCATGAGATATAAAATCTTTACCCAATTAATTGGTGGGAGATATAGGTCCCACCCATCTTATAATGATAACATTCTTATGTGTGCCACAAAATCATAAACCATAAATCATAGCATAACCCATGTAATAAAAATGAGAATCTTAAACATCATGACATCATAAAACAATTCATATAAGATAAAGGAATTCACAAAAATATTTCCATCACAACATAATCAAATCCATGTAATAATAGGGAAAGAAATAGAACCCTTTATTATCTTAGATGGAAAATAATTCTGATAAAACACTTGAACTCCATTCTTGAGGAAAATATTCTTTCAACTTCAAAAACACATTACCTTTTTTAACATGTCATACAATTATAAAATAAAAGTAGTTGATTAAAAATAAACTTGAAAACTTGTAAAGGAATCTTCTTGGAAATAATTTTTTAAAAATCCATTCATTCCGTATAAGTTAAAAAAACATTCTTCTCATACTTTTTTCGGAAAGGTCAAAAAGTACCTCGTACGAAAAACGACAAAAGATTCCTTTCGTATCTTTTACAAAAAAACTCACCGAAGGGTAAAATTGGATATAAAATATTGTTGGTGGATGGAAATAGTATTACATATTGAGTAAACATGGATGTGGATGACAAAATACACCCCAGTAAATTTCAAAGTATAAACAATCTCGGATAAAAATGAGATTGTGATATTTCCCTTACCTTATGTTCGATATGATTTGTACGTATCTGAACCTCCTGTATAATGATTTAAATAATGTCATAAACTTATTAAAGAATCATATTCATTGTTATTATATCATATATGTTTCACTTATGACTTTATGTTACCCGGTCTTTTGTAAATTCCATGTTAAAGAAGCATTTTGGGTAAAATCGTTTCATTTATCGTAGGTGTTTGGACTTGTTGTTATTGAAATTATTATTACTTATATCATGATTTACTTACTTCCAGAATATAAAACATGATTTATATATCATATATATTCAGTATATATATATATAATAGATAGATAAATGAAATGAAACACACCGTTCATGGAGACGGTAGTCCGTACGTACGCATGAACATTGTTTTCCTTTCCTTATTGTCTTGAATGGAAGTAAGTAGATTAAATAAATATATATATATATACATAAATCCAGTAAATTTAACATTTCATATATTTCATTATTATTCATTATATATACTTTATAATCATTCATGAATGGTTAATGTGGAGAATGAATCTCATCGCGTCGTGGAGACAGTAGTCCGTACGTACGCACAAGCGATGATATCGTTCTCATGATCGTGAACTTGTGTTGAAGTGTATGTATACTATTTCAGTATCAATATCACTTTAAAATAATCATATATAGTTACTCATTACACAATTATACCCATCCAATTAAGGTGGTGGCGGAAAATAGATTACACCACGGCGTGGAGACGGTATTCCGTACGTACGCACGCGCGGTGATTTCCTTTTTCCGTATGGTGGATAGAAGGTTAATTAGAGTTGTTTAATATTTATAATAACATATAAGTATATAAGAAATACTTATGTTATTACTTTATCATGAAACAACTAAATAAGAATAAGTTGAAGACGAAAGAAATTGAAAAGGATCTGTAATGGATATTACCTCTTTTTGACGCGCCTTCACTTAACCTCCACATAATGAACTAAGGATGGTCTTTGAGGAAGACCAGGACGTCTAGGATGATACTAGGGAAGTGTAGAAGAGATTTTGGCATGGGTTGGCCGAGCTTGAATGCACAAATTGGTGTGAGGAGGAAAGGGAGGAGGTGCCCTTTTATAAGGGAGGAGAGGGGCACCTTAGGAAAATCTCAAAATATTATTTTATATTTAAGGTCAAATTCGGTTTATAATGGTTCCAAAGGGTCTTATTTCGAAGCTAAAGTGGGGATGGGTCTAAATCCTCTCATCCAATAGTATTTATACAAGTTTAGGTTATTATTTTAACCTTATCAATTAGATTTAACTCTAAGTTAAATAATATAACTTTTACCGTGTATTTTTGTTTTATTACACTATATGGTTAATAAACTTACTATATCAAGAAAAAAGAACCCCAAGTTGTTTATTATTAATATATATAATCTTATATAAGTCATTTGTCCGAAGCTTAGATTTTTAGGAATTAAATAACAATTAATAATATAATATTTTTTTTAAAAACTAATTTATGTCAACTTTGACACTATTTGGTACATGATTTTTATGAAATTTATAACTGAATGATAAGATCGAAACAAGTTACTTATATCAACAATAACATGTCATATTAACCTATAAAATTCATTTAAGTCATAAAAAGTCTCAAATTACATTTATTTGGGCATTTATAACATCAATTATTTCAATATTTCATTAATAAGACAATTACTGCATCATCTTTGTGTCATAATAAATGATAATTATTTAATCCTTAAAAATTATAAATAAATTACTATGATATAGATAATTGTATTATCTTTCTGGAGACTATTCATGTTCTAAGTTTCATGATTTTTATCACAAGATTAAAATTATTATACTTATAAGATTAAAGAAAGTGACATGTTGTCACATTCTTTGGTTTTAATAATAATTAAATTATTTTCATGGACAAAAGTCCATAAAATGAATCTAATCCGACCCTTAGGTTATATGGGTCTACTTCTATCCATCCAATAGGGTTTTTCCAAGTGTTATGGTAATTTTATAATCTTATATTTACCCTTAATTACCCGATTTACCTTTAACTATAGTAAATAAAATTTAGCGTAGTTACTATTCACAATGCCCAAAAATAACAAGTAGCTTATTAACATAATTTGGACCCACTGATTCCAAATATGGAATCCATTTTTCCAAATTCAACGCACAAAAGATGCAGAAATTAAATTAAAATTAATCCCGTTGTCGAAATAAAATGGGATTTTCTATAAAACATTGCAAAAGATTGAATTGATTTAACCTACGAATTCAAGGTAAAATCAATGCTAATGACATACATTATATTAAATGGTAAAAATATATTCTATTTATAATTTAAAACCATTCAATATTATAATTTAACCACATAATATATTACGATGAAAAAAGTTGTTTTTAATTAAAATATAGCGTGTTTTTACTATTCATTAAAATATGAAAGTTATCGGAAAAATATCAAAACATTATCTAATGTAAATTTTTATATCCTGATTCAAAAGAAGAATTTAATTTTGTCAAATTGAACATATAAAAATGTCAAAAACTAGATTTAATGTGGGTGCTCCATCAAAAGGCGGCAAAACTGCATTTTTTTGAAAAATACTTATTTTACCCGAAAAAATTATTTTTTTCTTATACCATATTTTAGAAAATGTGTAAGATGAATAATAATGTTATAAGATTCAAAATTTAGTTAAAACTATTCATAATGGCTAGTTCATTAAAATATTATAATAATATATCATTGTTTAGTAAAACTCGTTATTGCGTACAACACACGCTATCGAGGAAGGTCGTGATTGCGTGTAATGCAAGCCAAGTCAGAGTTGTGTGCTGTGTAAGAATCCCTCATTGTATTGTATAATAGAATCCAACCATATTTCATTTATAATTTGAATATATATATATATATACTCAATGTTTCATAGAATAACTATTATCAAAATTGTGTGTAACACGATCCAAGAATAGTGTTGTGTATACTGCAAGCTAATACGGTGTTGCGTATAGCGCAAGGTAATTTTGGTGTAGAATACAACACAAGACATTAATGACATAAAAAGATTATTTTTCATAAAATCTCAGGGTGTTACAGTTTTAAAGTGAAATTATAATATATTTTTACTATTTAATCCAATGGTGGTAATTGGAATTAATTTCACTTTGAAATTAGACTTAAACTAGTGTCAATCATTTAATAGATATTTCTTCTTAAAGACACAATATTTTATTTGACAATGGGAATAAATAATTTAATTAATTAATGAAACATATATTTCTTGAATTATTTAAAATAGACATCATTTTTTAATTCTAATTATCATATATAGCTTGGTGTGAATTTTTGGTATTTTTCAGAAAAACATAAATTTTTGATGGATAGTGAAACCACTAAGTGGTAGTTAAAAAAATGATTTTTTGTTTAAATGAAATTGTACCACTTATGTGATTTTATTTTCAAAAAATATGACATACATGGTTGTCATTAGTAAGTAGAATGTGTTTTAATGGGATGAAAATAATTTTCTGGTGAATAGTAACTTTTATGTTTTAATAATCGCGATTTAAGGTAATTAACGTAATTTAAGGTACAAATAATGTTATAATAAAATGGAATTATATGGACACATGTCCTACCCTTATTGGATGAGTCATGGCTGACCATTAAAATCCATGGGTCAACTTGGGGACCCAATAGAGCCACTTGGGTAAGAAAATGACATTAATAACTTTTTATTTAAACTTAAAATAAAAATGTCACAAACATGTATTGTTTTACTAAAAAACATTTACATGGGGTTATACAAGTCAAATTTTTTACTATAATTATTCAATATTAATCTAAAAATATTTCCTATATCATGATATTTTTTTTTATTTTTAAACATTAAATAAATAAATTTATTTATGACACCATGATGATGCAGCGATTACCTCTTCAATGAACGATTTAAATAAAATGAAATGATAAGGTAAAATATAAGACTTACACTTGTCTAAAACAAATTTTATTGGTGTATTTCGAACCCTTATCCCCATATCCTCGAAATATATATTTTTGGGACCATTAAAATCTGAAAATCATTTTATAACAAAGTAACATTTTATAACATTCCAAGAGTTCCACTCCTCCATCTTATAAAAGGCCCCCACCTCTACCCTATTACCCACACATCTCAAGCCTTTGGCTTAAATAAACTCTACACATTTTATCTCTCCACATCTCTCTATTCATCCTAAAATCCTTACCTTAGGTAGAAAGCTCTTGAATAAATCCTTTTGGTTCAAACCAAGAGGAGTTTCCCGATTTAAAGGTAATGTTATCTCTTATGTTCTTTTGTTTTCTTGCTTCTCCAACCCCCTAAACTATTTTTATTCCTTTATTTTGCAATTAAAACATTATATTAAATATACTAGGATGTTTTTATGATAATTATTTGAGCTACACCTACAAACAACTCCGTCTAATGTTTAAAGAACATACTGTTTCTGTGGATGGTGAATTTCTGCCACACGAAACGATGATTGTTCAATATTCTTCTAACACCTTTCATGGTGGTAATTAAGATGTCACTATATTTATATATGGTATATATTATGCTTATTTTTTCCATCTGATCTTGTATTTTTCATTAATGTCATACCTTTATGGTTTCCATTATGGGTAAACGCGATATCTTCATTTTAGGAAGTGTGGACAACCGCCCCCTCAAAGTGATTTGATTCGTTAATTCCATATGTGGGACATATAATGGATGGAGTTAATTATATTATATATGATATTATAATGGAATTATAATATACATATATATCATTATTATTTCATTCCCTTAAATACTAAATAGAAATGAAAGTAGCATTCATGCGTACATGCTACTTACTGTCTCCATGAATGGTACATTTCATTTATTACTTCTAAATATTTTGTAATATTATAAATTCATGTATATAATGGATATATATGATATATATGATATCTACATCATGAATATAATTCTGGATATAATGGATATTTTACCACATGAACAACTTGTAATTATAAGAATTTTATTTTTTTACTGAAGTACCAATGATCGACAAAATGACCGTTATTAACTTAATTAATTACATAATGTTGATAACATGTAAATAAGTGATATAAAAGTAATAATGAACTTGAATAATATTCTTAATCAATTAGAAATTAACTCTAGTTTATTATTCATGACATTAAATAATGATCGAGTCAAGTCGGACACGAGGAAAGGGATCCAACCTCTCTATTTATTTGTAAGTACTCTCGTTTATGTCATTTCTTTTAAGCTCCTATTTCTTATGTTGGGGGATGTTATTTTATATTCCTTTTACTTTAATATTTATTTAAATATGATGCGGGACCCTATTTTATCTCATCAATCCATTTTTTTATTTTTTAAGTGGCTCCGTTAGGCTGCCTAATTTTTATATGGGGATTTTTTATCTCACGGTTAATTTCATGATATTTCCATTCGTCGCCACTTATTTTTGGATTGTGGTGTATTGTGTACTGAAAATTGATATATATTATCATGATTATATTAATATTCTATTTTTTCTGAAATTAATTTGGTTGTTATTATCTTTTATTCATATGACTTGATTGAATTCAACATGGTAAGGGGTTTTTATCTCACTTTTTGTTCCCGTGAGAATCATTCTACATTTTCCAGTATTTCATTTTCTATTGTGTATGTAATTCCTATGATAGTATTATTTGAATAGTATACATTGATTTATGGTTTATTACATATTCATTGTATGACCATTCTTTCATAGGGTGTATGTTTCGAAAGTTACCCAAATCGGAAAAGGAACTTTTCACCCTCCTCTTTTTAAAAAGACTTCTTTTTGTTAGTTTTTTTAATTTACATATTCTTATGCTGGGACATGTTCTTATATATCCTTATTGTTATAAATGTTTTTTCCAAGTGATTAGATACCCTTTTTATCTCTCATCATCTAAATTTCTAAATTTTAAAGTGACACCGTTAGACTGTCGAATTTATGTATGGGAACTTCTTAACCCAATTTCAATTATTTTGGTTAAACCTCTACTTGTTGATTATGTCATTCTACGAATATGTGTGGATGAAATATGATTGTTTTACACTTAATATCCACTTATAATGGGTGTATTTAAATTTTTCACACATAATTATGTAATAGATTTACCCTTAACCTAATGATACTATCTTTGTATGGAACTTTATCTCCATATCCTTTCATTGAGTCATATTTTGTTTTATACATTACTTACTTTTATATGGTTTATAAACCCCTTTGAATTTTACTTTTATTCAAATGGAATATTTTTTTACGAAGTGTTTTACTTAACGAAAAAAAGGAATGTTTTGTCTTACGTATGCGACGACAACGACTTCTCCGCCGCCGTGACCATTATTTGAGTTTCGGATTCCTCTACAAGCCATAACAATTTTAAAAATGAAAAATAAATACCTTGTTTTAATTTTATTTTATTTTGGTATCGAAAATGGTTTTGATAATGATTTTATTATATCAATGTGTTTTTGATATCTTGTGATTGAAATGTGGAAATGTTATGTTTCCATTATGCATGTTTTATGTGATACAATTATATTATTGTTCTTGGGAATTATTAATGAAGATAGGTTGTTCCGTGATAAACTAAGGGCAGGTGAGCCCATGATAGCTCTCCGATGCATTGGGTAATGTGAAGGGGTTAAACGCAAAGGTTTCTATGAAGAGATATAGGGAATATACTGTGATGGGTATTCCAATCGTAACCATGATGGTTACTCCCTATGTAAGAATGTTATAAATGCCTCAAGTTACCTTTATGTCTTATGATTTCTATGTGTTATGATTTCATGAGGTATGTTGAAGTACTTATGTTTTATGAGTAAAGTATGATTTCATTGATTCTTATTTTCACATGGACTAATGTCTTCATTCCTTATTTTTATATTATTTTCTGAGCTATTTATGCTCATCCCAAGTTTTTTTTTGAAATGTTTTCTACATGACATAAAGTGGAATATGGTCAAGGATGGGATCAAGGAAATGTCATGATGTCTAAAACATGGAATTAGACATGAATATTTTGTTCAAGAGTTTATATTTTGTGAGAAAAATAGAAACTGAGTAGATGTGTCTACTGTGTAATCATTGAGATGTAATAGTTTTGTCAAAATTCTATAAAACTATAAACCTAAAAAGATCCTCAATGTGAATTATTCATTTAATTCAATATTATGTAATGTACTAAGGTCGGGTCCTTATAACAGCAGTGAGTGGGAGCTCATATATCTATTCTCTGAGATGCCTTTGGAAGTGAATGACAGATAGGGGCATACATTTCTTTCCTCTATATATGTTACCAATACTCTACTGGATCGAGTCTGAATGAGGAATCAATCAGATTATGAAGGCCTAGTCCCGAGGGAGGGTGTGTCAGGCCAGTACCCAACTTCTGAGTGGACCGTAATTGATGATTAAGTCTTGATTTTTCATGGATGCATATCTATGTCAGTCGACATAACTGGGGATTTTCTACTAAATATTCATTCCTTCATTTCGGTAGTTCATCATGGTGTCACCAAGATGAATTGTTATTTTCATAGTCAATATTGGTTTCCAGGTATGAAGAGGGATGTACCAGGTTTTGTTATGAGCTGATTCAATTTCTAGAAGGTGAAGGAAGATAATTAGTGATCAACATGTATTTTATATTAGTTACTCCTTCCATAGTTAATGAGAAATGTTGTCATGGTATATTTTGTGATTGGTTTTTAAAAGTTTCCTCAAGGTAATGATGCGGTTTGGGATGTTAGCAACATGATGACGA
This sequence comes from Viscum album, assembly GCA_963277665.1. Taxonomy (NCBI): domain Eukaryota; kingdom Viridiplantae; phylum Streptophyta; class Magnoliopsida; order Santalales; family Viscaceae; genus Viscum; species Viscum album. The sequence goes on from OY728136.1 coordinate 1,067,159,132, forward strand.
AGGCCTCACATTTCATTCCAATCAAGGAAACCTTCAATGTCGATTATAAGAGAAGTATGAAAATATGAGATATTGTACATTTTCAGAGGGTTCCCCACTCTATCATTTCAGACAGGGATGCTCGGTTAACTTCTAAAGTATGGAATTTACTAGAGAGGGATTTAGAAATAAAAGTACTTAAAACTGTAGCTTACCATCCCTAGACAGATGTTCATTCCAAGTGCACAATTTTGGTTATGGGGGAAAAGCTATGATCATGTGTATTGGACTTATGGGTCTTTTGGGAGAGACACATACCCCAGGGAGATTTTTCCAACCATAAAATTATTTAGTCAATGATCCAGATAGAACCTTATGAGGTTTTGTACAGTAGGCCATGTAGATCAACACTATGTTGGCTAGAGGCTAAAGAGACTACAATGTTAGGACCTCATCCTTTCCACAAGAATACTAAGCAGGTGGAGTTGATTCATAGGGGAATTTATACAGTATAATCATGTCATAAATCTTATGAGGTTCATAAGAGATTACCTATAGAGTTTGAGGTCAAAGATCAGGTTTTAATGCACGTCACATCTAGGTTATGAAATAGGAGGATTATGATACAATGGAGGCTTTCACTGAGATAAGTGGGAATATTTGAGGTTTTAGAGAGTTTTAGGCCATTTTCTTGTCATTTGATGTTACCTCAGGCGTAAAGAGATTCTCATGATGTCTTTCATGTTTCTTAGCTACAACAAAACTTTTTAGACTAGTATCATGTTTCTCTTCCCGAGGAGCTTGAGTTGGAGGTGGATTCATCTTTTGAGGAGCACCATATTCATATGGTGGATTTCATCATGAATGTTCTATGTGGATTGTATGTTCCTCTAGTGTGGGTGCTATGGCCACATGGGTGAGTGTTGGTGGAGAATTGGGTGAGGGAGGCAGACATACAATCATAGTGGAAAAAGTTGTTTGAATATTATTATTCACTTCCTTCAAAAGAGAATATTTGGGAAAATTTTCTTTAAGGGGGGATGTTTGTTGGAAAATGAATATGCATTTCATGTATGGATATTTATTTCAAGTTGTTTTTGAGTAAAAATGATTAAATGAGAATTTTTTTAAGTACACATCATTTTCTTATGAGCACACATTGTTTACCCAAGTACCGCACACAGCCACGCAGTGGACCTGTAAAGTTCGATTACATGGCCATGTAGGTGACCTGACTGAACACTTAAGGAAGGGTCCGGTTAAGGATTCTACACAACGTGAACCATTAATTAACTCTCTCTCTGGTGTTCTTTATAATTGATAAATCGAAGCGGGGTCATGTCTAATGTTCAGAATTGTCTCTTTATCCCCATGGTTCGTACATGAGTGTAATAGAGCAACCGACTCTAACAACCAAATTGTTTTCAATAGAATCTCTTCATATAATTATATTATATAATAACATGAAGTAAAAACACAATGAAATACTAGGTACTATATGAACTTTTAACATATTTTTGTAACATTTGTGTTTTTTATTTCAAAAAAGCGGTCATTTACAATTGTTATTAGTAAGAGATTTGGAGTTTGATAAGACAAACCTAATTTATAGTGAATATTAGCATGCCCTTCTGAATATTAGCATTTCATTATGAATATTAATGACTAGTAATGAATAGAAAACCATCCTAAAAAATAGAAAATTTTCCCATGAATGTTAAAATATAATTTATACATATCAAAATTGATAAAAAGTTCACAGTATATGAATTGGTATTTTTTATTTTGAAACTTATTTTATTTTAAATTTTATGATTAATTTAACAATTTTAAATGGAAATTTATTTTCATAAAATTTAATCATAAATTTCTAAGATATTTTCTTGTGGTTATAATTTAATTTTATTAGACCTTGATTAATAATTCAAGCTATTATAAAATGATATATTATTTTAATGATGATTTTATTGAATAAATTTTTTTATTTAAAAATTGAATTAAAAATAATTAGAAAAATACTTTAGAAAAATGGAGTTTATTTTTTATTTCGACACATTGAAATATTTTTTTGGTGAATTTTAAGGATTTTTTTAAAATACATGAATTTACTATGAATAGTAAAAAATACACTTTTCAGTTTTCAGTATGTTTGATGAGATCATAATGATGTAATAATTAATATAAAAATTCTTGTGGACTTGTGTATATTAAAATATGATTTAAGGTGTTCTATATGGATAATACCAAGGGAAAATACCATGGTCAACCCCATGGTTTTTCAAAAACCACTAATTAGGCATCCTTTGAAATTAATAAAAAATTCGTTATCTTTTAATATAAATACCTTCTCTTCAATCATTTTCATTTATTTAAAATCAATATTCCTCGAATATATAGTGGTTTTACCTTTATAGTAGTCTCAACAGGTTTTCCTCAATCTCTCAAGGTCCCAACCTTCATGTTGTAGGAGTTACTCTATAATGTAAGGGAACCTTTCACAACGGTCTTTTAGTCAACACTTCGTTTATGTTATCTATTTGAATTTTAATTTTGATATGTTGGGGTTTGATTTTATGTATCCCTATTACTTTCCTTTTATTTTAAATATGATTAGAGACTCTCTTAAATCACATCGATTCATTTTATGAAATATTATACAATGTTTTTTCAATACCAAATTTTGATAAGGGATCTCTCAACTTTTCATTCATTTTCATGTTCATGTCTTCTATTTTTCTTTCCTCACCTCCCTTCATCCAAATAATTTAATAAATATTGTAACATAATTGTGCTGGAATATTTTTATGCTGATGTTATATTTTATTATTATCTCTCCTTTCTCCATATTTTATTTGAATGAAATGAAACCACCATTTGAGATGTGTTAATTTAGCTATTCAAGGACAACAATTTATCAATTTCTATTATAATACTTACTTATGGTCATGAAACCATTTTTTATATGGTTGAACCAGATTATTATATATATCATATATCTTTGTTATGGTTTTGTATTCCTTTTGTACAAATGGTATTATTTTAAAAAACAAAACATGTTCACTGTAATCAAACCCACTGATTAACCAAAACAGTTATCACGAAGGTTTTATATGATAACTAATCTTCACTTCCAATTACCTAATGAATATTTATAACCATGTAATATCTGTTATATTCAATAATATCATAAAACTTCAATTCGGGACAACAAAATTCGTCATACATGTTTATTAGAACATGAATTTAATGGAATAAATCATTAAAACCAAGTAAGCAATGAGACCCAAAAAAAGAAATTGAACCTCATAACAAAAAAATGGTTATAAATGAACTAAAAAGGATTATAATTAATATTATACATATAAAATATTTTATTTAGTTATTAATTAATAATACTAATTTCATAATTCAAGTCATTAAGTTCAAGCAATGATCGCCTTTACATTTTACATAAGGGATCCGGTCAATTTCCCTTTTATTCACGTCTGTCCTCTATGTTATGCCCCTTTATGCATAATTCCTAGAGATGTTGTATGATTACAAAACTCCCCCATACTATCAAATTGATGTATAAATGATTATAAATCCATTTATCTCTCATTAATCCCTCTCATGTACACCTAATACGATGCTGATAATTCGTAAGGAATTCTACCCAAACAACTTTTATTCAATCGGGTTTCTCCAAAGTTCTTTTTAACCAAATGAAGTTTCCCTTTATTTTTATGTAAAACATATGAATACTTTTTATATGATCCTATATCACGTTAAATTATCTATCACTCATTCTCTTTCAGGTATATACAAGTTTTAATGTGATTCCCTCTTTAATTCTTTTTAATATACATACCTATATTAAGGGAACTTCCCAAATTTTTACTCAATTTCAAGTGAACTGTAAATTCTATTTTAAGAAACTATTGTATTTATAATGTCAATATTATTATTATTAAAACATTATTGGTACAATTCTGGTTTTATAAAAAATATTATCCTCTTTTCCATTTTAAAATCTCTATTGTATTTTCCTTAAAAACCCACAAAATTGTTTTGATGCTAATAAGTTTCCAACAATTTTTCCCTTCTGTTTGACATAAATTTCCATGATATATGCCTATTTTAACTAATGAAAGTCTTTTTATGTTCTAATTTCTTTCTTTAAATTACAAATTCATGATACATCCTTTGGTTTTACTTTATGTCATTAATGTGGTACACAATTCTTTCAATGGGTAACCCATACATTTACGTATGATTGATTATGTATAATTAATAATGTGGAAAATATATTCATGAAATATAAGATGGGAGTGCCAAAATAGCAATCCAATGCATTGGTTAATGTCATATCTATTGAGATTCTATGTTCAATGGTGTTAGTGGTTATCCTTCACTTGTGCTACTATATTCAACAAGATTTGTGGTTAGCCCAAGCCCATACTACTATGGGAAACAAGAATGGATGTTACCCTTGAATCGTACTATAGACATGTTTTATATTTCATAAAAATTTATTTTATTCCTTGTTTATATGATCCCATTTTTATAAGATAGATTCTATATAAGCCATGCTTTTGATATCATTATGTCATGCCTCCTAACTCATGTGCCTAAGCATCATTATTATTCTTATTCCCATAATGGGCTATTAGATAATCCATTTCTCCATGTTATCACCATGTTATCCAACAAATATTTATGAGCGCATTAGGAGTTATTGCCTCTTTATTTATACTAAATAATGAAATTTTTTATTTAGTTCCGTGTTTTAGGTTTTATGTTCGTAGTCATCAAAGACACTAGCCTTCAAAATCCATGGATTATACTATGATGTATAATTATACATACACTTTGTAATGATATATAAAAATAACTTGGTTCACTATAGTTTGTATCAAAGGATGGTCTAGTTATTTTTATAGATTAGGAATAGATCACTTTAGTAGGAACGATAATTATGAGGCAATGTATAATAAAAAAATCACTAAATTTTTGTAAGTATAGATTATGTGGTTTATAAACAAAATACTTCCCTATCTAGATAGAAATAGGTAGAGGTGGTTCTAGAAGTGATGAAAATTGGAGTGAAAACTCTGAAAATGTGATTTGGGCTTGACCTAGTGTATCCTGGTACACAACAATTGGCCTTCTTGCACTCATGGAATTGATACACTGGGGGATATTCCTTGGTAATTCATAGTCATGGTTTAAACTGTTATTAAAGAAAATAAAATAACCCAAAAGAATCTACGATATGAAATAGATCAAGGATAATCGAGATTGAAACATAGGGAATCACATGTTAGGATATACTTCCCATTTAAAAGAGTATCCTCTTATGTTAAATGTTTCATTTTTTATACTCAATAGCTAATTATTAAATCCCTCTAATTGTAAGTTATTTTTCATAGCTAATGGTGAGAAATAAAGGAACACCTTCCCACAATAAATTTTAATGGGAATGTGAATATTTCCCAAATTATATGCCTAATATAATTGGAATGTGTTCTTAAAACATTATGAAATTACATACTCAGTTGGATCATGTTATGAATAACAACTATAATCACGTGGAATTCCTTCCTCCTCCAATAAAAGAGAATGTTTATGTAGAATCCTTAATGAGGAAATTTCTTCTCGTGTATAGTGGATATTATGATCCCATCCCTAAACAAAAGTGGATTAACGCCACCGAAATTATATTCCCCATTTTCTAGTGTTTGGAATAAGAGTATTTTTTACTATAAGTATTTTATTTTGATGGGGAAGTAGATCCGTGGTGGAGACTAATCAAAAATACAAAATCAATAAGATGGAAGTTATTCTATGAATTGGGAGGAATTTAAAAGGATGTTTTTCAATAAATATTTTCCTCAAAACAACCAAATCAAGATGGAAAGAGAGTTCCTCATATTCATGGAGAAGGAATATGTGTCCATCGGGGCGTATGAAGAAAAATTTACAAGGCCTGCAAGGTACACCTATCGCATTTTCATGAACATCTAAAGCATGGTTGTTCAATTTATTAGAGTGACAATGATGAGTCTACGGAATGTCTTGGAAATATGAGATAACTAATGTTATTATGAAATTGTCTGGTGTGCCCTCAAGGAAGATATAGAGATAGGAAACTCTTAGTGGTCTCGTAGCCTAGTGATAATACGCGAATAATGGAGAACAATGTAGGTGGTTCAACAAACAAATCCCATGATGCTATGAAGCTTGAATATCCCATGAGTAAAAGTTGTAGTAAGAATGATCCAGGTAACTATCTATAGATAACCAAGAATTGTATCTATTGTTGAATGTTTGGTCAACTGGATGAAAACTGCTAAAGGGATGTGAAAAATCATCCTAACGTGGAAGAAGAATGGTAGATTCAGATTAACGCACAACTAGTGGTGTGGTGTTACAAATTCATGAATCATGGGGATAATAAAAATTATTTCCCTATACTAAGGGTTGTCAGAGGAAATAAACAAAAACCTCTAAGGTAACACAGAAGGGATTATTCTATCACTACTGCTAAGGTTGATCCATAAAACAATGTGGAGATTGTTACTCTATTTATTCATTCAAGAATAGAGAATGTTCTATTTGATACTGGTTCTATGAATTATTTCATATCATGTAGGTTAGGTAGAACTATTCAACCCCCACCACAAAAATTAATGGAGAATTTATCTGTGAGAATAGAAAATGGGGAAATTATTGAGTTAATGGTTTAAAAATCCTTCCTAGATAACGTTTGTGGATAGAACCACCTAGAAAATCTTATTATACATACTTTAGTATAGTTCGATGAAATCTTTTGAATGGATTTTTTATCTTTATACAAGGCCAACATGAACAATCGAGAAAGTGATATCACCCTTTAAATCATGAAGAATCCCCTAATTCATTATAAGTGTAAGTAGAAATATGAATATCTTTAGAATCATCATCTCATGTGTGGATATTTTTTCCTTTTGAGAAAGAATATATATCTCAAATGATTAAGACAAAGGAGAGAATAATGCATGTAGACTTGGCTATCGTGTGGGATTGAACAGATGTATTACCTGAAGAGTTTCCAGGTCTTTTCCCTAATGTATAGGTTGAGTTATGAATTGAACATATCCATGGATATCTACCTATGTCAAAGACACTTTAACGAATGGACATCGTAGAGAATGAACAGATGAAGAAGCAGTAACCGGAGAATCTAGGGAAGTGTATTATAATCACTAGTACGTCACCATTGGGTGCACCAATCCTCTTCATCATGAATAATTAATGATCAATGTTCCTATGCATTGATTATCATAATCTCAATAAAATAATTATAATGAACAAGTATACCCTTACACGAATAGTTGACATGTTTGATCAGCTTCGTGGGTCCTGTTATTTCTCTAAGGTGGACCTTCAGTCAGGATATCACAAATTGAAGGTGTGTACGGATTATATTCCCAATACTACCATTCGAACAAGGTATAAAAACACTGAATTCATAGTTATTCCCTTTCAACTCTAAAATTCTCCATTAATTTTCATAGATTTAATGAATAGAGTCTTTAGAGATTACCTCAACAAATTTTTTGTAGTCTTTACTGATGATATTATGATATAGTCAATGAGAATGGAGGAAAATGAAGATAATTTGAATACTTTGTTAAAAACAACCAAAAGGGAGAAGATGTATGCAATGTATGATAAATGTAACTTCTGGATAGAGGATGTATCATTCTTGGGGCATGTTATCACAAGTAATTATATATCTATGGACCCTTCCAAAACAAATTCAATTGAAGAGTTTACCAATAGAAAATTTGTAATGGGTATTAGTATCTTTATGGGTTTATCTGGGTATTATTTAATATTTTTGACGAACATTGCTTGATTTTCATACACAATTACTATGCTGACATAGAACAGAGGAATGTTTTTCTAGATGCACGAATGTGAATACTCTTTTATGGAGGTGAAAATGAGGTTAATTACTGAACTAGTACCCACAATCCCTGCATGTGGATAATTGTTTGTGGTCTACAGTGATGCTTAAGAGAAGGTATTAGTTTTTGTGCAGATGAAAAATGATAAAGTAACAGCTTATGCCTAAAGGCAGCTGAAAACCCATGACAAAACTATCCCACTTGTGATCTGGAGTTGGCGATTGTGATCTTTACATTGAAAATATGGTTGCATTATCTTTATGGAAAGAAATGTAAGATATATACTGATCACAAGAGTCTAAAATATATATTCACACAAAATGAATTTAATTTTCTCCATCAAATACATATAGTGCTCTTCATGAATTATGACTGCTCAATCCACTACCATCTCGGGAAAGAAAACAATGTGGAATATGCTCAAAGAAGAAAAGATCATGAAACTTTATAAATGATGTGAATTGAAAATTATCTTATATTATTAAATTTACAATGGATATAACATAGATTCCATAAGGTATGAACATCTTTGATCCTTTATCAAATGATTTATAAACTATCTATCAGGGAGGAAATAATCTATTTTCAAGGAAAAGAAGTGCAAATTCAGAAAAGGAAAAAAGCTATCAAAAAATGAAAATCCATTGTTTTCAAAATTGATAAGGAATGAGTTTTAATATTTGGTTCATGAATATGTCTATCATCTGATTGAAAGATAAATAATGATCTCTTAAATAATGCACATAGATCAACTTTGTCTGTCCACCCATAGAGCACAAGATGTATCGAGTTCTCTGAGATAAATTTTGGTGGGACAATATGAATAGGGAGATTAATGAATATACATCAATGTTCCTAGTATGTTAGCAAGTGAAGGATGAATTAATGAAGTCTAAGGGGATTCTTAAATAAATACCCATACAAACATGGATGTGGGAGAACATTACCAAGGACATTTTTACTAGACTTCCATGGTCATCGAGAAGACACAATGATATATCAGTCATTCTGAACCATCTTAAAAATACAACTCACTTTATTACGATTTGTGAAGAATTCTCATTGGATCATATTGAACATATATATATCAATGAATTGGTAAGGCTATATGAAGTACCAATATTTATTGAATCATATTGTAATTCTAGATTCACCTTGATGATATGGATAAGTCTCCAACATGCTTTATGAACTGAACAAAACATCAATACAACCTTTCATCGTAAAACCAATGGCCAATCTGAGCAAACTATTCAGACACTAAAAGATATGTAGACAGAAGGATATATGGAAATAAATGGAGTATGTGATCAACATCTTCCACTGGTTTAATTCTACTACAAAATAGTTTCCCCTCAAGTATCTTAATGGAACCATACACAACCCTTTATGGGAAAAGGTGCAGAACACCCATGTGTTGGGATAAAGCTGTTGAGCGTAAGATGCTAGGACCTGAAATGGTTGATGAAAATGTGTAGAAGGATAAAAAAATTCAACATCAAATCATGGTTGCACAATGTCGAAAAATGAGTTATGATAATAATAGTTTACTAGTCCTTGAGTTCAATGTTGAAGACATTTTACTTCTACAAATTTCAATTTGGAAGAAGGTCATGAGGTTTGTATTGAACTGGAAGATATGTACTAGGTACATCATCCCCTTAGAGATCCATGATCGAGTTGGAGTTGTTACCTATCGACTAAAAATTCAACTTACAATGTCCAAAGTACATGATTTCATACATGTATCTTTCTTATGGAACTATATACCAGACTCTTAACATGTTCTTTATTTAGAGCTGGTATAGTTGGAGGACGAAATTTATTACAAGTAGTGGCTAGTGAAGATCATAGGTTGTAAGGATAATGTTCTTCATAATAAGACTAATCATCTAGTAAAGGTACTATGGTGAAACCATATGTACAAAGAGGAATCATGGGAACTGGATAATGCAATGAAGGAAAATAACCCACACTTATTTTTTCAATAGAAGGTAAACTGAAATTTAAAAGGTGAATTTTCTTAAGGGGGGAAGATTATAATGACCATAAGTTTTCAATGGAATTTTTCCTTATAATTATTTCATATAATAACATGATTTCACAACACAATGTACTACTAAATACTATGTGACCATTAATCATAATTTTTTCACGTGTTTGTTTTTTATTTCGAAAAAACAGACATCTATAATAGTGATTAGTATGTGATTTAGAGTCTGATAAGAAAAAAATAATTTTTGATGAATAATAACAAACCCTTATGAATAGTAGATACCTTTTTGAATAGAAATATAAACTAATTAAAAGAAAATCAACCCAAAAAATAGAAGCTTCACCCCTAAATGTACAAATACAATTTTGACATCATAAAAGTCAAAAACTGATCATTGTATAAGAATTAAAAAAAAATTTGTCAAAAATATTATATGTACAATTTTATGATTAATTTAATAATTTAAAATGGAAATTTATATTCATATTATTTAATCATAAATTGTTACTTTATTGTCTTATGGTTGTAAGATAAATTAATTGGTCCTATATTAATTTTTCTGGGAGTTATAAAATGATTTATAATTTTAATGTTGAATTTGTTTAATAAATTATGATTTTAATTAAAAATAAAAGTGAAAATATTTAAAAAATTATTTTTAAAAATTGGAGTTAAATTTTTAATTCAACATGTTGAAAAATGGTTATAGTAAATTTCAGTTATTTTTCTAATATACTTGAATATTCCATGAATAGAAAAAATATAGTTTTGTGTTTTTGGTAGGTTTGATGACATTATAATGTTGTCAAAATTAAAAAAAAATTCTGGTCGACTTTTGTACTGTAAAATACGATATGAGGTTTTACAAGTGTCTAATTCCAGGTTGAAATACCTTGGTAAATATCATGGGTTTGAAAAAACAACTAATTAGGTGTCGTTTGAAATTAATAAACAATTTTCTCTATTTTACTATAATTACCCACTATTCCATTCATTTAATGTTATTCCATATTAGTATTCCTCGATGATATGGTGGTTTTACCTCTATAGGAGTCCCCCCACAATGTATTTAATCCCCCATGTTCCCAACCATTATATTTTAGATGATACATTACAAGGTAAGGGAACCTTTCACCCTCCTCTTTTAGTCAACACTTCGTTTATGTTATCTCTTTGAATTTCCATTTTGATATTTTAGGGTAGGATTTTATGTATCCCTATTACTGAAATTTATTTTATATATTATAATATATCTTATTCTAATTCATTAATTAATTTTATGAAATTTTTAGCGATTTCGTTAGGCTACAGAATTTTCATAATGGATCTCTCATATTTTCTTTCATTTTCATGTTCATGTCTTTTCTTTTTCATTCCCAACCTCCATTCATCCAAATTGCATAATAAATCAAGTAACATACATTTAATATAATTTTTTTATCCTAATGGGATATTTCATTATCATATCTCATTTCCCCATCTTTTATTTGAAAAAATCGATAACATCATTTGAGATGTGTCAATTTTTCACATTTGAGGACAACCGTTTTTCAATTTCTACAGTTATCATTAATAATGCTCATGAAACCCTTTGTGTGATGGTCGAAAAAAATTATTACATATTTTATATATCCTATATAATGATATTAAATCTTTTTTTTATAAATGGCTTTATGTAGTATAGAAAAACATGTTCATTGTAATCAAATCCACCGATTAACCAAAATAGTTTCCACTAATGTTTTATACAATAACGCGTCTTCACTCCCAATAAATGAATGAATTTTTATGAAAATTTAATCTCTAGGATGTTCACTAATAACATACAACATCAATTCTAGAAAACCACTTTAATAATACATGTTTATCTGAATGTAAATATAAGGGAACCGATTATTAAAACCAAGTATACAAACGGACATGAAAAATAATATTGATCCTCATAACTAAACAAAATAGTTATAAATGAAATCAATATGATTATAATAAATAATATACATATATAATAGGTTCTAGAGTTGTTAATTAATAAACCTAATTTTATTATTCATGTCATTACGTTCAAGAAAATATCACGATCCGATTTAACGTAAGGGATCCTCTCCATTTCACTTTTATTCAAGCTTGTCCACTATGCTATTCTATTTTATGTGTAATCCTTAGTGATGGGGTATGATTAAAAACCTCTCCCATAATATCCTTATGATTTATAAAAGATGATAAATCCAATTCTCTATCATTATGCCCCTCTTATGTACACCTGATATCATGCTGATATTTCGTGAAGAATTCTACCAAGACCACTTTTATTTCTTCCAGTTTCTCCAATGTTCTTTTTAAAAAATGAATTAGTCCATTATTTTTATGTAAAAGAATAAAATACTTTTTATATTCTCCAAACTCTTCTTATGTGATCCTTCACTCATTATATTTTGGTGATATTCTAGTTTTTAACTGATTCCATCTTTAATTCGTCCCAATAAGCAAACCAATTTTCTAAGAACATCCCAAATTTTTACCCAATTTCATGTTCACTCTATCCTTAGTTTTAACCCACCATTTCCTTTATAAAATCATTATTTCCATTTTTAAATAATTTTTGGTTATATTCTGGTTTTATATAATATATGTTCAACTGTTCTATTTTAAAATCTCTTTAGCATTTTTCATAAAACAACACAAAAACATTTTGATGCTTATACATTTCATACCTATTGTCACTTATTTTTTAAATCACATTCCATGATATATGCCTATTTTACCTTACTAACATCCTTGTATGTTCTAATTATTTTATTTCAAAGAAACTTTCATGTTACACCCATTTTTTATGGTTTATGTCATGATTGTGGTACCCAATTCTTTCCATGGGTATCCATTATGTTCATGTAATATTGATTATGTATGATTATTTATGTGGAAAAAACATTCATGAAATGTAATATCGGTGAACCTTGATATCGCTATAATAATTGAGTAATGTTATGTCTCATGATATGCTATGTGCAATATTCTTGGTTGTTATCCTTGGCCTATGCTACTATGGGAAACCAGATTTGTGGTTTGCTTTAGCTCATACAACTATGGGAATTAGGTTTTGATGGTTATCTTTGATTCATACTATAAAAATGTTTTATGTTTCTTCTACATTTATATAATTCTATTTTTATATGATACCATGTTTATATGTTTTGATTTCATATGTTCGATGCTTTTGATATCATTATGTCATGACTCCCAACTCATGTGCTTTAACATTATTATTACACTTATTCCCTTACTAAGATTTTATCCCATCCCTTTTTCCATGTTATTACAAGGTAATCCTATGAAGTTGTATGAGAACAATGGTTGTTTGGGGAACATTATGAATACTAAATAATGAAATGATTTATTTAGTTCCATGTTTCCATTTTTTTGGGATTGTCTTTCATGACAAAAGACTTAACGATCCTTCGATTGTACTATGATGTACAATTCTACTAAAAATCATGTAATGTAATATTTAAAATTCTAGGGTCACTATATCAAAAAATTTGAACCCCTTACGATTCTCCATATGAACTCTTATTGAGACGTCATCAGGTTTGTTGCAATCCGACCTGTGAGTTCTCTAAACTCCTAGAGCATTTCTTCCAGTTTCCTCCTCACATATGGGCTATTCAATGTTGAAGGATTTTTATGTTTATATAGATTTACACCATCCAAGACCAATTCAAGTGTCGATGTTCAACAATATTGATCATATAACATCGTGGTAGGTGGTTTGTGCCTTTCATTAATTGTATTTGGATTATATATTCTATATTTTCAGTATAACCATGTTAGGAGTATTGCGTGTTTGGAATTAGAGGCTTTAATTTGATCTGAAATACATCCTATGAAACTCTATTTTTAAAATCAAAAGGAAAATCCCGATGAAAATGTAATTCTTTTATCACCTCTTTCAATGTTCTTTTCATCATATACATCCTATTTCAATATTGTTTCTATTATAAAATAATTAATTACGTACCTTATATATTTTAAGATGTAATTATTTTTATTTTAAAACCATATTCATTATTCTATCTATCCTATGAATAACAATGTCACCATGTGTGTGTACGTACGACTAACCATCTCAATGTCATGGTGTACTTTCTAATTCATCATTATGTTATTGGGATGGATATAATGAAGATTATTAATATATAAAAATGAAAATAACATGATAATTTTCCTATATAATTAATATACCATCAATGGATATACCATTTTATCATTAAGGAAATGATATCGTCGCTCGTGCGTACATACGACTAACAATATCCCCGACGCGAAGAGATTCATTTATTCATTCAACATTCAAAGATGGTTATAAAAATAAAAATTATTAATAAGTATGTAATATATGACATAATAATTCTACTAGATATATATATATATATATATATATTTGTCTGTGTGTGTGTTTTTGTGGTTATATATACATTTACTAACTTTTATTCAACACGATATGGAAACAAAAAAAACGTTTATGCGTACGTATGGCCTACCGTCTCCAAAAACGATGTATCAAATTTCATATATATATCTATTATAGATATTTATATTCTGAATATATATTATATATGAGTAATTTCTTATATTCTATATGTAATTAGATCATGATATAAGTGATATGATCAAGAATATCAAGTTAAAAGACAAATGATAAAGGAAGTTAATACTACCAGAAATGTTACATTAACATAGAAATTTTTATTAAATTTCTAGTTTAATGTCATAAATGAATCATGTATGATACCATAAATATGATTATTGTTCTAATATAACATAATAACATACTATTTACATTATACATGTGTTTAAACGTACCCTTGATCAAAGGAAAGTACAAGGTAACGGTTAATTCATAAATCTCATTATTATCCAACATTATTTATGTATAAGTATTTACTAGGAAATATTTATCATCCATGTCCATGTTTCATAAAAATGTTTTCAGATAGACCATTTTATGGTTTTGTGGAAGAGACTCTAGAAAAGTCATCATTTTAAATGTTTTATTGTTTTATTTTTGCAAATCATTTTAAATAATGAACATGTTTTAAAAATGTTTTTATGGATTTATTTGTATAAAAATTATTGTTTTAAAATTATTATACCTTTAAAAAGATTCAATATGGTATGATAATCATTAATTCAAAATTATATATTAAATAGATTTCTTTATAAATTTTGTGACTTGTAAATGATTTCCCAAAAAAGGGATATTTTTATCAAAGAGTTGTACTGATCACTTTCATCATTGTCAACATCCTTAACTAGAAATTATTCGTTATTGAGGATGATTTATAATAATAAAATCATCCATATATTATTGAATTATTTATTTTATGTTTGACTGTGGATGTGATATTTTTATAACATTCATGGTTTATGGATAATGTATTGACATTTCATATTCTATTTTTAATATTCATGTTTATCTTATTATTCAACATTTTAAAATAAGGAATGAATTAGACTTAGTAAATGACATGCGAGTCCATATATAGCCCCTTGATGCATCAGTAGGTCTCATGAGACAAACTAGTGTCTTGGCACAATGCCTGGAAATTTTTTTTGTGTATGTTCTTTCAACAAGGCCTGGATATAGTAGTTATTATGTCTAACATTTTTATTTCCCTTGTTCTGAAATTAGTTCTCACATGTGATTATAAGAGTAGTAGAATATACATTTAAATTTTATATGGAATTTTCTGATTTATATATTTTATATTATTTTACAATTTATTTTTAAAAGGCTAGTTTTTTAATTAAAATCTTCCCTTAAAAGTTTATTGTTTTCGATAAAGTACTAACCCATAATGAGCATCTAAGCTCAAAACTTTCTTATGTTTTATCTTTATAGGATGCCAAGAAAGGTATTATGATTTATATGAAAAATTAATCAAAGAGAAAATGGAATTATTAAAATATTATATTGTCATATTTTATGATAGAAATCATAGTATAATGTTAATGTATTCAATCTATTTTTCTATACTGCTAAAATAATCATTCCTTTGGGTCTTTATTACATTTAATAATTCCAATGTATTAATATAATCCATTGGCTCTGGGATTCTGGGGTCGGGACATTACAGTTTTTATCTGAGAATGTTTAGGAATAACCTTGGAAACTAGATTTAGATAAACTCTAATTTGGGAACATTACCCTATGATAGTCCTTGAGAATTAGTATAGAATAACTTCATATTTTTTTAATATAGATATTTTGAGAGTTTTTAATGAAATACAACATTTTCTTGATACAACAAGTGGACATTGATTTTAAATAGATGTACCGTGGAGTAATAACTTTAACATGGCGTTCTGAGCCTGACCCGGGGTAACCATGTACATGACAACATGGTTTACTACGCACCTATTTTTGCACTACTGGGGGATATTCTTAGGATAAATCGCATTTTTTTACAAACCAATATGAATTTTTTATGAGTAAATATGTCTGAAAAAAAACCACATTTATGATTATGAGACTAAATGTGTAGAAGTATTCAATTAATGTTGATAATTTTTCTACTTTTTGTATTACTGAATATGATATGATCTAACCTAATGATTTTCTTCATTTAGAAATGGAGCCCAGTATAAGGACTGAGAACTCCGACAATATGCATCATCCAAAGAGTATGAAGGGTCATATATTTCATTGTATTAAGCCAACATTTTGAAAGGAAATAGGCTCCCATTTATTCTCATCCTATGATGGCATATTATCATATGATAATAATAAAATTATTAAACTCCAAGAGTCTAATGGATTTTAAGGGAAACAAGAGAAGAAGAGGATGTCCAAGAAAAAGATATAAAGAGGTAAGGATGAAAAAGAAGATTTTCTCACATGTGATAATAGTTGGAAAAATCACCTTTGTAAATTCTAGAAGGGAATGGAATTTGTTAGAAGTGTAGAGAAAAAGGACACCATGTTTTTTAATGCAATGGAATGAAAAAGGTTTCAAATGTAAAATTCATTATCTGCAAGGAGTAGGGACACTATGAGAATCAATTTTCCAATCATTAGAGTATAGCCCAATTGATGCTATTTGATAATAATCATGTTATGATAAGACCATAGATGAAGAGAAATGATTCGTGTTCTTCGGTTTTATTAATGAATTGTGTCATTTTAGTATGGCATTAATGATGAACACTTAACAAGAATTATAGAGTATATAAGGATTTTGTTGTAGTATTATTACATTAAGGAATTGGGATTGTTTGGAACCAGGAAAAGAGACAGAGTTTAAATTTAATCATTTTGGAAAATATATGGTTGGGGAAAATATAACCATTAATTTGTTTTTAAAAATGTGATAATGATTTCAGAATAAGTTATAATTGATTTGGAAAAAGTAGATTGGATATTATTTACATATTTAGAATTGATTAATGGTTTGTGTAAAAATATTTTTATACCATCATTATTAGGAAGTTTCAACATTTATGTATTTAAGGAGTATATGCATTATTCCATGTTTTACAAAAAAATATATGAAATTATATACATATTCAAATAAGGTTTTATGGTATTTCAAGTTGTTACCATTTTTAATATAAGGCATGATAAAGGTATTCACATGTTGATATGTGATAAAAGAAATCATCATTATGTTATGTCGATATTCTTCATAAATTTTTAGACTCTGAGTTTGTACACAAGTATTTTGGATAATTATAAATTTTGGAATTGAGTAAGTTGAACACTTGATATTTTGTTTGAGGTTAATGTATGATGTATTCAATACCGTGACCTATCCTTTTGGATTTTAGTAAACATTTTGAGGATATATGGAATAATTTTGGATCACATGATTTAAAAAATGCTCTTCAAGCGTAAAATAACCATTTTTAATCATTTATTTCATAGTTATAGGGATGATGTGATAATAGATAAAAAGAACAAACAAATTATGAGAATATAATTATGAAATGTAATGAAATCATTTATGTTTTTTGAGTTCTTATCTTGATAGAAAATTAATATCTCCTCTTCAAAAAATAAAGTATCTGAAAAATGTTTTATCCTAATACCTTATGTTTTTTTGAATTGATGATATTTAAAATCATCATAGATTTATGGAATTGAGGCCCTCCATTATCTATTTGTTGTTCACTTGCATGTAAATAATGACTTCAATCACTGTCTATAATTATTTATGGTTTCCCTCAAATTATGCATCTTTAGTTGTAAAAAATGTTCTTCTATTCAACATACTAATTTGGATGTGACATTTACATTTTACTTTCCCTCTTATTAAAAGTTAGTTTTATTAACCCTATTTCTGATGTGGGTTTTTTCATAATGTAATTTTTTATTTTCACCATTTAATTTTCGAAGAACAATTTCAAATTGTGAAGAAACAATATACTAATGGAGGTGAGAAAGAAAAACCCCATGATTTAATAGTACGTAATCTCATTAATGTAATTTAATTTCTTATATTGAATGCAACACTAACTTGGCTTGCATTATATGAAAGATTTATTTTCTAAAAACAACCCATTAGTATTATAAATATTTAAACTGAATATTTATTTATTAATTAAATATTGTAATATAAATAGTACCAAATAAATTTTAAATGGTATTTTTATTTTTTGGCATTAATAATAAATATTTATAATTAAATGTTTACGATTTGATAAAATAGTTATATATTTTGAAAAACTATATTCTTAAATGAACTAAATTATATGTCCATTTATGAAAAATAATAAAATTTATTTTTAACACTCCTGGAAAATAAATTTTTTAAAATAGAAATCATTTTTGAATTCATAATATCAAAATTATGTTAGGGTAAATTTTTGGTATTTTCTTGAAAACATTCAATTATTGATGAACTGTGAAAAATACCGCATAGTACAAAAAATCAATGTTTTAACATAAATAGTTTATTTTAATTAAAATTAATCTTAATGTCAAAATAGATACATAATGAAAATATTATTCCAAATTAATTCATTGGAGTAATTTTATAACAAGATTTGATATATTAAATTTTACTAAACTTTTTTACGCCTTTTACCCACCTTCTAGACACATTTGAAAATTTTCATAAAACATAATTTTACCAATTTGGTAAATTGATTTTAAAAAATATGATAGACATAGTTTTCATTAGCTTATAAAATGTGGTTCAATAGCATGAAAATAAATTTTTGTGAGTAGTATCTTATGAATGTTATTTACCTGGGTTAAATGTAAGTAGTGTAATTAAATGTAAAAATAATATTATATTTATATAATGTTACCCCAACACATGTCCTAGTTCTATTGGATAAATGTTTTTCGACAAAAATTAACATTACCCCAAAAAAATGATAATATTTTATTCACATGGGTTAGATTAGAAAAATTATTATATATTATTTAATGAAGAGTTTAATGTATTAAATACAAATTTTAATAACCAAACCATTTTTAATATTGGTTAATACATTGGATAAATTAGAATATAAATATTCATTATAAAGATAAAAATATTTCCTACATCATGGTATATTATTTATAATGTTTAGACTTCAAATAAGTAAATTTATTTATGACACAGTGATGATGTGGTAATTACTATATTAATGAAACCTTAAAATGATATTATGAATACTAAAATAAATATAAATATTTGAAGCCATCCAAAAATTTTCTGGATGTCATTGATATATGAGGTATGATATAATTTATATGTATCGATGGAATCATGTTTTTATGACTTTAAAAAAACCAGTAACAAAATTGTGTCGAAATTGACACAAAAGAGTTTTTAATAAAAACAATATTTTATTAAATGATATAAAAATACTAAAATCTATAGTTCGGAAAAATAACATGGATAGTGATACAAATTTCATTAATGATCCACTTTAGGTTCTCTTTCCATTTTATAGTAAAGATATTAACCATATAGTATAAAAATACAAGAGGACATGGTAAGAAATAACTTATTTTACAAAGGACTAAAAAAAAGTTACTTTTATGACCTAAACATGTCTAATACCTATTGGATGGGAATATTTTTAACAATACTCACATTACCATCAAAATAAATCCATTTGGAGATACTAGAAACCGAAAATAAATTTATACTAAATTTATATTTCTAGATTTTCCTAAAATTTCCCTCACCTCTCTTATAAAAGGGTACTCACCCTTCTCTTAAATCCATATCTCCAATGCCATTTGGATCTACACAACCTTGACTAAATATTCTCCCAACTATTCTCACATGAACTTAGAGGCATTAAACTGATAATAAAACCAACCTATGGATCCCTTTTGTTCAAATGAAAATGAAACACTTGAAGAATAGGTAATTCTTTTATCACCTCTTTAAATATTATTTTCCACTTCTACATCTAATTTTAATATTGTTTTCATACTAAAATAATAAATCTACTACCTTCTATATGATAAGATGTTATAATAATTATGTTAAAACATAATCCTTTATTCTATCTATCAGATGAATAACAATGTCACCATGCGTGCGTACGTATGGCTTACTGTCTCCATGTCATGTTGTAATTTGTTATTAAACATTTTGTTATTTTGATGGATATAATGATGTGTACTATGTATTTATATAATTAGCATAAAATTATAATTTTTCTTTATAATTAATATACCATCCAATTACATACTATTTTATAATTAAGGAAATGATATTGTTTCTCATTTGTGCATATAGATTACCTTCTTCACGACACGATGATATTCATTTCCATTTTCAACATTCAACGATGATTATATATATATATATTATTAATAATTATTTAATATAAAAAAATAATTATGGTACTAGATATATATATATATTTACATTCTCATACTTTCATTTAATATGATATGAAAATGAAAACAACATGTATTCTTATGTACAACCAACTATCTCCAAAAATCATTTTTTCCATTAAATATATCTATCTATTATAAATATTTAAATTCTGAACATATATTATATAAATTTTTTTTTATATTCTGGATTTAATTAAATCATGATATAAGTGATATGATCAAGAATAACAATTTTAAGGATGTATGATAAAAAGTAATTATTACCTGAAATGTTACTTTAATATTGAAATTAGTATTAAATGGTTAGTATAAATTCATAAATGAATCATGTATGATATAATAAATATGAATATGGTTTTATTATAATTTAATAACATACTATGTTCAGTATATAGAAGGTTTAACATACCCTGAACCAAAAAAAGTACAATCTACAGTTTAATTCCTCATTCACAGTTTTATTTGAGATTGTTTAAGTGTAAGTATTTATTAGGGAATGTTTATCATCCATATCCATGTTTCATAAAAAAAATTCAAAAGGATCATTTTAACGTTTTTTGTTATGGAATCTTTAGTTAATCCATCATTTTAAATTTTTTAATGATTTATTTTTCTAAATAATTTTAAATAATGTTAATGTTTTCAAAATTGATATTACGTATTTATTTATATGGAAATGATTGAATTAAATTGTTAATTCCATTAAAAAATTTCCATGTGGTATGGGAATTTTTTTTTCAAAAATCACTTTTAAATGAATTCATTTATATATTGTCTTACTTTTGAATGATTTCACAAATAAGGATTATTTCTCTCAGAAATTTTAACTAATCATTTCCAACTAGTCAACATCATTTACTAGATATCATTCTTGATTGAGGTTGATTTTTTATAATTTAATAATTTATTATGTATTGAATGAGTTATGATATGGTTGACTTTTGATGTTATTTTTTAATACCATTTCATCTTTATGGTTAAAGTATTAAAATTTTCTATGATAGATTTAATATGAATTTTTATGTTATGTTTCAACATATTCTTATAAGGATTCATTGGACTAAGTATGTGATGGGAATGCCTACTATATCCCCTCTATGAATCGGTAGGTCTAATGAGACGTAATACTATCTTTGCACAGGGGTTTGAAAAAATATTTGTGAATGGTCTTGGCCCAAGGCATTGACGAAGTAGTTATTATGTTCGGCATTATGTTATCCCTCATTATGAAATGTTTTCTTACATGTGATTTTTCAACTAGTAGAATATCCATGTTCCTATTTATATTGAAATGATTGATTTATTTTTTCCATATTATGTTCTTATTTGTTTTTAAAAAGATACTACTCTTATTATACATCTTTCCTAACAAGTTTACAGCTTCCACAAAATTGTTTACCCTTAATGAACATCTAAGCTCACCTCTTTCTTATGTTTTATTTTCTTACGATCTCAATAAGTGTATTATAATTAATATGCACGATTAAACTAGGGGAATAATAGAATTATCAATGTATTATCTATGACATATTTTTTGTTAAATAATGTACTGTAATGTTCATGTATGCAATCTATTTTCCCAGACTGCTAAACTGATCAATCCATGGGGACATGATTCTTGTAGTCATTCCAGTGTATTAAAATAATTCACTAGCTCTTGGATTCATGGGTCAGAGAGTAACGTAACTGGTGATATCCATACAATTGATCTATGTTATAAAATCAACTTTCCAAACTCATATAGTCATAAACATAGAATACCCTTGGAAGAGGCTAATGGTTTAGAACATCACTTGACTAAACCACTAGTACTCTAGACACAACATCATTCCACCATCCAACATTTTGGGAAACTAAATTAGAGCAACCCATGATAAAATATTAGGAAATATAAATCCATTTTACATCAAATCATCTTTCTAAATCATCAAATACCACCACTCAGAAGGATCCATCTAATAAATAGAAATTGAAATCATAGAAGCACCGAGTTTCATGAATATCATGAACACAACATCGTATTGAAGGGTTTTCATCACAACCTCTATATAAAAGCATCCAGGTACTCCCCAATGACCATGGTAACCTCCACCAGTTCGGTGTCCACAAGATTCCACTATCAACTCAACGAACAATGAAAGAATTGGATCCATACTCTAACTAGCCACCTAAAAACTCTTATTTCCATGAAAAAATACCCACTAGACATCCACATGTAAACAACATGAATATCCTAAAGGATTATTTGATAAAATAATTTACAGAAATCCACTAGTCATTTCTGACGAGGAAATCCTATGGTTGCATCTATAGCATGAAAAGATCCCCAGATGACTGATGTGGTGCCATCACAAGTCTACACCCATATCACACATCCAACAAGTTGGTCTGGCCATTGACACACGTAATCAGCACTAGGGGCACAATAATACTCTATATTTCATTTCATATATTATGGGTTTGAGTGGGTGTAAAAAAGGAGTTTGAATTTCTCAAATAAAACGAGGCACAAATAGTACTACTAAACAAATTAATCGTACCTCTAATTATATCGAGGCCTGCTTGAAGAGAAACCTCTACTATCTAAAACTAATCATACCCATCATTTCTTTCTCCTTGTCGATGATGAACTCTATAAAAACACTTAGGTTCTGGTCCTTAAACGCATGAAATATCTTGAGGTCTGCCTCTAACCACACTATCTCCCCCCAATAGAGAAAAATCATGCTTCCTATACCATTAAAATAGTCTCATTGGTATCTTATATTGTGTATGGAACTGAAACTTTCCACCTCCACCAAACGGTGATAAGGGGACCACTATTCACTGGCTTTAGAGATGACCACAACCCCACAACAAAAACACCATGTTGAAAATCGTCCAATAAAATCAATAAAATTACTTAAACCAGAGTGCTAGAAAGAAAGATACTATGGTCATCTCCCTCTAAGTAAAAATCTTATTGTTACTATGACTTCATCTCTTTTATAGAAAACAATAACTCTTAAAGAATAGAATTTGATATCCTCTCATGGTGGACCTCCTCAAGAATGCATCTGCTCGAACGCCACTAAATTCTATTCAACATCCAAACTCATTGGAAATTTAAAAGGATAAATATCATACTGAATAGAAGGATTAAGTGCCTTATCATGATTTCTCTCATGACAGTCCTCATATGGAAAAATATTTTGATACAAAATGTATAAGGACCATAAATATGATTTCCATATCGCGCAATGACATACTCTCATACTGAAGGGAGAGTAGCTCCTCCAAATTTTCTTCCTTCACGGTTGAAAAAAGGTTCTCCTTCCAAAACTCCTTCTGGAATTCATCCCTCTAAACATCCATATCATTATTCTCTCTTAGATATAACACACACAATTGAATCACAACTCCCCACATCTGACTAACTACTAAAGTGATCTAGTACTCTATCATAGCCTAGGTAAAAATTAATGTGATCTAGTCCTCTTATAGATATCTCTTTGAATCCTCATCTGAAACACTTCCCTCATATATCCGTAAATCATGCCTCTAGAATTTTAATAACATCTTTTTACACTATTTATAATCCTCAACAGAATCAATAATACTTCGATCAACTGAATCAATATGCTAAACCTAAAATGCCTAAGCCACACATGAACCACATCTATAAAACATAGTTGAAATGAAAACAAGGATTACCTATACATGAGTTGTATGTAATTCATATTAAGATTTAAATTAATTTATTTCAACCATAAAAATACATCATAATTTAAACAAGAACAAATTTCATTATGATTCATGAACCATTCATATGTCTCTACCATGTAAGTAGGTTTATCTCAATTGGTTGTTCAATTGGTTCAGAGTTCATGCACTGGATCATGAGGGGCCCTAAAATCCAATGTTTTAGTTGGTCTCCTAGGAGTATGTCACACACTATAGTGAACTGGAACTGTTTCCATACCCTCCATGTGATCCTTTATGAGGACCTTGCATTAAACCTTACATAATATTTAATTAAATGAATAATTCACAATGATGATCTTTTTAGGTTTAGAGTTTTTGTGAATTAGGACATAACTATTACATCTCAATATATTACAAAGTAGACACTTATACATAGTTTCCATTTTTTTGAAAAATAAAAAACTCTTGAAATAAAGAGTCATGTCTAGTTCCTGGTTTAAGACAACATGACTTTTCATTGATCCCATCCTTGACCTTATTCATCTTTAAATCATGTGAAGACATTTAAAAACATGGGATGAGCATAAAAAGATAAGAAAGGGATATAAAACAATGAAAGAAAATATTTTTTATGTAATACATACAGTACAAAAACTCTTTTACTTACCTCATGAAAACATAAGATTTATGAATAACACATATAAATCATAATTCATAAAGGTAACTTGTGGCATCCAAATCATACATACATTGTAGCCATCACAGCTACATAGGGAGCTACTTTGGAATACCCATCACAGTGTATTACTTAAATCTCTTAGGAGAATCATTCAAATTTACCTTTGTCACGTTACCCAATGCATTGGAGATATATCTCGGGCTCACCTTCCCTAGGATTATCACGGAACCACCTGTATTCATAAATAATTCCCAAGAACCATAACTGAATCATAACACATAACATAAGTATAAATGAATGATAAAAATTCCACATTGCAATAAAAAAATATCATTTAAGATATTGAAATAATAAATCAATTATAAAACTCATTTTAAATACCAAAATACGTTAAAAGAGTATATGGTATTTATTTTTCCTTTTAAAAACATTCCATCTTGTTAAGGAAGCCAAAGATTAAATAATACTCGCGGCGATGGAAAGGTCGTTGTCACTGCTTACATTAATAAAAACATTCCTTTTTGACATTTAGTAAAACAACTTGTATAAAAATATTCCCTTTGAATGAAATGAAAAGTCAAAGGTATTTATACAGCGTATAATAGAAAATTGTGTATTAAAACAAAATATTCCTCAATGAAAGGAGATTAAGACAAAGTCCCTTACCTCGTGTCCGACTTGACTCGATCGTTCTTTAATCTCCTGAATAATAAACTAAAGTTTATTTATACATTCTTAATAACATTTTCAAGTTTATTATTCCTTTTATATCACTTATTACCATGTTATAAACATTATTTAATCATTTATGTTAATAACATTCATTCTGTTGATATTTGTTACTTGAGTCAATAATGAACTCCTTATATTTACAAGTTGTCCATGTGGCCAATATTCAATTATATCGAGAATGATATTCATTATTTAGATATCATATATATCATATATATCCATTATATACATGTATTTATAATAGTACATAACATTTTGAGGTAAGAAATGAAATGCACCGTTCTTGGAGACTGTAAGTCGTACATACGCATGAATGATACTTTCATTTATATTTCTTATTTTTATTGAATTAAAGCATAATGATACATAGGTATATTTTAATTCTAGTATTATATCAAATATAATATCATTAAACTCATCTTTTATATGTCACACGTATGGTATTAAGGATTCATATCACTTTGTGGGGGTGGTAGTCCGCACTTTCTCAAATTAGATTATCGTATTTACCCACTATGGAAACCATAAGGGCGTGCTATCAATTGGAAATACAAAAGAATTAAAAAAAATATAAATATAATATATATCATATATAAATATAGTTCCATCATAATGGCCACCATTAGAGGTGGTAGGAGATAATCGAACAATCATATGTTTGTGAGGCGTTAGTTTTCCATCCATAGAAACATTATATTCTTCAACCATTCACTGGAGGTGTGACTAAGTGTAGTTCCAATCCTTCTCATAAAAACAACCTATTATATTGAGGATACTAGTTTTGTTACAAAATAAAGGAATAAAAAGTGTTTAGGGGTTGTATAAGTAATATAAATTGTTTTTAAGAGAAACTGTTAGTTTTCATTTGGGTAACTCCCTTTGGTTTGAATCAAAGAACTTCTTGAAGTGCCTTATGCCTATGGTTAGGCTTCTAGGAAGAGGATAGTGATGTAGGGAGATTAATTGGGTAGATTTTGGACGATCCAAATGGCTTGATGGGTGTGAGGAATTGGATAGAAGTGGTCTCCTTTTATAAGGGAGGGGAGGGGCTCTTAAGGAATGTGTAAAAACATTATTTTATTATATAATGATATTCGGTTTCTAATGGTACAAAAATCATTATAGTCGAAGATAAGACGACTCATGGTCGAAATAAAATCATCCAATAGGAATTGGATAGGTTTTGGATAATATCTTAATCATTTTAATCTTATTTATTTAAATGATTTATTAATGATGTGAACACTTCATCATTATTGGGTCATAAAGAATTTAATTTATATTTTGTCTAAAAGTTATAAAAAAATTTCATGATGTATGAAATAAATTTATATTAACAATGAATATTTATAGTTGGAATGATAAACTATATATCCCATTGTAAAAACTAATTTACTAAATGATATTTGTTTTTGTCATTTTTTCCATTACTTTAAGTAAATTAATATAAATTGTCAATATTACTCCCAAGTGGATCAAAGTGGTCCCAAAATCGACCCAATGATGACCATGGTCGTAACTGACTCAAAAAATATGTTTTGGACAAGTTTTAAGGTAATTTTTAATTATTATAATATTCATTTTACCTCGAATTACCTTATTTACCGTTAATTGTGGTAAATAATTCAAAAGTTACTGTTCACCAAAAATTATTTTCATCTTATTGAACCATATTTTACATAATAATAAAAACCATGTATGTTGGATATTTGAAATTCAATAAACAGAAGTGGTAAAATTTCATTTAATTGAAAAAGTCAGTTTTTTTACCTACTACAAAGTGGTTACAATATTAATAAAAAAATGATGTTTTTCAAAATAATACCAAAAAATCAGCCTAAGTTATAATTGATATTTTGAATTAAAAAATTATTTCTATTTTACCAAATTATAAATATAAAAGTGGTATTAATTAATTTAAAATTAAATACCGTTGTTAAAACAAATAGCATGTTTTTAAGAAACTATAACTATCAAAAGATTGATACTTGTTTATGTCCAATTTCAAAATGAAATTAATTCCAATAAACAAAATTTGATTAAATGGTAAAAATATATTATAGTTACTCATTAAAACCAATTAAAAAGATAATCTATCCATATAAAAAAATTAGATTAAAACACATATTTTATTTAAAATGCAATATTTTTCACTATTCATTAAAATGAACTTTATCAGAAAAATCCTGAAAATTTACACAAAGTAAATTTTAATGTCACCATTATAAATAAATATTTTATTTGGTCAAATAGAATGTATTATAGTGAAAAAAAATATATTTAATGAGGGTTCACCATTAAAAGGCAGTAAATCTACCTTTTAATATAAATTATGCTTAAATTAGATTCATTCAAATTTTATGCCTATAACTAATTATTGGAAAATTTTAAATACATTTAAAAAACATGTGTAATCATATTGTAGTATGTTTTGTTCATTCCCACCAATAAAATGACTAGGATTTAACTACCATTTAAAATAATAATGTTATATTATTAGTGTGCAGCGTAAGATTTCAAGGAAACTCGTTGTTGCATATCAGGTATGATATCAAACATAGAAATCCTTTTATAGTAAAATTAATATTTAATTCAAAAATCTTGATAAATATGAAATATGTCTTATTCTTTATTTACCTGGGATATTACATCATTCCCCCCTTTTGGGAATTACATCCTCACAATTTATATTCACTTATCAAAATAAGTGGGGGTATTTATCCCTCATAGAATTTTCAGGTTCCCATGTTTCCTCATAAACCATATGGTTTTTTCAAAAAACCTGTACCTAGTGAATTACCTTATTCCACAACACTTTCTCTATATGGTCAAGAATCTGGATTGGTTGTTCCCCATAAAAGAGATTCTCTTCCAACTGAACTACCTCTGGGATCAAAACATGAGATGGATCTGGCATATACTTTCTCAACATCGAAACATTAAAAACACTATGTACCTTGGATAAACATGGAGGTAAATCCACTCTGTATGCAACTGATCCAAGTTTCTCTAGAACTTCATAAGGTCCAATAAACCTTGGACTCAACTTTCCCTTCTTACCAAAACGCATCACACTTTTCCATGGAGAATCATTGAGAAAGACATGATCACCTACCTCACAAGAAAGATCCTTCCTCCAGTTATCTGCATAACTTTTCTGTCTGCTCTGAGCTCTTCTCATGTGGTTCTGAATCAACTGAACTTTCTCTACCATATCTTCTACCAATTATGGTCCCATCATCTTCCATTCACCTACTTCATCCCAAAAAGCGGGTGTTTTGCAATGCTTTCTATATAATGACTCAAATGGAGACATCTATATACTAGAATGAAAACAGTTATTATATGAAAATTCATCCAAAGAAAGTTGTTGGTCCCAACTTCCCTGATAATCCATCGAGCACGCACATAACTTATCCTCCAAGTTATGAATTGTTCGTTCTGATTTCCCATCTGATTGAGGATTAAAAGCGATACTAAAATTTAATTCAGTAAGAAACGACTTCTAAAGGCCATTCCAAAAGTTAGATGTAAACCAGGGATCGTGATCAGATACAATAGAGAGATGAGAACCATGAAACCTAACTATCTCTTTAACATATAACCGATCATGTTGATCTAGAGACAAAGTATCTCGAATAGGAAGGAAATGAGTAGATTTAGTCAATCAGTCAACAATAACTCATATTTTATTATTACCTCGATATGTATTCGGTAATCCCACAATTATTTCCATGGATATATTTTCCAATTTCCACTTTGGAACCGGTAAAGGCTAAAGCATCCCTTTTGGTAACTGTTGGTCTGCTTTAACCTGCTGACAAGTCAAACACTTCTTAGTAAAATCAACAATATCTCATTTCATTCTATCCCACCAATAATAGTTCTAAAGATCCTTGTACATCTTTGTAATGCCGGGATGAACTGAAAACGGGGAACTAGGAGCTTCACAAAACAACTCATTCATCAATGTTGAATCACAAGGCACACATAATCTCATTCAAAATCTCAAAACACAATCATTATCAATGTTAAAATCAGGAAACGTACCCTTATGAACCAACTCTACCATAATCTGCAACTCACTGGATTCTTTCTGCGCTCGCATTATTCTGTCTGATAGAGATGATTTCACTAACACCTGAAACAAAACAAACGATTTTCCTGCACCAACAACTTTGACGCCAAATTTCATCAGATCAAAAACCAAAGGATCTCGTTCCAAATGTAACATGTCTAATGAGACATTATTTTGTCAAGTCAAAGCATCATCCACATTATTTGATTGTCCATGATGGTAATTGATTGTGCAATCATAATCTTTGATTAATTCTATACACCTCCGCTATCACATGATCAATTATTATTGAGTGAATATATATTTTAAACTTTTGTGAGCAGTATATATTTTAAATTTTACTCCATACAAATGATGCCTCCAAATTTTTAGATAAAAAACAACAGAAGAAAATTCCAAATCATTTGTAGGGTAATTTTACTAATGTGGTTTCAAATGACGTGAAGAATAAGCATTTACCTAATCATTCTACATAAGGTCACATCTGAGTCCTTTCATCAAAGCAACATT
This sequence comes from Viscum album, assembly GCA_963277665.1. Lineage (NCBI taxonomy): Eukaryota > Viridiplantae > Streptophyta > Magnoliopsida > Santalales > Viscaceae > Viscum > Viscum album. The sequence goes on from OY728136.1 coordinate 1,067,189,573, forward strand.
GTAGATTAAAAACTCACCATTTCTGGATGTCAGCGCCAAAACCATAGCATTCACCAAAATTTTTTTAATTCCTGAAAACAATCCTCACATTATTTTGTCCAGATGGACATAAAACCTTTTCGAGTTAACATAGTCCTTGGAATACATAACCGTGAAAAATATTCAACAAAACTCCAGTAATAACCTTCCAAATCAAGAAACCTATGAATCTCGGTTATATTTGTGGGTCTTGGCCATTCTCCAACAACTTTTGTTTTAGCAAGATCAACAGTAATGCCATATTCTGAAACAATGTTTCCAAGGAAAGAAATTTGATGTAACCAAAACTCACACTTCTTGAATATTCCAAATACTTTATTTTCTTTTATGGTTTTCAAAACAACCCTTAATTGAAATTTATGCTCCTCTTTACTTATATAATACACCAAAATATCATCAATGAACACAACCACAACCTTATCCAAGAACTCATGGAAAATTCAATTCATTAGATCCATGAATACCACAGGTCCATTGGTTAAACCAAAATGCATAACTTAAAATTTATAATGGCCATATCTAGTATGAAACGGGGTCTTTAGAACGCCTTCTTCCTTTAAATTCAACTGATGGTACCCCGACATCAAATCAATCATCGAAAAATACTAATCACCCTGGAGGTGATCAAACAAATCATCGATATGAGGCAAAGGATACTTGTTCTTAAAAGTGATGTTATTCAATGCTCAATAATCAATGCAAAGTCGCATTGAACCATATTTTTTTAACAAAGAGTATAGGAGCACCCCATGGTGATGTGCTAGGAAAAATGAAACCTTTATCTAATAAATCCTGTAATTTATTTTTTAACTCAAAATGTTCAATTTGAGTCATTCGATATGGGGGTTTTGAAATTGTATTAACATCAAGAAATAATTAAATAGTAAATTCAACTTCCCGATTAGGTATAATACCTGGAAACTCATTAGGAAAAACCTCACGGTACTCATTTACCACCAGCACATCATTAATCTGAATTGTTCCTTTAATTTCAACAATCTGTGCAAGGTAATATTCATTTACATCTTTTACTAGTTCCTCAATATCCTAATATGTTAACAAAATTCGGGGTTCATTTTTGTATACAAAATGGAAATCATTCTGAAAAGAAACCACTTTAGCTCTGCAGTCAATCATAGCATGATAAACAAAAATCCAATCCATACCCAAAATAACATCGAAATCTACTCGAGGTAAAACAATATGGGTTGTAGATAGATTCTTTCTGCACACAAGGACATGAATGTTCTTATATTTTCTTTTTGTCTCATAATTTCCTCCATGTCTTTTTTACTGTAAGTTCTGTGTTCATATCTTGATATGGAATTACCAATTTACTAGAAAACTTCTCATAAATTAAAGAGTGTGTGGACCCTGAATCAAACAATACATCGGAATAATATGAACAAACAAACAGTGTACCTGATACAACTTCATTTGATGGCCCAAGATCTGCTGAAGTAGTTACAGAGGATTTCACCACCCCTTTCTGCTTGTAGTCTGGCTGCTTTCCTTCAGTTGAGTTCTTTGTTGGACACTCATTTTCATAATGACCCATTTCATTGCACTTAAAACAATTTACTGAATGTAAATTATAATTTGTCTTGCCATTACCCCGATCTTTTTCAGTGTAATTACGAGCCTTATGTCCCATTTTACCTCAATGGTAGAACATACCAAAATTCAAAATAAATTTCCCAGAATTCAATTTAGCACAATTTTCACAATATTTAAACTCATGTTTCTTACCATAAGTCCTTTTTTAAGAGTTATTCCCTTTCGCCTACCATCATGACCTCTTATTCTGTTGTTTTTTAAAGAATACATGATCATCAAAAAGCCCCATTTCCACCTTCTCCGCACAATGAAAATGTTTTTCATAACATTTGAACTCATAAAATGATAAATCTCTTCGATACTTTCGCATTAATCCTGAGTAAAAATGGTTGATATTACTTTCAAGATCTCGTAAGAAATTTGGAGCATACCTTTCCAGTCGAGAGAATTTTTCATCATAAGTAGACACTGAGTCATCCTCCTACCTAAATTCTAGGAAATGTTTTTCCATCATATGAAGAACCACCTTAGAAAAATATTTCTCAAGATACATACCTTTGAATTCCTCCCAATCAAGAGCATCCATCTCCTCACTATCCATGATATTTTTCACCATCGACCACCATTAATCAGCTTCACCTTAAAAATTCTAAAAATAATGAATAAACTTTTGATGTTCTAAATAATCCATGACAACCAAAATCTTTTCTAGTGCTTTATTCCACCCTTCAGCTAGCACAAGATTGGATGATCCTCTGTATGGTGGGGCATGTTGCCTCATGAAATTCTCCACTACTGACTTGTTTTTCTGTTGTTGATCTGGCTGATCTCATACATGGATACCACCACTATTTATATCTTGACTCAACAGTTCTATCACTGCAACAAATAGTTCAGTTCTGATTCCGACCATCTCAGGTTGCTCCTTTGGAAGGTTGTATTCTTCATGATCTTGTGCCAAAATAGTGTCCATGTTTCCTCTAAGGAAAACCATTCCGAACATAGAAATAGCTTAGGCAAAGAAACATGGTAATCTCTAAAGTCTATATTATATGAATATTAACATTAATTACTTTATGGATATTAATTTGAAAATACCCTAAATCCTAACGTTATCTAATCCGACATCTGATACCAACTATAAGTACCCGGCCTTAAACCTTACATAATATTGAATTAAATGAATAATTCACTTTGAGGATCTTTTTAGGTTTATAGTTTTAGAGAATTAAGAAATAACTATTAAATCTCAAAAGATTCCAAGTATTCAATTCTAGACAGTTTCCTTTTTTTAATATAAAAACTCTTGAAAAAAAGAGTCATGTCTAGTTCTGGGTTTAAGAGAGCAAGTCTTTTCCTTGATTAGATCATTGATCCTATTCATCTTTAAGTCCTGTGAAAACATTTCAAAACTTGGTATGAGCATAAAAATCTTAGTAAGGGTTATAAAACAATGAAAGAAAACATTTTTTCATTAATACATAAAATACATAAAATATTTTACTTAACTCATGAAAACATATGATTTATGAATAACACATAGAAATCAAAATCATAAAGGTAACTTCTGGAATCCAAATCATATTTACATTGTAGCTATCACACCTACATAGGGAGTTACTTTGGAATACCCATCACAGTATATTCCCTAAATCTATTAAGGGAAACATTCAAGTTTACCTCTGCCACGTTACCCAATGCATTGGAGAGCTATCTCAGGCTCATCCACCCTAGGTTTATCACAGAACCACCCATATACAAAAATAATTCCCAAGAACCATAACATGATCATAACAAATAACATAAGCATAAAGCAATGAAAAAATTTCAACATTACAATAAAAATATATCATTTTAAGATATTGAAATAATAAATCTATTCTAAAAATCATTTTCAATACCAAAATACATTAAAAAATTATATGGTATTTATTTTTTCCTTTTAAAAACATTCCATCATGTTAAGGAAGCAAAAGATCAAATAATACTCGCGGCGGCAGAAAGGTCATTGTCACCGCTTTTGTTAAAAAAACATTCTTTTTTTTTTCATTTAGCAAAATGCTACATATTAAAATATTCCCTTTTAATGAAATGAAAATTCAAAGGTACTCATAGAGTGTATAAAAGAAAATTGTGTATTGAAACAAAATATGCCTCAATGAAAAGGGGTTGAGACGAATACCCTTACCTCATGTCTGACTAGAATCATTCGTTCTTTAATCTCATGAATAATATACTAATGTTAATTTCTACTTGCGTAAAAACCTTTTTCAAGTATATTATTCCTTTTGTATCACTTATTACCTTGTTATAAACATTATGTAATCATTTATGTTAATAACATTCGTTTTGTTGATATTTGGTACTTGAGTCAATAATGAACACCTTATATTTACAAATTGTCCATGTGGTAAACAGTCTATTATATCCAGAATGATATTAATTATTTAGATATCATATATATCATAAATATCAATTATATACATGTATTTATAATAGTACATAACATTTGGTTGTAAGAAATGAAATGCATCGTTCATGGAGACGGTAAGTCGTACGTACGCATGAATGTTACATTCATTTCTATTTCTTATTTTTAGGGAATTAAAGCATAATGCCACATAGGAATATTATAATTCCAATATAATATCATATATAATATCATCAACTTCATCCTTTATATGTCTTATATATTTTATTAACGAATCATATCACATTGAGGGGGTGGTAGTCCGCACCTCCTCAAATGAGATTATTGTATTTATCAAATATGGAAACCTTAAAGTCATGATATAAATGGAAATTACAGAAGCATAAAGAAAACATAAATATAATATATATCATATATAAATACCGTTCCATCATAATGGCCAACATGAGAGGCGATAGGAGATAATCGAACCATCATCGCTTGGTGAGGCGTTAGTTTTCCATCCACAGAAACATTATGTTCTTCACCCATTCGATGGAGGTGTGTTTAAGTTTAGTTATAATACTTCACATAAAAAAACCTAGTATATTGAGGATACTGGTGTTGTTACAAAATAAAAGAATAAAAAGATTTTAGGGTTTGGATAAGTAATATAAAAGAAATCAATTTAAGAGAAACCGTTACCTTTAATTTGGGTAACTTCTTTTAGTTTGAACTGAGGGACATTTTGAAGTGCCTTCATCCTAAGGTAAGGCTTCTAGGAGGAGGATAGGGATGTAGGGAGATTAATTTGGAAAATTTTGGATGAGAAAAATGGTTTTAGGGGTGTGAGTAATTGGTTAGAATTGGTCTCTTTTTATAAGGGAGAGAAGGCGCTCTTTAGGAAAGTGTGAAAACATTATTTTATTATATATTGATATTCGGTTTCTAATGGTAAAAAAATCATTATAGTCTAAGATAAAAGGACTAATGGTCTAAATAAAATCATCCAATAGTAATTGGATGGGTTTTGGATAATATTTTAATCACTATAATCATATTTATTTAAATGATTTATTAATGAGGTCAACACATCATCATTATTGTGTCATAAAGAATTTAATTTTTTTGTCTTAAAATTATAAACAAATAACTTGATGTAGGAAATCCTTTTAGATTTACAATTAATTTTTATACTCGAAATGATAATCTATATAACCCCTTATAAAAATTAATTTACTAAAAGATATTTGTTTTTTCATTTTTTCCATTACTTTAAGGTAATTAATCTAAATTGTCATTATCACTCCCATGTGGCTCAAAGGGGTCCCACAATCGACACAAATATGACCATGGTTGTAAATGACTCATCAAATAAGGTTTTAACATGTGTTAAGGTAATTTTGAATTATTATAGTATTTTTTTTACATTTTATTACCTTATTTACCTTTAACCGCGGTAAATAAGTCAAAAGCTAATATTCTCCAAAAATTATTTTCATCTTATTGAACAAAATTTTACATACTAATAACAACCATGTATATAGGTTTTTTGAAATTCAAATCATATAAGTTTTAAAATTTCATTTAAATGAAAAAGTCAGTTTTTTAACTACTACTAAGTTGTTTAACTATTAATCAAAAATTGATGTTTTTTAGAATAATAAAAACAATTCATCCTAAGATATAATTGATATTTCGAATTCAAAATTGATTTCTATTCTACAAAATTATAAACTAAAAAGTGGACGTAATTAATTTGAAATTAAATCCCGTTGTTAAAACAAATAGCGTGTTTTTAAGAAGCAATAACTATCAAAATATTGATACTTGTTTATGTCCAATTTCAAAATGAAATAAATTCCAATAAAAAAAATGTATTAAATGGTAAAAATATATTTTAATTACACTTTGAAACCAATTAAAAAGATAACATAACAATATAAATAAATTATATTAAAACACAGTTTTGAATTAAAATACAATATTTTTCACTATTCATTGAAAATGAACTTTATCAGAAAAATCCCAAAAATTTACACAAAGTAAATATTAATGTAAAAACTATGAAGAAAGATTTTATTTGGTCAAATAGAATGTATTAATGTGACAAAAACTAGATTTAAAGAGGTTTCTCCATTAAAAGGCGGTAAATCGATCTTTTAAGGTAAATTATGCTTATATTAGATTCATTCACATTTTAATCATATATCTTTTAATTGGATAAATGTAAATACATTTAAAAAACATGTGTAATAATATTTTAGTTAGTCTTGTTCATTCCCCCCAATAAAACAACTAGGATTTAACTATCATTTCAAATAATAATATTATATTATTAGTGTGCAACATAAGATTTCAAGGAAACCATTGTTGCATATCTGCTAAGCTATCAAACATAGAAACCCTTTTAAAGTAAAATTAATATTTAATTCACAAATATTAATAAATATGGAATATGTATTATTCTTTATTTACCTGGGATGTTACATCCTCACCGTGCCTAACTCAATACTCCGTCTTATATCTCAAACATCTCCTCTTATTCCAATATATCATGACTAGATCCCCCAAAAGATAGCAGTCATAGGGTATATATAAATAATTGGAGAAAATGACACCAGATGACCTCATCTAGTCGGCCCTAGTTTTCCAACTAGCATGAAAGGTATTGAAATCTCACAATAAATGTGGAATTACCCTTTATAGAAAATAGGTTTGGGAGAGAAGATGATTCTTCCACATAGAAAATCCAAGACATATATAAAAGAGGAATAGAAAAGGAATCCCATATGAAATCAAAAAGTATAAGTAATACCAAAATAATAATGACTCCAATGTAAAATCCCCAATGTTAGGATAAAGTAGAAACACATCAACTAACCCAAGGCCCAAGCTGCAAATTCTAAACACCATCCATGTAATCATCCTAGAAACATGAAAATATTTTTATATGAATATGGTGATTAATCATGTATATTTAGTGGTAAATCTGAAGTCTCTCATGAACATGTCAAAAAAGAATAAAAATGTCTCTATGAGAAAACATAAAAAACAAAAAACACTTAAAAATTTATACTAAATGAATCCAAACATAACATGTAACTCTCATCATGTAGTTCATGTCATGTAATATAATATGTTATAAATCAAATTGAAGATAGGGTACCCTGCACCGGATTCCCAATGGTATGACACTCCCACCCAAAATCATACATTTTGGTGCATTAATCCATTCTAGATACCACATCACATCCTACCCGCACACACCTGGGTCTTATAACACATCCCATCCACACACACACGGTCCTCACATCTATCCTTTACAATCCTAGGCCTCACAACACCACACACCAATTATTATCCAATAAGAACCAATTAAATAACTTCAAAACTAACCTCCAAGTCACCTAGTCCATAACCACTTCACTCACAAAGACCTAAGATATCACAATTACTAGGTAAAGCACTAGAAGTCCTCTGAAAATCACATACAACACCATACATACCTCTTCTAGAAGATATATCATAAATGATTGAGTACTCATTCATTTTAACTCCTTAATTGATATTGGGAAAAACACCAAAACATGACTATGTAGGTGTTCAGTATATATTTATCAACATGGGAGGGCATGTATAGTAATCACATGAATAAAAAATTGTATGTATTTTTTATAAAACATAGTCAAAACCTATAGGTTCACTAAGAGAAAAATCCTTTAAAAACATAATCAATTTTGATGAAACCTCTAAACTCATTAATTATTATATAGAACATTAATTTCAAAAGGGACAGAGCCTTGATAAATTAATGTGGTGTTAGATTCCATCTATGATCACCACCCATAAATTTTAAATTCCATTAAACAATTTCATCTGATTATCCAACCCAATTTCTTCCAAAAATTATTAAACAATTATTTATTTCTTACATCACTACTTGAGAAACTATCAGAAACCACAAATATCATGAAACATTGTTACAATCATTCAGTTGGTGAAAAACCATGGAGACATTTATTCACTTCACATTAATGACACATCATACCAAGACCTCCTGATATTGGGTGGGTCCTTAATAACTTATTAATTAAAATACTCTGAGAAATAAACCACAAAACACTATTGTACATCCTCAAACTCAATTTCTCAATTCATCATACTAATAGAACTAACCCCGAACTCAAAAACCTTATACAAGAACATATTGTAGAATAACCAAATTCTATATGCTAGCTACATAATCACACCACACTTATCACAAAACCCCTGGAAAACCACATGACATAACATTCCCCAATACATGAATTCCACATAAATTCCACACATCACATCACCACATGTACCAGAGAAAACCACATTTTAAGATTTAATAAGACATCCATTATTTAATTCCACTTGTTAATTTTCTTATAGTAATAGAAATAATATGATCATGGAGAATCCCTTTATTAGGTGTATATAAAAGGTTAACCAAAATTTATATAAAAGACTTCAATAAGGTTCTAAACAACATGTATTCCCCAACCATCCTATCCACAATCAAGGACACCAATGACCAAAATTTTCATTGGGATGTTGGCCTATACAAATCACTAGAATTTACAAAATCAAACATACAAAAAAATAATGAGAAAATGTCACCCATTCCACTATATATTGATTTATAAACCAGTTAGATTATATTTTTATTCTTGAATCAACCTTCATTACAATGTAAAACATCTATATATCTATGTTTAATGATGCACAATTTATATAGGTGAATGTGAAACATACTTAAATAAATAATGATCAACAATATTCTACATTCTACAAAAAAATGGTTTGCCTAATGTCGGTGACTCTCTATGTAATAAGAAACAAATCCGAAGAAATCAATCCAATAAAGAAGGCTTTGGGATGTTTGATAATAGAAGGAATGAGACAGTATGTATGAAGATCCGAGTATATTATATTTATGAAGACCATATATGATTCAACAGAAATTGAATATAGATTAATATTTCCCTTAAATGTGGGATTGAGAAATCCCACATTGGTTGACCATTTCAAATCCTATGGAACCTTTGTTAAATAATGATAGAATTTATTTACTTTTAATCAGTCTAAAATCTATTTAAATTTGACCTTAAATCCATTTATCGTCAAATAATGACTTGAACAAGGAAAAAATGGAAGAATTGGAAACACTACTCACATGCCACTGCCAGCGATACACCATCATATGATGCACCACTGGATGAGGAACTGTTAGTGAAACCCTACTATATGAGGCACTTCTAGACATGGAACCATCTAGATGAACTGTGTACCAACCTCATTCAGTCACTTCCTGAAAAGACACTTCAAAACAAGACTCTTCTCGGGTGATCGATCACAAAGAACTAGGAACTTCCAAATGAGACACCACTGGTCGAGTGACCATTAGGGCGAGACACTACCATTAAGAAACCACATGGCTGAGACACCACCAGTGAGCTTCCACCTAGGTGGGACCCTAAAAGAATGCTTCCTCCATGGTTAGAAACCTCTAGGGTGAGACACCACTGGGCGACATTTCCCAAGTGACACACTATTGGAACAAGACTCCATTTTCATGATACACCATTGGGTGGGACAATATAAGAAAACATAAAAAACATGTAACATTTTTAATGTGTTAAAATGAGCGACCTTGACCTACAAGAACACCTCAAAACCCATATTTACCATAATGTAATGGGATATAAACGTCCATAAAATTACATTATATGTTAATATTGTTGAACTTTAATATTTAATTTTTTGAAATAATTAAATTTAATATTGTTTAAGGTATAGTTAATCAAAATGATGTTAATAAAATGACAAAAAAATATATCTATATAATATTTTGGATGGTATTAAAACCATATCCAACATTCTCTTCAAATATGTAACCATTATTATGAATTTTTATTGATAATAATTTTTTTTGAATTTACTATTTTTGGATATTACAAAAGATTCCTCCAAGTAAATTATAAAATGTATCCACTTCCCTCTCTTATTCAAACATGTTAGAGAATTAAATATTGATAAAATTATGAAATTATCTTATAAACTTACATAAAAACCCACTAGTGTATCTATGCATCCTTAAAATCCAACCATAGATCACATTATAATATATCAAAAGGATACATTTCAAATAAGAGGAAATATCCTTAACCAATCAGTTTCATTTAAAATCTTCTTTATCTCCTCCAAATATTTGGTAATTGTCATAAATAATTACTTCATTATCTTGGAGTTTCTAAAATGTAATTATGACTATGAGAAAAAAATTATAGAGTCTCCTTCCAATAAAATGATATGTGAAATTATCACTTTCTAGTAAGTATAGATTTTAAAATCCAAGTAGTAATGCTATTCATTTCTCATCACCAAATTTAATGGATGGGTAATATTAGGGATTTCATATTTGTATAAAATATTTATAAAAAAATATACTTATTTAATGATTACGTAATTTATAACTTCTTACTATCAAATCCTTCCTGATAAGATAATGTCGATTAAGCCTAGGAGTGGACTATAGACTCTACAAAGGGATGTGGATCAATTTTCATATATATCATAAATAGATGATAATGATTGTGAATTTTATGAATATATATAACACATATGATTTATATTATAGAATAATGATCTTGTAATGGTAAATTAATATTTATCATTTTTTGATTTCATGCATTTAAAAATGAAAATAGAGATTATGAGTACAAATGACCAACCATCTCCATGAATGGTGTAATTCATTTTTCCAAAAAAAATTACATAAATGTATTAATTATTTTTTGAATTTAATATATATAAAATATATATAATTTTTCATATTTATTTTTTTGATTTATCATAGAAAAATATATAAAGACTTGAACTAATAAACTATAATACTAAACATACAATTAACACACAAAAATATCAATAAAATAATTAATAATTGATAAAGGGAGTATTTTAATGATATAAACATACCCAATATGACATAATTGGTGTCAAAATTAATTTTCTAAATAAATATTATAAATTCTATTTTATAATATAGTAGAAAAATTTTCGTTCGAATAATTTTGATCTTGAGTTATGGGTTTAAAATAAAACTCATTGTTCATCAAGTGAGTTATATAAGAAGTTATAATGATGAAATATTATAATATAATACTCTATAGCCTCATGAAATTTATTTTATTATTTTAATTTCATGAAAATAAAATTATCCTTCGATTTTCATCAATATTTGTATTTGAGAAACTCAAAATAATTTTCGTAAGTAAAACTATCCTAATTTATTTCATAGAAATAAAATAGTTTTTCTCTAATTTCCAAGATCTCAGATAATATTATAACTAATTTCATTACTATTTTATTGTATTTTAAAAAAATACCACACTTTTTATATAATGGTTTCAAATGAATCTTCTAATCATTTTCTAAAAGAATTACTTGTGAGTTTTAAAATATAAGTATGGAAGGAATTTTGTTCTAAATTATACAAAAGGATCAGGTTTCACTCAATAATGATAATTTTTTATTAAAAACAACCAATATGTGTTTAATTTTTAATATAATATAAAAAAATTTCCATTATAATTGTGATTTTTTTAAATAATTTAATTCTAAAGGGAAAAATTATTTTCTCCCTATTTGATGAATAAAATTTTAATTTTATTTCTATAATTTATTGAAAAAACTAGTGATATTACATATTATTTATAGGTATATGATCTAATGAAACAATCTTTATTATTTATATGAATGGTTTAGTAATTTGATGACATAAAATTTGGGAAACCCGTTTATTTTCCATAAAGCATTATCTGATGAAATGTTGATTTATTTATCAGTATAATTTTTTCAAAGGGTAATACTGTGATAAAATGATTATGAAACCCATATATATTATGGGTTTTTATTTAATTAAATATTTATATTCTTATGGGACCCTTAACAATTATTTTTTTTCTATGATGTGTGTGAACTATATATCCCTCTTATTCACTGGGTATATATTGAAATCTCATGACATAAATATGATTGGAATAAAGAGTAAAGCTTATTATGCATGGGGATTTATCCACTATGATAGTCTTCTGATATAACATTAACTAACATGATGTATTTGGGATTGAAATCATTCATCTATGATATCATTGGAAATAATCCATGACTAATAAGGAAATGTTTTTCTTTTCTTTTATACATGGAAGAAATCAATGGATTTTATCTATTTACTCATTCAAGGTTTATGTTATATTTTTCCCTTATAATTAATGTCATATAATCTATATATATTTATGAGATTATTATGATTATGATAATTTATATGCATGTAACGGTTTTTAATGATTAAAATCATTTTGTAATACCCATATTCAAATGTTATGCATTTTTTATCTATGATATTTCCCCAGTTTACCATTAAAGGGCATATGAACTCAGTAATTAATTATATTTTATTTCCCTAGGATATACATAATATTATTAATTATGATATTTATATAAAAGTTTATAGTAATTATGGACTAAGTATTAACGGATATAGATATTTTATCAAGAAGTTGTTAATGTATTTGAGGTTCCAATGATACTCTACATAAATGATTCTTACATGGATCAAAAATATGTATAATGAATATTAATATATTAGTATTTATTATATAAGTTTGAAATTTTTTGTATATTTAGTTAGTATCATTGAAATGTTTATTTAAAAATTGGAAAGTATGATCTGAAAATAACAATAAGAAACTAAGGCATTACTCTATGTATAAGATGAACCCCTTATGTATTATTATTGATCCAAAAAGAACTATATTAATACTTTATTTTCATAGTAAATGGTGTGATTTTTTAGGTATCTTATAAATTAGTATTCTAATATATAAGATTTACCACCATGATTTTATTTTCTCACACTCTAATTTTTTGTTTTAGTTAATAGTCAGAACTAGATGGAATCATTATATCTCTAATTTGGATGGAAAAATTAAATGATTGACCTATTGAGAAACCCAATTTAATGGGAGATGGATTGAAAAATTTGATTAATATTCTCACAAAACATTCTCAAGTTATGATTCATGATAATCATATAAATGAGAAAATTAAGGAACATAGATGTTTCTATTACATCATAAGAAAATATCCACATTATATGAATTTTTGCACTGATCCACAAGTAATAGAGTTATGCATAAATAACATTGAAATGATATTTTCCATTATTTATTGTTCAAAACATGAGAAATCAATTTTTACTATTGATTATTTATAGTTTAAAGAAGATATGTGGTAAAATGTTATCATGAACACATGTGAATAAGAATAAATTGAATATATAGAGTAGTATGTATTTAAATAATTGTTTCTGAAAACAATTCATCCAATGTATTCTCAATATGGAAGTGAATAATGAATTCATTGAGTTAATGATGATGTATGACGAATATATTTATACTTATGAAGAAAATTTCACTAAAATAGTGACGTGTACTTCTAGTATTTTCATCCAAATTGAATGTATGGTTTACTGATTCATTATTGGATTAAAACATATTCTATGAATGGAATAATAAATAATGGGCTTTAGTAACTATGAAGAAATTTTTTCTATGGTCTCAAGGTGGAGGTAGAGAATGTTATAATAAAATAATATTAAGGGTTTTATATAAAAAATATTAAAATTTTAAGGAAATTATAAAATCTATAGTGATTATTAGATTAGTCATCAATTATGATAGATGTGTGGATGGAATCGTGGGAGAAATTGTCTTCATGGATCTGGTATGGATTTTAATATACAATAGAAGGTTATCATGAAATCTAATTCCAATTTGGTGTATTGTGGATAAATAATGATTATAATAGATATAGAGCTCCATAAATTTCACCATCCACATTATATAGCTTTAAATTAATGGAATATTAAATTAATTCTAACTAGTTCCCAAATATAGAGGTTAATGAAAATGATCAATGTCGACAACCACTTAATATTATTGTAATATTGAAATATAATTTGATAACTATTTTTTATAATGTTTATGATAATGATGTGGTGAATGGTATAATTCTAATCTACTTAGGAACTAGTAATTCTATTATTGATTCTTGATCTTCCCAAACTTAAATATTCAAATAATTTTATATTGTTATCAGAGTACCAGCTAAAAAATTAAATGATGAGATATCAGTAAAAACCTCATTGTATGATGACCAAATAATAATTATATTATTTTAATCTAGTTGTTGTTTTATGGGAATGTGTCTCTTGAAAATATTGTTTATTCTACCCTTAGTAGAATTCAATTTTATTTTGGGAATAGATTATATTTATTTATAAAAATCACATATCTATTTGTGGTGAAGGTATTATAAGATTGATATTATGAAACGAAATATTCTAGGTAACAAACATCAAAAATATAACTATAAAAATTTACTATAATAATAATCATTATATAACACAACGATCTGTTCCATAATCAATTAGATCTATTGTATATTGGAAATTAGATACATTGAACACTAGTTCATTAGTGAATAATATAATCTCTCATTATGTTCTTCAAAAATATCTCCCTCTATAGAGAAGTTAAACATAATTCAATTATTAATAACCTAGGGAGATATGGTCTCGAATGAACTAGATGAGATGATTTGTAATGGTAAAAATGGGATATATGAACCAACAAAAAGATAACGGTATGTGGAAATGAGAATAAGATACAAAAACCGTACCCAACATTTCATAAGTCATAATAAGTAGTTGTTGAATATATCGTGGATGTTTATAAGTCATTAATCATAAATAAATAAAATAACATGATTTATAAGAGAATTACATTGGAATAAGACATATATTTATGGAATACACTTTATTATGAAAATAATTTCCTTAGTAGTTAAGGCTCATTTAAAATACTGTCTATGTGTATTTTTTTCACTACCCAATCTTTAATAGTCTCAATTGTTCACACCCATGAGTACAATAGTGGATCATGTTCACTCCTCAAATAATCATATTAACCTTGGTTCTATCCGAGAACTATCATAGTTGGTAAATACCTTCTCTAAACAAGGCTCACTCCATATACCAATTCTATTTTTCTAATGACATCTCAATGTTTACCCAATTCAATTTATAGAGATATAGTTCCCACCGTCTATATAATTGATACATTTCAATTACACATTATCATAAAATATTTGTCATATCACAATCTGTGGAAGGAAACTTTATTCACAATGCATTTATCATATCATAATAAATGAAAACAAATGGTCTCCATATTAATTTTAACACCCCAGCACCCTTGGAAATAAATGGTCATTATAACACATTTAGGAAATAAAAACCCAAGAAATAAAATTGGTTTCATAAATATTTCATCACAGAAAATACATGGAAATGAAATGGGTATCATAAAATTAATTTCATCATATTCATAAACAATATTGGGAATTACAATTTTGATATCATTGGATCACATCACTATTTAGCATTATTGGATCCCAATTGATTTCTTCTATGATAAAGTATTATCTTGAAAGGTCATGTGGATCATTTCTTGAGGAAGATAATATTTTATCTTTCAAAATAATATTATTAAATATTAAATTTCACAAGGCATTTTGAAAGTAATTTTCAAGGAAAATAATCATTTAAATATATATATGAAGATTTAAAATATTTAGTGGTTATAATGTTAGGAAATACAATTCAATCATTACATGCTAAAAAATTATTACTATTACATTTTAGATAAATGTAAAATGACACTTACTTGAAAAATAAAATAATTATTAATTTAAAAAATATAATTAGAAAATCCAAAATTTTCATGAAAATATCATATAATAACATTAAAACATTCATGAAAACATTATTGTTGAACATCAATATATATGAGAAGGGTTTTTTATCAGGGAGACAATAAAGTTGGATGTCATTAAAAACAGTCTTATAGAATCTTCAGTACATAAAGACATCGGAATGAATTAAAATCATGTATTCACAAGAAATTACCAAAATATTATATAATTCATTAATTTCATGATTAATGGTTAATAATAGTTCTTCAATAAAATAATTATATTAAACAATCAAGATAAGAAATTAGATTTTAACAGCAAATTTATTCCACATTATAATATATTAAATCATAAGAACAATCAAGGTGAGAAGATTAGGTGGATATGTTTATACATTAATGTTCCTTATAATAATAATAAATTACATTAATGGGATGTATATAAATCATATAAATTATATTAGTAGTGAATTTATCATATTACATAGATAAATAAAGTGAAACTCAAGTACATTTACTTATTTCTCAAATTCCAACATAAAAATTTGATACTAATATATACAAAAATTAAATATATATAAATTATAGAACCATAATCACATATATCATAGAATAACTAATTAAATTATAAAATTTTATTTCCCATTAATGACATTACAATATTAAAATAACATTTTACGTAATAACTGGTTTATTTTTTCATGTGTGTTTTAATATGGTATTTTTATCCCATTTATAATGATCACATATACATATTCTCCATAATTTTAACCGTGATCTAAATGTCATATATATTTATTATATATGTATTTATATCTATCAAATAAATATATAAATGAAATTAATTACACCTTTAAAGAATATAGTATGTTTTAAGTACAGATGAAAAATATAATTATTTTTCAATGGATGAAATTAATCAATGGTTAATATCTAGAAAAATTAATGAATAATTATTAATTCACATATATCATATATATTCACTAAATTTATCATTATTACCTTAATGAAAATGAATATGTAATAAACGAATCACTTAGCTCTGTGAGGTGGTAGTCTGTGGTACACACATGCCACCTTATTGTATTGTCAAGGAATGGAAAGGAATAAGTTACATGTAATATTTTATATTAAAATTTAAAATAATATCATAAATATAATTTATATAAACATTAAATCTATCATTATATCTATCTGTTAGGGGTGATTATCGAAAATGAGTTACATATGTTCAAAATGAAGCAGTCTGTCGTACCCAAGGTCAATAATTTCATTTTAGTTTGATCGATGGGAAATTGAATATTAGTAAATCAATAAAAATAATAAAATATCAGTATATTTCATATTCATTATTCATTATAATTTAATATTTCATACATAAATTATGGTGGAGATAAGAGGATTAAATAGAAATGGCATAGTGAATACAATTACATTCTTATAAAAAATAATTCATTATATATTATATTAAGGACCATATGGTAGGTATTTTGGGAATAATTTCACATATTTAACTAAGATAAATATTTTATGAATGTATCTTGTTGGTTTATAATTAATCCCAGTGGTTTTAGTGGTGTAAATTATTTTAGGGAGAATTTTACCTTTTATAATTGATGTGGAGTGGCATTTTTGTAAATACATGAAACTATTAAATAATGTGGAATTACTCTCAAACCAATGCCTCTAAAATTATAAAAAATATTGGTTTTTTTATATTCCTAATACAAACCACAAACCCACAAATAATGTTCTTATATTATTTTCCTTAAAATTAATCTTTCCATACGTTTAACTTTTTAGTTCTCATTATGGTAACTTTCATTTTTATGTATGTATTTAGTAATTTATGAATATAAAGAACGTGAAACTTATTAGATAATTTTTTATGACATATTATAAATAATGAATCAAATTTATACAATAAAAATAATATTAGTGTGAAATATTAATTTTATCATAAGCACATGAAAAGTGTAAACCCCCAATTTACCCTTTACCACAGTATGTCGATTTTTCAAAATTTTCGGGTCAATATAATTCTTACAAAGGAACATTGTTCCATGAATTAAATATTGTACATATTTAAATAAAACTATTAATAAAATTTTAGAGGATATGCATTTATTTAATTTTAAGTTATTTAATAACATTTTATTTATTTTAAACTGATATTATAGTCAATTTTGACACTGTTCATTGTGGACGTCAAAAGCATCGAGATAATGGTGGAATTTGGATATATCATTTTCAACCCCGTAAATAATTCGATATATTTCTAAAAAAATAAAGACAAAAAATAATCCATTCATTTTACATGAAATTTAATATCATTAGTATCTATAAATTATTTATATTAATTTAGAAATTAATATGTTTTTATTTCTATCGAATTTATTGTTATTATATAATTTATTAAAACTGCAAATAAATTAACCTCACGAATATAATTACATTATTCTCAAAATAAACATCAATACTAATTGAAATCATCATTTCCTCTAAATATGAATAGATAATACTAAAATAACATCAAGAGAGTAACGTTTTCTCTTTTTCATTGCATAAATTTATATATTCATCACATTCATGTAAGGGTGTAATAAAATAATATAAAAATTACCATAATTTAATAAGTTCCAAATAATATTTATAAAATATGAATTGGATATGTGTTTTGGTCATTTTTATCATTATTATTTTAGTCTATACCATCATACATACATTGTAACCAAAATTACTGTATTTAAATATTACTATTTTTTCATTTAAGTTTGAAAAAAAAATTATCAATTCATATATCATGAATTATAGTCTTTATAAAAATGGAAATAATTATGAAAAATTCAATTTAAAAATATGGAAGCATTTAATTTAAAATTATACCCACATAAATGATGTAAATGTTGAATTCCTAAGAGAACTTTTTCTTATGTACCGAAAATTATAACATCAAAAATAAATGTTAAGTTGATCGTAAAGACCTATATTTTAATAATCAATATATTATTGTATATAATTTACTTTTAAAACATATCTATTCTACATGGAACAATTTTTAAATTTTTAAAGAAAATGAAATTGTTAAAAATGATTTTTATTATTCACTCTATAATGAAATAATTTTATATTAAAAAATTAAGGAATCATTCTCTTGAAGATAAATTTTATATATTTATTATTAAAATGGATTTATTTTTTCAATTAAATTTTCAAAAAGTTTTAAGAATTAGTTTAATTAAATTTTCACAAAAATTTAAAAAATAATTTTTTTAGAAAAATGTTATATTTCAATTTTATAAATACTTTATAAAGATTAATGATATAATTTATAAATATATTGTATTTAAATTAAACCTTTATAATTAATTTTAAATTTTTTTTCACTTCATACCTCCATATGAAAGGGAATGGTTTTAATACTCGTGTTTAAATAATAATATTCATTGTATATCATGATTCATTAAATCTTGGTGTTGCGTGTAACAGAAGATGTCAATGAATCTAAATGTATTTGAAAAAATATTCAAAATACCTTATGACATTACATTATACTCCATACAATAAATTTATTGCCCAAAAATTAAACATAATATAAATATTCAAGGGATTAACATGTTAAAATACCTTAGGTAAAATCCCACATCATATAATCAGTTCATAAAACATAATAATTATAATCTGGAAATGAGAGTATGAATTCCATCTAGAATAACATATAACTATGTTTAAATTTGGAAATACATTAATGGGATGAAAAATTATAGACATGTAGGAAAAAACTAACATGCAAGGACTAATAGATAGTGATATAGAACCTTATAAGGGTGATGTAAATAAAAACGAATCCTTAAATACATGATGAGTTAAATGAAAATTGATTCAATATAATTGAATGAATTTTGGAATCAGTTTTATCAATATAATTTTTTTGAACGTTGTGGGGAATTGAAATATAATGTTTGAAAAAAATGATAAAATTACATTGAGTACTTTAAATTCGATACGAATGTTCTCATCCTTTTATTCATTATTTGATCAATATCCACTTCATATAATACTCTAAAAATAAAGTTGATTTTTTTATTGATGAAATAACAAATAAAATTATCCATAATAGAATGGTAATTCATTCCATTAATACATTTTTTTCATAAATACTAGAACTTTTAGGTAGTGTTATCAAATATAGTTGAATCATAATATGATGAAATATAAAATAAACCCTAAAAACTTCCCCAATGTTTAACAAAAACAATTATATAAATGGTTAACCTTGTGAAATAGGAAAAATTAAATAATTTATAAATTAATTCATTTATTATAAAAAATATTTCATTACATTATTAACCCAAAATATTATAAAGTAGCTAGTAAAGTTTCACATAAAAAATATTTCAATAATATATTCATGTAGTCTCCTAAGACATGATAATAACTAGAATTACATTAAATTATCAATGAAAATATTATTTCTTTAAAAAAAATCATCCCAAATTCCTCACATGAAATATCCATTTGTTGAATATATTTAATAAATCCGGATATATTTTAAGCTCAATCAATGATATCATATAACATATTTTCAAAAACTCATTCATAATTTCCAATGTCATCAATAATATCAATTTTTCTATAACCATATTAATCTTATGTTCATCCCCACAATATTATCTCAAAATCCGGAAAATATAATGGTTTAGAATTATCTTATCCATGTGTTTTCCATAAAATATCACCATTCCCTTAAGCAAATTTTCTTGAACATCATTACTATTCAACATATTATTCAAAATCCTTATTTAAAAAATTCAATAGAAAAATTATTATATATTCAAAATGATGGAATTTTAATACCCATACACATCAATCATTTCACAACATTCATAAATGATGAACTAGTCATCGTAATCTTTATCCATAATACCACCTTCTTTGTATATTATCATCTTTAATCACATTATCATCACCATTAAATCCCTCAATCATACAACCAAATTGATATTATTCATGTTATTTCCCCCTAATACATTGATTTGAATAATTACTATATATTCCAAAATTCTGAATATTCAGCATATGATGATTTCGTTGAGATACAATTGTTATTATCCATTTTAGGGACTAAAATTTCTTTTTTTCCATAGTAATTACTTAATTTTTTCCATTATAATCTGTGAATAAATTATCTTATCATTCCATTTATACATTAAAATTCATCGTTCATCGATAAATATCTAAATATTTGTATCATATTAATAATTTATTCATGGTCATCACCAATTGAATACTCAACGAACATTATCCCTCTCTAGTTTGGTTAGTCAGATAATTTATTATGGATCATGTTTTTTATCATATATCATTATAAAAAACTACGAATATTCATAATAACCTTAACTCTAATAGGAAGAAAATTAAGTTTCACAATAACATAATGTATATCACATTGGATGTTTACTTTTTTTATTATGGTTCTAATTACTGAATAAATCCTAGAAGTATAGTGTAATAAGATATATATATATTATAAATAATAAAATCATAAATAATCATTTATATAATGGATATATCATGAATCTATAATTTTTATATATGAACATTTTTTTAAAATAGGTCATCCAGGATAATCAACTATTAAAATCTATAATAATGATTCATAAATAATATAGGGATTAACCAAATAAAATCTACCATGTGTGTAAAATAGTTTCCAAAGTTAGGGAACACTCACTATTACAAAGAATGATGTTCAATATATACATGAACAACTCATTTATGGTTATATCCCATATATGTGACTTCACCAAAACCACATACATTTTTAGTTTTACAAATGGAATTATTTCATAGAAAACTAAATCATCTATTCCGTACAGAAATAATAATTTTTCATATTATACATTTACTTATCCTACTATTTCTTCAGTAATGTTTTCTCTTTTTGGATTCAAATGGTCAACAAAAACATGATATGTTACCAATTGTAATGACCCAGATTTATCGTGAATAATTATTATATCTACAATGATGTATATTCATTACCTAACTTACTATTCCATGAAATGATAATTTAATACTACTATCATTGGATATTGGGATACATAAACTACTATTTAATAAGTGAACTCTATCATCTTCAACTAAGTTATTCATAAAAGTAACCTTTCTATGAAATTTCATACATAATACCTTTGTTCACAACATGGTTAAAGGAACATAATAAAGGGTGAGATCAGAATATCTCTAAGGGTAAATAATGGAGATATAAAAAAACATGAGAATATTGGAATTGGTGAATGCTAATAATATTTGAAAACCATTCACATCAACTTATAGATAATAAATGTGATTTTTAGAATAAATCAAGGAATTTAATAATATATTAATCACAAAGAAATTAATGAACGGGATCTTAGGGATGATAACTATGTTCTCTGTAAAAGATATAAATAATAATCATAGACAGGTAAAATCATTACCATAATAGTCACAACTCATTTCAAAGACATTCATATTGAATTTTTTTTTCACTACCCAACCCATCATAGTAGTAAAGGTTCAATTCAGTAACTATCATAGTGGATTGGGTTCACTCCCCAAACCATCACAATAGTAATGGTTCACCCACATGACTATCGTAGTGTCAGAAATAACTAACTGAATGGGGTTCAATTTAAATTTCAATGCTATTAAAATTATGATATAGTATCATTTTCTTGATGAAATAGATGGATATATACTTCCCACGCATCATATATTGCACTCATTTGCATTCCACAAAATCATAAAATAGATCTCATATAAGGAATAATGAAATAAAAATAGATTCATAAAATATTTATCATATAAAAACCCAAGAAAAGAATTGGGATTCCTAAAATACCTATGATATCATCTCCCATGAAATGAAATAGACTTTATAACACATCTATTATATCATAACCCATGAATAAAAAATGGTTTTATATAAAAATTTTCAATAAAAAATATGGAAAAGTAATGTGATTTATAGAAGTATTTCAATAATAATCATAAAAAAATTAATGAATAAATATGATGATATAATTTTATTACATCTCTATTAAATGTTAAGTAACATAAAATGATGTCATCCTAGTTGAATATATTTTTTGAAATGTGACAAGATCCTTTCCTGAGGAAAATAACAAACAATCATTGAATATAAAAATTTTAAAACCACAATTTCACAATAAATTCTAAAAATAACATTGAAAACATTTAAATTAACATTTAAATCATTGATTGGTTATATAGATATACAATTCAATTCATTTGATACATGTTAAAATAATGATTCCTTTTTAATTTAAGGAAATATAAAACATTCCTTGGTTGAAAATTGAAATAATTATTATTTAATAAAAATTTGTAAAAATTCAAAAAGGGTAAGAATTAATTTAAAAATACAAAGACTAATAAAAAAATTTCAGGAAATATTTTCAAAAAAAAGATATGTATGAAAAAAGTATTTTCAAATGAATATACAAATTAATTCATCATTCATTGAAAACATTTTTCCGGAATCACAAGTATATAAAGAGATTAAAATAAAGGGAATAATTTAGTCTTAATAAATAATAAAAGTTAATGAAAAGTAATTTTATTGTTTATAAATATATCATAAGATTTCATCATTGAAATAGTAATCATAAATAATCATGATAATTAATGATATTTTAGCATGACACTAATATAAATTTGTTTACATTTGAATGATAATACCAATGAATTTGGAAAACATATGAAGATATATATCACATTATTTTCATGAGTGGAATATATTCACACGATTAATATAATACATAATAAAATAAGTGGGTAATATGTAATTTGTATCCTGTAAATAAAATTGTGATTAAGAATCCCTTACCTTATGTTTCAAATTCCATAAAACTAGTTTGAACCTTCTGTATAATAAATATAGGTTTTCTAAATTTATATTATTGAACTAGAAATATATATATATATATAATATCATATATATTTTACTTATGACATTTTATTACTTATTTATTATCCATTCTTTGTTAAATTCATGTTTGATGTAATAATTACATTTTTTACTATTTGTGTTGATTTGGTTTATTCAGTAATTTTAAATCAATACTGGTTACAAAATATATATAATTTTACCCAGGATATAAATATCACATATATTAAATATATATGTATTTATATTCAAACAATTATATTAGACATAAAAAATACATTACAACATTCCTCGAGATGGTAAGTCATAGGTATGAATTATTATTGTTTCCATTTTCACAATTAATGAAATGAAATTTACATGTATAATATGTCAAATTTTGATAGTAATTATGAAGTCAAATATTTTATAAATATTTATTAAATTTATTATTTTTAATTTCCATTTAATGTGTTTGTCAATAATGAATTACATCACATCATGAGGTGGTAGTCCACTGTACACATGATCAAAGTTATTTTATTCTCACATAAATGAATGTAAGAAGGTATATGTGATATTATAATTACACATGTATAATAATATAGTATATATAATATATAATAAATAAATCCATTAACTTGTATAAAATGAATTTTTACCCATAGATCTATACCCACGGTTTAACAAATCCATGGGTATAATGATATTTTTATCCTATTCTAATGGTTTTGATAAAATCATGGGTATAGTGTCCCCGATTTTAATCTTCTATCGAGCTCCCTGTCCTGATTTTCATTTCCGACCCTATGTATCCACTAGCCTAGAATATCCTCCATCTACTCCCCTCCCCAACCTAACCACGACCTCCCACCCTCACCTCCGCCTTTCACCCCGCCTCCCTCCCTCCGCCTTATCACCTCTAGCTCGGCATCCGTGGTCAAATCCGCCAACAACCCCTATTTCTGCCTCTACATTCGGGGTGCCTCTTCCTATGGCCCCTGCCGCTGCCTTTGCCTCCTCCTAGCCTCATCCCAGCCACTTCCTCTTCCTCCTATGGCACTCCGCCTCCTCCCATCCTCCACCTCCTCCCGATATTCGCCTCCCGACTTCAAGTGGTATTTATTTTCTTCTATGTCTTCTATTGATTTAGTGATTTTGTATGCCATATATATCATCTTGTGTTAAATCTATACTTGTGTTAACAATTACTTATTTGTGCTCTATGGATTTCATAGATGCTTCTAATTGAGTCAAAGGCCCTGTAAGAGATCAAATGGAGACCTATGCTTTGATCCATTGGAAATATTGTTTGTTTTCATCTCCCATAGAGAAGCCTATTGATTTGTATAGTTCCCAAAATTTCATGGCCCTAACCGGAGATGAGAATGTACCATATTCTCTAGTACTTGGTATTATATGGATGATAAAGTCATTCACCCCCTTCTAATAGTGTCTTGACACGCTCAAAGAAAATGAAAATGAATGAAATATGGTATGACAACCATTACATTGACGTTAAGATAGACATTAATAAAATTTTCACTGCTATCATGATTTCTAATTCATTGAAGGAAAAATTAGTTAGTAACTCAGTCTTGGATCTCGCTATTTATGACAAATTGAGAATTGAAGGTTAGTTCATCGATTATAATAGAATCATGTTTTATGCTGGGCATCCTCCCAATCTAGGTTAGATAATGATTATCAAAATTGTTTCTTCCAAGGGAAATACAAACGTGTATACATAATGAAATAGAAAAATTTGATTGAAAAAATTTAGATATTACACTCCTATATACATACACTTCAATGGTGCACAATGTTTTAAAATACATTCACATTGTTTGCTGCCATACAATGTTTGAACATACATTACACTCCTGGATACAAATGTCAGAAATATAGAATGTTCCATACACTTCAACATTATATTGTACTGTATACATTACAATACTGTATAAAAATGAATACATTACATTAAAAATCAATTTTTAATAATCATAACTATAAAAAAAATTCGATAACAACTTATTCATTTCATATCATCATTAATTTTTTAGAATGTAATAACCGAGATTTTATTTAATTGTAGTGACACATTAATTCATGTTTTGTATGCTCACATAATAATTTTCATTTAGTGGTTGGTGACTAATCTTTGTAGGGAATAGTGACTTATCCATTTGAAGTGTATTATATTAATGTCATGCAAGCCTCTTCAACCAACTACCTGAATGAGAAAAGAACAACTACGGGAACACAACCACATCATCAACCGTTGCAAGATTTCCAAGATAATTTTCTAATATCGATTGTAGGTACATGGCCTAGCTTCCCAAAATTTCTTTTACGAAAATCATCCTCAATCAAAAATTGAAATATAAATTTTCATTCCGAACGTAGATCAAAATTTCTCAATAATGCACATCATGATAATTTCTATTCCAGTAATTTAATATTTTTATGTGTTATTCCACACATTTATGTTCCAGTTGATTTTTTGATCATCACATCGATTTTTATTATGAATGCAGATCAATAATGACCAACTACTGGAATGACACGGTTCTCATTAATCATCACCCAAATGGAAATAATCATCAAACAATTAGTTTTCATCTTCCAATTTTCTCCCATTCCCATTTTCTTCCTACCTTTCATTTTGTATTTTCTTGATTGTTTTTTATTTCCCATTATTCCATGATTTGAATTTGATTGTTAAATGAAGATTTCAATAGATTTGGATGATATCACCATCCAATAAAGCAAGATATCTTCTTCTCTACTTCTCTTGGGTATTTCTTTGATCATAAAGGTAAGGCATTCTCAGGTAGGAAAATCTTCATATTTTTATCCTACTATATTTTGAATGAGATCATAAGAATTTGGTTGATGATTTCCCCAATATTAATGTGTTTACATATAATATTTAAAGGTCAAGGTTCAATTTGACTATGATCATCATTTTACATTTTCAATATTAGTGCTTTCTTGTGATTATAGGTCCTACTTGTGATTTCTTGGAGAATTGAATGTGTTTCTAGTGATTATATATTTTTTGGATAAATGAATAAATGTCGCTAATTCATTAAATTTAAAATTTTTGGATAAGGGGTTTCGTAGTTTGAGGGTGGTTCACGTTGAGTCTTATCAAAATGATGGGAGTATTGATAAGGATTGAAATCCTTTGGATATAAGGAAACTAGGATTTTTATGCCAATTTCATGATGAAATGTCAATATTGACTTATTAAGATATTTTTGGAAAGTGGGCCATTAAATGACTTGGAGATAGGGGGGAAACCTTTGTTTTTGTTTTAATAAGTTTTTGTAAGGGGAGAATATGCACTTAGATGGGGGATGATTTATTGAGGGATATTGGTTTGTGTCATATATTGAGATTGGGATGAGTCAATCCTTGGGTATAGAATTTGATAGAACTTTATCAGGTTAAACTACCACAAACAAATGCAATAGTTGATCATATGTACAAGAAAGTGATGAATTTATTGTGAGTATGTATAGATCATAAACAATTTCCTAAAGAAATATAAATGGTTACGATGTGGACTGACTTCCTTATAAATGGATTATTACTTGAAGTAGGTCCAATGGAATACTTGGATTCCAAAGATGAATTGATAGGTGTTTGTTGTTAGGTTTTTTTGATTTCTCATCTTGATAAGCTTACTATTATCTATTAGAAATTGGAGGGTGGGGATTTGAAGGCCATTTCTTCATATTTTTGGATGTGGTAGTGCCTCCACTACACTGGTTCTATGTTTCCAGCATTGTAGTCCTATAAATTATTGTAAACCAAACAAAAGACGTGATTTTTCATTTTATTAAAATGTACATGGTGTTAAAATTATGGATGTTTTTATAAATACTACTTATCACTTATATAAGTGTGGGGAATTGTTTTACACGAGTTACTGAAAAACATTTATACTATTTATCTCTTTATATTGTGCAAGGTTACATTTCACATCTGTTTTTGAAAATGGATTATTTCTCTTATCAATTATTTAAGAGTTGTATATGTATTATGATATGTGTTTCCAGACTCCTTTATGAAAATGTGCTTTTATGACACATAATTACATGGTTTCCTTCAAGAATTTAACTGTGATCAGTTTTTTTGAGACTGAACAAATCAACAGATATTTTTTAAATTATTTATCTTCAATAAGAACTTTTAAAAACAACCTAAATTTCTTCATATTTCATATTTAAATAGTGTTTTATAGAAACTTTTTAAGTGATTTTCTTCTAGAATGTAAGAATATGTTTTTTCTGAAACATATAAAATGTCACTTGTTCTTTTTTCAACATATTTTCACTAGTAATGTTTTCAAACTGTTCAATACATAATAAGACATTTATAAATTTGGTAATGGTTATTTATTATAAAATTGATATATTAATTCTTTGTTTTTTTATTTATTTATATTAAAATGGTATATTTTTTTCTACATCAAATTATGCCAGGTGCATTCTACAAAACTTCTTTCTCCAGACCTGATACATTTTGAATTGTAAAACATCATAAGGTTTGAATGTTTCACTTTGTTCCATATTTCTAGATTTTGGTTTTTCAATTCTCAATTAGGCTTTTATAGTTAAATGGTATATTTTTGTTGCTTAAAATTATTCCTGGTACATTCTAAACCAATACATTCTCCCGACCAGATACATTTTTAATTTTTAAAAACTTTATGGTTTGAATTTTTCTATTTGTTCATTATTTTAGGAATTTTATTTTTCATTTCACAGTTATCTTTTTATTAATCTAACCTATATTGTAGTTACATATGCTAAAATTTTGGTTTCTCATTATATATCACCTCCACGTTATTTCTCACCTACATTCCTAGCTTCCCATAATTTTCGATCCCCCTCCCCACTATACTCTCTCACTAATTACTCCCACCAGAACTGACTCTTCCCCCTTAACCCATTTTCTTCCCACCTCTACCTCCTCCTCATCAATCTTTCTCTTCCCCCTATCACATCCTCCTTCAGTCCCCCTTTT
This sequence comes from Viscum album, assembly GCA_963277665.1. NCBI lineage: Eukaryota > Viridiplantae > Streptophyta > Magnoliopsida > Santalales > Viscaceae > Viscum > Viscum album. The sequence continues at coordinate 1,067,218,392 of OY728136.1, forward strand.
CTACCTCACCATCGTTACCGCTTCCTTTGTCTCGATGCCTAGCTACCATGCATCCCCTTCTTCATTCCATCAATTCATTCCCAAAAACCTATATATCATAAAAAACTTTTTTATATTTATTGTTTTTTCATACATTTATTCCATGGACTTTATTAGTTCTTGAGTTATTTTCAACTCCAGATTGGTGAATTGAGCATTACTCACCAATGTCACCCTTACTATTCTAAGTATCCTATGATCTAGAAATTCCCATTAATATTTATCTAAATTATTTAGCCTAATTCATGTTAATGAAATACGAATTTTAATTTGGATGTAATAATAATCCATCAGATTCCACAAGAAGTTTGTGTCTATTTAGTCAATCTTATCATCCCTAAAATTTAAATAAACCACTTATAGACATATGCAACACTAAAATATGGGGTGAATAATTGTTAATAACATTTTTAAAATTCTAATCATATATATTTCCTTTATTATTTATTGTATTATATTTAGATAAAAGAGATATCTCGTTCTCCCTTATCACCTTTGGATATACATAAAACGCATCCAAATACACACACACACAATGTGTATAGTGATTTACATGGATCACTATTCAAAAATAGATTCTAATCCTTAATGTCATTGGAAAAAGCCTAAACACACATGACCCACAATTAATACACCTATATGATACAACAAGATTGGAGTACCCCTGAAATTTCATTACGCTATATTCTTCTAAAAATGCAATAGTATGCATGAAATGGATATATTATTATCTCTTATCACATTCAGCATATTGCATAACTGTTCTTTATCCTATATTACATAAAGAATCATGAAACTAAAACCCTCTTCCTCTTTAGTATGAAAAAATTACACACACTTCTTCATAGTAGAAAACATCCGCTATTCACCTTATTCTTATTCGTACATTTCTGAAAATTAGACTATATATAATCCTACATCCTCTAATTTAGCATATTTACAAAACGAAAAATTTTTTTTATCTCTCTTTATATCTTAAACAACGATAATATTTTCCTTCCTTTTTATCTTTGACTAACTGAAACATTAATTGAGTAACTAAGACAGATCCCCATTACATCGGAATAATGATTTTCTTCTTTATAAATTACAACATCGATCACCACATACAACTCTCTTTTGATCACTCGTGTTCCTGCTCTTTCCCTTAAATTCATCACTTATATCAGGCCATTTTCTAACCAATAATAGTGTAATTTTTTTCCAAGTATTATTTATAAAATGGAGGAAAATTATGGAAATATAAGTTGCATAATTCTTTTTTTTAATTTAGTGTTAAATTTCTGTATTAACTTCCAAGAAATTAGGTGCGTCAAATTTATTCTAGGGTGATTCTCTCCTTCTAATGCTTTAATCCGAAGGGGTATCCCAACAATGTGGAACACCAAAATTTTTCTATTTTCACATTATTTATTGGCATCACAACATATTACTGATAATAATTGGGATTTCGTTTACACTACAGATAGCATTGATGAATGGTGCACATCGCAAGTTTGTATTGATACATAATTGGATCAGATGCATGTTTCATAGTTTAGAAAAACTATCATTGATTTATTAATGGTTTAGGTGGTTAGTAATAAGGTTTCATCTAGGTTAGAGATCAGTGACTGGTGGGAGATATTCCATGGAGGATCTGTATCCCCCAAACTATCAAGGGTTCTATTGGAAGTTATTTAAATTTCATTTCATCTTTTTGATATCAATTTTTTAATGCCGATAAATTTTTTTCTTTGATGACTATGGTAAAAAAAATTCAATAGAAAACCTAGGAAACTACCGCCACACAGATAACTAGTTTTTATAAAAAATTTCTATTCAATCAATTAAATATTCATTGAATTTTATTAACGATTCTTTCTAAATCTTGTAATGTGAAATATTCACAACATTGATCAACATTGGATATAATTTTTGTTGTGTAATCATGAAGATATAGAATTCAGCTGGCTAGATGACTTGTTCCCTCCATTAGTGATCAAGCATGTCTATGATGTTTTCTTTGTGGATGAGTTTTCTACCGGGGTTGGTTGAGTAGCAGTTCATTTTTTACAAAGTATTGGTATTAATATCCTTGATAACAATGACATTAGTTCAAATTTTGGGAGGTGTTGTTGGAGTATTATCTTCAATACTACTCATTTAATAGAAATAGTTACCTTTTTAGAAAATACATATTCATATACTCTTTTTATAAATGATCCATTATTGATTAATATTTGTTTTAGTTGAATCTCAAAATCATGTTTTTACATTATGTAAAATTTACTGGAAACTACTTTTATTTGAAAAATCATGTTTTTGTTAGCTTAAGTGCATATGTAAGTCTACATTTTACATAGTTGACATTACAATAGTGTGTAATCAATTTTGAAGTTAATAATCACCCAACTTGTTCCCTTTGATGCGAAATTTACATGTTTCATTCTCAAGCTAATAAACAACATTATGATTGGGGAGAATTACTTATACATTGCCTTCTTGAAAATGATGGGGTTATCAATATGCCTATAGAATTTGGTATTTAATGAAATTTGGTATATTATATCACTCCATTTAAAAACTGTTCAGATTTACATAAATTGGAGTAGGAATCATTTCTAACTTCATGTCTTCCACATCAACCTCTTCTATTTCTACTTCAACTTTGGAATTTCATCCAAATATGTGATGTTTTAAGTGATTCCTTAGCATTTATTGATTTAATTTCATGGTTCACATTCCAAACTATATAACAGTCTAATTTTAGGTTCATGTTTTAGTTTCAAAACATTGAGATAATTCTCTATCAATCATTGAAAAAATCGATATTCCATACTCCTCATCAATCATGAATTAATTTCAAATATTCATGATGATTGTTACATTAAATGATCAGTATAAAATCTCTTTATGTATCTTCATGAATAAAAATCATTAAACCTCAAATTATTTCAAAAAGATAATCTAAATGTATCAAATTGATTATAACACATAAATTTTATATTCTTAGCTATTATGTATGAAAATATTAATCTTATGTATCACTATAAGAATTCATTCCACATTCTTATGATCTTTTATCTTCTTGTAAATTTTTATGAACTTTTGCAAGACTTCCACATTTAGCATAAATTGATTCTTTTACATCCAGTGATATGTACATTATCTTTTGGATAAATAATAACTTTTTTCTACAATTATCTTTTGAAAATGTATCTGCATTGGTTCTTCACATCAACATATATTTAAAATGTTCAGATTATTTTATCTAACAACTTCTAGATTAAATTTATATTAGCATCAATAACTCATATTGAATCTGTTGGAAACTAAATTATATAATCATTAATGCTCTGTGAAATGTTAATATTATATAAATAAAGCTTCAAAACACCCCCTGGTACTTTTCACCAGATCATAACTTTTGTAGGATGAACTCTAATGTGACACTTGTGATCAGCCACACCTACCATGTCCAGTGCTGAAGTTTTTGAGCTTTTAGTAATTCATTCTAGTTAGTATATCATTTAAATTAAATTACCATCCACTTGGGGAAGTCCAATATCAATGTAGTATGTTCAGTCACAGTTTCCTAGGTCAATTGCACTAGGAAATATAATTGTAGAAAGCCAACAACCAATTCCCTAGGAGTCCTAAGAAATCACATACTATCAGGCACAATGGTAAATTTATATATTTCCTAAGAAGTTAAACATCATCTAGTATAATAAATTATCATTCTCTTAGGGAAGTAGAATTTCAATGTTCATATAGTCGATTGCAAGAAATCATGAGAATTACCACATATGTAGTCACATAATCAAATCCAAGGGGATAACATAAGGAATTCCATATACATGAAAGATGAATCCATGTATCCTAGTAATTCCTCACCCATTGGGATCATGGTTGAATCCCTATATCCTATGAATTCCACACACATCAAGTGATTTCAGTTATTGTGTTTATTGCAGGTTGTATTGAGTTTCTGTGTGTTTTCAGTGAGTTTTTGTGTTTGATTTATCTGTGATTACAGGTGATTAAAAGGTATTGTAGAGTGTTTTCTGTGTTTTTAAAGTGTGTTTGCAGTGTGTATATGTGTCTTTTCTGAGTGATTACAGTTTTCTTTTTTTTTTCTAGCATGTTTTCTATTTTTGTAGTTTTTTTTTCAGGATGCAGGTTGCAGTGTGATTTTGGTTTTTTATTGCAGTGTCTTTGATAGCAGGTTGTGTGTGTGAAACTGAGTGGGGTGTCTATTTTAGTTGTTTCAAAACTATTGGTATACCTCAATATAATTCATTTTGTATATTTTTACTAATGGTTGAAAACGATAGGCATACCTCTATTATAATAGTTCAATATGAACTGTTGGAACAACATAATTCCATCACCTGCAGAAACCATTGGCAGAGAGATATACCAATGAGTTAAACTATTATTATAGAGATGTGCCAATAGTTTTAAACTATTGGAATAAATATACCCCAATGGTTCCCAATGAACCATGGGAAAATTGAAATCCAAACCCTCGGACACCAATGTTTCAATGAGAACGATTTGTACAGAGCTACCCTAACGGCCCACATGCCAATGGTTTCAGGGCCGATCCCAGTGGTTTCAAACCATTGGGATAGGTTACATTTCAATTATTGATTATAATATCTATTTATGATAGTTTCTGATGGAGAATAAATAGCATTGGTTTGTGAGGCAGTTGTCCATTATACACATGATCGATGACTTCATTCCCTCTCTGATAGTTGAAGAGATGAATATTGGTTATTACATAATCAAAATAAATTATTCATAGAATTTAGATACGTTTTTTATTATTTTTTAACAAATAAACCATGAATTATGTTTGTAAGAGGATACATAAAAAGAAAGAGATTAGTGAAGACAATTACTGTCATAGAGAATATTCACATTTGGATAACATATTATAGACATAAGTTAGTGTCCTTTGGAATGATAATTATCTTTAAAAAATATATTGAGATATGTGAGATTTATTTTTTTGGGGTTTTCAAGAAAAAAATGATTTACAGGTGTGAATAAGAGACATGGTCATTGACTTTTTATAATTAATAAGGAGTAACACTTTGTAAATACAATGAAATCATTAATAATGGTGAGTCATTATGAACCAAAATACCACTAAAATTGATAAATAATTGATTTTAGGTATGATATTGTTCATTGAGACCAAAAAAACGTTTTTCAAACATGTTGTTACATAGATTCTATGTACCCTTATGATTACCGTTTAATTTGACACCATAGTAAGTAGCGTCTTTATCAAAGTAATATATCATTGAAATATATTTATAAAATGATCCTTATTATATAATTTTTACCCACTAGTAAGAAATATAAAATTAAAACATTAAAATAAAAATCCAATGGGTGTGGATAATAAATTTTAATAGAATTTCATTAAACACAAAAAAAAACCATTTTAGCCTTTATTTCGGTAACATTTTTTTAATGTTTAATGGTCAATTTAATTATTATAAATGTACCATTGGTACATGAACAAAATATTGAAGTTATTATTAAAAATACAGAAATAAAATTGTATGTCATAATATTTTTAGGAATTTTAAATCATTTAATAAAATATTATATATTTTTAAATTACATTAATGTCAAATTTTACACTATTTACTTAGAAATTAAAACATAATCAAATTTTATATTAATATATCATTTCAAAACAATATACCAGGTTAAATTTATTCATAAAAATAATGAAATAATTTAATTTAATTATTTTATTTTGCTTTTAATATTCATAGAATCATTTAATATTACATCTATTAAATAAATAATTATCGTATTGGCATTCCTTATTCATTTCATGTCATTATAATATTACTAGAAATTAAAATTTAATTACACACATGAAATTAAATTCATTATTCAAAAAATTATCATTAATATTCATTAACATATTTATTTCCCTATGGAAACTCATAAGTAATATTTAAATGCAAGAGGGTCACATTCTATATTTTTCTTTACAGAAATTAATATAGTATAAGCATTCATTAAATATTGTCCTAAAAAAGTAGATATTTTTCATGTGCTATAAAGGGATTAAATATTTACAATATATATGAATTTGACATGTTTTTCAGTCATTTTAATTCTTATCCTATTAGTATAACACATGGTAAACCAATTTTATCCTTAATTGCAACAATAAATTTATTCTTTTATATAAATTTATTTTCAAAAAAAAAACTTTACTAAATTACCACCCATAATTAATAATTATTATTAAAAATTAGGAATCTATTTTTAAAAAATCACATAATATATGTCAAAAAATTAAATTTAAAATTAAACATGCACACTTGATGGTGAAATAGTTTTCTGATGCGAATATTTTCGTATGTATAAAAGTTTTAAAAGGAAAATTTTAAACAAATTATAGAAATTATTTTTGTTGTATTAATAAATATATAATTGAACTAATTTTATATTTAAAAAATATTTAAAAAATATGGATCATTATAAGATCATTAGTGAAATATTTTTTTAAATAAAATTCATTATTTTTCATTATTCCTTGAAAAATAAATCAATTATATAAATTTTTTAAAAAATCACATAAAACATATTTTGACATATGGATGTATAAAATGAAGTTACTTATTTCAAATAAATATTATATAAGATTAAAACAATTTTTTTGTATTTTTAATATAAATCAATAGAAATCATTTTTTATAAAAATGTATTTTTGAAGTATATAAAGACTTTAATAAATATTTACTAATTATTTAATAATATATTTTTCTTATATATAATATCTATAAATAATATTTAATAAATGGTCATTCATATTTATACATCCAAATTTTATTGTTATGTTATAAGGGTAAAGTGTAAATAATAACACTAATAGTATATCATGATTTGTTAAATTTCAATGATTCATATAACACATGATATAAATGAACTAATATATATCGGAAAAATCATCAAATATACGGGTTTTAAATATAATTATTACACATTAGTGTGAAAAAATGAAATTATGATAGAAAATACATCCAACATATGTGTAACAACTCTTATTAAAAATTGGCATTGGCCCCATATGGTTAGGGAGAAAATGATCCTCAAATATATTCTTAAGTTGAAGGTTCTGGTTTATGTATTTATGGTAGAGATTCCTGGTCATAAAAATATTTTTATATGTAAATTTCAATAGAAATCATAAATGGTTCAAAACCATTTTTTATTGATTCATTTATAATGGGTGCAATTGAGTTACAATAATTGAATAATCAACTCTAAGAGAATTTTGAAATGATATTCACTCATTAAAGTGTGTGACCTTGTAGTGAAACTATTATTTTTTAAGAAAAATGAGAGAAAAATGTGACCCTATATTGATTATTTAACATAACAGGATCACTATTATGAATAAATATCATCTACCTCGTATTGATTCCTTGTTTGATAAATTGTTTTGAGCTCAATACATATAGAAGGATTATCTACATTCTGGTAATCATCAATTGATTTTCCCGAAGGAGGATATAACAGAGTTAATATTTTATATACCTTATGAAAACTATAAATATATAGTTAGGAAACTTTTCAATTTTGATTCTCCCTCTATATTAATAGATTTAATGAGATGAGTTTTTAGATATTTAATATATTGATAATTCTTAGTCCTTGTAAATGATATTCTTTTGAAAATAGATCTTTCTACAATCGAATTTATTACCTAGTCAATCAGAATATCCATTATGGCAGAGATCCATAGTTTTTTTGTTGTTTTTGATATAATCGGTCATTTAGGGGGAATTTTTCAAAACAATGGAATACACTAACCATGTTTAATCAAAAGGTATGATTGTCCATTTCGATGTTGAATATGTAGAATGGTTTATCAAAATAAGGATAATGGAAGAATTTTCACATGTTTATAAACAACCATTTAGTGTATATGGGGTTATAATATATATATATTCTTCAAATAATGTATTGGGATGTGCCCTCATGTAAAATGATATGGTTATATATTATGTGGCTTGAAAATTTATGTTCCATGGAAAAAATTACCAAACCCTTAACATATAATTAGTGGTGGTAATTTTTTTCATTAACAATATAGGGTACTTATATCAATGGGAAGTGTGTGACATATATAATAAAAAAATTACAATTTATTTTCACTAAAAAATAGATGTATATTCCCCCAAAGAATATGGTGGGTTCTGATTAATGATTATGACTACACAATAAATTACCACCCTAGTAAATAAAACAATGTTGAAAATTATATAAGATTAAATTATCAATCTAGATTATCTTTTATGATTATAATAAGAGATCCAATATTTTTAGTATATTAATATATGTATCTTGAAATCAAAATGGAATTGTTGTAATGTTATCTTTCTCAAAAAAGAGTTTAACTTGTTATCTGTGAAAATATTAAAGAGGATAAAAAGGATGATGTAGACCACCATAATTTAATTGACAAATGTTAATGATTTTGAAAATTATTTGGATGAAATAATATAGTTTAAAAACTATGTATGTATCCCTATGGTGATATATTTTAAGGAGATATTAGAGGAGTCTCATAGATCTTCATTATGTATTCTTCCATGAAGTACAAAGATTTATAGATATTTGAAATAATATTTTTGGTCTATGATATGAAGAGATATAATTATTTGTTTGTATCTATCTTATTATAATTAATGAATGTAATGATTGAAAGACCAATTTCCATGGTGATGTAACAACCATTTAACATAACGGAATGGAAATGGGGAAATATCACCTCAGATTTGTTTTCAACAGAATCCAAAAAACATCAAAAGAGAACCATTCAATTTGGGTTGTAGTTGATATTTTTTTGACTCATTCACACATTTTTTCTATTAGATATGAATTATTTATTGATACACATTATTGTATTTACATTAATAATGTTGTAAAATTTCATGGCGTACAAATTACAATTAAATCTAATCAGGATATGATGTTCACCTCAATGTATTTGAGAAGTCTCTTATAAGATCTGAATATACTGTAAAATTTCAGCAATACTAATCATTCTCTAATGGATGATAAATATTTTAAGAGCATTAAAACACTATAATACATGAAGATAACATTTTATATTTATTTTAAAGGATTTTGGTACCAACACCTTCTTTTCATGTAATTTTCTTATGATAGTAAAATTCACTCTATAATTATGATAGATCATTATAGAATCCTTATATGGAAGTAATTAATGAACACCAACAAGATTGAATGATACAGTATAAGGAAATTTATTTGGAAATAATATAGATAATGAAATTTAAAAGAATTTCACATTCTTTCAATGACACATAATAACATAAATTTTTTGACAAAAAGTCATTCCAAAAAAACATATATGTATATAGATATTTAATTTGGTGATAAGGAAATCATACAAAAATTATCCTATTATATATAAAAATGATTTGGAATAATGGGAAATATAATCTTTAGTTATATCAGTCCTTTTCAAAAAAAAATCTTATCATGATGGTATCTTATCGATTGGTACATCTAATAATTCTCCCTTATATTCATGATTTGTAATGTGAATCCCTCTTGAATATGCACATAGATCATCCTATAATATTAAGGAATTAAAATTTTGTACCATATTATAATTATATTGTTTATGAATAAAATTTTTTATATATTAGAGTTCATAGAGAGAATGTTCATGAAAACAAGACCACTCACATGGTCAAAGTTTTTTTTAGAAAACCCACCAATTGGAGGAAGCTATTTGGGAACCTGAGTATATGATGAGGGGAATGAATATGTATTTTTTGTATATAGTTATGGATATTGAGGGAGAAATATGTTTTTTGGGGTAAAATATAACACCCCAATAATTTTATAAATTTTTTTTCATTAAATAATATGATTTATTTTTATAACATATGTTACATGAAAAATCATGATTAATCAATATTAGTAATAATATATAATTTTGATAATGTTAAAGACTCTCTATTTTAAATATGCGAATAAATATTAATATATATGTAATGAAAATGATGTGGTCTGAATTATTTTAATAATAATCATTTAGTTATGAAATTATTATGATTGAAAATTTTATTTCAAAATGTATTTTTTGGGAAAGTATTATTTATTGAATATATGTATTTTGTTATTGATGAATTAAATTATTCCATATTTGAGAATTATTTATGTGAAATCAATATATAATTTACCAGATAATATTTTTCAATCATTAAACATATATTTCTCTAATCATAAGATAACACTAAATATAATGTTATTATTACAATATATATTTTCTAAAGATCAATTTTTGTAATATTTTATACTATCAGATTTAACATAATTGAACTCGTTCATATTTATTTAATTACATATTTATAATCCCAATTTTATAATTTGGAAAATAGACCCTATTTATTTTTGGTGTATATGAATTTAAACCATGGTAAAGGTTATGAATTCGTTAAAGTGTTATTCAAGTGAATCTTGGTTAAAAATATGTGATAAGGCCAAAGTTAGTTTATACAAATTCTTATTGGGTTAATCTAAAAGTACCATTATCATATTTGTATTGATATTTCTATTTTTTGGAGAATTGTTCATCAAAATCCCTTATATATTAGAAAAGAGAGCTACAAATTATCACTATCATAAATTTAAATATGAATTATGTGTTCACATAGGGGAAAACTAATTATCATTAAATTGGTATTATAATTTTTTTCATAATTAAATTTTATTCCCGAGGTTAATTTCTTTCCATTTGGAATGTAATATATATTTAGAAAAAATTAATACAAAATTCCTAAATAATATTCATTTGATTAATGAAAAAACTAAAAAATGATTTTGAAAATATTAAAAGTGATATAATTTGAATAATATATATTTTTAAATTAATATTCTAGTTTCATATGAAATAATAGTGTCATTTTGAATGATTATATTCTAATTATAACTTGTAATTTATTTATAATATGGAAAATTAATGAGTTATATAAAAATTATTAATAATTGTTTTTTATCAATATAATATATTATTAATTTATTCACAAATAAAATAAATGTTCAAATAAAAAAATATATAAAATAAATTATTATAAAAATAATAAATTTTATATTTGTGGTATAATTATTTATAATAATTTAAAATTACAACTCTTCGATATTCATACTTTCTTAACCTATTTTTAATTGAAATTTGTTAACTAAGGTTTTATCCAAATGATTGGGTCAAAAATGACAACAAAATATAACTAAATTCTTTTTAATGATGGGATTACAGCCTTGGACTATGAAATATTCGAATCTATGAAAATTTAGAGGCATTTTTATTTAAAATTAATTTATCATAATTTCATCATTTGGGAGAAAAACTAGGTCACTACATTAAATTATAAAAGAAAACAACCTCAGTCACTTATTTAAAAAATTTATGCCTTTAAGGTCAAATAATATCTACATATTTCATTTATAAAGAACTCAATAAACATTCATGTTCTTTTAGTATTCTTAATCGAGCATCCAAAGACCAATTTACAATATATCTAAAAAATCATTTCAATGAATATGTAATCTCAGTTAAACATCAAATTTTTTTACACTATTCATAATCATGTATAAATATATAATATTTATCATAAATGAGTAACTAAGAAATCATAATATTTCATTAAATATTATTATGATTATGAAAAAACCGTTACATAACAATCATCATATCAAATGCGAAGTTAATGTATTTATCATTAGTACATACATCTTACATGGATAAAATTTAGTATATTTTCTTTAATATATATTAAATTTTTATAACAATATTTATCCATGTATTGTATATTAATTTTCAGGTTTCTTTCTTTCCATATATCAATAAATTAAAACAAAATTCATGCAAACATAAGGCATACCATCTCAAGGAATGGTGTAATTTATTTATATCTAAATTCAATGGATGAAATTAAATTTGTATATAACAAATATATATTATATTAAAATAATTATTAAATTTTTCATGGAATTAGAACAATGATGAATGTATAAGGACTATAACCACATAAGATAAATACATATGAAATTTGAAATAGTTAACACCTAAAATTGCAGATTTTAATATTGAATTACTGATAAAAATTGTGATAAATTGATATAAATGGAGAAAATATGACATTATAACGATATAAATGACTAGGACATATATTTATAGTATTTTTAAATGTATTATAAATGAGGCTAGAGTCCTTTTTATTTAAGAATAAGTCATGGAAAATTTATTGTCCTTCAATATCAACCTTTAGGGGGATTCTTTATGATTATCTTTTCATATTGAATTATTATGGTCTACCAATTAATATACTTTTCAATTTTATATTCCTATGATTATTTAATGAAAATGAATTTCTTCCTTTTATTTTCCTCACCCTATGCACCTAGAAAAATAATTAAAAAATTATTTTAAAAGGAATGAATTTGGTAATTCGACCAAATATAATTTTCTAGAAGAATCAATTTTTATAAAAATCTATAATATAAGGATTCTACTATTATAGTTTATTTTATAATTTAATTTTTATACATTATTGAATTTTTATTAAACTATTCTAAATGAATCTTCTTATAAATTTTATAATGTTTTAATTGTTACTTTTCCCAAAAAATAATGGAAGGATGTTTCTTTTAACTAATACTCAAAAATTTTATTTACATTCCATCAGGAGTAATTTGTAATCTAATGATTAATTTATAACGTTATAGTCTATTTTTAGGAGCTATTTTTTCCATTACATTTTGTTTTTATTAATTGATTTCAAAATTGAATGATAATTTTCCCCAAGAATGTTTATTGACGTTTTAAATATATTCATAATCAATAAATAAAAATACTTTATTTTAAATTATGTTTTACATTGTATATTATTCAAGGATACCATTCTTATTATTTATATGTTTGATTTATGAATATGAAGACATGATTTTTATGTAACCATTTATTTAACATGGGTTATGATATGAGGAAATGATGAAATTTTTATGAAATCCATTTCTTTTCTATGGGTTATGTTTTGATGAAATTTTTATGAAAAACATATGTTTTTATGGGTTCAAATGTGATAATTAATATATGATCATGTGTCACACATACTTTTTTTCATTATGATAAGGTTGGGACACATATCGCCACCCAATGCATTGGTCAATGATTGATATCTCATTAGATAAAAAAGATTAGAATTTAGATTAAAACTTTATTAGAAAAGTGATATGTCCCCTATGATAATATTTGGGGTGAAACTCAATACAGAAGAAATCATGTTTCCATGGGAACATGAGTGGTGGAGGGGTGGTGTGAGGTGTTAGTGGCTCTATTTACGTAGCTTTCTCAGCTAGACTGGGTTATGGGACTTCTGTTTAGGTGGAGTCTGTGGCTATGCTCACTGGTCTCAACTTGTGTAGGTAGTAGTGGATGGTCATTTCAGAGGTAAAAATAGATTCCTTTGTTTTTCATGATTAATTTAAAGGGTGAGGTGCCCCTCCATTGTTAATATTCTAAATTATCAGATGTTGAAAAATAATCATCTATACCAAAATTAGTGTGTGGAATACCAGGTGGGAAGGGAACAAGGTGGAAAACTATATAGCCTTAGTGGAGTACTCCGTACAGTGGATGTGTTTCTGCACGTGGTTGGTATCATTAAAATGATCGGTGATGATTTTATTAAAGGGGATGCTCTCGAGTTACACCATTTTAGACCGCCATAGGTTTCTTCATGGGGGTACCTCTTCTTTGGAACTCTACTATATTTTAATTTCTTTTGGTATATCATTTTTTCATTAAAATTACTTGATGATGATTATGATTCAGGTCATATGAACTTCATTGATTTATGACATGACATATGATTATAATCATTTATATGTATGGTATGGTTATATAATTTTGAAATCATATTCGTCAATAATAATTCTCATGTTATTATTTATTGATCCTTGATATATCCCTTTTTTACCATTGCTGATCATTTGATCTAACCTTTTTCATAATTTACCATTTTGTAGGAAATAATAATGTTATTAAAATTTAAATGTCTATGATGGGTTCTACTTATGAATAACAATTTGGGATATAATATTAATATTTTATGAGCATGATGCCTATATTTATATGTTTCAAATGATATTAATCCTAAATGGTTATTGAATGGATTGAAATGTTGTGTAATAAATATTAATCTATTAAGGCCTAAGATCAGTATCTAAAAATTATGGGTCACTATATACACTAAATAAGTAATACTAGATTAAATATCATAAAATATAATATAAATAACATTATATGACAATAAAATAAAATCTCTTTCCCTAACAGAAAAAAATTCATAATTATATCTTGTAGATTTAAAATAGTGTATACATAAGATACAAAGATAGATAAGCATAACATGAGTAGATTAAAAATTATTCAAAAAACAATAAAAACCCAAAATTTAATTGATAACATTATATTTTTGACACAGTGAATCACCACACCATCATTCCACCTATATGCAATGTAAATAAATAACAATAAAATACATATGCTCTACGTGATCCCTTCATCTTATTCCCATCAATAAATAAGTTCTATATATAACCATATGTGTATTATGTGTGTCAAAATATCATTTATACTAGGATTTCACCATGAATTATGTATATTGTCATTGTTATAAAATCATATAATCCTAGTTTTGAATAAATTTATCTATATAAAATTTGAATATTTCCCAAAATAAGAAACATTTTAAAATAATTAAATTAAATAAATTATATTTTTTAATTCACAAAAATTGTATTTATTAAACAAATCATGTGGATATATGATGTCGTCACTAAGGATGTATAATGTAATGAATAATTTCACTATCCAAATTTTCAAATGTAAATGAAATGACTTCAACAACCTTAGGGGTCAACACAAAACTTAATGTACATTTCAAGGAAATATTAATAATTTCTAGAAAGGACCTTTCTATGATCTAGATTAACCAATCAAAGAACCTATTTTCTCACGATGTTTACCAGATAATAATAAAAAACAGATGATCTGATAATTTTATAAATTCAAAAATAAATAGTTTCAAGTTCCCATAAAAATAATTTGTATTTAATTTTCAAATATCAGAATGTATTATTTTTAAAAATTTAAATAAATAAATAAATAAAATCAAATAATAATACATTATTTTATTTAAGAAAATTAATTCTAAATGGAATTGCATTTGTTTTATATGGGTGAAAATGAAAATACCAATCTTAGATTGTGGAAAATTTTGTTAAATAAGGTGAATCGATGATAAATAGTGTAAAAAGATCATTAGATTACAAAAAAAATCTAAAATAACAATCACACTTTTGTAAATTTATTTAGAAAAAAATTTAGGAATTGATGTCTTATAGGAAAAGAGAAAATAATTAAATTTGAATTAGGAGAAATATAAAAAGTCAGTGGGTAAACATGATTGTTGATTTTATAGAAAATACAACTGCAATTTCACACAATTGAAGCGAATATGAAGAGAGAGAGTCATTATTTTGATGGAGGAGATGATGGGGTTGAGTGGGAGATAAAATTTTTAGTTATGTAATTTAATTAATATAAGGGATGGCCTATAATTTCAAATTTTTCTATGTATGTGAACAGTGTATTAGTTTTCATAATGCTTTAACAAAATATGAAAAACAATGCAGAGGCACCAGTTTCACCTAGTTAGTGAATAAATTTGGGCCACCTTATTTACAAAATCATTAAACCACTATTTTAATCAATTATGTTATAAAACCAATGGTTTTATTTTGGTAATTCTATGTGTGATATAAGAATAATCCAATAACACACAATGAATTTTATTAGTTTAGTTCTATGTTTTCAATGATTTTTAAAAAATATATAAAAATGAAAATTAAGAATAAAAAAAATTTATAATATATTACATATTTGAAAAAATAAATTATATGTGTGACAAATCACCCCCCTATATAACTTTATTCACCTAAGAAGTCAACATGTTGCTCATGTCATAAGTATACTATTCAATTTCTCTATCATATGAGTTTCTTGCTATCAACACTGATGTGAAACATTTATGCAATTCCCCAAAATAGAAACTTAATTTAACACATTTTCTGGATGTTTTATATTGTTATGGAATTTAGAATTTATTTCATTATGACGGAGGCATCCAGTTCCAACTCAATCTTTTCCCAATTCCTCATTTGAGAAGGATCTGGTTGATACCTCGTCAGTGGAGAGATGTGGACCACATCATGGACAATAATCATAGATGGGAAATATTCATATTATGAACCTATACTATTAAAATGGATAATATTAATTGTCTAATGAAATTTGGGAATGATTTCCCCATATCCCTAGACACAAATGACTCAAATAGAGTGACACTAATAAGAGAACCCCGTCACCCATTAAAAATTAACTGGGAGGATGATTGTGGATATAAAATTATTTAGTTTTACTCGTTCCCATTGATAAATATCTTTGAATGGTTTTCATTTTCTTGCAAATTTTCTATACCATATCAGTTCGTATATTAGAGATCCCACCAGCTTCTAACTAGTATTAGGGACATTAAATTTTAGACTATAAATGGCCTAAAATGGGGCCACCCCACAAGAATATTGATAATTTGTAAAATAATTAAATTCAACAAGTCCAATTTGGATACCCTAGAAATGAAAAATATTTATAATATGATCTCATAGAACATACTCTTTAATTAGAATATCACACTTCATTATTTTTTTATTTTTTAATGGTAAACATTATTCAAATTTACCTTGGATAATAAAAAATTCTATGAGACCCTCTAAGACTATGAAATAAAATGAGGATCACTATTAGAGATAATAGATTAAGGGAAACCTTGAATTCATATACTCTCAATAAGATATAGATTCCTAAAATCTTATAACATCATAATATCTTTTTTCATTATGAAATTAGATTATTTTTTCATATAATCAATGAAAACCAAAATGAAATTCATATCCTAGGGGTATGTGGTAGAATAATAATGAAATATAATGACACAATATCTCATTTTAAAATAGGGGGATTGGGATCGATCAAAATGGATATTCTCTATTATTAAATAATTACTACCTAATTTATATAGAATCAAGGGAAAAAATAAACTATGTTCTATATCATATCAAGCCACCAATAATGATACCTCAAGAAAAGACATTTTTGGGGCACTAGGGCGGACAACCCACAGGTATTTCTAGCTGTACTACATCATTTCCATCCACAAAGATGAAGAAATCGCATAAATATTCCTAAATCAAGATCCATACTTCGAATATACTCCACTAAATTGGGGTCTCACTAATATATAAAGATCTCATGATACACCATAATTCATCATCATCATGTTTCTCCAATATAATGATCATCATGAGAGAATGAGACAAACACACATAATCATGGGACACACCCACCTCCCCTATATTACACCAATATATTGATTAAAAAATAGGATCAAATGATTCTTCTACTCATTGTATTATTTCTGTGTCGGTGGTATAAATATCCTACATCGATATTAAATAATCACATTACCCTTACTTTGTTAAAAAAATATTGTAAATTTTGAAATTATGAATGTATTACACCCAATTATCCTACCAAATTATATAATTTTTTTGGGAAAAGATATATCCTAATATATTGTTGTTTTAATAGACTATAAAATTATCCTCAAATTGGTTGTTTCACTAACACTTAATGTAATCCATGACTACAGTGAGCTACAGTCCATGAGTCAAGAAATTTCCCTCTTCTAGTCGATGATGGTGTGGACCATAAGCCACCACATGTCTACCCTAGATGAGAACACATCCAAACATATAACGGATGCATCATAATAAGCCACATATCCTATGATGACCCCTAAAAAAATCGTGATAGGTTCTAGGTTTATCTATTTATCCTACTAATCAATGTATTATTGAGATTATATTGTCCAAAAAACCATCAACTCTTTTCCAATGAATGATGTTAATGTTGATTCTAATTTTGGGAAATATATGATGAATCACTAATATAATCCCTGAAATTGTAGGATTATCAATATCATTAAGGCATTATTTGGTTCCTCCCAAGACAAAACAACTTTCACCTTCCCAAGATTGACTAATATTCCCTTTTTAGAATGAAAATTGACAACAAACACAATGTATTGGATTCAGATTCACTATTTAATTAGAAATTAATAGATATTATGATCCTAAATAATTCCTATGACAATCCTAATAAATCATCAAAACTCCTCCTCTATCATATAATATAAATAATTACTATAAAAATCCATAATAAATGAATTGTGATACCAAATATATATTTTTATTTAGTTCCACGAAGACTTTATAAATTATAGTTAAGGAAAAATGCTTCATAAGACACTCATTGTGTATATATCCTATTAGAAATTTTTTCTTTCATATATCAACTTCAATCATCAAAAACTAGTGATAACCGTAAAGAAGGTATATATTTATAAACCATTATTACCATATAAATTTATCATCCTAGTCAATAATGTGAGGCATATCATTCATATTATTGATTGTGACTAGTTCAATGATTTATAATCAATAAAAATAAAAATAGAACCACCATCCTTCCTCGAATGAAGAACTAGGGAAGCCCATGGGGACACAATTGGGTGAATAAAACATTTTTCATCTTCTGTTATCCAGAAATATAATCAACTCCTTTAATTGAAGTAGAGACATATGATTCATGGGAAAACATAATGTCTTAATTTTTTGAACTATATAAATATTGAAATCAACATCTTATTTAATTGAAAACCCTAAAAAATTTCATTAAATAAATCATGGATGTCCCAAACAATAGTATGTAACACAATTAAAGAATTATCCTTATAAAACACAAGTAGTAATAATGAAACATACCATGTTGTCTATCCAAAATTCTAAAACATTTCTCCCACCCGAATAGACTGGGTATCCCACCACAATGAAAATGTAGAATAAAAACATCATTGTTTTTAAAAAAACAACCTTTGATAGAAAGCAGTATAAGCATATTAGATCATCATTGAAGACATTATGAGATTAATGTCCAAATTATCAATCTTAAGGATGATATAATACTATGTAAATATACATTTTAATATCTTGTGGGACACTTAAAACCATTATGTGATTCTTATTAAGATGATTCTGTAATTCAATGATATAATGTATGTGATCCAAAAAATGTTCAATGATTTTGTAGTATTAGTATAGTTAAATGAATATGAAAAACCAATATGATATAAATAAATAATCAGTGATAGTTAAATAAGAACCATATGTATCACTATAGTTAGTCTTGCATCCAACTTCATTTGGGGATATCTTTAATACGTGATGTTGCCTATTCTTAGCTTATGTCTATGGACCGGAAGTGATATGGGGATTATCCCATAACTGAATCTTCATGAATGACGATATTTATCAAGATCAACATATATGAGAATAATTCATGGCTAATTTAGGGAATCTAACTGATCCTTAATTTCTTTCATAGAAGAGTAACCCATTCCACTCCTCACTAGAAATTTTTTCCAATATAATATCTAAATGAACCCCATTTTCCCACATAGACGGTATGTCATTAGAGGATATAGGAAAGTTTGTTTCATGTTACCATCCATTCTTCTCTAGTATAAAATAGTTCTATGGATTACAATAGGGATAAATGTATTTTTCTATGATGAAGGTGGATTACCACTACTAATTTCACTCCTAGGGTAATCCCACTCCTAATATTTTCCAGGAATTTACCAATACTAACCTCTATGAACAGTATATTAATAAAAAATTTCAAGTATCCCAAATTGATCAAAATAATTCATGATTTTTTCAATAAACTAATAATGTATATTACATAATACTAATTTGAAATAAATAACACAAAATATCTAGTTGAAGGCCTATTTCAAAATGAAAATTGTTCTATTCATTATGAGAACAAATTTCTGATTAAAAAGGATGACCACTATAACTGAATGGAAAAATACATCATCATTTAATTGCACTACTGAAGTGTAAAAAAACATGTTATTTAGATATGACCATAACGTAAAAGAAAAATTCCTTTGTGATGATCACATTGAATTGAATTTACTCAAGGACCTCATTTAGTTTTTTATGGTCTTGGCTACAGTGTAAGCATGGAGAGGTTTGAGATATAAAACTATTTTTTTAAATAATAATTAATGGAAACTTGCGTGAGAATCATTGATGTCAAATTTATAAATAATTGATTTAATATTTAAGGAAATAAATACATTGTCATAAGATCTTTCTTCATCTAGGAATTTTGATCTTCCATATATAGCCTTCTACATTACCTTTGTAATATTGTGATGATACATGGATATAATCCCTCGTATTGTGATATATCCATGAAAATATGATCTCTGAGTAATTGAAATCATTATTATAGTTCTATCACAACATGTTGAATATATTTAATTTTCCATTATTGATCGATCTCTCTATGGTTTTAAAGAAATATCTCTTCCATTATTGTTCATAAGAGAGAGTGAGAAGGAGTTTTGAGAGAATTTTTTATACACAAAAGTTTTTGGATCCCAATTTTATTCATTATTTACATAATAGACAAATATGAATATTTATAGAGGTAGTATTTAGGTAAAAATATTATTTAATTATATATCATTCATTAAATAAATTTTATTAACATTAATCAACCACATAAGTCATAATAATAATTATGTTATAATTATTATTTTGTGAATGCCAACTTGTGAAATAATAATTATTAAGTAACAATAATGTAATTAATATTTTTATTTAGATTTATCTTTGTCCATTAATACTCATTTTGAATTAGTCGAAGAACCAAATAAATATTTTATTCATAAATTTCTTTTTTTTCAGAATCTCATGAATAAATATTTAAATATAAAATATATATCTTATGCCCAGGTCGATGAATGAATATTAATTTAATTTATCGGATCATGAAAACATGAATATATTTATTCCTCTATCATTTAACAATATTTATTCCATTATCTAAATATAGATAGAAATTAATATGGATTTATAGAAATAAATAGTGTGTGGCCCTCTTGGATTTTTTATCTATGGAATTAGGTGGACATTTAAAAATTCCAATATTACAGTCTACCAATTGGTCATGTCAACCCTGAAAAATAACAAAATGTTGAAAAATTTACAACCACATATGAACACTCATTATGTAATATAATTCCTTTATCCCAATAACTTATGAGATAAGTTTCATATATATTTCACCAACCTATATGATCGATATGTATTTCCATCACAATTTCAAATTAAAATGTAATCAAACCATTTCCATGGAATTTAATGAAATTATTATACTACAATTAAAGTGGTGACAGATCATCTTCTTTGAAGATGGAAGGGCTAAATCCTTCCTCAACTAATTTAGTAATGAAATTTCACTCATGACACAACAAACATATCAAGAATTTCTATGAATTGTTATTTTAATTGTTTATGAAATACATCTAGGTACATGATTTGTAATATAAATTATTAATCGTAATAATTTCTAATGAATATTACAAACAATCATAGATATGAATATCTGATGAAACAAAAACATGTGGAATTATTATTAGAGGGGTTGTTATCATATTCTCCCTTAATGGATATTTTCATGTTTGAACATCATGTGAAGAGGTCTAATCTACTTATGAGTACACACACATAGAATAATATGTATTATATGTCCTATAATTGTAAATTATCCATCCAGTAAACATTATTTTTGAATATATTCATAGGAAATAATTTTTTTTATTATATCAGGGAACTACTTTGACAATACAAATGTGATGTCTAATTTAAGTCATTATTATATTATAATAATCGAGAGAAACAAAGAATATGCAATGAGTGGTTCTATTAATATAATATAAATATATTATACATGTAATCAAATTATAATATATTGGTTCTAGGACACCAAATCTACTAATACCCCACTTGTCATAGTACATATACCTATGAAATTATATCTATTATACATCACATGATTGTCATGTTTTTTTATTGAAGTATTTTGTCAAATGATCCACCACATTTTCTTCTATTGAAATCCTAGTCATGAAATCCTCGCATCTTAGAGATAAATCTATCAATACAGGATACCTATAAAGTATGTTATTAATCCATTGATGACACCATGGATCTTATGCAAGACTCTCCATAATAATATTATCATAAAAGAGTGTGATAATAAATTTACTACTAGATACACCATAAATCTTTCAGATGATGTTTCACATCCATAATTATTCATTTTCTACCACATAATCACCAATATACATAGTCTACACTATCGAAATTTTTACCACGACCTTATTTGAGATCTTAAAGTGCACAAAACCTCCA
This sequence comes from Viscum album, assembly GCA_963277665.1. NCBI lineage: Eukaryota > Viridiplantae > Streptophyta > Magnoliopsida > Santalales > Viscaceae > Viscum > Viscum album. The sequence goes on from OY728136.1 coordinate 1,067,240,952, forward strand.
TTAAAATTGAATATGTATGTAGTATGTGACTTCCATCCATCATAATCAGTTTATAAACATGAATATCAATATCTTCTGATAACAATTTCGTACTCTCCTCCATAAACCATGAACTAATACTTTCTAATAATTTAAATACATATGGATATTCATGAAATCGATATAATGGAGGTCAAATGGATTAGCTAGATATCTTCTCAGTGAACATAACACATAGGTGAAATACAGACTACTATAGAGAATAACATACATGAAAGACCCAATAACTGATGGATATAGAATTATTATCATTCTGATTCATTCCACTTATGTCTATGGACACATTTTCCTAGAATGATAAATCCCATGGGATGCTATCAAGAGTCCCCTCATTGATAGTTCCATATGAAATATCTTCAGTATCTTCTTAATATGTGTACTTTGACATACTCAAACAAAACTCTTAGATCTATCATGATAGATCTTGGTCCTAATAATATATTCTTCCATCACCGAGTGCATCATATAGAATTATTTATTATTCCATGCATTAACAGACTATAAGATTAGTATTTTATTTCAATTGATTAATATATCATTAAGATATTATTAAGAGTATGAATACACTCCCACTAAACTCTTTATAAACACAAAACTCACGTTCATGTTTTGGGAAACAAAACATTATTATTTCTTCTTAAAAATAAATTTTTAATGACATGGATTGTAACTTCAATCAATAAATGGATCATTAAAAATAGAATAACATGATGGTATCCTTTGGAGTCACATTACTATTGGGTCATTTCATATAGGAATCTTCTTTAAGGGTCTTCTTAATGAATGTGTTTTTTGAAATTTATATTCAAAATATAATAATCATGGAGGTTTAAAATAGAAAATATATATCTAATATATTTTAGAATTGAAACTAGTGAAAGGGTTTCATCTTAGTCAATTCCATGACATATTTAACCCATTTTCAAAAAGTAAACCCTTATAAGTATTGAAATTTCTTTATATGCCCAGATTCTATTTTTAATAAAAATTTCAATAAAAATTAGATTGAAATATATTATAGGGTCTAGAAAAATTTAGACATAGATTTGGTGCATGTAATCCATTTTAATATTTTTGGCTTATTTTCTATAGGAATGATTTAATAAACTTACTACATTATTATAGGATATAGAATCAATATTACAAACTAATAATGATTTGTTGTCTTTAGGTAGTACAAAACAATACTATTTCTGTTATCTAATCTCTCCATTACTCATACACATTAATTATTACTTTCAATAAATTTATGCTTCCATAATTCATTGTATATTTTTAACATGTACCAACTAATATTTATCTTAATCCAATGCATCATTAATGTCTATCTCAATCCCACTATATCATTTATAAATAATATCCTCCAAAAATAAATTTTGAATTTATGTCATGAAAACCCATTTTTTGAATGATTTTATAGGTAGTATCAATCTTTTTAATCAGAATATCCTATAATGGTATACTCAGTGACTCGGGTAGCTTGATTATTGCTTGAATTGGCTTTGAAAAATGATTCACAACCATAAACATGTAAGTAAGACAAAATGAATTTTTTACATTCCATAATTATTGTGGTATATAGTCTATTTTTTTAGATGGAACTCAGATATACACATATGCCACTATTTGTAAAATGTATCACCAAAATGCTAATTGACGAATCACACTAATCATCATTGATCTCACAAGGTCCAACAAGGTTTTCTTCCTCTATTATGTTAAACCATTCTATTACGGATTATAGAGAATAAGGGGTTTGGATAAAATACCTAACTCCCATAATTAATCAATGATGTTAGGATTAATATAATCTCAACCATATTATGAGAAAAATATAATATTCTTACAATGTTTGTTTTCGACATCATTCATGTCTTCCATGAATCAATAAAAAAAAATTAGTCTTATACCCCATTAAGTATACATATCCATATCTACCAAAATTGTCAAAAAATTCTATTATATATGAGTACCCACCACATGATTCATCATAAAATGGTCCACACATATTTTTAAGAACTAATTCAAGATTCTATTTATCCCTTTCAACATTCCAATTAAATAATGATTTGTTAATTTTTCAGTATAGACATTTATAACACAAACAAAGTGTTTTTAGTTCAATAGAATCTATATAACTATCTTGAGGTAATTTAGTCAGGAAAATTTCATTTACATAACATACCTTTTGATTATAGTGTGTGTTATGATTCATGTCATATAATATCATTATCAATTTTCATTCTCTATTTCATGTTATCAAACAAATAACACCATTATTTAATTATTACATTTCATAATAAATGAAATATTCTTAAAAAAGAAATAATTATTCCAAAATTTGGAAATAAATACATAACTATCAATTATGGATATAAAAATAATGATTATGGTAATAGAAGGAAAATAATAATAATCCATTAAAACAAATAACATTCCAATCAGTAATGTGATGTGGTAGTCCATGTTAGCTAAAATGTCATGTTTATCTCAATTGGGCAGTCAGTGAACTACCTATCCTTGGTAAATACATCTGAATATACATGGTTCTTATATTTGGACATATATATATGTGAGAATGAAAATAAGTATCTAATACCCAATTTTTAGAAAGTGATAAATTATTTATGGTAACAAATAAACATGAATCATCCAATTGTTAATTTGGTTGGGAGAATTTTTTCTTCCAGTGGCCCTTAATTATAAATGTTAAATAGATATAATCTTGTTATGTTAACATCCCATTGATCTTCCCCTTCTTATCAGGTCATGAAGAAAATTTTGACTTAAATATCTTCCTAACCATTACTTTTGTCCACTATAAGGACAGATGATTTCTAATGATTTATCTAGTTATCTACATTTCAAGGAAGACTATAATGATCTAAAAGAGTATTCTCAATGTAGATTATATAAAAATTAATAAATAATAAAGAGAAAATTTTAAGGTTTGATACCTAAATTAGTTTGGCGACTGGTTATTTATGGATTTTCAATCATAAAACCTCAATGATCTCAATGTTATTGATTATATTGACTACATGTGGAAGAGAGATGGAATCCTCTTGATCCTTGATATGAATGATCAACTTTTAAATATAAAACCATTCCTATATTTCAAGCTCTTGTTAAATATTATAGAGGTGATCAAGTGTTCTATAGCATCCATGGTTTCATGAGGATTCCATCATTTAGTATACATCAACAGAATAATCAGACATTTATCATTAACTATGCCACTAAATTTTTTTCATATACAAGTAAATGTTTATTACAAAACTATTTAGTAGAGATATCAGGCGTTGATGATTCTATATTGTAATATTTTCATTCTTGGTGAATCATAATACGATGGAAACTAAACCACTCCTAGATGTTATTGTATGTTAAGAGGTTATCATTATCCAAAATTGATCATAAGAAGAGTGTGGGTGATGATCATCTGATATATTTATACAATTAAAAATTCATGATTATTAGTACATTGAGTGATTAAAAATTAAGTGATATATAGTAAATTAAATTTTCTTTTTTTATTAAATCACCCACTATTATATAATATCTCAAAATATCTCACCATTGTACTTATATTTCTAATTTTCATTAACATTATAGTGATAAAGATCCCTATTATATTTCATAATGTTCAATTAATTAGCCATGAATACCATAATAATGAAATTAGTTTGGAATTCATTCAAATTATGGACTTCAATCTCCATGATCCATTTAGTTTATTACCATATCTTTAAACTGTTACTTATATTTCAACAAAAGTTTACTCTAAATTTTTGTTTAACATACTTTTGTTATTAATCTGGATAAAATTTCATTGATGTAAAAAAAACATAACAAGACAAGTCCCAGATAAAAGTTTCTTTCTATTCCATGGCCAGGTAATGCACATAGTTCTATGGTTACATTCCCAATCACGTTCTGGAAAACATAGTCTAACAATATATTTATTTAGTTCACTTTAATTTTATTTCAAAATTATAATCATGGATTATCTGTTATATTTCTCGTTAATATTAAGTGTATGTTGATAAATTAAACATCCTTGATGGATAAAATATATTTGAATAATTAATTTATTTAATTTGATTAATGTAAATTAATTCATTTATATATGTGATCTCACTGTTTCATCAATAATATAATCAATTACATTAACAGAAATCAATAAATATATAATTAACTAATCCATTAGAGTTATATAATATTTTATTTAGTGAGTGGAAATTAAATCCACCATTAACATAGGAGAAAAAACTCATATTTATATTTATTTAAAGTGTTATATAATTCGACACCTCTATGTATATATCACTTGGTCTCGCATAATTATAGTTCCTCCATGGTCCTCATCCATGAACCCTGTGATACTCAATTAATTACAAATATTTACTACACACATGTAGGTGAGGGTAACCCAAGGATTATTTAAAGGGGAATAAATAAATATACTAAAAAATGAACGTCCAAGGTATTAATTCATTGAGGGATGACACATATTCCATAATCTAGTTTAATATTACAAAATTGAAACTAATGGAATAAATTAATTAAAACACCCAAAGCATACATAGGTCTTGGTCATGCTCATGAATAGTCATACATGTAATGAATCAATAAAATTAAATGGATATATTTCATTTAATTATTCATTCATTTATTATTTAATATAACCATGATAGTATTAATTGAATATATAATTAATTAAATAATTAATTTTAATTTTAAATACAATCAAATATTATATGGAGATACCCTATATTAGTGGAATTCATTGAAAATAAATGTCAGAACAAATAATTATATATTAATTAAAATAAATTAATTGGACATTTAAATTTCTTCTAAACCATTATTGAATGTTCAGATAGACATTTTTTTCAATAAAAAAACATGGTTTTAATAGATAAATATTTATTTTTCATTTAATTTTAAATTTTTCCATTAATGTATGACTACACCATTTGTACATCATGGTAAACAAAATGTACCTCAGATTAATATATCCACTTCACATGTTGGGAGATTCATCTTGTTAACTCAGCCAGATGACATGATATGTACATGAGATATAAATAACATATATTTTCTGTCCTTGTGATAGTTTGGACCAATATACACATAGTGTCCAATAAATGAACCATTTGAAAATAATTCAGCCTCATATCTTGATACAATATGCATGGGTGTACTACATTTTCACAAACTACAGACTATGTATCCCAGTTTTGTGGACCGATGATTTAGAACATCCAACGGGATTCTCTAGTCATTCATTATTTGTTCATAAACCATTTATAAATTGAATCATAGAATGAAAATGATTAATTTTTTGATAATAGGTTAATTAATATTATAATAAAGAATATATTTCATAAAATGAATATCTAACCCAAGTTATGAATAACTCTAAAATGAAATTAACAATTATAAATTAAAATGATGCTACACTAATACAAAATAAGGTTTCTAGGAATAGTGTACGAATGTTATGAAGGGTGATATAATAATATTTCTTTTAATAATAATTTTTTGAAAACTGAATCAAGGACACTCCATGTCAAATTTATCAATAATTTATTTAATATATGATGAATGAATACCTTATATTAGGAAATTTATTGTTTAGTGAATCTTGATCATTTGAAAATACCCTTCAGGATCAACTTTTTTGTGATTTGAGTATCCAATTATAGAATCTCTTTAGTAGTGGTCCATAGATAATCTTATGATCATTGAAAAACACCACCCAATCCACCAGTGCTAGCACAATGAGTTGAATGTTTTGTGGTGTGTATTACGGATTTATCATTCTTTAGTCATAATGAAATTTATATTTCACATTTCAAACATCAGAGGGAGAGAGGACAAGAATTAGATATATAATTCATTATGTGAAACAACTCTGTATTCTCAAATTTTTAATGCTCAACAAAATATTTTTTTCTATAAATTTGTAGACTTAGTATTTTGGAAATAATATTATGTAACTATACAACAGACATTAAATATCAAATATTACCTCCAATAAATGTCTTTACGCATAATATTAGTTATATTTTTATTTTTATTATTATTTTGTGGACACGAACATTAAAAATATAAAATATTATGTAATAGTATTCCTAATTAATATTTTTCACCAGAATTAGTCTTAGTTTGTTACAAATCCTCTAGAATTTATTGAACAACCCAATATATATTTTATTTTCAAATAAATTTTATATTAAAAATCTAGAGAGTAAATATTAAAATATTAAATATATATATATATATATTTCATTCACAATCTTGTGAATAAAAAGTTATTTAATTTATGAGATCATTAAAACATTAATAAAACTATCCCTTAGATTTTAGAATAATATTTATTACATTAAATAAACTTAAATAGTGTTTTATCAATGTCAATGGAAACACATGGTGTGTGAAACTCTCGGATTCATTTGCGCTGGAATTAGGGAGGCCTTTTTAATGGATAAGATTAATATCTAGAAATGGGTCAAAGAACCCAAGTGAAATAACATAATTTAAAATCATTAACAACTACATAAAAAATATAATTTCATAATTTATTCCTTTTGTCATAATATCTCACCACTCAGGTTTCACTTCCACCTCATTGACCTATATTGTTGATATGTCTTTCTTTGAATATCTGAAATAAACAGGATATTACACCATGGAAATGTAATTTATTATAGTGGATCAAATATGAAAAAATTGTTGAGATTTGATAATTTTTAAATATGGAAGACATAATACTTCCTCAAATTAATCATTAATGAAATGTCACATGGGTTTAACCAAACTTATCCATGTTTTCAATGATCTATTATTATCATGTTTTATGAAATAAAACTATGTCTATGATTTTTATAATGAATTAATTATAATATTTAAATTTAATGACCATTACACATGCATGTAGGTAGGAACATATGATGACACTAAATAATGGATAATTCTCATCAGAGAGTATGTCCCCATAACACCCATCTTAGAGATTACGAAATTTAAAAATCATGTCACACCTTAAAGTATAAATACTATATGTAACAACTACAGATCATTATTTTAGAATATATTAAATGAAAATCAATTTTCTCATCATATCATAGAAGTGTTATTAATATATCCTTGTGACATATACTCTAAGAGTTGTTATGTTATTTTTAGGAAGAACAACAAAAAATTAGTAATACAATGTTTTGTTAATATTTAATGCATCAAATATAAATGTAAACAAAGTATAAACATTTGGTTCTAGGACACCAAATCCAAATTTTTTCTCTAGGTAAATGATTCCTAGACCATAATACTAGGTTACCCAATCTTTAATGAGGAATATATCACATGATATACCTCATGAGTTTCATATTATTTTATTATCCTTTGAATATATTGTAACTAAAATGTTTTACATTAGGTGCATTTGTAATTAAATATATAATAATGTTATGAAGACGGAACTCATGGTCTTGATACTTTTTTTTCATTGAGACATAGTCATACATCGCATTGATGTTATAGTCCCATTCCCCATATATACTCCCTATCATGAAATATTTTCATGTACGCTTAAATTAAAATCTTGTCAGCCCAAAGTTAGTCCACCAAAATATTTCGACTTTACAGTATCTTCAAGAGAGTACAATATAGGAATCTATGGGTGAATGATACTATGTAAAATCAATAATGGTAATAGAAAATATAAATTAAAAATGTAATTATAAATCAATATGGTTTAAATATAATAAAAATTAAAATACAACCATTAACAAAGTGAATAACAAACCACACCCATAAATAAAATCACAACCTTTGGGTATGGTCAATAGATCATGAACTCTAACCAATTGGATGGATAAATCCATATATTTAATCATGACCTCATTCTGAACCACAATAATTTTCTCACATTATATCATTGAATTTTGTTTCCAAACAAACCATAATACCTCTCACGTGATCCCCAATAATCATATATATTTTTTACCTAATCTTTTATTTAATATAATAAAAAATATCATTAATAAAATAATTTTATGAAGACATCTATGTTTCCCCTAATAAAAACACCATAGAATTTCCATGAAATGGGAAAACATAATTTTAAATCCTCAAACTAAAAAACAATGTTAATATTCATCAATAAATGTTCTAGAATAAATTATTCTAAAAAAGCAATAAAAAGGTACAATCTGAGAACCTATTTGGACCATGTCATATATTGGTTGGTCGTTCACTAAGAATCCCAGAAACAAAATCATTAAAAAAATAACATAAATAGAATGAAAAAAATTATATATTCACATTCTAAAATTGAACAATATAAAGCATTTCATCCAATAAAAAAGGTGAAATAGTGTTCAGATATGAACCAAGATAGATTCTACATGATGCATTTAAACAAGACATAAAAAAATCTCCAAAATTCAATTATATCCATTTCAATGTGAGATAATGAATCATCCCACCAACATGACTGCTCCATATAATCTATATATCTATAATGACAATCCCCCAGCTTCATGAATTAACTTTCATTTACTTTCATATGTAGAGAAATGTATACATATACCTATAGGTGTATTTAGGGTCCAGGAATGTCAAACTATATATGATCTCATAATGTGTTTTGTATACATTCTTTTTTAGAATAACAAATGCATAGTATATTGAAATAAATTTATAAATCAAATATATGTTTATAATACGAAATATGAGGCATCTAAAAATCCATTAATTAAGTAAAATTATTATAAAAAATCATTACACTCATCATGTGGGTAAACTCAATGTCTCTAAGGCTAAATCATTATATGAGTAACATGAATATCCATCTATAATATTAAATAAAAAATGACTTGACTGGTTAGTGTGGATTCCACAAAAGATACATCAACATTCAAGGTGACACACATAATAAGTGTTAATGACATCATCAAAATATTTTATTACCTACCATTAAACTAGAAAAAAATATAATTATAAAATATAAATAAATAACCATTTGAAATTTTATTTTATAATGAAATTACATAAAAATTATAAAATCTAATATAAACGTTCCCATTCAATTTTACAACATCAAAAGAAGGAAATTAAATATAATTTTTTCTTAAAAATTATTCCAAACATCAAACATAATATGATTTTTAAGCATTTTTAATATTTAATTTTAATGGTAATAAGAAAAAATTAAATTTTAAAATGGTTTAAAAAGAAACCACCTAACATGGCTTGTTGAAAATATTTTAAAATGTGGTGAATTCATCAGTAATAGAAAATAAGACCTCAAGAATCCTACATCAATCCATAACACATATATCCATATCAATTAAATTTAGGTAACAAAATATATTCCTCCACGGTACTGGGATAATTATTAAACTAGTAAATTGATAAGACTAATATTAATGTAGAGGTTAGTGGTAAATTACAATGTTGATACGTCGGATGATCCATAGATAAATTTAGAAAATAATTCCCAAAAAAGAGGATAAGAGGCATTATTATAAGGGGGGGAGGATGGGGTTGAGTGGGAGAGAAATAAATGATTTATTTCATTTATTTTGAAAATGGAAAGTCTATAAAATTAATATATTTTTTTTCTTTTTGTCATGCTATCATGATTTTGGAGTATGGTTTGCTGACCAGTGTCTTATTTATGTCAAATGAATTGGTTTCACCTAGGAGGAATAATGGTTTGGCCCCAATAACCAAAAAATTGTGAACAACCCATGGGAATAACATTTAATTTTAATCAAAAGGTTTTACATAGTCTCCATGTAGTTATATCTAATATTTAATCAATGATGAGACACTTCCAATTCACTAATTTGAATACCTTTCTTCAAAAGTCAAAAAAATAAATGTTTTAATGAAAAAAATTATTGAAATAAATTTTAACAGAACATGAAAAATATCAATAAAAATTATCTACCTATAAAATATCATTACTAGATTGAGCATTATATGATATAATTAAGGAAAATAAATCTCAGGTTAATAATATAATATGATAGATTTATTCGCCATAACTTTTGTGAAATTATAATCTGATGATGTTCAAAAATATAATTTCAAATTATACAAATCATGTTGGTTTTATTTTTGATAGGAATATAAAATATTGCATATATTATAACTAGTTGTATTAATTGTATTAGTTCATGGATATCATTAGATTTCATGACTATAAAATTCTAATTGTTTAATAAAAATTTTTCTAAATTTTTAGAAAACAAAGTAGTATAAGAATTTGTTGGTAATCATTGAAAAAAATATTTTTCTCTCTATAATATAATGATATATAATATAGTTGTATCAATACACCTTTTCTCCTTATTATATTAGAAAAATCGATACATATTACCAGGTATATTCAGTAAATTCTTACATAAAATCCATCATTATACATTCCCTTAATTTAAGAAACAAAAATATCATAAACCTATTATATATGATTCTAAAGTTAATAGAATGAATTAAACATTAGTTTATTAGAAGAAACATGTTACATGTATCTAAAAAAAGTTATTTATCATAGATAACACCAAGAGAATAATAGATGAGTTGAGGTGTTTAAAATTACAAAAGATGATTTTTATGAAAAATGTTACAGTATGTGTAGTTTAAAGATGAATTTATATGGGAGAAAATGTTGAGAAACAGAAAAAATTGATGGATTTAGAAAATTAATTTCAAATAGGTTTTATAATTTGTTCATTTTATGAAAATTAATTTTCTAAATGACCAAAAATGATCATAGATGATGTTGAATTTATGTAAATCAAAAGTTATAATCCCATTTCAAACTACATGTAGATGTGTCAGACAGAGACCACTATAAGAACATGAATCATAATGGATATTTTATGTTGTAATAAAACCCAAGGAAAATTATAAAAAGGAAAAGGAAAAATAAGAAGGATCATATTTTATAACATATCATGATTTTAAATGGAAACATAACATTTAATATTGTATAAGGTACACCACAACATGCTAAAACAAATAATTATATATCACTATTTAATTTTGAACACAATATCTTAGCTTTACAGTTGGAGGGAATGAATTTTATCAAAAGCAATATTAAATATTTATTCATAATACTCGATTATAATGCACTAATTATTTATATCTAAATATGTAATATATTTTTAGCATGTTATTTTATACATAAAATAATTCGGTAAAACTATTTTTATTTCATCATACATAGAAAAAATATAATTAAGGTATTGAAAACAAGAAAATATTTTTTTATGAAATTATATCCATTTTATAAATAAAAATCTCAAATATTTCCAATGGATAAATTTGTAGACATTTTTTAATAGTTTTATTACTCGATGATTCGAAAAATATACAGATTTTAATTTAAAATTGAATCTTCAAAATATTTACATGGAAAAATTATATTTTAAATTAGTGTTGAATTTTTAGTACTTCGTATTTATATTAATTACTCAAATTCTTATTTTTTAAATTTGATTAAATACTTGAATTGAGTATAAAAATAGGTTATGTATAAAAGTTATATTTTTCTAAAAAATTATTTCTCTTAACATTTTACAAGTTTAATTTTAAATTTATTTCTTAATGTTATGAAATATAAATTTTGAAAAAAATAAATATTATGGAATCTAAATGTAAAAATTTATTAAATGGTCACATTTATTTTTTGAAAATGCAAATAACTTGTTTGATAAATTTTTAATAAACTGATAAAGACAAAATATGGTAAATAAGGGTAAAAAATAATATTATATAGACCATATAGCTACCCAAGCACATGTACCTATTTAATTATATGATTTATATTTGTCCCTTGTTTTCTATGATACAATTTTAGTTATTTAATGGTCACTATTCTAATAAATCAAATTTTATATTATTTAAATTATTGGAAATCAATAAATTTTACTTTTCTTGTCTTAAACATATCTTAGGCATCCACATTAGAAAAAATTCGGTTATGAAAAAATATAAGTGTCCATTTTGTACATAATTAACATATATTAATTATTTAAATTTATTTATTACTTTTAGTTCCAATCATAAGGGGTTTTGATATTATTAATATTTTACTTAATGAAATGGAAAAGATGTTACAATAATATTTTCAATAAATATATTTTTGTCACTGTCTTGTTATTCTGAAGGTATATACAACTATTTATATTCGTTTTAAATATAAATTATTTATCTACAACAATATATTTATTTAAATTTTTATTGAATAAATATTTCCATTAAATATTTATTTGATGATGATGATGTAATGATTTTATTAAATAAAAAATCACATAAATTTTGTTATAGATATTAAAATACAAATAATCAGAAATAATAAATGGAGAATTTTTTTAATAAATTATTATGACATACTAGAGTTGATTTAAATGTCTTGGTTGGATTTTATCTTGTTTTATTATTTTTCATATGGTCAATGTAAACAATAGTGTCACATTTGAAAATAATGATATTTTATGAAGATAATATTTTATTAAATAAATAAAAATTAACAAAACAAGTAAAATAAAAGATGATAATTATTTGGTAATGGAATTCATTGATTGTTAATTTTTTGTCTTTTTTTCAATTTTTATGTAATTATTGATACATTTTATTATTAAATAATTGCATACCATAATTAAAATTAATATAAGATAAATGTGGATAATCAAAATGATATAGTAAAAAATAAAACCAACCCTTGTATAAATATAATTTGATTATGATATTAAAATCATATGTGATATCATATAAAAATCTAGAGATATTTTACAGTATACTTATATAAAATGAATTTAATATCATTTAATATATTTGTGATTACTCAGGGTTCTCCTCACCTAAATTAGAAAAGAGAACTCCTTCAGTCACATCATTTCACAACCTTAATCCATTTTCATGAACAATATCTACCAGTTTCACTTTTAAACATTGTTATTTATGTTTTTTAGGATTTATTCCTTACAAATTTCTATCCCAAAATCCATTACGAATAGATTTAATGACGTTCTCCCAAGATGTGTTAACCTCCTTTATCGGCCCTTTCTGAATTTTTTATTCCTCTAAATCATCATTATATGTTGTTTCCATTATTATTTTATGAATAAAATATAATATCTATAATAATGTGTTATTATATTAATGGAAAAACCATATTCCAAATTTTTCAATCATATAAAATAAAATAAATCTGTGTGGGTGTATGTATGTCATACCAACACAATGTTGTGGAGTATTTTTTTCTTCACCAATTAAATAGTATGGTTTTAATGATTTAAATAATGGATATATTTGATAATTATTGCATTATATAGATTTTGGATATTCATTATATTATCATTGTCCTTTCATTTTCACCTATTATTTGAATGATATACTTTCTTGTCCGTACATATGTCATATTGTATCTACAACATGATGTGATTCATTTTCCTTGTTCAGCATTCACGAATTATTCTATAAATATTTTTGAATTATTATGAATTGTCACGACCCGTCCTCAAGGCCCGTGCCGTGACAACCCCAAGCCCGCCTCCCAGTGGCCAGGGGCTGTCGACTATCACCAAAGGCATAAATCTCAAAAGAAGGGAAGGCATTGCCTTTATATAAGAAAACCCTAACACCACAGAGTATACAATCTGAAGCAAACACTAGGTAAACTGAGTACAAAAGTAAGTGCTTGAAAGTAAATGGGCCAGAATACAAACCTATATGAATGTAAAGTACAACTGAAAGAATGTACGGCAACAGAAAAGTAAAATAGCAGCACTGAGTCGTCCTCCAAAACATCCAACTGAATGGTGGGTATAGATAGTCTCCATAGCTCCTCAGTCCAGCCATATACTCCGTGTACCTCCTGCCAAGTGGTCCACCTCTGGGAACGTTCCAGCTCCACAAGCTTCCACCTCGATCAGTGTTGTTCGTTGTATGCATCCAACACAACATAGTGCAGGAATAACCCGTGCAGGGGTGACTATATGGTACTCAGTAGGGACCTCGAGACCCCCAAAGGTCTCTCAAAAACCACGAAGGATAAACCACAAAAGAAAAAACAATCATGAAGTATCAATAACACTACATATTTATACGCCCATCCATACACCTAAGTCATCAGTTACAGTTTTTCTCCAACTCCCAATCACCACGCAGTCCACAAAAGAAAGCACAACCCAGTCTACAAAGGATGGCTCAACACAGTCCACAAAAGAAAAACATAACCCAGTCCACAAAGGAAAGGAAGTTGATCACATAGAGGATAATATTGAGAGTTAACACTCATCTCACATAGGTATTAACTTTTTAAAGCGATAAAAATGATCAGATGTTTCAAATGATTCATCTAAGCAGTCAGACCCACATAGGATACAATACCAGCTAAGCTGTCGGACCCACACAGGATTCAAGACCAGCTACTCTGGAGGACCCACATAGGATACAATTACATAGTCAAATACTATCGTACCCACGTAGGATATAATAATATTAGTCATCATCGTCGAACCCACGGAGGATTCCAGTACGGTCATCGTCGCTGCCGAACCCACGGAGGATTCCAGTACTGAAGTCGATGCAGTCACAGCTAGCTCTAGGGTTCTCGCACACAGCACGCTCGATTCCAGGAGGGTCCGCTCCACGAGCCAAGGGGGAAATACATCAACTGTCACTAAGTCCAGAGTTGATGTATCACAATGTTCCATGTCGTTAAAATGAACTAGACATGATAGACGGCGCGTCAATCAGATGCCCGGACTGAGAGATATTGGCTTTTCCATCCCTGGGGCCCGGTCGGTTTTTAAGTTAAAACCAACTGGACCGTACACCCACTACATCCAAAAATTTAGCGGAGTATTCCAAAAGAACCGTCTCACAAAAAGGAATCCAACAATGTCGACGAAAAGTCAATCTGATGTCCGGAGCTCGAGTTGTAAGTGTTTCCGCTCCGAGGGCCCACTTGGTTTCGTGTTCTAACCAACCCGGCCATACCCAAGGTTCTCCAAAACCTTTAGTTTAATGTTCTCAAACTACCGTATTGGTCCAATGATCCCAACACAACTGACAGTGCATCGATCGGTGGCTTATATCCCGAGTTATGGGAAAAATACTGAAAATAGACCGAAGTGGGGGGTCTGGGCCCGGCCCGGCCTGGGGGGGGGGGTCCGCTGGCTCAGCCAGCAAGCCGAGCAGGGGGGATGTGCTTCCCCCCTTTGTGCTCCATGGATCCGGAGGGAACCGATTCCTCCTCCTCTGGATCTCACGCGGCTGCGGGATCCAGCCACCTTCCGCCGCGGCTGAAGCTTCTGCGGTTCCTCCTGGTGGCACGCCGGGGAGCTGCCGCACCGGCGACCCCTGCCGCCGGAGAGGTCCGCAGGCCACCAGAGCCGCTCCGGTTGTCCGTTCTTGCTCCCATATGTGCTTGCGTTTGTTCGGGTACCCAAAGATTACTGTGAAGGCCTCCAAATGTCGTTGTGGTCCCGTTCCATCGTTGCCCAATGTTCTTCGCATCAAGAACCGAAAAACTATGGTTTCAGACATGTTCGTTTATCCGCACCCACCGCATTAGTGGTTTGAAAAAACTCCCAATAATTTCCACGCAAATAGTAATCCCAAACCCACAAATAAAAGATCATGGATCAACATGATAATGAGTTGATATATTTTCATGTTTTAGAGGGGAAACAAATATGGGAGTATTATCATTCAAAAAAACCCCGACCTCTTAGTGGTTCGCTGTCACGCGTTCGTCCTCAAGGGGGGTTAAGGCATCGCGTCACTTTCCAGCTTCGATATTCGAAAGGCATCAAAGAATAAGAGCTTTTGTAGGCATCCTTCATTCATCGCTAGGACGGAATTCCATTAGAGGTTCGCCATAGAATCCTCCAATTTATTTTCCCACATATCCTCTATGTGCCATGATATATAAAGGAGCAAGTTTTAGCATTGCCATAATGGTGTCATTAAAGCGTCGTTACACTATATGTTTAATGACTCATTAATGCGCCTCATTGCTGTGCATTGTCGTCGCCCTGTCGCTACCCCTACACCCAAAAAGGAAGAAGGAGAAATAAAATATTTCATTTAAATTATTTTATTATTTTTCTCGAAAGGTCCAAAAAAAACTTTTTCTCTTGGCCTTTGCCGGCTGAAGTTAAGCTTCGCCTAAGCGAATCCTGGCACTGCGAATTCATAGGTGCCGTCAGATATTAATTCTGAGCAATGATTTAAAAGATAGAAAAACCCACTCATTCGTTCACTAAACATACCCGAGCTAAACATTGAAAATTGATTCCGGTCAAACCGGTCCTCGGAATCAAGCGCCGTCAGAAACTACATACGCGTAAAATCTCAATGAATATAAAAAAAATTCCTTGAAATTTACGGGTCATTACCTGAATGATTTTTATTTAATTAATAAAATTATAAAATATATGCATCCTTATGAAAGTAAAAAGAACATGGGACATTCATGGGAAAATATACAACAAAAAACATGGCATATAACACCAAATAAGTAGTAGAGACATTACCCAAAACTAATTTTCAAAACTATTGGGATATCCTATAAAATACTGCATGTAGGCCATACCTATGGTTCTAAGAACCATGGGTGCATACTCTATTAGGATATAAAAACTCGTTGTATCATCAATCTAGTGTTATAGGACCCCTATCCAAGGATTCATCAACCATTGGGGTTGAAAATTTCAATGGAAATACCTATAGCCCTGGTTCGATCAAATCATTGGTATATATAAATTATTAAAAAACATACCACTAGAAATTGATCTTGAAAACGTCTGAATTAACCCCAATCACATTTTTAAAATCCTACAACACATTTTATGTTAATATATATAAATAAATATATATTTCTTTATTTATTTATGTATTTTTTTTATTAATAAAAAAATATTGGGCCAACCTGTAATCACGATTTGGTAAAATTATGGGTATATGTTCTCTATTAAAAAAATCAACTACTAGTAATTGATCACAACACCATCCACTTATAATCTAAATAAATTAACACTAACCAATAACTATTTTTTGTTCATATTTTCAAAAATGTATATAATTATATATATATATATTGTTATATTATTGTATTAATTATTATTTAAACAATTATGGGAAAAAATGGTCAAGCCTATATACACAGTTCAGTAAAACAAAGGTTATATGTTACAAAATCAATACTTATACCCACAATTCGGTAAAAATGTGGGTATAGGATTTAGAATAACGTTTCTTCCAAATTGATTCCCAATGAATCATATTTCATTGGTTTTTAAAAACAGTGGGTATAAGGGAGACCAATACCCATGGTTTTTAGGGAACCATGGGTATTGGTCCTCCCTGGGAATTTTTATCCCAAAGGGTATATGGGTGACCGATATCCACAGTGTTATGAAATTCCATGCGTATAAACTAGTTTTCTAGTAGGTACATCTAGGTAATAACAATAAATTATAAAAAAATATGTTATTATATTATATAATATGATCATAGAGGATATCATTTTTATCAATATTGTTACATAATAAATTAATATCATTTTTAAAACATTATAAATGTTATTTGTACATGTTTTTATGGATTTCTATATTAAGGGAATTTCATTTTAAAAAATTCCATTTATAGTCACAACTTTTTTTTTATTTGGGATTTTTTTTACTTATATAGAATGAATGGATATTGATGCATTCATGATAAATTGTTTATTTTATTTTTTTCATAAAATTTAAAAATAATATATCCATTTAAAATGATTTCATTTTTAAGTGTGCATTTCATTTGAAATAAATTTTAATTAATAATGAAAATATTATTTTCTTTATCAATGTTTTAAATTAGGAAAGATTTTTGTGTTATTATCATGTTATAGTTCTTTGGATTTTTTTCAAAATGGGTGGTTCCATAAAAATTGATGGTAGTTAGCCCATTAAATCTTTTTAATTCATTGGTTAAAGTGATATAGTTAACTAAAATGTTTTTCCCAAAGGGATTATGGGATTATCCTATGATAGTAACTCCTAGAATAACCATGATAATTACTCCTTGTATAAGAGCCACAATTACATTATATAAAAGTTTAATATGATAATGATTCGAAAAAAATAATTTATTATTTATGAATTTTGTAAATGATTTTACATGAATCTTGTGATTTCATAATGTCAGATAATGTGAGATTGTTTTATGGTTAAAAAGTATAACTTTTTGAAACATTTTTCAGGGGATTATAATTATTCATGGATTAAGAGGTTATTTAATTCTATTAATGTCCCTTACTAATATTTTTTTATCATCCTAGGATTTAAAAGGTTTTCCAAAGGCTATAAGGATGTGTATTGAAAATTATAAAATTAATTTGGATGTTCAAAATATTTTTCAAGAAAAATAAATCATGTTATGCTCTATAAAAGTTTAATATTATAGAAAAAATGAATACTACCTTAGTAATATCTAAATTTTATGTATTAGGGAGGTCATGTATGATTTATAAACAAATTTATTAATACTATATACCTAAATTAATGTTGTTAAGGAAAGAACGCTAATTGTTATACTAATAACTCTAGAATATTTAATCATTAATAGTGGATCTGTAAAATTGGTATCAACCCAACTATATTAATTCATTTGATGTTATGATATTACTAGAGAATGAAATTAAATGTCCATTATGTCCACTATGGTTATTATCAACTTATAAATTTTCTATTTATATGGTGATTTATGTAGATTGGATAAAAACCTATATCATAAAATATATAATGGGGTTGGGGGATTGGATTATAATTAAAAATTTATTTTATTCTCTGACCCTATATATTTTTTAATGACTATCATGTTTTTTACTGGTGTTGTTTTCATAACATTAATGATTAGTTTTTAAGATTAAAGGAATATGATCTTTTACAACCTTTTTATCTCTCCCTGATGACTTGATTATTTCCATTACTACCAAAAGTTATTCAAAGTATTATTACTACTTATTTTGTATTCAAATCACCTGCATGAAATTGTTAGTATTATCCCAAAACTACTCATTTATGCCAAATATTTCATGGGTCATTGTAACATTTTTATCTAATTTCAATATATCAAATTTAAAAATTTCACTTGAATGTGAAATACAAGGATTTTGTTGAATGCTTCATTTTGAAATTATAAAGTAATTATAAAAGTGAAATGGAACATCAAAAAGATCTAGAAATCGAGATGTTGGGTCTGAATCATTTTATTATCCATAAAGTATTAAACATGATAAGATTGGTATTTATGAATAATTAGAAAAAAAATTCATATTGTTGATATTCTAGAATGATGTTTTAATAAATAATTTTGAAATGTATTGTTAGTGGATTAGGAATAATGTTGAATGATTAGGATGTTTACCTAAGAGGAATTTATGATTTATTTTAGACATAAGGATGATTAATAATATAAAATTAATAGTACTAAATTAATGAATGGAGTACATAATTACAATTTTATTGAGACTAAGTAATATGTATTCATTAGGTATTCATGTGGAAAAATAATTTGATAGAAAATTATCTTTTCATTTTTAGGAAAAACTTTTATTTATATGTCTAACTTTGAGGGTCATATGATCATTTATTATTTACATATTTATGGATTGTGATAATTTTCATACATATGCATTAACAAAATTGGATTTAATGATAAATTATATATTGTTATTAGATCCCATTAAATTTGGGAACCGTTATAGGAACATGGTAAATTGAACACTATGGGATTTAATATTTTAAATAAATGATTAATTTTTCTTTTGATTCATTATAATGATAACATGATTTTGGAATATATGTCATTGTGTGATACATTAAGGGTAAATTATCTTGTTTACATAAAAAGTTACTGTCTATTCTGGAAGACCTTGTGATCAATTCCTTAGGAAATTTGATATTTAATTTTTAATCATGATTATTTTTTAGGAATTTTATGTATTTTTATATATGATGAATAATGGGTGTTACTATTGAATTTTAGAGACTGAATTATTGTTTCATTATTTATGTTTTTTTTCATTTTTTGGAATTATTTTATCTTATTGTAAACATTGTGTATTGTTTAATTCCTAAGGAAAGGAGGAATATATTGTTACATTTTTGTGTATTATTTTATTTTCTAGATGTTCATTCTACTGTTGTATCCATTAAAAATTCATCTTGAAAACTCATCATTTATAGAAAAGGTTGTGTTTTGGTAAGAATTGATTAAATGATTAATTTATTCTCATCAAACAGGTATATATACATATTTTCATAGAATATGTAGTATTGTAATATTAAATTAATAAATATTATCTAATTACTTTTCTTACCTAAAAATTAGTGGACTTTTGACACATTATAGATTTATTATGGTTAACGTTGTAATTACAATGTTTTCTATCAATATTCATTTCTATATAATAGTTAGTTTAATTTTCTGTGACAATTCATTGAACATGTAATCCTTGTATTTTTTATCTCAAATGCCGTTGTAATTTATTTTCAATATTTTCAAATTGAAGTTTTATTAAATCGTATTTGATGTTGGATTTCAATAATGGTATTTGGAAAAGGAAAAACCTAGTTTCTGAACCTGACTTCAATATTTTTAATATTCATATTTTAAAATGGGGGAAGTAAAATCCCAAATTTATAAATGAAATCATAATGTTTGATACCATATAAGGTACTCTACATCAATCTTAAAAAGAGAACTAAATATAATTATTTAAATGTGTCCATTATAACCAATATGTTTATTATTTGGGAATGAATATTATGAACTAAATTATAAAATATATATTGATTAATTTCATTTCTAATGTATTAATTATTTGTTTGAAAAAACATATATTACTTTTAAAAAGTCATTTATTTTTTCCAAAAAATATCATTGTTGTCAATGATTTTTATTGCTGGCTATGTAGAACAAAAAATAATTATTTCTAATAAATTTTAAAATAAATTTTATAAATTTATATTCAATTTTTAACTCATCATACATGAATTTTTTTATTGTTAAAAAATTATGAATATTTTGAAATGTTTCATTTTCCAATGGAAAGTGGAAAATATATATTTTTATAAAAAATTATATTCACCATGTATTTATAATTTGAAATTATATATTTGATTAGTTTTTAATTCCAATTAGATAAATTTTGTTTTATTTAATTAAACTATTGTTTTCGAAAATAGATTTTATACTTGAATTTAGCATAAAATCATTTTAGGTTTAAAACAACATTTTTTATAAATAATTTATTTCCATGGGTTTTTACTGTATAATTTTTAATTAAATTCAAAAATATATTTTTTTAAAAAATAAAATATGGATTCCATATTTAGAATCATAAGGTCAAGGTTTTTTGTACAGGTCTATATTAGATTCGAATTTGTAATGGTACATATGTAAATTATTATAACCATAATAAAGGGTAACTCGTGAAATTTAGACTAAAAATAATATTACCCCCAAAACATTTCCAGTTATTTTTGGATGATATAGATTCATATCATAACATTTTTGATCAAATTCTAGTTATTTTTGGACACTTCTCCTCGAAAAAGGATTTCATATTTTTTGTATTATTTAAAATCTCAAAGTTCCACATTCATTGACTTACACATCTATTATTTATCAACATGGGGAAAATAGTCAGGAAAAAATTAATTTAAATGTCAATATACAACTTAATAAAAATATATTCATCATATAAATTTATTTATGACTCTTAGGACCATTTTAATGAGGTTCTCATATTTTTAATATTTCACCATAATACTTTTTTATTTATTAAAAACTATGTTCAAAATAGGAAAGGCACAAAAAATGAAAACATATTGGTGGTCTAAAAAATGTAGACTCCAAAATCATATTACCACCCAAAAATAATTTCATATGTAGAAAAGGATCCAAAATATAAGATTTATGAGATCATTACATTTTTTATCACTATGGATGCTAGGAAATCCGCCATTGTTTTACCTTTAAGACATGTGAAGGTACTAGTTTTTATAGTTCTAACAATGAGATACAGAAGACTATATATATTATATTAAAATAAAAAATAATTATCTAAATCATGGTATTTCTATTTAATTTTTAATTATTAAATAATTATTCAATTATGATGCTATAATTTGTTTTTCAGCTAAAAATTCAATAAAATGATATTAACATTTTTAAAATTAATATAATTTTGATTAATTAATCATACCCAAAAAATTTATATATGACTAATAGTTATTAATGGGTTAATTATATGATTTTTTGAAGTTATATTTTTATCATCAATATAAATTAATGTATAGTTACAAAATTTATAGTACTAATTTTTTATACAAAAAATATTTTATTAATTTACTTAAAAATCATAAATAAATTATTTCAAATAAAATGTGAGCATTAAGTGGTTGAAAATTAAATAAAATATTATTTTATGGTACAATTGTTAATTTATATGTAAATATTACCACCTTTTAATATTAAATAATTTGTTTCCCTAATTAAAATTAAAATACAAAAACTATGTATAATCAAAAAGAAAAGGATGAAACTAAAACAATATCATTCATAAATTTTATTTTATGATGATATTATAACATTATTTTATCTTATATTCTAATAAATATTCATCTTGTGGTATTTTGATGGTAAAATAATTTATTATAATTTTATATTACGAGGATTTATAGGGGTGAAACTCACCTCAATTAAAGTAGGGAAGTCCTTATTTTAAATAATTTCACCACAATAAGCCCTTTTTCTGAAACAAACACTTTCGATTTACCATATCAAGACACTTTGTCATATTATTGGGTTAGGGGTCCTTCTAAATGGAAAATCCTATATCCATTAATATGAAAATAATGGAATTTTGTTGAATAACATGTATTCATCGTTACCAACCCTTTACAAGATTATTACTTCTTTCACGTCATTATATGTGTTGTTTCAATGATAAGTTAATAATTGTGATAACATCTATATGATGACATGTTATTATGATTATGGGATAACCATATTCCTCCTTTTATCTAACCTATTAAAAAACCATGCATGCATACGTATGACATATTTTCTCTATGTAATGGGGTGATGTTTTTTTATAAGCACTTTAATAAGATGTTTACAATGATGAAAATAGTTTATATATATCATAATTATGAAATTATATAAACAATTAATATTCATTATATCATTCATATCCTTACTTATCACCCATTTATGGAATGATATAATTGGTCGTGCTTTTGTACGGTATTCTATCTCCACGATGAAATTTAAATCGGTCTCCAAGTTCAAAATTAAAAATTCATCTAAAATGATATTAAAATATTAACAATTATATTTATAAAATTATTTTAATTCTTAATATTATGGATCTATATAAAATTTTATATAATTGGGACATTCATGACAAACATATAATCCAAATCAAGGAAGATAACACCCAATACATGGGTAATAACAAAATATTATTAACAAATAATAGAAGAAATGATATAATAAGATCATATATGATATAATAAGATTATATATGATATAATAATAATTAATTTTGATTAAGAATATATTTTTATAATTATTTAAACAATTATAAATGATATTTTAATATGTTTTATTGAATTATAAGCAAAGTTAAGGGTATTTCTTTTTCAAAATACATATTCAAGTTACAAAGACTATAATAATAGATTTTTTCTCAAAATTATACAACATGATGTTATTTCCAAAAAATTACAAAGTATTATTCATTTGAAGTTTCATATCTATGTATACATGTTTTTTTCTGAATATATTTTTTATTTATTTGTATGTGACTTTATATAAATTAAATTTAATTCTAAATAGAATATTTATTTTCCTTTACAATGATTTATTTTTATTAAATATCTTTGCCTTATGATATTTTTAGAGATCATGGTTTTGATGATAGGTGGTTACATGATAAACTGATTATGGGTAATCCTAATATATCATTCTAAATCATTGGTTAATGATACTGAGTTTACCAATAAGGTTTGTGTTAAGAGATTATAATAAAATTTTACGATGTTTATTCTATGCATCACCTTGATGATTATTTGTTATATAGGTGGGAGAGATAGATTATATGTATGATTGATTTGAAAATGATAACACATGTTACCTTAATTATTTTTTTATGTTTGCTATTTTTATACAGGATACTTTTGATTTCGTATTGGAAGACAAAGAGCATATATTTTACAAGTGTAAAGTAAAAATATCAGAAAATGTTACCTTAGGTTTATAAGTCCTAATATATTAATCATTTAGTTCTTTTTCCTTTATAGATAATTTTTTTCCATAAAATGTTTTAAATTTTATTTTAACATGGTAAATGGTTGGGTATCAGAAATTAGGATGTCAATTTGAATATTGAAAAAAAATTCCATGAAAAATAAATATTGTTTTATTTTTAAATATATATATATTATTAAAATATAGATATTGAGTTAGATGTTTCCAATTTTTTGGGTTTTTATTTATGAATTAGGAAATAATTATCTAAAACTGAAAACTGAGAAAATCATTTAGAATGAATGAAAATAAAATATACTCTAAATATTTTTTTAATATGGAATATTTAATTTTGGTTCCTTGAATATTTAATTCACCATTAGAATGTTTTCTAGAAGATGTTATACTGATTTTATGTTAATGTAAAATCAAACATTCTGATGATGCTAATTTGGATATAATTGTTTTGATATTCATGAATGGGAATTTCATTATTTAATGTAATATCTATGTAAGTGTTAATAAATATTGACTCCATGTTTTATAGTATTTTTAACGATATCAAATCCATATATGTTTATATGATATTTATGGTGGCCACATCAAGAGTTGATATAGTGAGAATTGTTGTTTAAATCCAACTCATTCCTTATAACAATCTATGAATCATTACAACATAAATGGGAGAACACAAGTATATATAAGTTATGGGAACATAGAGAATAAAATATTGAGAGATTATTAGAGGAAGATTTGATGAAATTTATTTTTTAATACACATTCATCATATGTACATTTAGGTCAACAGAGTTATGAATTATTAGATGTATAATGTTATAGAAAATGTAAAAACATGGGAAAAATATTATAGATGAAGAATTACCAAATTAATAATTTTAGGAAACAATCACCTAGAAGGTTAAATAGTGAGTATATCTTGATCATCCAATATCTGACAGATTATCCATGAACAATATACATCCCCATGTAGTTGTTTAATAATTTTAAGAATCAATATGTATGCTAACGTGATCAAATTTAGTTATAGGAACCCATATGTGGAATATTATATTTATACATTGTCTCAACACCAAAAATAGGCATGTGGTAGGGGTGTATAATTATCTATTATAGGGTTATGGTAGGGGTGTATAACCTTACATTGATGAATTTATAATTTGGTATTAAAAATAATAATTGAATACTGGATATATTGTATAACTAGTCAACCAAAGAGGATAGTTGGTTTCATAATCAATCGTTATTGATGTTTGTGGAAAATCCTTCTGGGATGTATAACTAACATGAAATGTAGTAATTACTTCCGTTAATCCTTATAAAAAAAATTATTTCATTTTCTATATCATTGAAATATTTATGTTGTAAGAATGTGATTTTAAATATGATAGTTTTGAGGTTTCAACCTTACCCATTAGATGAAGTTCGTAAAAGGTTAAACTTCTTACAAATAAAAAATTTAAATTATTCACCCTCTCCTACTAATAGATCCCACCACACGTGGGAACATCATTTGGTATTGGAGGGAGGTTATTTCTCTAATCAAATTAGTAAGGATTATGAATTTAAATTTAGTTTATAGTAAAATTATTCCATCCTTTTATGTGTAGAACTCTCAAGGGTAAAATTAAACGATGATACCATATATAAATTCCCTTGGATTAGAATTTGATGATACAATAACAATTGTGTTTAAAATAAAATAAATAATTTATCTAATGAATTATTTATATTAAATAAATCTATAGGTTTATTGTATCCCGTAGAATTATATTACAATTTTTTTGGATAATTTGTAAACAAAGTATTAGTATCCGACAAAAAAATGAAAATTTTAACAAACTTGTAAGGTTATTTAGATTGAAATTTATAATTAAAGTTTTGAATGAATCAGGTATGGTGATGTAAATTTGATGAAATAAATATTAGATGTAAAATAAATTATTGATGAGTACTTTACAATGGCGAATAAAATTATTAGTAATATCAGGGGATGCAGATACACCATATCATATTTTAGTACTGTATAAAAAATTATGAGAAGATTTCAAGATTTACAAGATGAAAAAATTTCTCCCTAGGAGGAAAGGGAGGATTTTAGAGAAGATGAGATAAACAATATAATAAAAACATATGATATGTGAGAATAACTAATTACTATGAAAAAAAGGATGACACAGAAATTGAAGATTGATAAGAGGAAAAATTAAATATGAAATTTGTTGGGGTCATGTGATTTAGAATATGAGAAATGTGAATACATCACAAAAAATTATTCTCTTCTATTAAAATGGTTCATAAAATAAAAATATGATGGAAATAAAAAAATCATCAATATTTTATAATTTTGATGATATTCCAAATTTGATTATTTTCCAAAAAAATCTAAAATAAATAAAGGTAATGAAATTATCAAAATATACAAAATTTATAGAAATAATAATAAATATTAAAGTATCATGAAAATGCCATTAATTAGTAATCATGAGTAGTTATATACATCATGAAGTACATATTTGTATAATTATATATATCTTCTATGTAAATAATAAAAACGTTATGATGCATTTTTTAGTATTGATGATGGAGAATGTAGAACTAAACTTGAATAGCAATTGGAGAATGATTTTGAATCATTCATTGAGGAAGTCAGAAAACATTGAAAATAAATGGAAAATATTTAAAGGATACAAAGAAGGTTGTTTAAGAAAATGATATGACAAAAAATTATAAAGTGGTATATATTTAGGAGAAAATGAATCCAAAATGGAATAATATGGATTTTGATAATGTGGAATGTGATCTTAAATAATATATGGTTAGAAATTAATATTATTTGTATGAGACACATTTTATATTTTTCAATGGAGAACATTATTTGATAATGTCTACTGAATTATTCAATAGATCACTATCTCTCAATGGTTAATCTTATCAATAATGTGAGATGAATGGATATGATAATTGATATAAATATAGAATAATTGATAAAATATGTCTTATAACTAATATTATTGATAATGATATAGCATTCCCCTACAAGGAGAATGAAATAATTTTCTTCATATATAAGAGAGGATGGGATTATCCAATGATATAATTCACATAAATGGAAAATATTTCTTATATTATGAATTAATATAAAAAAACAATTCAAGATAAATTTATAATCATGATATGAATTCATAATTCATATGGTATTTAATGAATTGATGGTTTTATGGCTATAAATATTGTTTTTATTTAAATATGTATTTACTAGGGATGATAAATGAGTTAATAGGGATCTCATGTGAGAATATAAGGAAAAAAATTATATTTAATTATATATTCATCTATTAAACCCATTACAAAATATTGATGATATTTTAAGTGAATAATGAGATATTTTTGGATTAGTATTCCTTAATGCTCTATATTTCATGACTAGTCTTCAAAGATATGTTTTTATGGTAAAATAGAATTAAATTTGTAAAAATAGTAATGTAAAATACTTTCGATGGTAGTTATACAATGAAAAATGTTTTATTGGTCATTTTTATTTAATAACTAGCCATGGATAATAAAAAATGATGATAAAATAATTTCTAAAGAGAAGGGAAAGTGAGTTGTGTTAGATGATAATGATAAAATTCATAAGGACTAATTTATAATTGTTTATTTTAAATTTCAAATTAATAATTGTGAGAGGATTAAGCATTATGGGAATGAAATTTCATAGAAATAAATTGTGAAAACTGATTTGAACATGTAAGAAGTACAGAAAACTAAGATGATAAAACGACCTATTTAAACTATTTAAAAGAATAACAATACGTACAATGGATGAAAGTAATGGCCTTGGTTGAGAAAAAATTAAAAACATGACTTTTTAAGTTATAGAATAACTAGTACCCTAATTATTCAAATATATTTTATGTTTTTTTAAATAAACTGTTGGAATGAAATTATATGATCAAGTCATAGTGGTATGATATTAATATGAATGAACTGAACTAATTTTCTAAACCAACATAAATATGATACATTAATTACGCCCATTTATGGTAATCAAATATGATGAAACGGATGTCAAAGTAGATTTATCACATTAAAACATTAAAATAACCTTTAGCATGATTTATGATGATAAATATTTGATATAATATTTTTTAATTTATTAATTAAAATGAACTCTTTGGTTTGTGATTAAATGAGAAAAATGTAGAGTTTCCTATCATGAAACCGAAATTTAAAATGTGTTTTTTTATGTATGTGTTGGATATTACATTTCCTTGAAAATATGTTACAAAACTGACACCAATATCATATAATCAAGGGATACATTGTTACATTATCATAATAATCATGTGATCACATCATAAAAAATAGAATATTTTATTATTCATGGTAAATATGATATATTCCTTAGTTATGTATTATATTTGTAAAAATAAATTAAAAAATAGTGAATGTAAATATTTTATATCCATGTAATCTGTTAAATATTCCTTCTGCATATCATGGGGAATAGAAAACATATTAATAGGGAAGTAATATTCTATTTAATGGTTACATAATGAAAAATATATCATTGATAATTAAGGAATAATCAATAATAAATAATCAATATGATAAATATCCCATTAAATACCCATTAAATTTTATCTATTACATTAGAAAAAAATTAGAATGGGATAATATCAATAATAAACTCTCATGGAAAATAAATACATAACTCTCAGTTAATGAAATGTTAAATATTATAAATGATCATCTCAGACTACATGATATATATACCACCGTTACCTTTCATAAAAACAATTTAATCTATGTGTAGAAATTAAAAAATTACATTATGTTTTTCTATGAAACTTATTCATGTCATTAGATTATTAATGCATCAAAGGGTCTATATATAGGTGGACCCCACCTATTAAAACATTTCTAATGCATTCATTATATATTTTCTTTTTGATTCAATTTGTAAACAATATGGATTAATAATAAATTTTCATATTGATCAAAGAGTATTGAATTATCAAGTAGTTCCTAGTCATTCAAATGGATTTCATTATGATTCAACATTTGTCAAAAAGATATATTGTTTAAGAAAAAATAATATCCCTGAAAAAAGAAATATTGATCTCACATATAAATGAAATGTATAACGATCATAAAAACATTATTGTTTCATGGAAAATTTAACGACTACCATGTTAATAAATAATGGTAATGTAAATAAATTCCTGTATTAAACTAATCTTAAACAATATATTTAAATTTTTACAAAAGGAATCATTAATATATATCCCTATTATTGTATATGTAAAATATATGGGTTTTTCCATTAATGAGTAGAATTATCCTAAATGGTCATCAAAAATATTGGTACGAAAAATATACTTTCAACATTTATAAATATATTTAAAAAAATTCCAACATATTGTGGAAAAAGGATTCCTTGAAAATAACCTTGTGAAAATGTAATGGTCGATTCAATGAATTGAGTGGTCATAAATGTTTGTGTTGTGCCCAAGTGAAGTAATTGAATTTGTTGTCAATAACATGTCATGGTGTGCCATCTGATGAAGTACATCTTAAAGACTGATGATTACAGAAGCATTAAATCAGACGATTGCTAAGCTGTTCATAAGTTCAAGGCACGTGTATCAAGGAGATACATTGTCACAACATGATTAGAAGACCATGCACTATCTCTTTGTGCATGAGGATTTAAAGTTGATCCGACCTCTCTGATTAGATCATTGAAGTTCTTTGAAGAATATGTGTGATTCAGGAGTTCGGTTGATGAAGATCCTTGAGAATTCTCTCCTAAGTAGAAAATGAAATGATGGAATTCTTAAGAAGAAGAAGAAAAGAAGAGGTGGGCTTGGAAGGTGGCATGGCATTTGGCTTGAACTTATGGAAGAACTTTGGATTTGACTATGTACTCTTTGGCCTTAGCCAAAAAAATAGGCCAGCCAAGGCTAGCCCACGAGTTCAACCCCACGTCTCATATGGGCACTAGGCGCCACGCCCATGGGGGATCCCATGGTTCAAGCGCAAGGCGGCAGGGGGGGCCGTGTGTAAGCCCCCGAGGACACGCGGTGGTGAAACCCGCGCGCCTGAGGTGCATAGTGGGCGCTAGGAGCGCGCCCGCAGGAGGCATGAGTGGGCGCAGAGCGCGCCCGGAGGGAGAACTCGGCGCGGGGCGGCACCGAGAGGGTTGGAAGTTCAATTGCCGAGTTGAGGCGGCACCAGGGTAATAAGCCGCGTGAAAACCGCGAGAGGTTTCGATGTGGGACGCGCAAAATTCACCCGGAGTGAATCCAGGCCGTCCGAGCGATCTCGCGCTTGATCTACGCCGCACGATTCATCTGTTGCGCGCCGCGATTTAATCCGGCCGTCTGATGTATTTCAAACGCCCGATCCGACGGCTCCCAGCTCATCTCCTTCGTTGAGCCACCCCGAAGCCACCCCGACGTCTCCCGCTGAACCAGAGGCCAACCGACGACGGCATTCGAGATTCCGGCCACCTCCGATCAAAGTAAGACCTCCATTGTGATCGTCTGGCCCTAAGGAATCCATCCATGCCTTAAAATGTACATGCATACGTGAAATGGAGTTTTTCGAAGAACGGCCGAGGCAAATGAAGTTGCCGAGGCTTCGTGCATTCTTGCTTTGCATGGTTTGTGCTTTAACAGAGACATGCATACGTTCGAAAACGCATGCACGTTAGGGGAACCATAAATGAGAAAACCCGCATTAATACAGTGAAGAAGAACGTGATATTCGAAAGATCTTTTTAACGCGTTTGAAGTTTTCAAAGACGCCGCAGATTTCGGGCATTCAAAGCGTATTTCCCCGCGGATCATCCATGCACCTCCTCTGCCTATATAAAGAGGAGTCCGAGGCCGAGTGAAGGTTGTTGTTCATTATTGATGACCCGCGACGCTCTCTGCCTCGCGAAGTAAAATCCTGCGCATCACTTGCACGACAGGAGGCTCCAATTTTTGTTCTTGCGCAACCCTTGTGCGAAGGGTTTCTGTTTGAGAAGAAAGGACCTTGCGCGCTACCTCTTTGTGCGACAAGAAGAGAATCCCCCCTGCGCGCTACACCTTGCACGACAGGGAAGTTTGGGCAGTGCTCTTGTGTGCCCGAGGTGTCTTTGACACCCTGCGCGACCGAAGGCAGGAGTGCCTTGCGCGCCCCTTGAGGCCTTTGTGTTTGTGTTCCAAGTGAAGAGGAGTATACGGGTAGAGTGTGTGCACAAAAAAAAGGAGAAGGCTGAGGACCTTTGTGCTTTGGGTGCAAAAGGAAGACCACACTTTGTGTGTGTTTATATATTGAAGAAGAAGGACAAGTCAAGTGTGTGCACTAAAAGAATGAGTAGTAATGTGTGCACATGTGAAGAAGATCAACTTTGAGAAGAAGAGGAGTACACACTTATGTGTGTGAATGCAAAAGAATTGATCACTCTAAGTGATTGTTTGTGGTGAGCAAGTCCAACGAGATCTTTTGAAGACTATTGAAGCTACTTGAAGTTCTGAACAACACCTTTGAAGAAGTGAAGTGGAGCCATGATGAAGATGATGCTGTGGAGTTGGGGGGTTTAACCAACTTGTAATTGGGGGGTATAACCAATTACTGTGTAATCATCTTTTGGCATAGTGAAGAATCCGTGTTGGGGGGTGTAACCAACACGGCAAGGAGTAGGTCTTTGTACCGAACCTTGTAAATCTCTGTGTTCTGTGCTCTCATTATTACTGCACCACTAAAAGAGTAGATCTAGGCTTCAACCAGCTGCAGAGGTTGAATTGATAATCCAAAGGGAACAATTCATAAAAAGAAAAAGTTATCACTGATTCACCCCTCCCCTCTCAGTGATCACAACCGATCCAGACATTTCAAGTGGTATCAGAGGGAGGTTGCCTCTGTAAGGATCTACTTCTGAGAAGATGGACAATCTGAATTCTGTTAATAGTAGGGGTGTTCCTACATTCGATGGAAAGAATTACCACAGCTGGAAAAATCGGATGTTGCCCTACCTTCTATCTCTCGGCCTTGATGTTAGAAATGCAGCCTTATTTGGATTCCCTCCTCTTGCTAATGAAGCTACTATGACACTCGATGAGAAAAGAAATATGGAAGTTGATGGTAAAGCTCAAAATGCCATTCTTATGTCACTCTCAGAAAAGGTATACACAAAAGTCATGGGACTCAAGAATGCTAAAGAAATTTGGGACAAATTGGAAAGTAGTTATGAAGGCAACATGAAAGTCAAGGAAGCCAAATTACAAATTTGGAGAAGCAAGTTTGAAGATGTCAAGATGGGAGAAGAAGAAAATATTGATGATTATTTCACAAGAGTCAATGAAATTGTCAGTAACATTCGGGGATTTGGAGAAAAGTTGGAGAACTCCACTATTGTTAAAAAGCTAATGAGAAATTTTCCTGACAGGTTTGACCCCAAAGTCTCAGCATTAGAAGACAGAGATGATCTCTCTCTTGATGAACTACACAAAATTCTCATTGCATATGAAATGAGGAAGATCCCAGTATTCAAGAAGAAGATCAAGGATGAGATGGCTTTTGAGGCCATGAGACAACTCAAGATAAAAGATGACGAAGTACTAGAATCAAGTGATACTGACAATGAAGAAAAGGATGAAGATCTCAACACGATTATTTCTCTTTTTTCTAAAAGGTTTGGAAAAACTAAATTCAGGGGAAAAGGGAAATCACCATCGAGATGTTTCAATTGCAATAACATCGGACACTTTGCTGTAAACTGCCCCAAGAAGAGATATAGTGCTCCAGAAGTTGAAGATGAGAAGTCACAAAAGAAGAAATGAAGTAGATACCCAAGAGAAGGAAACAAATCAGGTGTAAGAAAGAAAAGGTTCATTCCAGGTGAAAGAAGAAGCTATGTAAGCAAAGAGGAAGAATCAGACTCTACTTCAGCCAGTCAATCAGAAGAAGAAACGAATTTTATGGCTCATGTGGAAAAAGGGTTTGATACCTGCAGCAGTGAAGATGGTGAAAGTGAACGAACAGAGCTTGAATACAGATTGAAAGATGAAGTAGTGGCTCGCCTTGAACAGAACACTGAACTCAAGAAAGAGAAGAGATTATTACAAAAGGAAACCAAAAGGATGACTGAGGAGTTGGAAGAATGTATGAAGAAAGAGACAATGTACATTGATGAAATCAAGAGACACAAACTGAAGGTAGCTGAGCTGGACAAGATAGCAAAAGATCTTGAGGAGAAACTACACCTCAAAGAAGAAGAGCAATCAGTGACACATTCCAAGTGGATTGAAGCACAGAATAGCTTGACAAAGATGAGAGAAGACTTCAACAAGGCTGTTGAGGTCAAGGCAGAATCATCTTATGCTGGTGCTCAGAGGAAGGTCAATTTACCACCAAGTAAATCTCTAAATACATCTGTTATTTCTAACAATGTAGGTTCAAAGATAAAATTGAGACGAACATGGCATGAACCAGCCTGTGTAAAATCATCTTCAATGGAAGAAAGGAAATCCTCAGGAAGGACTACTCAAATCTTGGATAGAAAATTACAACATGACTCTTATCAACAAAGAAGGTCATGGTTGGGAGGCTACTGCTGGTGTTGTGGTGTGTTTGGACATAAGGCCTATGCATGCTGGCATAACATGTCTCTTTCAAGCATGAGGCATGAGTCAAGGGGGATACATCCTGGAACCCAGAGTGTTTTGCAGAAAACATCAAAACCTCCAATTCAGAACACATTTGACTGCCTGAGTGAAGCTTGTGAAAAATGTGACCAACAGGGTCATAGAGCTGATAAGTGTATGACTACTCTTCCTGAACAAAAAATCAAAGACATGAAAGGAAAAGGTATTCAGGAAACCAATGATGAAATCACATGCATTGCTGAAGTTGCTCTAAAATCCAGCAGTAAAACCAAGTCATTGATTCTTGATAGTGGATGCTCATCCCACATGACTGGTGATACAAAAATTCTAAGCAACATTGAAAGTCATGAAGGAGGAACCGTGGTGTTTGGAAATGATCGTTCTCTGAAAATCAAGGGAGTTGGAAAGGCAATGATTGAAACAACAAATCTAAAACCCAATGATGTGTTATTTGTTGAAGGATTAAAACACAACCTACTGAGTGTAAGTCAATTATGTGATGATGGACATGAGGTGTTATTCAAGAAGGATTCATGCATCATCAAGAGCTCAAAGGATGGACAAATAATTACTCAAGGAAGAAGAACCACTGGAAATCTATTTCAAATTGGTGATCCCATCAATTCTTGTTTTCTCATCTCTAAAGATGAAAACAACCTCTGGCATAGAAGACTTGTCCATCTTGGTCAAAGGAGTATGAGTAAAATTCTGAAGTACAATGTTGTACGAGATCTACCCAAATTAAAGAGAGAAAGAGATGAAGTCTGCGACACATGTCAGAAGGGAAAACTGACCCATAGGTCACACAAAGGAGTTGATATCATGTCTACTAGGCCTCTTGAACTCATCCATACAGACATATGCGGACCGATGAGACAGAAGTCTACAAGAGGAGATTTCTATTTTATAACCTTCATTGATGATTACACTCGGATGACCAATGTCATGTTCATGAAACACAAGTCAGAGGCAATCACAATGTTCAAGACTTTCAGAAGGCAGGCTGAGAAGGAACTAGAGCTCTGCATCAAGAAAGTAAGATCAGACAACGGAAAAGAATATACCGGTGATGTCTTTGAAAGCTATCTGGTCAAGCATGGAATCAAACATCAATATAGTACACCATATACTCCACAACAGAATGGAGTGGCTGAACGAAAGAATCGAATCATAGTTGAAATGGGGAGGACTATGTTAGCTGAGCATGATATCTCTAAGTTTTTCTGGAGAGAAGCAGTATGCACTTCTATACACATACAGAACAGATGTCTCCTGAGACCAGAAACACAAACGACAGCCTATGAAATGTGGTTTAACAGAAAACCAACTGTTAAATATTTCAAAGTCTTTGGCAGTCCCTGCATCATCAAGATTAAAAACATCAATCTGGGAAAGTTTGAAGAAAAAGCTGAAGAAGGAATCTTTATGGGTTACTTACCTAATGGAAAAGGCTACAGATGCTGGAATAAGAGGTTGAATAAAATGATTGACTGCAGTGATGTCATAATAATTGAAAACAACACCAAACCATGCACTGTGGATGATGATGACTCAAAGAATGACACAGCCTTGGAACAGAAGAATGCAGAATTACCTGAGCCAACACCAACTGCTTGTGAGATCAACTCTGAATATACCAGTGATGAAGATGAAGGTAATGAAAATGGAAGAAGAAGATACAACAAATTGAAGAAGCATGTTGACACAGAAAATGTCCTTGGAGACCTACAGTCCTCAGTAAGAACTAGAAGAAGATTGAGATTGGAAGATCAGACTGCACTGGTTTCTCAAGTTGAACCTCACACAGTGGCTGAAGCAGTTGTACATGAGGAATGGATACAAGCTATGCATGAGGAACTCAATCAAATTGAAAAGAACTCCACTTGGGATCTTGTGCCAAGGCCCAAAAATAAAAATGTTATTGGGACAAAGTGGGTGTTTAGAAACAAACTCAATGAAAAGGGAGAAGTTTCCAGAAACAAGGCCAGACTTGTATGCAAAGGATATTCACAAATGGAAGGAATCGACTTTGAGGAAACCTTTTCACCAGTTGCAAGACTGGAAACTATCAGAATGTTCTTAGCAGTTGCAGCACACAAGCAGTACAAGGTCTATCAGATGGATGTCAAATCTGCATTTCTGAATGGAGATCTTGAAGAAGAGGTGTATATTGAACAACCAGAGGGATTTTTTCTTGACAAAGATGGTAGTATGGTGTGCAGATTGAGAAAAGCCTTGTATGGATTGAAGCAGGCCCCTAGAGCCTGGTACTCAAAATTGGATGGTTGTCTTAAAGACATGAAATTTTTCAAAGGAACAGTTGACAGTAACCTCTATGTCAGAGAAATGGCCAATGGTACCCTCATAGTCATTATCTATGTGGATGATATCATTTTTGCTGGTAACAAGGAAGGACTATGTGAAGAATTTGCTGAGCAGATGAAAAGAACGTTTGAAATGTCGATGCTTGGTCAAATGACATATTTTCTAGGATTTCAGGTGGAACAAAGACAAAACTCCATATTTCTTTCACAAGAGAAGTACGCAAGGGACTTAGTGAAAAGGTTTGGAATGGAAAGTTCAAAGGAAGTCTCCACACCTATTTCTGTCGGAACCAAGCTATGCAAGGATGAAGAAGGTAACAATGTTGATCAGAAAGAGTTCAGAAGAATTATTGGCAGTCTACTTTATCTCACGACTTCAAGGCCAGATATAGCATATGCAGTGACTTTGTGTGCCAGATTCCAAAGTGACCCAAAAGAATCTCATTTAACTGCAGCCAAAAAAATCCTGAGATATATTAAAGGAACCCTCAACTATGGACTCTTATACAAACACTGTGCAAACATACAGTTGTTGGGATTCACAGATGATGATTGGGCTGGTTATTGCACTGATAGAAGATCCACATCTGGTGGAACCTTCTTTCTGGGAGAAGGATGTGTTAGCTGGTACAGCAAGAAACAAAATTCTGTAACATTGAGCACAGCTGAAGCAGAGTATGTGGCCACTACACATGCATGTACTCAACTGATTTGGATGCAGGTGCAGCTAGCAGATTTGAGGATTAAATCTGAAAAACCATTGAGGATCTTATGTGATAATCAAAGTGCAATTAGGTTGTCTAAGAATCCTATACAACACTCCAGATCCAAGAACATTGATATAAAATATCATTTCATCAAAGAAAGGGTCTCCAGTGGAGACATCAAGCTAGACTACATTTCTACTCAAGATCAGGTGGCAGACATTTTCACCAAAGCTATGCCTACGGAAAGATTTGTTGAATTGAGGCTGAAACTTCATGTTCAGCCTTCTACTCTCACTTGAGAAAGAAGAAGGTCCCTCCTTATTCCCTAAATTTTTGTATTCTTGTACTTACATGCAGGGAATTGAAGGAGATGAGTGCATCCCCTGAGGGGGAGCATTGGTAGTTGAAGATGTGCAGGTTCCAGAAGCTCTATACTCTGAGTATGGCTTTCATTCATCCCTTTGCATTTGTTGGCCAATAAGGGGGAGAAATCATCAGGCACACGACAATCTCTCAGTGTGCTTCGGAGTATTGACAACCAAATACAAAGGGGGAGATTGTTGTGCCGAAGTGAAGTAATTGCATTTGTTGTCAATAACTTGTCATGGTGTTCCATCTGATTAAGTACATCTTGAAGACTGATGATTACAGAAGCATTAAATCAGACGATTGCTAAGCTGTTCATAAGTTCAAGGCACGTGTATCAACGAGATACATTGTCACAACATGATTAGAAGACCATGCACTATCTCTTTGTGCATGAGGATTTAAAGTTGATCCGACCTCTCTGATTAGATCATTGAAGTTATTTGAAGAATATGTGTGATTCAGGAGTTCGGTTGATGAAGATCCTTGAGAATTCTCTCCTAAGTAGAAAATGAAATGATGGAATTCTTAAGAAGAAGAAGAAAAGAAGAGGTGGGCTTGGAAGGTGGCTTGGCATTTGGCTTGAACTTATGGAAGAACTTTGGATTTGACTAAGTACTCTTTGGCCTTAGCCAAAAAATATTCCAGCCAAGGCCAACCCATGAGTTCAACCCCACGGCTCATATGGGCACTAGGCGCCACGCCCATGGGGGATCCCATGGTGCAAGCGCAAGGCGGCAGGGGGGACCGTGTGTAAGCCCCCGAGGACACGCAGTGGTGAAACCCGCGCGCCCGAGGTGCATAGTGGGCGCTAGGAGCGCGCCCGCAGGAAGCATGAGTGGGCGCAGAGCGCGCCCGCAGGGAGAACTCGGCGCAGGGCGGCACCGAGAGGGTTGTAAGTTCAATTGCCGAGTTGAGGCGGCGCCAGGGTAATAAGCCGCGTGAAAACCGCGAGAGGTTTCGATGTGGGACGCGCAAAATTCACCCGGAGTGAATCCAGGCCGTCCGAGCGATCTCGCGCTTGATCTGCGCCGCACGATTCATCTGCCGCGCGCCGCGATTTAATCCGGTCGTCCGATGTATTTCAAACGCCCGATCCAACGGCTCCCGGCTCATCTCCTTCGTTGAGCCACCCCGAAGCCACCCGATGTCTCCCGCTGAACCAGAGGCCAACCAACGACGGCATTCAAGATTCCGGCCACCTCCGATCAAAGTAAGACCTCCATTGTGATCGTCTAGCCCTAAGGAATCCATCCATGCCTTAAAATGTACATGCATACGTGAAATGGAGTTTTTCGAAGAACGGCTGAGGCAAATGAAGTTGCCGAGGCTTCGTGCATTCTTGATTTTCATGGTTTGTGCTTTAACAGAGACATGCATACGTTCGAAAACGCATGCACGTGAGGGGAACCATAAATGAGAAAACCCGCATTAATACAGTGAAGAAGAACGTGATATGCGGAAGATCTTTTTAACGCGTTTGAAGTTTTCAAAGACGCCGCAGATTTCGGGCATTCAAAGCGTATTTCCCCGCGGATCATCCATGCACCTCCTCTGCCTATATAAAGAGGAGTCTGAGGCCGAGTGAAGGTTGATGTTCATTCTTGAAGACCCGCGACGCTCTCTGCCTCGCGAAGTAAAATCCTGCGCATCACTTGCGCGACAGGAGGCTCCAAGTTTTGTTCTCGCGCAACCCTTGTGCGAAGGGTTTCTGTTTGAGAAGAAAGGACCTTGCGCGCTACCTCTTTGCGCGACAAGAAGAGAATCCCCCCTGTGCGCTACTCCTTGCGCGACAGGGAAGTTTGGGCAGTGCTCTTGTGTGCCCGAGGTGTCTTTGACACCCTGCGCGACCCAAGGCAGGAGTGCCTTGCGCGCCCCTTGAGGCCTTTGTGTTTGTGTGCCAAGTGAAGAGGAGTATACGGGTAGAGTGTGTGCACAAAAAAAAAGGAGAAGGTCGAGGACCTTTGTGCTTTGGGTGCATAAGGAAGACCACACTTTGTGTGTGTTTATATATTGAAGAAGAAGGACAAGTCAAGTGTGTGCACTAAAAGAATGAGTAGTGCATGTGTGCACATGTGAAGAAGATCAACTTTGAGAAGAAGAGGAGTACACACTTATGTGTGTGAATGAAAAAGAATTGATCACTCTAAGTGATTGTTTGTGGTGAGAAAGTCCAACGAGATCTTTTGAAGACTGTTGAAGCTACTTGAAGTTCTGAACAACACCTTTGAAGAAGTGAAGTGGAGCCATGATGAAGATGATGCTGTGGAGTTGGGGGGTTTAACCAACTTGTAATTGGGGGGTATAACCAATTACTCTGTGATCATCTTTTGGCATAGTGAATAATCCGTTTTGGGGGGTGTAACCAACACGGCAAGGAGTAGGTCTTTGTACCGAACCTTGTAAATCTCTGTGTTCTGTGCTCTCATTATTACTGCACCACTAAAAGAGTAGATCTAGGCTTCAACCAGCTGCAGAGGTTGAATTGATAATCCAGAGGGAACAATTCATAAAAATAAAAAGTTATCACTGATTCAACCCTCCCCTCTCAGTGATCACAACTGATCCAGGCATTTCAGTTTGAATATTCTATCAATTCCTTTTATATCATAACAATTATATCATTTATATTATTGGTAAAAATCTAATATGTACTTTGTTATGAAAACTACATGAAATTTTCACATAAAAAATTTCATAAAAATTATAATGTGGGAATAAATAACATTAAAAATATTAGGATATATTTAAAATTAATTTTCAATTAATTTTTTTGAATATGAGGATATGGAATAACATTTTTTATCCATAAGATAAATAAATATGGTCATTCCTAAAAATATTTTCTATTAAATTCTAAGAACCAAAAAGTAAAATATGGTATAATAAAATTAAAATTAATGAATAAAAAAATATAATATAATAAAATGGTTTTCTTGGAAAATTGTAAAATCATTTCTGTCAATTTAAATTAATGCATAAATAACCCCAACTAAAATTATATTAAATCCTAAACCCATACTACATTTTAAACTTTTGAATCATTTCCCCAGTGAGTGAAATAAAATGAATTGTCAATTAATATACATTGAATTTTTATGGATTGATGATTTTTTATGTAAAATGGATAGTATATACATTGTATACATGAAATTGGGTCACAATATTCATGTAAGCTTCAATAAATGTAAATTGAGATTGAATTACACATATTAATGCTCCATTTTGTTTAAAATTATTTAATATCATATATAATTGTTTCAAAAATTGTAATAATATATTACAGAACATTATTTATATTTTTAATATAAAAAATCATCATATTATAATATATTATAACACATTCAATAATAATATTTCATTTTTACAATTGTTTTTCTATTTTACTATTTCATTTTCTAAGGAATGTTTTTTACATTGAAGCTGCATTTATTATTTATAGGATATAAGTAAAAAATAATCAAAAAATAATTGGAGTTATAAATACCATTTTTATTCATTTGATGCCTATTTATATTAATTATTTAAATTTTTTCATCAAAAATGAATTATATTTTATTGTGGATAAGTTCGGCCAAACTTCTACATGATCAATGATAATTTCAATGCTTTGTGAAAATTTAAGGAAGTGGATGATAAATTAATATTATTGATCTAATATCACATCATGTTAATTATTTATATTCAATTTTACATATTTCTTATTATTTATGTGATTCTATTAAGCAAAATAAATTTCCCCAGTGTGTTAGAAGACCGTCCTTCGTACACAAGAGTGATAGGTTTGTTAAAATTTGATTGTAATCAAGATGGGGAAATATTAGTCCATAAAAATTATAAAATCTAATTATTTAGAAGATAAATTATTTTTTATAATGAAATTTTTATGACATAATATAAGGTTTCAAAAGAAAAAATAGATTAATGAAAGTACATAGAGAAAAAAATTCAATTTTTATGCAGATCCCCTTCTTGATCGTTAATTAAAAACCATAGGGTAGTTATTTTCTGAATGAAATATCTCTATATTTTGTATATGGATTTTGCAGAGAGATTTTTGTTGTTTTTGGATGATATAAGTTGCCTTATAGGTATTAATAATATATGGTACAATGACTCCTTTTGTAACCGAGGGGTGACATTTTTGTAAATACCCAAACCTATTAAAAAATTTGAAGTCACACATAATTGAGGAGAATGGAAAATTGATAAATAATAGTTTCAATTATGTTTTGGAGGTATCCAAAACTCCAAAAATAATAATTAATGTGTTTTAAAAAATGTTACATCGTTTTTTATTACATGGTAACTTACTTTTACCCGTGGAGTTTACACCATGGTAAGAAATTTTTTACCATTGGAAATTTATCCATTAAAAATAAAAATATAAAGATACTTATTATATAAAATTTTTCTACATAGTTTTCATATGAAATAATATTTATCAAATAGAAATTCGTTCTATAAAAAAAATAATTTTTACTCAAAAAAATCATCGTTTGAACATTAACTGTATTATTTAATTTTTATTAGTTTTCCTTTAGTTTATGACCAAAATTAATATTATATTATAAACTCAAATTAATTATCGTGATTAAATATTTATAATATAAATATAAATTAAATGTAGATAATTTTGAAATTTTAATTTTAAAATGAACCATAAATGGTGTTGAAATTGTTTTTCATGAAATTCCATTTTCAAGCTTATGATAGTCTTACATTAATTACACGAGAGGTGTAAATAATTATATGAAACTAAAATAATATAGGTATATATAACTATTATATACACTTTTTTTATATTTTCCCTTATTATGGGTTATTATTTTAACTAAAACCATAAAACATTTTGTTCTTAAAACATTGTTCAAGAAAATAAGTTATTATGACTCAAAGAACGTATAAAATATTACAATTCAAAAATTAATATATGGTAATAAAATATATTTAATATAAAAAAATAATCCTTATTATAAATTTAAATATAATTCAAATAAAAAATATCTTTTAAATAAAATAATTTTTTGAAAATAAATATTGATTTTTAAAAGTGGAATTTTCACATTTAACTAAAATATTAATTTTTATGGAAAGATCCAAATATTTTACCATAAGATAATTGTAATATGATGATTCCGAAATGGTATTATATTTATAATGAAATATTTCTAAAATTTTTATTATATAATTATATTTCTCAAACATAAATTATAAAATACAACCATATTTGAAGAAAAATGTATTTTTATTTTACAAAATGATTTAGTTGATAATTTAGTACATATATATATATAACCATTTTATATATTTTTATAATGTGATAATAAGTTTTCATTTCTACCAACTTAATGTCCATATTTTAACACTTACATTAATTAATAATAATTAAATATCATGTAGAGGTTGTCATAAAACTCAGTTTCACATGTCATATATCATATCAAACAAAATATTATTATTTTAAGATATTGGTTCATAATATTCTCCCAAACATAAATAAATAAAATCATTTAATTTTCAAATTTTCCAAATAAATAAATGGTTTTCCATCGGAATAAACATTGTTGAAATCCCACAACATAAAAATGATTAATTAAACATTCTCTTGGCAATTTAGAATGGGAAGTTGAAAAGTTCATTAATAATAACATGTAGGTATGTTTTTTTAAAATATATTCTAAAATGGAAGAAAAAAGTATATTGTTATATATATTTATAGAGATCAATGAACAAAAGAAACTGAATGAAAAATATAAAAGTAATTATCAAAAAACCATAAAGTAATGTGGTCTGAAAAAATCTACTAAGTCATCCAAAATGAAGGTAAATGTATAAAATTTTATTAGAAGATATTATCATAATTTTGAGGGATTTTTTTATAGAAATCATTGATATAATAGGATAATACAATTTTATAATTGATATCTTTTTATTCCTTAAACATAACATCATCCTTTGGTCATGCTTAAATCAATATCCAAAATATTTCTTAGACAAATAAATTAATTTAAAATATGAATATGTTATACATGAAGACCTAAAATATAATTCTTATGAATTGTATGATCCATAACATAGTGATAATTCATTTCCTATGAATCTAAATATTTACCCAAACCAAAATGGGTTACATAAGTTATCTAATATAATTCATTACATTATAAAACCTAAATAGTAACACCAAATTTTACTTATAATACATTCTTTTTGTATTTATCCATAAAATATTTTATGCAAAAACATATTCATATAATCCAAGAGAACTTGTACACATGTGGATAACACTACACCCATGTCACACATTTGTTGTGGGATTAATCCCAACAACCTTACCGGGTGTGATGGTTTGTCCCCTATTATGTGGTTTTTCATTTTTCTAAAACTATATAAATATAATTATAATAATATTCCCAAAATAATGACGAACATCATAAATCCCAATATTAGACATCATTAAATTTTTAACCTCAACATTATTCTATATGAATCGTTTTTAAAAAAATATTATTAATTAATTGTTAATAGCATAACATTAATGATCATTTTAAAAAAAACTATTTTATCCATAACATTAAACTTATGTCTATAAAGTATAAATAATTTATTGCTGAAGTATCCTCCTCACTAAAATAAATGTTATAAATATTTTTTATATGTGATTAAAACATCTATAAACACTAAATATATTTCTCTAGGGTATTACCATCGTGTAAACCCACAGAAGCAATGTAAAAGACATTAAACTAATGATAAAACATAAACATAATTCATGCGATAACACTAATTATTTATTTAATCATAGTTTAAAAAATATATAATTAAAAAAATTACACCATCGTGTGATTATTCATGATTATTATATTAAAAAAACACACAATACTTATATAACAGAAATCATAAATCCCATTACATTAATAAATAAAATTCATTACATAAACAATGGATTTTCCTTGATCATGGAGTGAACCATTAAAATATAGAATTTTATACGATAATTCTTTGTTCACCACATTCAAGATAACCAAATATATATTATTTTATTTGATTAAATTTAATTCAATCCATTAAACTATTAAAATATCCCCAGAAATTTATTTCCCTATGACATTTTTTTCCACACATAAAATATTTTCCTATTCATTTGGGTTATTCTCTTGGGTGTATATTTAAATACATTGAGAAAAAAGAAATGGATCCTTCATTCGTCCATGGTCTCCATCA
This sequence comes from Viscum album, assembly GCA_963277665.1. Taxonomy (NCBI): domain Eukaryota; kingdom Viridiplantae; phylum Streptophyta; class Magnoliopsida; order Santalales; family Viscaceae; genus Viscum; species Viscum album. The sequence continues at coordinate 1,067,285,628 of OY728136.1, forward strand.
GTCATGATCATATTAAACTCTATTAAAATATTCTATTGTTAGTTGATGATTCATATAATTTATAAGTTTTTAATCAAATAAAAGGATAACTAGTTAATCATGGTCATGGTATCATTAAATATATTTATCAATGAATTTAGTTCAATAATAACCACATTTTCTCCTATTTTAAATATTAATGCGATTTAGTTAGGATTCATACATTTATTCAATCCAAAATGATAATTATGAGAATAAATAATCATACTGAAAATTTATATTATAATTAACAGAACATGAAAAAAAAACATTATTTTCAGTTTATATTCTTATAGGATTAAAAATAGTTATTCATATTGCCTTTTTATTGAAGTACATAATAATGGATTGTAAAGAAATCATGAATTAACTTAATAATAGCGCCTAAAAGAATCAAATTAGGTTCTTAGTAAGGCCCAGTTTAATTCACAATGTGACATTCAATTAAAATATCTATGAAATCATTTTTGAATTAATATCCCTAGGATAAATTATATATTAACCATTTCCAAATGTCGTATCCACAAATAAATCTATTCCCTGGAATAATTCATCATTTATAACATAATATAATTTTTTATATTTTTCAATAAATTGACCTATAATTAATTTTTATCATAGTGTTATTTTATCTAACCTTGGAATTTTGAAATCGAATACACTATGATTCAACTAAATCTGAATGGATACCAACTATAATATCCCTGACTAAAATAGTCCATAATCAATGGCCTCTTTATTACATTGGAATAAGAAACAAAAATTAACATATAAACATACTGAATTTTATAGTAGTTTTAATAAAAATGATACATTATTTTATTATATTTAATGTATCCTATTTTTTGGGTAAGTTTTTTTATTTTTATGGAATTATTTCGAGACAAAAAAATTCGACGGTATGTGATTCTAAGTACTTGAGAGCCTGGATTGGAATTTTGAACATTTTTGGTACGTTTAGTAAACATGCCAGTGGGAATTTCTATCATTTGAATCATCACATGGATTGAATATATGAGGTAATCATTAAATTCAGAACACGGAGTTTCGCCTTTAAATGACATAACATTAGCTGGAAAAGGAAGACTGGAAAAAATATTTTTCAAACTTTTGTGTGAAAAATAATAAAATTATTTTAAAGAATTATTTTATTTTCATTCTCACTTTTCAGTGGAGGATGATGATGTTTTGGGGAAGTGATAGGGAAGTGACGATTCACATCAAGAGGTACATAAATTGTTCATCAAACTTGGATCATAATGATTTTTTAATGATGCCAAACATTGATGATGTTTCTTAAATAAAACAGCATAACGACATGACGTTGAATCATAATAAAAACAATATAACGTGGTTCTATGTATAAATCAGAACATTGGGGAAAATATGGATTAAAAATATGTAGGCTTAACTAGTGGTCTTCTAATAGACATCCACCCGAGAAAATAATAGAGAATACTGGTGGAACACCATCTTTTTTGTCATGTCTTTCCAAGATCGGAGCTATGATGCAACACCGACATATTAATCCTTCAAGGACGAGCGTGCATCTATGAAATTCGAAGAGGTAGGGTGTGTTTTGTCTTCCCCATCCATTTTTTCTAGAGGCAAAGAACACGGTTCAACCCACAAATAGGTTGACCTGTGATTCGTGAATTTATGCGGGAGAGTATTTCATTTTTAGGGATTAATTTTCATGGTTCAAATCTTGGCATGTATTGATTGAACGACGACTCCCCAAACCTGAAAATAATTAAAAAAAATATATTGAGGAGGGTGCTGGACACAACGAACAAAGGCTAGGACCCCTCCATTTGTGCACTCCTGGTGAACTATTTGTCTGAATTGACAAGGAGTGTAATTTAAAGGCTTTGTGGTAAATATGATGCTCCCTGTAGGCCATAGGCGCAGGCGGCATGATGAACGGACCACTAGAGAGTATCTGATAGTCCACCAAAGGATCAGTCACCACATCAATGCTGGTAGTCAAATCAGGCAGTGTCACATTCCAACCCCATTCCAGATAGTATGAGTAGGTCATGGGCCATGTCGGCGGTCACCTAGAGCGGCACGCCCTGGTGGCGCACTGATGTGGTAGAGGCCACAACTGATATGGCCGCGGTGCTAGAGACATGCGACGCCAACATGGCACCGTGTTGACTAGGTTCCACCCGTGAACTGATTCTATGGGTGGTGTGGGGCGGTCTTTCATCACCGGTCGTGGGTGAGTGAAGAAGTGGCCCGGTAATTACCATCCAATCTCAGAAAAGATGGGAAACAGTGGTATTCTACATCCTATGTACACTCCTCGGCTGGTATTGCAAACGGTCTACAGACCAGCGAGTCACACCCCCCAGCGGGCCGGACCCGATCCCAGCGGGCAAGACCAACGCTGGCAAGCCGGTCCCATGCTGGTGAGCCAAAATAGCACTGTCGGGCCAGACCCATGCCAATGGTCCATAACCACACCGGCAGGCCGGACCCACGACCCATCGTGTTGGGCCAGAATAGACCGGGCTACAAGGCAACATATTGGGCTAGACCCTCAGCCATACCAGTCCAGTTCCCGCAAGGCCTATTGGGCTTGGCCCACTATCCAGGCCGAACTTGACTAACCTAGGTTTTTACAAGGTCTAGTCGAGACCATCTAAATGAATCGGGGAATGTGGAACACCCGGGACATGTTGGTCGGGTCAGTCAGGCCGAGTCGGACTGGACCCTATCGCAACATGTCCCTTGGTTACAAAAACGCTCGTATCTTTCAAACAACAAATCCGATTGATGGGCCTCTGGTGAGGATTAGACCCTCTCACGGAGTTGGATGATTTTTCATGATTTTTAGTGACTTTCATGGGTGTGGAGATGCGAAAAAATGATTACTGATGGGTTCACCAGAACCCATTATGAAGAGAACATTATGGTTGGATATGACCTCAATATTTCTCGATGACGGCACGGTGGGAAATGCCTATATGTGACTCATCGATTACATGATATATAGTGGCTCTATGTGACCCAACAGACCCGTGGTACTCGACACGATGAGTACCTCAATTCGGACAAGGAACGAATCTTCTCCCTGTGACCTGGTTGGACTATGGTGGGGAGCGACAATGTGTGACCCAGTGTACCAATGGTACTAATTTGTTATGAGTAACACAATAGCCCATGGTTAGTTGAAAGCTTCTCTATGGGACCTATAAGGCCCACAGTACTTGATAGAGGAGGATTTCTCGAACGATAAAGGAGTTAAGCATTTGTGACTGATGATGATATAATTAGTAAACTAGATTATACCTAGAGTGATCGTTCTTGTGTTTCATGAATTACATTGTGTAATTTTTGTGTAGACTTTCCAATTTTTTGGGTCCCCCCTCAATACCGTATTACTCAACCCTACCCATGCTTCACCCCCCAGTTTTTATTCTAGTGTAAATGATCGTTGTTTCTACAGGTTTTTTTAGTGGGTTGAAACTGATGGATGATTAAATGGTGGACTTAGTGTGATAGGACCAAGCGTGGCCTATTATGTCCGTGCATGAAATGCATACCTTTTTTTATTATAGTAGCTTCACTACTCTTGCGATCAAGTGGGGTTTACTGCTGATGTCCATCAAAGTTTCCATTTATTACTTACTATTCTTAGTTCCTTTTTGGGTTCGTATTCTAGCCTAGATTCATAATGGTTGTACTTGTACACATCTTAGTTTTAGTGGTACTTGTTTCTCCTTTTTTGTGTTGTAATGTTTTTGGGTGTGTGTTTTTGTGTACAGGTACATAGTTAAATGCCTCCCACTTACAGGTTTATGCCTTCAATGATAGTCTCCAAACCCTGGCATTCGAGAGGAAAGCATGGGGTAGTCACGACATGGGTCCTAGGGATGGTTCCCGAAAAAGATCAATTAATGGGTTGTTGGTTCCCCCTCTAGGATCGAGAGTCTAATGTTTTGTTTTATGATAATAGTGTTATGTGTAGAGAGTTTGACTTTGTGATTTTGGGAGTTCGAAGTTGGTGCTGAAGTCGACGTATCCCTACACAAGGACCATGAATTCTATTTTTAGCTCAATACATCATAGCATTGGTTTCATATGTGTCTTTTTATTTGTTTATAAGAGTTATATCACTAGGTATAACATTTTATCTTTGATACATCTTGATCTATCATAGGTTTCCTCAATGTGGATGACTAGACAAGATCCTATAACGAGTTCATGAAGACCACCCACCTAGCAACGAGATGTATTTTCATAAACCTATTCTAGAGATGGCCACACTGGGTATTGCACCAGTGCTACATCCACCTAATGGTAAACATCTACATTAGGCGGTTCTGATAGAGTACTTTCTTAGGATCAGTGTGTAACATCCCAAGTAAATATAAAATATGTAATTTTGATATTTATTAATATATGGGAATTAAATATTAATTTTTTAAAAGGGGATTCTATGTTAGATGGCATACTTGGCATGCAAAAATGGATTTCTCCGAATTCTCATGTTGCACAAAAGGTGGAGTCACACGGAAAAATAATAATATAATATTTTTTTTAAATGGTACATAACACATAGAAATTGTATTGGTGGGAATGAATATATCTAACTAATGTATTATTACACGTGTTTTTCAAATTTTTTAAATTTTATCCAATAAAATTTATAAGCTTAAAACGAGAATGAATCAATTGTAATCATAAACACTATAATATTTTTAAAAATCAATTTTACCAAATTTTCATGGAGAACCAATTTAAAATCCATATTTTTTACTTTTATAAGTGACATATGACGAAATAAACACCTTCTTTATAAGTGAGACATCACAATTTACTTAGGGTAAATTTTTGGTATTTTTATAATAATGTTCATTTTTTAATAGTGAAGAAATACTGCATTTTAATTCAAAATTTCATTTTAATCTAATTTAATAAAATAGTTAAATTTTTCTTTTTTTTGGATTTAAAGTTTAATTGGATTATATTTTTACCATTTAATCCAGTTTTGGTCATTGGAAATAATTTCACTCTTAAATTGGACATAAAAAATGGTAAATCTTTTGATATTTATTATTTCATAAAAACGCGCTTTTTGTTTTTACAAAAATAATAAATAATAAATTAATTTCTACCATTATGTGTTTTAAATTAAAAAAATGGATTCCATATTTGGATTCTTTAGTTCCAAATTTTTTAAATATGTAACTTTTATTTTTTGACATTATGATTACTTACTTATGTAAATATTTTATTTACCATGGTTAAAGGGTAAATATTTTATATAAGTGTGAATAATAATATTATAAAAATATGAAATTACATTTATTAACCCTATTTGATGAGATATTTGTTACCAAGGGCATCCCTGGGTCGATTTTAGATCCACATGGAGCCACATAAGTGTTATAATGAAACTTTATAATAATTAATTTTATGTAATGAAAAAAATAACATAATCTTTTATCTTTTTTAACACAATTTTTATATAGGGTTATATAAGTTATCACTTCATTTGTAAATATTAATTTTATAGAAAAGAATTTATTAAATCATGGTATTTTATTTATATTTTTTAAACAGTATATAAATAATCATAATTATGAAACAATGGTGAGTTAGTAATTGTTTTATTAATAAAGGATTCAAATAATTGATATTATAAATATTAATTTTAATTTTTTTTGGAAAATATTCTGTCATCCATTAATTTTATATATTTGGATGACTTTTTATCTTATAATTCATTATTGTTTTTTGAAAGAATCGTTTTTTGTATTTTTTTTTTTGAAAAATCATGATATAAATAGTATTAAATTTGACAAAAAAGATTTCTTCAATCAATAAATAATTTATTAAATAATTAAATTGTCATAAAGAAATTATTATTCTTCCAAATGACATATATAATGTTACTACTATCATTAATTATCCAATTTTTGGTGTCCTGGCATTTTATTGAAAATATATTAACCAAATAGTATGAATATATTAGAGGACATGGTAAAAGTTAAATAAGATAACAATGGTTTATATAAAAAAGATAAGGATAAAAAAATATCCAAAACCTAACCAATTTTTATTGGATGATTTTATTTAGACATATATGCACCTTATTTTTTTATTAAATATGTTTTGGAGGTTTTGAAACCAAAAATCATTTTATAATAAAATAATACTTTCATACTTTCCAAAAGAGTCCCTCCTTCCTATTATAAAAAGTCTCCACCTCTAAGAAATTACTCACACCTCTCAAGCCTCTTTTTCATCCAAAATCTACTCCAATTAGTTCCCAAAATCTTTATATTCCACCTATAAGCCTTCCTCTGGGAAGAATTCAATTCAAGAATCCCTTTTGGTTCGATCCAAATAGAATTACCAGATTCAAAGGTAACAACTCTCTCAACATAGTTTCTTTTGTTTAACATATCCACTCTTTATGCTCTTCTTATTCATTATTTACATAAATAATATAATCCCTGTTATACTATGTTTTTTTATAATAAATATTCTAACCACACTTCCACACAACTCAATTTAATGGAAACAAACATACTCTTTATGTGGACGGCGAACTGCTACCTTATGAAACAATGATTGTTAAATTATCTCTTACAGCCTCTTATAGGGTCCATTATCATGTAACTGTATTTATATGTGATATATATAATATTTATATTATCTATATTCTTATGTATTTTTAATTTATAGCATACATTTATGGTTTCCATAAGGGGTAAATATGATAATTTCATTTGAGATAGTGTGTACTACCTTCCCCTCAAAGTGATATGACCCGTTCATGCCATATGTGGAACCTATAATGGATGGTGTTAATAAAAATATATATTATATTATACCTGAATTATAATATACCCATTTTCATTATTTTTTCATTCCATTAAATATGAAATAGAAATGAAGGTAGCGTTCATGCGTACGTACAACTTACAACCATCATGAATGATGCCTTTCATTTTTTATCTACTAATGTTATGTAATATTATAAATACATATGTAAACTGAATATATATGATATATAAATCATGAATATCATTTTGGAGTTAATATACTTTTGACCAAATGGACACCTTGTAATTATAAGATATTCATTTTTTTACAGAAGTACCAAATATCAACAAAATTATTGTTATTAACATAAATGGGTATGTCATTTTTATAAAATGTAAATAAGTAATAAAAATGAATAATAAACATGAAAAATGTTCTTAATCAAGTATAAATTAAATTTAGTTTATTTTTCATGAGATTAAATAATAAACAAGTCATGTCAGACATAAGGTAAGGGGTTTTCATCATACTTTTTATTCCAGTGAGATTCATGCTATATTTGCAAATTTTTTCTTTTGTGTGGTGTATCTAATGTGCATGATTGTAATTCTTATGTAAAATAATTTAATTTATTGGTATATACATATTCATTTTATGACCCTTCTTTCACATGGTGTCTGTTTCATAACTTACCACATTAGTAAGGGAACTTTTCAACGTACTCATTTTCCCAAAGACATCTTTTATGTTATATCTTTTAAAATATCCATTTTGTTATGTTGGGATATGTTATTATATATATATATTTTGGTAAATATTTTTCCATGTTAAGAAATAACATTTTCTCCCACATCAACACAGTTTTTGAATTTTAAAGCAACAAACTTTGGGCTATCAAATTTTTGTATGATAACCTATTAACCAAATTTCTATTCATTAGGTTAAGCTTATACATCTAGATTATGTTATGCTATGAATATGTGTGAATGACCTCTGGTTTTTATACACTTAATATCAACTTATACTGGGTATATAATTATTGTTCACACATAATTATGTCATATATTTTTCCTTAATCTATGGATATGATCATTGCAAGGGACTTTGTCTCAATTTACATTTCAAGGAGAATGTTTTGTTGTTATACACCAATTAAATTTTATATTGGTGTATATGATACCCTTTGACATATTATATCATGAATATACTTATTATAATGATATTATAATATTTTATTAATGTTATTCCTCAATTATTTGTATTCAAACGTCTCTCATTTGGTTAAGAACTCTTTAACTAAAATATATTTTTAAATGACGGAATGATTCATTATTCTAAATATTTATCATTAATGTCCATGTTTTGAAAATGGTTTTAATGATTTATTTATATGGAAATTAATGTTTTGACATTAAAATTTATTTTAAAATATTAAATGTGTAATGGGACACATTGATTAAAAATCACATTATTAAATGTTTAAAAGGGTTTTGAAATTGGTTTAATAAATGATTGTTTATGAAAATGTATTAAAATGATATATTTTGTTTGAAATGTTGAAATATTATCCATCATTTTTGTTTATTTATGTGTTATTAATATGTTATGATTATTGGGAATTTTTTATGTTTATGGGTGGTTCCATGATAAGCCTAGGGTGGGTGAGACCGAGATAGCTCTATGATGCATTGGGTAATGTGATAGAGGTAAACATAAATGTTTCTCATAAGAGATTTTGTGAATATATTTTGATGGGTATTCCAAATTAACTCCCTACATGGCTGTGAAAGCTACAACATAAGAAATTTTATGGATTTGAAAAGTTACCTCTATGATTTATGAATTACTTGGGTTATTCATAAATCTTATGAGTTTCTGTGGTATGATAATGATTGGAAAATAGGATTTCATTGAATTCTCTATATTTATAGACTAATATTGTATTTCCTTGTTTTGTAACCATTACTAAACTTTTTATACTCATCCGAAGATTTTGAAATGTTTTTCATGTCGTATAAGGATGTGTAACTGAAAGGAATAATTCCTCAAGATTTTTATCAGAAAAATAACTCTTTTTTTATTTAAGGAGTTTTAATTATTAAGAAAAAATATTATAGAGTAGAAGTGTCTACATTGTTATTTTTTATATGTGATGTAATACTTACGTCTAATTCCCTAAAACTCTAAACCTGAAAAGCTCCCCAATTTGAATTATTAACTTTATTCAATATTATGTATTGTTTAGGATTGGAGCCTTATAGTTGGTATCAAATGTCGGTTTAGAAAACATTAGGGATTACGAGTTTTCTTTAAACACATAGTTAGTCACTATGTGTCTTCTTTAAGTTAAATCCTCATTTTGTAACTTATTTAGATCAAGGAATGCATGTTAAAATGGAATGATGATGATCTCAAATGACATTCCTATCTTTTCCTGACGACATTCCGGCAATAACAATTTCATAGTCATGTCCAGATGACTCTGAAACATTTTCTATCATACAAATTATTTTAATGCTATTGTTTGAGATATCAAAAACATCCACTATACCTCGATACCATCGTGGATCATGGGTTGTATTAAATCAAATCCTTTTTTCTCAATATTATCATATTTTATTGAAAGATAAATATTATCGATGGATATTCAAATATTTTACCTTATCACAAGATTTTAAAGCATATTATGATTTTGAAAAATGTGTTGAAGAAGGAGACCCTTGCACAACATATTTATTTTTTATTTTAAATTTTATTCTTTAAGAATATACTTATGGTATGTTAAATGGACCATTGATTGAATTTTTTAACTAAAAATCATTGTGACTATTTAATATAAAGAATATTTTTTCTATTGTGTTGAAAATATATGTCCTAGATGATTATTTTCCAAAAACATTTTTTTTGTAAAAACCAATATGAACCAAGTTGTACGAGGTGTATTTTGATAAAGGAAGTAGATGATTTTCATGGATCCCAAATGAATTTTTGAAAAACATGGACCACCAATCTACGTGAACAAGATGACGATGATACCAGGTTGAAACCATGATCAAGGTACTATTTTCTTTCATTGGGAGTATTGTTATTTTATGGAGGAAAAAATGTCAATAAGACTTCATGAATTAAAATATTGAGATGATTATGTGTTGGGATGAAAATGAGAAGTAGAGGACAACCATTGCTGTTAAATCATATTAGTGATATTTTTGAGTTTTATAAAATGGGACAAAACACAAGATGCGAGACAACATGTTGTGTCCAGCAAGGCCACAGTGGTCGAACCCACAACCAAAGTGTGATTGGGATTTATCACATACCACTGTCCTACAGGAAGCTGCTGGTTAGTATTACATATTATTTTTATGTAAATGGTTTTATGGATCATGAATATATTGATTTTGGGAACATTTTTTTTATCAAATGGATATCATTTTTATATAAAAAAGAATTGGTAATTATGTGATAAATGTTATTTTTGAAGATTTTCTCTCTTCTAAGAACACTTTTTGCCTACAGAAAATATAATACTATGGGATTTCATTTTTGGAGTAATGGTTGAAATTTTATTTTCTAAGAATCTGTGTTTTTATTATGGACGTATTTAGATTTAAGTAATGTATTGAAATTATTAACATATCATAAAGAATAATAGATTAGGTTAATTTATTTTCATAATGAGACATTAAAAGTTACCGATATTATTTGGATATAAATGTTATGATTTTTATCGATGAATATTGTAACACCCCAATCTTCCACAGTACGTTTCCTTTGAAAAATGCAATAGCTTCCATTGTACGCAACTTCAAGATTCTAACACACCGCGACCAATCAAAGTAGACGTTATGAATATTAATATCCACTTTTTGAAATTATATAAATTTTATCTATCAAAATGGACTTCATTTTTTTCATTCGGAATATCGAAATTAGACTAGGGTAAAAATTGGGTGCTTTTCAGATAACTTTTATATTTTGATAAATAGTGAAAATTACTAAATTTTAATTAAAAACAACTTTTTTAATAAAAAAATTAATAGTGTTAAATTATGAATTTTATTGGTTTTAAAGTATATTTAGAATATATTATTACCATTTAATAAAATTTTGGTCATTGGATGGGATTTCACAACTATACCGAGCATAAACAAGTGTCAATCTTTTGATAGTTATTATCTTTTAAAAACACACTTTTTGTTTTAACAACGGGATTTAATTTTAAATTCATTTATGCCACTTCTGTGTTTTGAATTTTGAAAAATAGAATCCATATTTGGAATCAGGTTTTCAAAATTTTTTAAATAGGTAAGTTTTATTTTTGGACACTTTGAATAATTATTTCGGTAAATATTTTATTTACCATGGTTAAAGGATAAATCCGGTAAATAAGGGTAAACAAATAATATTATAATAATAATAAATTATCCTAAAACGCGTCCTAACCTTATTGGTTGATACATGTCCGACCATGGGCATCTTTGGGTCGATTTTGGGACCACATGGAGTCAGTTGTAGGTGATAAGGACACTTTATATTAATTAAGTTAAAGTAAATACAAAATTGACACAAGAATATATCTTTTAGAAAAACAATTTTTACATAGGGTTATACATATTATATTTTCAACTATAAATATTAATTAGAAAGTGAAAAAAATTTCCTACATATGTTTATTTTATTTATAATTTTTATACGTTTAATAACTAAATTTATTAATGACACAATCATGATGCATTATTTTCATTATTAATGAATGAATTAAAAAATTGGTGCTATAAAAGTTAAAATAAATATAATTTTAATGTTTTTATTCCATCCAAGAATTTTATTGACTAATTTCACATGTTATTATTAGTTTAATGAATTTTATTTGAATTAATACAGTTGTTAAGACTTTAAAAAAATCAATTATTGAATAATGTCAAAATTGACATAAATAAGTTTTTTTAAAAAAATATTATATTATTAATTGATATTCTATTCCAAATAATCTAAGGTTCGGACATAAGGCTTATATAATGATAGGTGTTTCATTATTGGACCACTTGGGGAACTCTTGGATATATATAGTATGTTTATTAATGATATAATATAGATATACAAAGTGACATGGTAAATATCAAACTAAATATCTATGAGTTAAAACTAAAAGATAAGGTTAATATAATGACCCAAACCTGTCTAAAATCTATTGGTTGAAAGGATTTAGACCCATACCCACCTTATACGTCTAATAATCCACTTTCGAGCCATTAGAAAAAGAATATAAATTTATTATAAATTAATACATTAAGTTATTCCTAAAGAGCCCCTCCTCCCCCTTATAAAAGGACAACATTTATAACCAATTCTTCACACCTTTAATGCTTTTTGGATCAAAAAAACCCTCACCAGATATTCTATAAACTTCCCTAACTTAAACCTAGAGGCCATAGTTTGATCATAATACCATCCTATGGCGACATTTTGATCAAATCAATTAAAAGAACCTGAAGAAGAGGTAATGTTTTCACCACCCTATTTCAAGTTCCTTTCTTCTTCAACTTCTACTTTCTTTCTTATTTATATTATAAAATAATAACATAAGTATCTTCTATATACTTTGATGTTATTATGAATATAGTACAAATATATTCAGTATTATATCCATCCTTTGAATGACATGTCGCCATACGTGTGTACGTACGGCCTATCGTCTCCACGTCGTGGTGTAATTGTTATTCAAAACATTATTATTTGGATGGGTATAATAATGATGTGTAATTCATGTAAATAATAAATATATCTTGATAATTATTATGTATATATGATATACCATCCAACTATATATTATTTCAATATCAAAAGAATGATATTGTCGCTCGTGCGTACGTAGGGATTACCTTCTCCACGAACGTGATGATATTCATTCCCCATCGTATCCATTCAAGTAAAATTCTCATTTGATGATAAAAAATAATTTTTCAGGACTTGATATAATTCGGTATATGAAAAATATACAACTTATCCATAACAAACATGGATTATGTAACAAAACATATAAATGTAAATGGGTAAGTTAACACCTGAAATGACGATAATACTAAGATATTATTAAAAATGAAATGTTAAAAGATCATATATGATATCATATTAATGTATATGATTCTTGAATAATTTAATAACAATTATTCCACCATTATACAATAGGTTAACCTACCCTAAACCATGGAAATGTACAGCGTAATGGTTTATTTTACAATTTCTTCGTTATCTTAGGTTGTTTATAGGTAATTATCTACTGGGGCCTATTTATCATACACATTTATGTTTCATAAAAATGTATTTCAAAATATTCTAACTATTTTATAGACTATGTGTTATAGTCAATTATACCCTTAGTTACTATTTATAAGATGTTTATAAAAGAATCTTTCCATCATTTTCGAAACAAGGTCCCTTTTAACCTTTTTGACAAAATTAAGGTAAGAATATCTTTTTTTAACTTATACAGCGGGTGCATCTATTTTATACCGTTATAAACTCATAAAAGATTCCCTTACAAGATTATAAGAATATTTTAAAAGAAAATGTTTTATTTTATAATTATGTGACTCTTAAATGATTTCTAAATAGAAATAGACATTTCTCTAAAAAGTATATGATTTCATCTATGTCAACATCCTTTGATAGATTTTAGGTTTATTTGGTGTTAATTTATTATGATACAAATCTACCATATTGTATTGAAGGTTTTCATATATATTTGAATTTTGATGTGTTATTTTTATACCATTCATGATTTATGGTTAATGTATTGAAATTTCGTATGCATGATTTAATACGAATGTTAATGATATGTTTAAAACTTTTCATATGAGGAATGTATAGGACATAGTCAGTGATGTGTGGAGCCCACTATAGCTCCTTGATGCATCGGTAGGTCTCATGAGACAACTAAACGTGGAATTGGACGAGGCCCTTTCCCAATTTTATTTATGGTTTTGGACGAGGCCTTAATCATTTTCAGACGGCTTGGTCGAGGCCTTGACAAAAAGTTTCAGAATGTCTGGCATTATACATTCCTTCATTATGGAAATAATATTGATGGTTCATGTGGTCATTAGACTAGTAGAATACCCATGATTATGTTTTATTATGGAATTACTTTCTCAGCTCATATTCCTTCCATTAAAGTATTCATGGTTATTATTAGAAAAGTATTTTGGTTTAAACTATTTACCATGCATAATATTTATGTCATTTTCCATTGTATTACTTACTCTTACTGAGCGTTTTAGCTCACACCTTTCTTATGTTTCATTTCCCAGGATATGAAGAAGTTAGTTATGAGTGACATGCAGGCTTAATCTAGGAGGTTTGGATGTTTCTAATTAAATATATTTGTATTGTATTTCTCTTCAATCTGTAAAGTTGAACTTATGTATGAATATTGTTTCCAAAAATACTAAACTAATCAGTCATTCGAGATATCATTTCCTTTTGATCATTCCAATGTTATGTAATGATGAACCGTCTCTTGGTAACTAGGGTTGGGGCATTATATTTGGTATTAGGGGAAGTTTAGTACAATCCATGGATACTAGATTTCGATAAACTCTGATTAGGGCACATAACCCTAAGATAGACATTGAGTATTAGTATAGAAGAACTTCCTAGAGTTTTGGAATGGTAGAGATTTTGTGAGTTTACCAAGAAAAAAAATCCATTTCTGGATATGAGTAGGTAGAGGCGGCTCTGGAAAAGATGTACGTAGGGGTAAAACCCGAAAATACCACTTTGAGCTAGACTCAAACGGGAACTGGTGCACGACAATGGGCCTTGTTTCACTCTTGGTTACGTCACTCCCGGGGGATACGCATAGGATAATTATTATTTTCATTAAAAACAATTATGAAGGGTTTATGAGTTTATAAATTCTCAAAGAAAACATTTTTATGATTATGGATTATATCCATAAACAATACAATTTATGTTAAGTGTTTTGCAAGTTTGGATTTATGTGTTGTGATTCATAAACTAATCTAGTGTATTACATTGTTTAGAAATGGCACCTAGTGGATGAAATAGAAACCTTATCAATGCACTCACTCCATGTTGGGATTTCCCAACTCAAGATAATTATAGTGGTGCTGGTGATGCAACTGGTGCTGATCAGCTGATCAGCTAATCCCCATACTGGGACAACTCACTCAGGTTATGAATAATAACCTTACCTATATAGAGCACCCAAATCCACAGCGTGGATGGTCAATGTTGGATCACTTCATGAGGAAACAACAACCAAATTTCAATGAGAGTGCAAATCCTTTAGTATCTGAGAAATGGATAAATTCCATAGAGAAAATATTCCATGCCTTGGGGAGTAGTGAAATGGAAAAAGTTATCATGGAAATTTACCTTCTCACTGGAGATGTTGATCAATGGTGGTAAATTATTCAAAACAAAAAGGAAGATGATGATGTATCAAATATGGAATGGAGGGAGTTCAAAAATCTTTTCATTAAAAAATAATTTCTTCGTGACCATCAAGCAGATATGGAATGGAAATTTCAGAGTTTGAGGAAAAAGGAGGATGAAAATGTCGCAAAGTATGAGGCTAACTTTACAAGGTTAGCGAGGCATGATGCAGATTATATTTGTAACCCAATAGGTAAGATTGATCGATTCGTTGATCAGTTAAACCATTTCTATGTTTAGAATTAGTATCATAATCCTTCTTATCATATGGAGATATTGTCTCGTGTGCTATCAAGATAGAAAAGGAATTATCTATGTATTATAAATTTTAATCAAAGTAGTAGAAGAAGTGATCTGCTGAACACTCTGGGAAAAGAAATACAGAAATAAGGAAGAAGGGAAGAATTGAATTTCCACCCTGTGATAATTATGGAAGCAAGTACCATGGTGCCTTTCCAAAAGGAAAATGTGTATGATACAAATGTGGACAAAAAGTTCATCTAGCTGGTGATTCTAAATGAAATAAAGACACTACCAATGTTCAATGCATAAATTGTAGAGAGATGGGACATTAGGAAAATTAATGTCCTAGGAATCAGGGAAACTTGCCTCAGAAAAGTCGAAGGGGTCAAGGCCAATCTTATGCAATCACTACTGCTGAGGTTGAAGCCCTGAAAGACATGGTGGAAGATAATTTAATGGTTTCCTCAAGTTTAGAAAATGATTTATTTGATTCTGGATCATCGCACTGTTTCATATCTTCCCCATTTGATAAGAAAATTAGATATTTCTAATTTGATTTAACAAGGGAGTTGTCAGTTAAAACTCGTAAGGGAAATATCATTGCAATACTGTTTTGTGAATCAGTCCCCATTAGGGTATATAAATGTTCATTATTTACTGATCTCATCATCATACCAATGACTGAATTTGATATAGGCCTCGGTATGGATTGGCTTACAGAAAATGATGCGAAAATTTAATTTATGAAGACGTAGGTTTCCATTTTTGATGCTGATGATAAAGAGCACCTTATCTTTAAGGCAGAATCTTCACCACCTGATTATTATCTAGAACCACCCATAGTAGCTCAACTAAATTCAATTATCGGGGAGTAAGAGAATGAAATAACTCTGGGTGAGGAAATGAATGTTTAAATAGAGTATGTACCTATTGTGAGCGAATATGTTAATGTGTTTCTAGAAGATTTACCTAGACAAACTCTAGAATGAGACATTGAGTTTTCCATTGATTTAATTCCTGGTTCAAGGCCTATATCAAAGACCCCTTATAGAATGACCACTATGGAATTAGTTTAACAAAACAAACAACTAGAGGAATTGAGTAATAAAAGATTTATTCTCCCTAGTTTTTCTCCATGGGGAGCCCCTGTACTTTTTGTTAAGAAGAAATATGGATCAATGAGGTTATGTATCGACTATAGGGAAATCAATTCTATACCAATAAAGAACAATTATACCCTACCTTGCATTGATGCTTTATTTGACCAAATTCATGGAGCTAAATAGTTTTCAATTATTGACCTTTGATCTGGATACCATTAGTTGTGTGTAAAGAAGGAAGACATTCTGAAGACAACATTTCAAACCAGGTACGGGCATTGCGAGTTTACAGTAATTCCTTTTAGATTGACTAATGTACCCTTTGTATTCGTGGATCTAAGGAATAGAGTTTTCAAGTAATATCTCAATGATTTTGTTGTGGTATTTATTGATGATATCTTCTTATATTTCAAATGCTACGAAGATCATGAAAATCACATGCGCGTTATCTTGAAGACACTAAGAAGACATGAATTATATGGGACGTTGAGCATGTGTGTATTCTGGAATCAATAGATTTCATTTCTTGGAAATATTTTCTCCAAAGATGGAATTTTCCTTGATCCTTCTAAGACTAAGTAAATCCAAGAATGGCCAGCACCGACGAGTATAACTGAGGTACGTAATTTTATTCGTTTAGCATGTTTTTATTGGAGTTTCATCCAGAACAATGCCCGATTGGCTAACCCGTAAATGAATATCACTGGTAAAGGGGATAAATTTTTTTGGAGAAAAGTGTGTGATTTTTTTTTGAAGAACTGAAGAGAAGATTATTGAATGCTATTATATTGACTCTTCCATCAGAAAATGATGGATTTGTAATTTAATGTGATGCCTTAAAGAAAGGACTTGATTGTTTCCTTATGCAGAATGATAGAGTGATTGCCTATGCATCACCACAGCTGAAAATTCATGAGAAAAACAATCCTACTCATGATCTTGAGTTAGCTGCTGTAATGTTTTCTTTGATGATACATAGACATAATCTCTATGGTGAAAAAATGTGAGATTTATACTGATCACAAGATTTTGAAGTATATTTTCTCATAAAAATAACTCAACATGAGGGAAAGGAGATGGTTTGAACTACTTAAGGATTATGATTTCACGATACACAACCACCCGGGGAAGGAAAATAAGGTGGATGATGCATTGAGTATAAAGGATCATGGTGTTTTGAACGTGATGAGAATTGAAAGGGATTCTATTTTCATGGATCTAGTAATGATGAATATGGGAATTACCATGAAAGGTGAAACATTGATATGTTTTGAAATGGTTGCCAAACCATCTTTACTAGAAAGGATAAACAGTTCTCAGACCGATGATGAAGAGTTTTAAAAGAGGATTAAGGTTTTGAATGATGGGAGATTGAGTGAATCTGTGTATGAAGATCGAATTTTGAAATTTGGGAAGAGTCATTCTATTCCTGATATACCTAATCTAAAAAGGGAATTTTCGAATGATGATCATAGTTCCAATTACTTTATACACCCTAGGAGAACCAAAATGTATAGAGATTTGATGGAACATTTTTGGTGGGACAACATGAAGAGGGAGATTTCTGATTTTGTGTCAAGATGTATGGTTTGTCAATAAGTGAAATCTAGAAGGCAACAGCCTAGAGGAGTATTGAAACCTCTTCCCATACCTAAGTGGAAATGGTATAATATTACAATGGACTTTGTCATGGGACTACCCAAGACTACTAGAAGGAACGATGAAATATGGGTCATTGTTGATCGTCTTACCAGGTCATCACATATTCATTCTATAAGATAAGATCTACCTCTTGAACGTCTATCAGGACTAAATATTAATGATGTTTTGAGACTTCATGGAGTACCCCTAACGATTTTTTCGGATCGTGATCCCTGTTTTACTTCAATATTCTAGAAAATTCTTCAGAAGGCCTTGGATAGTGAACTTGGTTTGAGCACTACCTACCACCCGCAAATAGACAGACAATCAGAATGGACTATTCCAACCTTATAAGACATGTTGAGATAGTACTCACTATACTTTCAGGGTATATGGGATCAATATTTATCTTTGGTAGAATTTTCTAATAATAATAGCTTCTATTCAAGTATTCAGATTGCACCATATGAAGCGTTATATGGAAAGAGATGTCGCACACCAACCTGTTGGGATGATGATGGGGAAAGAAAACCCATAGGCCCAGAACTGGTGGAGGAAATGATGGAAAAGTTAAAGGTTATCCAAAACCACATTAAAGTGCTCAAAGTAGGTAGAAGAACATTGTTGACAACCAAATGAAGGATTTGGAATTTCAGGTAGGATATCAGGTTTTCGTGAAGGTATCTCCATGGAATCGAGTTATACGTTTCAATAAGAAGGGTAAATTGATTCCAATGTACATAGGACCTTTCAAAATTCGAGAATGAGTTGGGGTTGTAGCTTACCATTTGGAAATGCCGCCAAGTCTCTCCAAAGTTCACGATGTGTTCCACGTATCACTGTTGAGAAAATACATGCCTGAACCAACGCACGTACTCACCTATGAATAATTAGAACTGGAACCTGATCTGTCTTATTGTGAAGAGACCATCAGGATGCTTGATACCAAAGAACAAGTGCTGAAAAACGGGACGACTCGTCTGGTAAAAGTTCTATGGAAAATCATAAAATGGAAGAGGCAACATGGGAACCCAAGGAAGATATGATTAAGAACCACTCGAGTCTTTTTGTGTCATAATATTATAGAAATTATGAGGATGAAATTATTTGAATGAGGGAGAATGTAACACACCAAGCATCCAGAGTGTGTTTTCATGGAATAATGCAATAACTTGCGTTGTACGCAACGTCGAGATTCTAACACACCACAACCAATCAATGTAGCCATTATGAATAGTAATACAAACTTTATGAAATTTTATAAAATTTATCTCAAAAAATGGACATTATTTTTTGATTCAAAATATCGAAATTATCCTTGCGTGAAAATTTTGGTACTTTTCGGACAACTTTTATTTTTTGTTGAATAGTGAAAATTACTAAATTTTAATTAAAAACAACTTTTTTAATCAAAATAAATAATAGTGATAAATTATCAATTTGAGTGGTTTTAACCTATATTTATAAAACAATTTTACCATTTAATACAATTTTGGTATTGGATGTGATTTTATAATTAAACTGGGTAAAAACAAGTGTCAATATTTTGATAGTTATTATCTTTTAAAAACAGGCTTTTTGTTTTAACAATAGGATTTAATTTTAAATTAATTTCTGTCACTTCTGTGTTTTGAATTTGGAAAAATGGATTCCATATTTTGAATCAGGCTTTTCAGATTGTGTAAATAGGTAACTTTTATTTTTGGACATTTTGAATAATTATTTCGGTAATTATTTTATTTACCGTTGTTAAAGGGTAAATTCGGTAAATAAGGGTAACAAATTAATATTATAATAATAGTAAATTACACTAAAACGTGTCATAACCTTATTTGTTGATACATGTCCGGCCATGGGCATCTTTGGGCCGAGTTTGGGACCACATGGAGAAACTTTTAGGTGATAAGTACACTTTATATTAATTAAGTTATAGTAAATATAAAAATGACATAATCATATATCTTTTAGAAAAACAATTATTACATAGGGTTATACATGTTATATTATCTACTATAAATATTTATTAGAAATATAAAATTATTTCCTACATAATTGTATTTTATTAATTATTTTTATACATTTAATAATTAATATTATTTTTGACACAATAATGATGCAGTATTTTCCTTGTTAATGAACGAATCAAATAATTGGTATAATAAAAGTTATAATTAATGTAATATGAAACTTTTGATGTCATCCACTAATTTTATTGGTTAATATTACATGTTATTATTTCTTAAATTAATTTTATTCTAATTAATAATGTTGTTTTGACTTTAAAAAAAATCAATTTTTGAATAGTGTCAAAATTGACATAAACGAGTTTCTAAAACAAATATTATCTTATTAATTGATATTATATTCCTAAAAATCTAAGGATCGGTCAAAGGACTTATATCATGATATGTGTATCATTAATTGACCACTTGGGGGTCTCTTGGATGTATATATTATGTTTATTAACTAAATAATATAAAAATACAATGTGACATGGTAAATGTCAAACTAATTAACTAAGAGTTAAAACTAAAATACAAGGTTAATATAATGACTCAAACTTGTCTAGAATCTATTGGTTGAAATTATTTGGACCCATACCCACCTTATAATATCAATAACCCACTTTGGAGCCATTATAAACCGAATATGAATTTATTGTAAATTAATACTTTAAGTTATTCCTAAAGATCCCCTCCTCCGCCTTATAATAGGACACCACTTCTGACCAACTTGTCATAACATAAAAGCCTTATGGTTCGGCCAAAACCTTCTAAAATATACTCTCAACTTCACTCACATAGACCTAGAGGCCTTAGTTTGATCAGAAATCAATCCTATAGAGCCCTTTTGATCAAATCAAAAGAAAGAACTAGAAGAAGAGGTAATGTTTTCACCACCCTCTTTCAAGTTCCTTTCTTCTTAAACTTCTTCTTTCTTTATTATTTACATTTTAAAATAATAACTCCAGTATCTTCTATATAATATGATGTTATTATAAATATGTTACAACAATATTTAGTATTCTATTCATCCTTTTAATGACAAGTCACCATACGTGCGTACATACGGCCTACTGTCTTCACATCATAGTGTAATTGTTATTCAATACATTTTTATTTGGATGGGTATAATAATCATGTTTAATTAATTTAAATAATAAATATAAGATTATAATGATTCTTTATATATGATATATCATCCAATTATATATTATTTTAATATAAAAAAAATGATATTGTCACTCGTGCATACATACAGATTACCGTCTCCACGAACGCGATGAGATTTATTTTTCATCGTACCAATTAAAGTCTAATAATCATTTGATTATTGAATTTTTTTTTAAGGAATTGATATAATTCTGGATATGAATAAGATACATCCTATCCTTAAAAAACATGGCTTATGTAACAAACCATATAAAATAAAATGAGTAAGTTAACACCCAAAATGATGATAATACTAAGATATTATTAACAAAGCAATGTTAAAAGATCATATATGATATCATATTAATGTATATGATTCTTATATAATTTAATAACAATTATTTCAACATTATAAATGAGGTTAACCTACCCTCAACCAATAAAAAGTACAAGGTAAGGGTTTATTTCACAATCTCTTCATTATCTGAGGTTGTTTTTACGTAACTATCTACTGGGACATCTTTATCATCGACATCCATGATTCTTAAAAATGTATTTCAAAACATTATTAATATTTTATAGACTATGGGTTAAATACATTTATATCCTTGTTGACTATTTATATGATGATTATAAAGGAATGTTTCTGTCGTTTTCCATACAAGGTCCCTTTTAACCTTTTTGACAAAATTAAGGTAAGAATGTCTTTTTTAACTTATACAGTGGTTGCGGATATTTTCTACCATTATAAACTCATCAAAGCATCCCATACAAGCTTATAAGAATACTTTCAAAGTAAATGTTTTATTTTATAATCATGTGACTCTTAAATGATTTCAAAATAGAAAGAGATATTTCTCTAAAATGGGTTTTGATTTCATCTATGTCAACATCCTTTGATGAATTTTAAGTTTATTTGGAGTTGATTTATTATGAAAAAAATCATCCATATTGTATTGATGTTTTTGTGATATGATTGACTATGGATGTTCTATTTTTATACCATTCATGATTTATGGTTAATTTATTGACATTTCGTATGCGAGTTATAATACGAATGTTTATGATATGTTCAAACCTTTTCATATGAGGAATGTATCAGACATAGTAAGTGACAGGTGGAGCCTGATATAGCTCCTCGATGCATCGATAGGTCTCATGAGACAACTAGATGTGGAATTGATTGAGTCCCTTTCCCAATTTGATTTATGGTTTTGGTCGAGTACTTAATCATTTTTAGACATCTTGGCGGTGGCCTTGAATAAATGTTTCAGAATGTTCGGAATTATCCATTCCCTCATTAAGGAAATAATATTGATGGTTTATGTCGTCGTTCGACTAGTAGAGTACCCATGATTATGTTTTATTATTTCATTATTTACTCAGCTTATATTCTTACCATAAAAGTATTTATGTTTATTATTGGTATAGTCTTGTGGATTCAACTGTTTACCATGCTTAATATTTGTGTCATTTTCCACGGTATTAGTTACTCTTACAGAACGTTTGAGCTCAACCCTTTATTATGTTTCATTTTCCCAGGATATTAAGATATTAATTAAGAGTGACATGCATGCATAATCTAGGAGGATTGGATGTTTCTAATGAAATATATTTGTGTTGTATTTCTATTCATGCTATAAAGTTGAACTTATGTGTGAATTTTGTTTCCAATAATACTAAATTGATTGGTCTTTAGAGACATGATTTACTATTGATCATGCCAATGCTATGTAATAATGCACCGACTCTAGGTAACTAGGGTCGGAGCATTATAGTTGGTATCAGAGGAAGTTTAGTACAAACCTTGTAAATAAGATTTAGATAAACTCTGAATAGATCACATATCCCTAAGATAGACTTTGAGGATTAGTATAGAAGAACTTCCTAGAGTTTTGGTATTGTAGTGATTTTGTGAGTTTTCCAAGAAATAAATCCTTGTCTGGATATGAGCAGGTAGAGCCAGCTCTGATACAGATGTACCTAAGGGTAAAACCCAAAAACACCACTATGAGCTAGACTCGAACGGGAACTGGTGCACGACAATGGGCCTTGCTGCACTCTTTTTTACGACACTCTCGGGGTATATGCTTAGGATAATTCTCATTTTCTTATCAAACCATTATGAAGGGTTTATGATTATATATTTCTTCAATGAAAATATTTTTATGATTATGGATTAGATCCATAAACTGTTCGATTTATGTTATATGTTTTGCAAGTTTGGATTTATGTGTTGCGGTTCATAAATTAATCTATTGTATGCCATTGTTTAGAAATTGCACCTAGTGGAAGAAATGGAATCTGAATCAGTGCATGCACTCCATGTAGGGATTTCCCTACTACTCAAGATAATTATAGTGATGCTAGTGATGCAACTAGTGTTGATCAGCTAATCACCGTACTGGGATAACTAACCAATGATATGAATAATAACATTACCTATATGGACCACCCAAATCCAAATTGTGGAGGGTCAATGTTAGATCGCTTCCTGAGGAAACAACCCCCAACATTAAATGGGAGTACAAATCCCTTAGTAGCTGAGAAATGGATAAATTCCATAGAGAAAATATTCCATGCCTTGGGGAGTAGTGAAAGGCAAAAAGTTATCATGGCATTTTACGGCCTCACTGGAGATGCTGATCAATGGTTGTCATTGATTCAAAACACAAAGAAAGATGTTGAAGTATAAAATATGTAATGGAGGGGGTTCAAAGAGCACTTAATGGAAAAATATTTTCCTCGTGACCATCGAGCAGATATGGAAAGGAAATTTCTGAGTCTGAGGAAAAAAGAGGATAAGAATGTAACAAAGTATGAGGCTAACATTACAAGGTTAGCGAGGCATGGTGCAGATTATATACATAACCCAATAAGTTAGATTGATCGTCTCTTTTATGGGTTAAATCCATTTCTCCATCGATAATTAGTATCACAATCCTTCTCATCATATGAATATATTGTCTCGTGTGCCATCAAGATAGAAAAGTAATTCTCTAAGTCTTATAACTTTAAATCAAATCCGGAGAAGAAGAGATCTGCTGAACACTCTGGAAAAAGAAATATTGAAACAGGGAATAAGGGAAGAATTGAATTTCCACCCTGTGATAATTGCGGAAGGAAGCACCCTGGTGCCTGTATAAAAGGAAAAGGAGTATACTACAAATGTGGACAGGAATGTCATCTAGCCGGTGATTGTAATGGAAAGAATGATGCTACCAATGTTCAATGATTCAATTTTAGAGATATGGGACATTATGAAAATGAATCTCCTAAGTGTCATGGAAACTTACCTCAAAATGTCCAAGGGATCAATGAAACGATTATGCAATCACTAATTTTGTGGTTGAATCCCCTAAATGCGTGGTGGTAGGTAATTTAATGGTTTCCTCAAATTTAGAAAATGATTTATTTGATTATGGATCATCGCACGGTTTCATATCTTCCTAGTTTTCTAAGAAAATTAGATATTTCCAATTTGATCTAACAACGGAGTTGTCAGTTAAAACTACTAAGGGAAGTATCATTGAAACAAAGTTTTGTTAATATATCCCCATTAGGAAATATAAATGTTCTTCCTCGGTTGATCTCATCGTCATACCCGTACCTTAATTTGATATAATAATCGGTATAGATTTGATTTCAGACCCTGATTTAAAAATTTATTTAAAGAAGAAGGTGGTTATGATTTTTTAAGATGATGATAAAGAACACCTTATCTTTAGCACAGAATATTCACCACCTTATTCTTATCCAGATCCACCCCCAGTAGCTCAACTAAATTTAATTATCATTGAGGAAGAGAATGAAATTACTATGGGTGAGGAATGTAATGTTCAAATAGAGTATGTACCTATTGTGATTGAATATGTTGATGTGTTTCCAGAAGATTTACCTAGAAATCCTCCAGAACATGAAATTGAGTTTTCTATTGAATTAATTCCTAGTTCAAGGCCTATATCAATGACCCCTTATAGAATTACCACTGTGGAATTAGTTGAACTAAAGAAACAACTAGAGACACTGAGTAATAAAAGATTTATTCACCCTAGGGTTCCTCCATGGGGAGCCCCTGCCCTTTTTGTTAGGATGAAAGATGGATCTATGAGGTTATGCATCGACTACAAGGAAATCAATGCTATAACAATAAAGAACAACTATCCCCTACCACACATTGATGTTTTATTTGACCAACTGCATGGAGCCCAATAGTTTTCAAAGATTTACCTTTGATCTGGATACCATCAGTTCTATATAAATAAGGAATACATTCTGAAGACAACATTTCGAACGAGGTACATGCATTACGAGTTTACACTAATGCCTTTTGGATTGACAAATGCACCCTATGTATTCATGGATCTAATAAATAGAGTTTTCAAGGAATATCTCGATGATTTTGTTGTGGTATTTATTGATGATATCATGGTATATTCCAAATTCTACGATGATCATGAAAATCACTTGTGCATTATCCTGAAGACTCGGAGAAGTCATGAATTATATGGGAAGTTTAGGAAGTGTGAATTCTGGCTTTTGGAGATGTATTTTCTTGGCCATATTGTCTCCCAAGATGGAATTTCCATTGATCCTTCTATGACCATGGAAATCCAAGAAAGTCTAGAACCTACGAGTATAACTGAGGTATGCAGTTTTATTGGTTTAGCAGGTTATTATCCGTGTTTCGTCTACATCTTTTCACGATTGGCTAACCCGTTAACGAGGCTCACACGTAAAGGGGTTAAATTTGTTTATTCAAAAGTGTGTCAAAAATGTTTTGTAGAACTGAAGATAAGATTATTCAATGATCCTATATTGACTCTACCATCAGGAAAGGATGGATTTGTTATTTATAGTGACTCCTCAAAGAAAGGACTTGGTTTTGTCCTTATACAGAATGATAAGGTAATTTCCTATGCATCACGACAACTGAAAATTCTTGAGAAAAACTATCTTACTCATGATCTTGAGTTAGCTGCTATAATATTTTCTTTGAAAATATGGAGACATTATCTCTATAGTGAAAAATGTGAGATTTATACTGATCACAAGAGTTTGAAGTATATTTTCTCACCAAAAGTACTCAACTTGAGGAAAAAGAGATAGCTTGAACTACTCAAGGATTATGATTTCACGATGCACTACCACCCAGGGAAGGAAAATAAGGTGGAAGATGCTTTGAGTAGAAAGGATCATGGATTTTGGACGTGATGAGAATTTAAAGAGATCCTATTTTCCTGGATCTAGTGAAGATGGATATGGGAATTACCATGGAAGGTGAAACATCGATACTTTTTAAAATTTTTTCCAAACCATCATTAATAGAAAGGATAAAGTGTTATTAGACTGATGATGATGAGTTTAGAAGAAGGATTAAATATGCAGATGATGGGAGATTGAGTGATTTTTTGTATAAAGATTGAATTTTGATATTTGGGAAGAGACTTTGTGTTCCTGATATACCTGATCTAAAAAGGGAATTGTCGGACGATGCTCATAGTTCCAATTTCTATATACACCATGGGAGCACAAAAATGTATAGATATTTGAAGTAACATTTTTGGTGAGACAACATGAAGAGGTAGATTTCTGATTTTGTGTCAAGATGTATGGTTTGTCAACAAGTGAAAAGTAGAATTCAACAGCCTGGAGGATTAATGCAACCTCTTCCCATTCCTGAGTGGAAATGAGATAATATTAAAATGGACTTTGTCAAGGGACAACCAAAGACTCCTAGAAGGAATGATGCAATATGGGTCATTGTTGATCATCTTACCAATTCATCACATTTTCTTTCTATAAGAGAAGATCTACAAATTGAACATCTAGCAAGACTATATATTAATGTAGTTGAGAGACTTTATGGAGTAACCCTATCAATTGTTTCTGATCGCGGTCCCCATTTTACTTCAAGATTCTGGAAGAGTCTTCAGAAGGCCTTGGACACTGAACTTGGTTTGAGCACTGCCTACCACACTCAACCAGATGGAAAATTAGAATGAACTATTCAAACCATAGAAGACATGTTGAGATAATGCTCACTTGACTTCAAGGGTATGCGGGATCAATATTTACCTCTAGTAGGATTTTCCAATAACAATAGCTTCCATTAAAGTATTCAGATGGAACCATATGAAGCGTTATATGGAAAGAGATGTCGCACACCAACCTGTTGGGATGATTTTGGGGAAATAAAAATTTTAGGCCCAGAACTGGTGGAGGAAACGATGGAAAAGGTAAAGGTAATCCAAAACCACATTAAAGCAGCTCAAAGTAGGCAGAAGAGCTTTGCTGACATCCGAAAGAAGGATTTGGAATTTCTGGTAGGAGATCATGTTTTTTGAAGGTATCTCTATAGAAGGGAGTTATATATTTCGGTATGAAGGGTAAATTGAGTCCCAGGTAGATAGGACCTTTCAAAATTCTAGAACGAATCGGGGCTATAGCTTACAGTTTGGCAAAGCCGCCAAGTATCTCCAAAGTTCACGATGTGTTCCATGTATCACTGTTGAGAAAATACATGCCTGACCCAACACATGTACTCAACTATGAGGAATTAGAATTGGAACCTGATCTGTCTTATTGTGAAGAGCCCGTCAGGATTGTTTATACAAGAGAACATGTGCTGAGAAATCGGACGATTCGTCTGGTAAAAGTTCTATGGAGAAATCATAAGATGGAAGAGGGAACGTGGGAACTCGAGGAACATAGGATGAAGAGCCACTTGAGTTATTTTGTGAAATAATATTCTTGAAATTTTGAGGATGAATTTATTTCAAGGAGGGGAGAATGTCACACCCCAAGCTTCCACAATATGTTTTCTTTGAATAATGCAATATCTTGCATTGTACGCAACTTCGAGATTCTAACACACCACAACCAATCAAAGTAGCCGTTATGAATAGTAATACCCATGTTTTGAAATTTTATACATTTTATCTTTCAAAATGGACTTCATTTTTGGATTTGGAATATCGAAATTAGCATAGGGTAAAATTTTGGTACTTTTAGATAACTTTTATTTTTTGATGAATAGTGAAACTTACTAAATTTTAATTAAAAACAACATTTTTAATCAAAAAAAATAATAGTGATAAATAATCATTTTGAGTGGTTTTAAAGTATATTTTGAATATATTTTTACCATTTAATAAAATTTTTGTCATTGCATGTGATTTCACAATTAAACCGGGCATAAAGTGTCAATCTTTTGATATTTATTATCTTTTAAAAACACGCTTTTTTGTTTTAACAACAGAATTTAATTTTAAATTAATTTCTGCCACATCGATGTTTTAAATTTGTAAAAATGGATTCCATAATTGGAGTCAAGATTTCCCAATTGTGTAAATAGGTAACTTTTATTTTTTGTCTTTTTGAATAAGTACTTTGGTAAATATTTTATTTACCGTGGTTAAAGGGTAAATCTGGTAAATAAGGTTAAAAAACTAATATTATAATAATAATAAATTACCCTAAAATATGTCATAACCTTATTATTTGATAAATGTCCATCCATGGTCATCATTGGGTCAATTTCGGGACCACAAGGAGCCACTTGTATGTGATAAGGACACATTATATTAATTATGTTAAAGTAAATACAAAAATGACAGAAGCATATATATTTTAGAAAAACAATTTTAACATTGGGTTATACATGTTATATATTAAACTATAAATATTTTTTAGAAATATAAAACTATTACCTACATAATGATATTTTATTTATAATTTTTAGACATTTGATAATAAAATTTATTTATGACAAAATAATGATGCAGTATTTTCTTTATTTATGAAAGAATCAAATAATTTGTATTATAAAAGTTAAAATAAATATAATTTAAAGTTTCGATGACATCCACGAATTATATTGGTTAATATTAAATATTATTATTTCCTAAATTAATTTTATTCAAATTAATAAAGTTGTTAAGACTTTAACAAAAATCAATTATTGAATACCGTCAAATTTGACAAAAATGAGTTTTTAAAACTAATATTATATTATTAAATGATATTTTAATCCTAAAAATCTAAGGTTAGGTCAAAAGAATTATATCATGATATTTTTATCATTAATGGACCATTTGTGGGTCTCTTGGATGTATATAGTATCTTTATTAACTATATAATATAAAAATACAAAGTGACAAGGTAAATGTCAAACTAATTAACTAAGAGTGAAAACTAAAAGATACGGTTAATATAATGGCCCAACCCTGTCTAAAATCTATTGGTTGAAAGTATTTAGACCCATACCCACCTTAGACATTAAATAATCTACTTTTTATCCATTAAAAACTGAATATGAATTTATTATAAATTAATACTTTAAGTTAATCCTAAAGAGCCCCTCCTCTCCCTTATAAAAGGAAAACTGTTATAACCAATTCGTCACACCATAAAAGCCTTTTGGATCGGCCAACCCCTGCCCAAATATTCTCTTAACTTCCCTCACTTATACCTAGAGTCATTATTTTGATCATAAAGCCATCCTAAGGAGCCCTTTTCATCAAATCACAAGAAAGAACCCGAAGAAGAGGTAATGTTTTCACCACCCTCTTTCTTGTTCCTTTCTTCTTCAACATCTTCTTTATTTGTTATTTACATTATAAAATAATAACTCAAGTATCTTATATATTTTGTGATGTTATTATAAATATGTTACAACCATATTAAGTATTCTATCCATCCTTTGAATGACATGTCACCATACATGCGTACGTATGGCCTACCGTCTCCACGTCGTGGTGTAATTTGTTATTCAATACATTATTATTTGGATGCATATAATAATGATGTTTAATTCATGTAAATAATAAATATAAAATGATAATGATTATGTATAAATTATATAACATCCAATTATATATTATTTTAACATCAATAGAATGATATTGTTCGTGCGTACGTACAGATTACCATCTCCACAAACGCGATGAGATTCATTCCTCATTGTATCCATTCAAGTATAATTATCATTTGATTATTAAAAATAATGTTTAAGGACTTGATATCATCTTGGATATGAATAATATACAACCTATCCTTAAAAAACATGGATTATGTAACAAAACATCTAAAATAAACCGAGTAAGTTAACACCCAAAACAACGATAATACTAAGATATTATTAACAAAGCAATATTAAAAGATCATATATGATATCATATTATTGTATAAGATTCTTGTATAATTTAAAAAAAATTATTTCACCATTATATAGGAGGTTAACCTTCCCTCAACCATGTAAATTAACAAGGTAAGGGTTTATTTCAATATCTCTTCATTGTCCGATGTTGTTTGTACGTAATTATATACTCGGACACCTTTATCATCCACATCCATGTTTCTTAAAAATGTAATTCATATAATTTATAATATTTTATAGACAATGGGTTAAAGTCAATTATATAATTTTTGACTATTTAGAAGATTTTTATAAAGGAATGTTTCCATTGTTTTCCAAACAATTCCCCTTTTAACCTTTTCGACAAAATTAAGGTAAGAATGCATTTTTTTAACTTATACGGTGGGTGCGGCTATTTTCTACCATTATAAACTCATCAAAGAATCCCTTAAAATCGTATAAGAATACTTTAAAAATTAATGTTTAATTTTAAAATTATTTTTCTCTTAAATTATTTCAAAATAGAAAGAGATATTTCATTAAAAATGGTTTTGATTTCATCTATGTCAACAGCCTTTGATGGATTTTAAGTTTATTTGGAGTTGAATTTTTTTATTAAAAACATCCATATTGTATTGAAGGTTTTGTGATATGTTTTATTGTGGATGTGTTATTTTTATACCATTCATGATTTATGGTTAAATTATTGACATTTCGCATGCTAGTTTTAATACGAATCTTTATGATATGTTTAATCCTGTTCATATGAGGAATGTATTGAACTTAGTATGTGATGGGTGGAGCCCGCTATAGCTCCTCGATGCATCGATAGATCTCATGAGACAACTAGACATGGAATTGTCTGAGACCCTTTCCCAATTTTATTTATGGTTTTGTCCGAGGCCTTAATCATTTTTAGACGTCTTGGATGAGGCCTTGACAAAAAGTTTCAGAATGTCCGGCATTATACATTTCCTCATTATGGAAATAATATTGAAGGTTCATGTGGTCATTCTACTAGTAGAATACCCAGGATTATATTTTATTATGGCCTTATTTACTCTGCTCATATTTTTACCATAAATGTATTCATTTTTATTATTGGTAAAGGCTTGTGGTTTCAACTATTTACCATGCTTAATATTTATGTCATTTTTCACTGTATTACATACTCTTACTCAGCGTTTGAGCTCACCCCTTTCTTATGTTTCATTTTCCCAGGATATGAAAATGTTAGTTATGAGTGACCTGCAGGAATAATCTAGGAGTATTGTATGTTTCTAATGAAATGTATTTGTGTTGTATTTATCTTCATGCTATAAAGTTGATCTTTTGTATGAATCTTGTTTCTAATAATACTAAGCTGATCGGTCTTTCGAGACATGATTTCCTTTTGATCATGGCAATGCTATGTAATAATGTACCGACCCTAGGCAACTTGGGTTGGGGAGTTACAACTATGTGATTAAATTCTTCTTTGTTTTGGGTTTCAATCATAGTTTGGAATGTATTTATGGATTTAAAGGACAATTGTTTATTGAACTACTTGTATTGATATTTGGGTAATGATGATCAATTTTGGAGATTAAAGTAGTATTTATTTTTATACAAGACTTTATTTATTGGGATTATCTTATCATGTACTAACCATTTTGGTTATTCTTAATCTCTAAAGATAGGGTAAATATGTAGTTCAATTTTTTTGATTATGTGATTTCAATAAGTTGATTCTAGCACATTATGTGTGACCAAGTCATCTTGAATACTCATAGATTGGATAATATTTGTCTTTTTGGTATAAAATTATTATCGGATGAAATTATACTTGAATTGTAATTATATTTACTTCTGTTATTAGTAGATATCATTTATAAATTATCTAACATTACGAAACAAAATTTAAATAAAAGAACTATTTCACGTTTACTTTTCCTACTAGGGAATCAACGACCATTTAAACTATCACAAGATTGTGGTTTTATTATTATTTTCTTTCTCCTAGTCATGCCTTCTATCACTCTCCATCTGAACATAACACTTAGTTTATCATCCAAATACATTTATTCATACATGTAATTGTTTTATGTGTTATTTCGTGTGACCTTTTTTCATCTCTTTCTTCATTTTAATGTGATATTTTTATTGAATATTTTTCCAATGTAAGAATTGTAATGATGTATATGATCCCAATTTTAAAATTGTGAGGATGAAATTCCAAGAATGGGGAGAGGATGTATCATTTTGGGAAAATAAAAAATAAAAAATATTCATATTTATTAATATTTGTTAATTAAATATTAATTTTACATTAATGGGTATTCTATGTTCGATGGTGTACCCAACACGCAATAATGGGTTTTTCCAAAATCTCATGATGCACAGATTGCTGATTCATACTAAAAAATAATAATATATTATTATTTTAAATAGTAGTTAATCCATATTCGTTATATTAGCAATAATGAACAGAACTAACTACAACATTAATACACATGTTTCATAAATATTTTTCAATTTATCTAATAAAATTTAGAGGCTTAAAATGATAATGATTCCAATATTTATTATAAATACTCTAATATTTTTAGAAGGTTGGTTTACCACCTATTTATGGAAAACCCCTTTAAAATCATGTTTTTTAAGTTTTATATGTTCTATTTCTCAAAATAAAAATATTCTTTATAAGCGGGTCATCAAAATTTACTTTGGGAAATTTTTTGGTATTTTTTGATACAGTTCATTTTTTATGAATAGTGAAAAATAATACATTATGATTGAAAACATTCATTTAATATAATTTACTTATATATTTTACTTATTCTTTTTATTTTTTTATTGTTTAATTGGATAACATATTTACCATTTAATCTAATTTTGTAAACTGGATGTAATTTCACCCTTAAATTTGACTTAATCAAAGGTAAATCTTTTGATAGTTATTATATCTTAAAACCATGATTTATTTACAATGATAATTAATTTTAAATTAATTTATAAAACATTGGAATTATTAATTTGGAAAAATGGATTCTATATTTCTAATCTGGCGTTCCAAATTGGGTAAATAGGTCACTTTTATTTTCTGACATTATAAATTGTTTCTTTTGTAAATATTTTAATTAACATGGTTATAGGGAAAATCTTGTAAATCAGGGAAACAATAGCATTATAATAATGTTAAATTTCCCTTAAACATCTCTTAACCCTATTTTAAGAGATTATGTTGACCAAGGACATCTTTATGTCAATTTTGGGACCCCTATGGAGCATCATGGGAGTGATAATGTCACATTATATAAATTAATTTAAGTTAATTACAAAAGTAACAAAAACATATATTTTTTAGTGAAACGATTTTTATATGGGGTAATATAAGTGATATATTTGATGATAAATATTATTTTGAAATCTAAATTTATTTACTAAATTATAGTATTTTATTTATATTTTTATACAATAAATAATTGTATTAATTATGACACAATTTATATGGGGTAATTGTTTCATTAATACTGAATTCAAATAAATGATAGTATAAATATTAAAATAAATTTATTTTGAAACATTTTATTATATCTGATAATTTTATCGAATAGGACAACTTGTTATTTTTTTATTAATGACGGGTTTTCAAATGAATCATGGTTTTTTATATTTTTATACAATAATGATATTAATAGTATAAAAATTCACAAGAAAGTTTTTTTAACTCAATCAATATATCATTATATGATTAAATAGTCCTAAAAACATAATATTATTCCAAATGACATATATTATGTTAATAATAAATTTAACGATCCATTTTGGGTTCTCTAAGAATTATATATGAAATATATCAACCATATAGTATGAATATATAAGATGACATGGTAAAAGATAAAAAAGATAACAAAGGGTTTAATAAAAATGTGAAGGTTTTAAAAATATCTAAAAACTGTAAAATTCTTGTTGGATGATTTTTTTCCACATATATATACCTTATCTTAGAATATAATATGTTTTGGAAATTTCGAAAATAATAATATTTTTATAATAAAATAATAATTTCAAACATTATTAAAGAGCCCATCCTCCCTCTTATAAATATCCACCACCTCTAACCAATTACTCACACCTCTCAAGAACCTTGTCTCATCCAAAACCTAATCAAATAAGTTACCAACATCCCTATCTTCCACATAATATCCTTCTCCTAGGTATAAGGCAATTCATGAAAACCTTTTTGTTCAAACTAATGGGTGTTTCCCAATTTAAAGGTAACGTCTTCTCTCAAGTTCATCTCTTTTATTTTCCTTCTCAAATACCTATGATCATCTTATTCATTTATTACATAAAAAAACAATTATTCTCAATATACTAGGTAATTTTTATGATAATCATTCTTACCAAACTTCCACGCACCTCCATCTAATAGATATGAACATACCATTTCTTTGGACGGCGAACTACTACCTCACGAAACGATGATTGTTCAATTAACAGTTACCACCTCTCATGGTGGCCATTGAAGTGGAACATTAATTATATGTGATATATATTATATTCATATTCTCTCCATGATTTTTTATTTTTTATTTATATCATAAATTCATTGTTTCCATAATGGGAAAATTTAATAATTTCATTTGAGGATTTGAGGACTACCACCGCCTCAATGTTTTATGACTCATGCATGCCATGTGTGGAGGGTATAAAGGATGGACTTAATGAAATTATATATGTTATTAAACTGTAAATATAATAATATTTTGTATCATTATGTTATCATTTAATTAAATATAATATAAAAATGATGGTAGTGTTCATGTGTATGTATGACTTAAAATCTTCATGGATAGTGCATTAAATTTCTTATCTTCAATTGTTAAGTAATATTATAAATACATATGTAAACATGATATATATGATATATATATGATATATAAATCATTAATATCATTCCGGATATAATATAATTTTGAACACAAGTACAACATGTAATTATATGAAGCTAATTTTTGACTCAAGTACAAAATATCGACAAAATGATAGTTTTTAACATAAATGAGTATGTAATGTTTATATAATGGTAATAAGTTATATATAAGAAATAATAAAATAGAAAAATGTTCTTATTAAATTAAAAATTAACTTTGTTATTATTCAGGATATTAAATAATGAACAAGTAATGTCAGACATGAGGTAAGGGGTTTTCATCTCAGTTTTTATTCCTGTGAGAATCATGATATATTTGCAACTATTTCATGTTGTGTGGTTTATTTAATTCCCATGATTAAATTATTTGTTTACTAACATTTAATTTATGGGTATTTAAATCTTCATTGTATCATCATTCTTTGATGTTGTGTATTTTTGGTATGTTACCAAATCGGTAAGGGAACCTTTCACTGCTCTTTTTTTGTCAAAGACATATTTTCTGTTATGTATTCCTAAAATTTCATTTTATTATGATGGGATCTGTTCTACTATATCTTTATTGATATAAATTTTATTTCCATGTGATGATAGTCCATTTTCTCTCTCATCAACACATATATTAGTTTTGATGTGACGTCGTTAGGCTGTCGAATTTATATATGAGAACTTCTGATCCCAATTTCAATTAGTTGGGTTAAACATATACTTTTTGATTATGTCGTGATATGAATATGAGTGAAAGACAAATTATTGTTTTAAACATAATATCCACTTATATTTGGTATATTATTATTTTTCACACATAATTATGTCACTGATTTGTCCTTAATATAGTGATATTATCTTTGCAAGGGACATTGTCTCAATTTACATTCCATTGAATCGTTTTTATTGTTATAAAACAATAAAATTTTATATAGTGTATATAATTCTCTTTATGATATTCAATCGTGAAATTCCTTATTCTCATGATATTATAATATTTGATTAATATTATGCCTCAATTATTTATATTTGTGCATGTCTCATTTGGTTAGAAACTCTTTTACTAAAATATCGATTCAACTATTTTAAATATTTATTCTTCTTAATATATCTCATTAATGTCCATGTATTAAATATGGTTTAATGTTTTTATTTTTATAGAAATTAATGTTTTGAAATTAAAATTCGTTTCAAAAGCTTCAACGTTATATGGGACACATTGATTGAGAAATCTATTTATTAAATGTTTTAAATGGTTTTGAAAATGGTTTGATAAATCATTGTTTATATCAATATCATAAAATGATATATTGTGATTGATATGAGAAAATGTTATCGTTTATATATTATATTTTTATGTGTTATGAATATGTTATGGTTATTGGGAATTAATTACGTATACGGGTGGTTCTGTGATAAACCTAGGGCAAGGGAGGCCGAGATATCTCTCCAATGCATTGGGTAACGTGATAAAGGTAAACATCAATGTTTCTCCTAATTGATTTAGTGAATATAAACTAATGGGTATTCACAATGTGACTCCCTATGAACCTATGAAAGCAATAACATATGTAATTGTATGTATTCTACATGTTACCTTTATGATTTATGATTTCCATGTGTTATTCATAAATCTTACGATTCTGTGAGGTATTTTAATGATTTAAAAGTATGATTTCATTGAATTCTATATATTGATGGACTATTTCTTTATTTCATTGTTTTATAACCCATACAAATCTTTTTATTATCATCCCAAGTTTTTGAAATTATTTTTATACTGTTTACATAAGGGTAAGATAGAGGAAGAATTCAAGAAGATGTATATCAAGAAAAGAAACCCTGTTTTATTTAAGGAGTTTTATTTTTTGTGAAACATTTGGCTATATTAAAAGTTTCTACTGTGTTATTTTGGAGATGTAATGTAATAGTTACAGCCTAATTCTCAATAAAACTAAACTAGAAAAATTCCTAAATGTGAATTTTTAAATTAATTCAAGATTATGTAATGTATAAGGCTAGGGCCTTATACAGTTCCCTACATGAGTTTCAAAGACTGATACCTCTCAGGTTCAGGGGAGAGATGGATCCTCAGGTCATTGGTGAGTGGCTGGTGGCTCTAACGCTTGTCATCCTCTTAGTGAGAAAACATTCTAAAAATATGGACATCTTGGCGGAGAGCCTTCTTCAGGGCTCATAAGGGATATAGTAGAGAATGGCCATCCACAATCACGATGAGGCGAACCTCACATGGGATGAATTCCAGAGATGTTTCCATCAGGATATTTACACTACGATGGTGCGTTATGTGTGAATTTAGGAGATTCTTCACCCAATGTAGGTAATCCTGATAGTAGCCGAGTACTAAGCGAAGTTCATAGATCTTTCCCGCTACTCCACAGACATGGTGTGTGTCCCATTCATCAAGGATCGAAACTTCAATATGGGGCTCTGTTGGAAGATCATGGAATCAGTGTTGTCTCTCAGAATCCCTACCTAGGTTTGGCTATTGTAGAGAGACCTTCTGATGCAGAAATTATTGGTAAAGTATCCTCTATCAAATAGAGTCCCCTATAGACCCCATGAGGTAGAGACCTCGGTGGGAAGCAGACCGTTGAAGCATGGGTAAAAGTGGGCCAGGTCTTTCAATGGATGAGCCTAGGACTCTGGATCAGTGGTGCGTGGATCCATGTCTGGCGAGAGTAATTTGGTTCCTGGTAGTGCAAAACATGCGGAGGGTAGGGACACATGGCATGTGACTGCCCAACCCGCTGTATAGATGATTGGATGATGGTTGAGAGGCTGTTGAGGCAACGACATCTGTTTGAGTGAGGAGGTATGCAGAGCATCAAATGTGGTAGGGGAGCTGGCCGAGCTGTAGGTGGTGGATGACCGTTTGAGATGTTAATTCCACCACCCCCAAGTGCCCCACCCCTCCCTCGGGGAGTATGTGGAGAAGGGTAATCTTATCTCTAGGTAAGAGAGGATTACAACTGTGGTGCTCGAGAGATGATCTGAGGTATGATATTTATATTCTCTACCCTAGTTGGAGTACTTATATACATTGGTGCTAGTCACTCCTTCCATTCCATAATTCTATTTCAGAGCTTGGAGATTCTTCTGGAGCCATTGGCATGATCCTTATATCTAGAGACTCTTACAGGAGAAGCTTTGATGATTACACACTAGTTCCTATAGTGTGAGCTTAATCTAGGAGTTGAGAGATTTGGCTGCAATCTCTTGGTAGTAGCATTGTGGCCATATTATTTTATATAGTATATGGATAAGTTATCCACATTCCATGCTCAGATTGACTATTTTAGGCATATAGTGGGTTTTGTATGCACAAATGGGACCATGTATTTCTTTTACAAGTGAAAAGGAAACCCGTGTAGCGCTGGACAAACTCTCTTGGAGGGAGTGAAGCCGATCACCCACTTGTTTTCTAGACTCACCCTCAGGGAGGTAGAGGAGAGTATTCTATGTTTTCATATTGTTGTGGAAAAGTACGAGGATGTTTCTTCTAATGAGGTTCCAGGACTACTTCCACATAGTGAGGTAGACTTCTATATCGACATGTTCCCATGTATAACACTGATATTCACACCGACATATCAAATGGATTTCAGAGAGCATCGCAAGCTGAGGGGACTATCGAATGACTTGCAGTATTTGGTGTTTGTAAGGCCCAACATTTCACCATGGTTTGCCTAGTGTTTTTTCCAATAAGGAATATGGGAGTTTGAGGTTGTGTGTGGACTTATGGAACCCAAACTAGGTGATCGTGAAGAACAAGTACCCACTGCTGAGAATAGATGACATCTTCAACCATAAAAATGTCGAGAAGTGGTTTTTAATGATATAACTCAGATAAGGATATCAACATCATAGGGTACGGGATGAGGTTGTACTGAAGACAACCTTCAGGAGCAGTTATAGCCAATATGAGTTCATGGTGATGCCTTTTAGTGTGAAAAAATACCCCATAGTGGTCATGGGACTCCCGAGTAGGATCATTCATCCCTACCTCGACCGGTTCATCATTCTCTTCATTGATGACATCTTGGTGTATTCATAATTAGAGGAGAATCATTCTAAACACCTGTGGATAGTCCTAGATACATTCCAAGAGCACAAAATATATGGTAATCTCTTGAAGTGTCAGTTCTGGATATGAGAGGTCATCTTTCAGGGACAGGTCAACTCATAGGATGGAGATACTAAAGAACCGATGATGATAGATGTGTTCATTTCTTGGGAGAAGCCCAGAATCATGACTGAGGTGTGGTTATTCTTGGGGTGGCTGGTTACTATCGAAGGTTCGTGCCCGACTTTTCTGGAGTAGCAGCACTCTTTTCTGCATTGACATAGAAGGGACAACAATACTTGTGGACGAAGAAATTCCAACATAGATTCCAACAGCTGAGGTGGATATTGACTATTATCCCCATATTGAGAATACTCAAGGAGGTAATAGGGTACATAGTTTACTATGACACATCAAGGACCAGAATGGGTTGTGTACTAATACTGGAGTGAGTTGTGATTGCCTACAACTCATGGAATTTGATGCAACATGATCATAACTATACGACCCATGACCTGGAGATAGCAGTAGTGTAATTTCACATGAAGACATGGTTACACTACTTTATGGGTGAGATGTTCCCCATTTACTCTGAACACAAGAGTCTTAGGTATATCTTCTCCCAGAAGGACATGATCCAAAAACATCAGTGATGGATAGAGATCCTCTATGACTATGATTTTGAGATGGTCTTTAATTCGAGAAAGGGAAACATGGTGTCAAACGCGCTTAGTAGGAGGTCCGTGTTGCAGCTGCTGAGTGAGGTGATAGAGTAGTTAGTCATGATGTAGATATCTGTCATGGACGATGGTTAATCTTTTTACCTCCAGTCGATAGTTGTTACTCCCCCACTCATACAATGAGTTAGGGAGGCATAGTTGGGGTATATTGAGTGTGAGGCCCGACATCCTGAGATACCCTTAGGATGGGCTCTTGATGGTTTATCGATAGGTGGGGAGAACGTAATCATTTTCAGAGGGTGAACCATATAACCATTGGAATTTTGGAGGAGGTGATGTGGGAGTACCATATATCCCATAAGGTAGTACATTCTATAGTAAAAAAGGGCACTAGGACCTCTAGAATAATTAACAGTGTATAGAGATTATGTAATTAGTGGTCAAGTTCATTTTACAATGCCTCAATTGTTACCAAGTGAAGGTCAAACACCAGGTTCTGGTAGTCTTTAATCATCCACACGAGGTTCTGAATTGGATATTTGATGTTATCTCAGTGGACATCGTAATGCAGATACCACGTCAGTCTAGAGGTCATGACTCCATTTCAGTGATCATTGACCAACTCACCAAGTATGATCACTTCCAACCCATCCAGGTTGAGGGAACAATACAGGGCATGGGATACATCTACATCTTGGATATAGTGTGTCTTCAAGGGGTGCCTTCGACCAACGCCTGAGATCGTAACGCTCACTTTACATTCAGGTTGTGGTTGGTATTACATGACATGATCGGGACCCAACTATCTTTGAGAAATGATTTACATTCCCATACTGATGGTCAGACAGAGTGGACCATACAGACCGTGAAGGACATGCTTCATACGTGTATCCTTGACTTTTTTCATAGTTGGGAGGACCAACAGCCACTGGTGGAGTTGACATACAAAAATAACTATCACTCCACCATTGGCATAAAACCATTTAATCCATGTATGAGCGGCCTTGCGGATCATCCTGGAGTGCATGAGGGCTCCACATAGTAGGCAAAATTCTTATTCCGACATGAGATGAATACTCATTGAGTTTGAGGAGGGAGATCATGTGGCCATTGGGGTTTCACCATGATGAAGATTGCAATGATTTTACCGAGGTGGTATGCTATATCTAAGGAACATCGGTCCTATTCAGATCCTGATCATAGTTGGCGTCGTGGCATACCTCCAAGCTCTTCCCCCATAGATGCAGCAGTTTCATGATGTTTTCCATGTGTCATGCCAATGAGTTATGTGCATGATCCATCATACGTTATCAACTAGGGAGAGCTGGACATTGACAATTGGGTGACGTTTTCAAAGTTGCTAATAGAGATAGAGGATCAAAATGAGTGGGTCCTATGCGGATGATCGATTCATCTACTGAGCATTTGATGGAAGCACGAGAATCTCCCGGAGTGCAGAAGGGAGAGGGAGCCTCAGATTCATTCTCTATACCCTCATCATTTTGTTTACATGTTGTTATTGATTTTGGGGAAGTAAATCCCTAATGTGGGGAGAATGTAACGTCTCAAAAAAATTGTGTATATTTTTTTTATTTATATGTAATTATTTCAAGAACGTAAAAATCAATGGCACGTGATTTCGAGGTCCATAGAGACCAGAATGGAATTTTTAACATTTTTAGTTATGTTCATTAAACATGTAAGATAGATTTTCATTCTATATAGAGATCACTTGGATCGAAATTTATAATGCACTGTTGAATTTAGAATGCCGGGATTTTCCATGAAATAATGTAACTTTGGCTGGAAAGGGTTTAGTAGAATTTTTTTTGTAATTTTTTGAGAAATGTAATAAAATAATTTAAAATAATTATTTAATATTATTTCTCACATCTGTGTGGTGAACATAGATGCTGAGAGGAGGCGAAATGGTTGAAATTATGTGCATAAATGAGGCTCATTAACGACTCGTTAAACTCTCAACGTAATGTCGCTTAAATGACGTATAATAGTGACGTTGTTTCTTAAATAAAATAGCGTAATTAAATGATATCATATCATAATGGGAAAACTCTGATTTGTTTCTATTTATATTTATATTCAATGGGGAAAATATGGAATAAAAATTTGGAGGATTCCCTAGAGAACCTTTGATGGACTTCCACCGCAATGAAGAACGAAAAATGCTGGCATAACTTCATCTTCTTCATCACACCTTCCGAAGATTTGAGCCGAGAAGCATCGTCGTCAACTTAACTCCTCGAGGATGAACGTGTGACCATGAACATCAAATAGGTAGGGGTTTTTTATTTGTTGTTCTTCCACATCCATTTTTCTATAAATGACTAGTATGATTCAACCCACGAACTGGTTTACCTGTGATTCATGCATTTATGTGGGAGGGTGTGTCATTCTCAATGTTTTATTTTCAAGGATCAAATCATGGCCTGTAATGATTGAACAAAAACTCCCAAAACCTCCCCATCATTAATCCTTCTGTTGTGGAGGGTGTAGGCCAACACGAACAATTGATCAGACCCCTCTGTGTGTGCGCTTCAGGAGAACGATTTGTTTTAAGATATGGTAAGGCAGCTTCGAAGGCTTATCAAAAGGAAGGAGTCTCCCTGGAGGTCGTAGGTATATGTGGAATGAATAATGGGCCACCAGATTGCGTTTCATAGTCCACTGCATGATCTACCAGTGCACTGGTTCTGGTAGTGACAACACATGGTGGCACATGCCAAATGCATGCCAGATTTTAGGATCAATCCACCGGTCGTGCCAGTGGCCAGCTGGAGTAGCGTGGCTCGTCGGTGCGTTATTGTGGAGGAAACCGCGACTGATAGTTCCACGAAAATAGAGACCCACAACACCAACATGGAACT
Organism: Viscum album; assembly: GCA_963277665.1. NCBI lineage: Eukaryota > Viridiplantae > Streptophyta > Magnoliopsida > Santalales > Viscaceae > Viscum > Viscum album. Next base: position 1,067,328,725 of record OY728136.1, read on the forward strand.
TCGTTTCATCGGGGTCAACCCACAGATTAAGTCATTGAGTGACATGGAGGGTGGCAGGTCTTAAATGGATGTCGGCTCGTGAAAGAGTGCCCCACTCCTTGCGGACTATGCTCAGATCGGGAGGGACGTGGTAGTCTTCTGAATCCCAGGATCACCACACCAGTTATTCTAGAGACATGTTGTTCACACCACCAAGTGGGTCGTTCCCACATCAGACATGGAGGTTCCGAACCCGCACCTTCAGTTTAGATCTACACTGACAATCCAGACATGCGCTGACGGGCCAGACCCACACCGGCATGCTGGACCCGCACTCCTTCGACCCAGGCCAGACTAGACTTGGTCACCAGGAGACCCAGCGGGCTGGACCCTCACCCAAATATGGTCGGGTCTATCATGTCTTGTTGGCCTTAGCCCACTGGCCAGGTCAAACTAGACTGACCTCATCATGTACCAGGTCATATCAAGTCTATCTAAATGAACCATGGTAAGTGGATCCCTAGATTGGAGTTAGTCAGGTTAGCCTGATTGGGTCGGCCCGGGCCTTGTCACAACCAGTCCCCTGGTTACTGAAATGCTTGTATCTAGAAATATTTGACTCCAATTGACGGTCTGTTAGCAGATTTGGGAGCCTGTCAAGAAGTCAGATCTTTTAGCAAAATTTGTGGTGACTTTCATGGCCGTTGAGATGTGACAATTGTCTTGAGGTGTGGTTATCCCAAGCGTGATGCATAGAAAACCCTACATTTGGATATGAACTAAAGACTACTTGATGAAGGCCCAGTGGAAAGAAGCATTGTGCATCCCGGAAGGCCTGTGGTGGGGACTGGCTTTGTGTAACCTAGTAGACCCATGAAACTCAATAGAATGAGCACCTCTATTTGGCCACGGTGTGAACCAGTTATCTGTCACCCGGAATGCCCACGGTGGGGAGCATCTCTGTGTGACCCAACATACCCATGATATTAATCATGGATGAGGAGCACAACAGTCCATGGTTAGTGGGATGTGGCTCTATGTGAATGATAAGGGCCACTATACACGATATGGGAGGAGTTCTCTAGTGGATCAGTAGTTCGATGTTTGTAACTGATGAGTCAAATGTTATTACACTAGAATATACATGTTGTGAGATGTCTTGTATTTTGTGATTTACATAGATGAATTGTTGTGTGGTATTTCCTTTCTTTTGGGCTCCCATCTAAGTATTCTGTTACTATCCCATGCATGGGATTTTCCCGCATGAGTTGTGTCTATTGCAGACAAAATCTGTTTCGATAGGGGTACTCAGGGATACATGACAGACGGATGATTCGGCGGTTGACATAGTTTCCTAGGACCAGGCGGGGCCTAGTAGGACTGGGCGGATATGACATGCTACATCAACTTCCAGTAGCTTCACTACTCTCTTGTTTATTTGGGGTTTACTGCAGATGGTCATAAAAGTTCCCTTTTAGTACTTGTTATTTTCAGTTCATTGATGAGATTGTAAATTTGTGGTATTAATTTTGGTTGTAGTTGCACTCAAGTCTATTTTAGTGGAACTTATTTCCCATTTTTTTGTTGTGATGTGGTTGGGTGTGTGTGTGTGTACACATACTTAGGAAAATGTGACCCACTTGCAGGTTGATACCTTTAGCGCTCGTCACTAGCCCCTGGCCTTTAGGATGTGGGTTTGGGGTAGCCAGAACACTAGTCCAGAGGGATTGGTCGTGACATCCTAAATTGAATTTTAATACACAAACAAAAACATAAAAAATTAAATATTTCCATCCCTAAACTCATTTTACGGTTCCATATTTATTACCTAGGGAATAAGAAATAGAAAAAAAGTGATACCGTATTCATAGAAAGGGTTAGACATCGTGGTCACTATCATGAATCAATAAAATATACACAATAATTAATAATAAATATTGGTAGATTAATAACAGAAAACACATAAAATTAAATAGATAACAAGAATAAATAATACATTCATGGAAAATATCAATATGAAAATCACATATAAAACAAAAAATAAATTCCAAATGATATAAATGCATAATATTAGACATTATAATCGCAATCATCATAATATCTATATGGGTAAGAACTTTTTCCAATAAAGTTTAATCAATGAATAGGTATATTCCAAATCACATATAATTTGGATATCCAAATTGATTAATATCGTGATTCTATCACTACATTGAGGGTAATTGTATAATCATGCCCTACCCCTTTGTACATGTCCCATTTATTCATAATATATTTAATGATCTCTTAAACTAATAAAATGTATTCCATTTTAAAAATTATCTACATTGCGCACAGAATATAGATTTATCGCATTCTCTATAATGAAAAAGATTAATTTTATAAAAAAACACCATATGTAAAAATAGTACACTATTATGGAAATAATAATATCCCTGATTCAATGAATATATATATATATATATATATATATTTAAAAAAAATTAATTTCCAATTATTAAATGAATTGAATGTTTCCAGAGAGAACATTAATGACTACAAAATCTATCATGAATGTGAATTCCAATAATTTCCCATGTCAAACAGATCGTAAACATTGTAAACATGTAATAGAATCATCAAAACAATATTCTATTATTAAGGAAGGAATATCTTATTCATTTTTAGTACATTAAAAAAATGTTTTCTGTTATATTTTTAGTAATAGTCTAAATGTTTCTTATTTGAAATTTTATAAATAGAATAAATTTACTCCATTATGTAATATTTATAAAATGTGAAAAATTGAATTTAACTAATAATATTTAAATACTAAAATCTTTAAAAAAATATATTTAGGAAACATTTTTATTGATGAAAAATATTTTTTGACCAAATAGATAAAATGATTTATATTTTCATAATTTTTTTCCAAATTATTTTTATTTATAATTAGTGGGAAATTGTTATATTTCATAAAACACTGATAAACATATATTGTATAATAAAATTTAATTGTTTTATTATTTAACTATCATATATATTTCTTTAATGTAAATTTGATCATTTATCATCGACATTAAAATGAATTTGAAGCATAAACCCTTAGCAAATTGAGTAATTTTGAATCATAACCCCCATGAATTATATGAAATTATTTATTACATTATTTTACATTAATTATTATTTATTTCTTATATAATATTTTAAATGGGATATATATACACCATATAAAATACATTGGGGCATAACTTTAAAATAATTCTTAATAAACAGACTTCGAGATAGAATTACTTATATCATGCTTTCCATTAGTTTAACATTTTGTATCCTCTCTTATAATGGTTTTAATAATGTTATTGACTTATTATAGAAAAAATTTCATAATTTTTAATTCATAAATCAACCAATTATAACATATATCAGCCAGTTAATTAATAATATTTCATTATTACAATTGATTCATGTAAAAATGTTTCGTTTATCATCAATTTATTGACATGGATGTTCCAGGTTTTCTACATAGGTTATAGATGACACATATCCTTAATAATATTCATTTCATAAATGACAAAATGATTAATTTAAAATATTTTTAACTATTCTTGAATGTTCGACATTGAAAACTAATCACATTGAAGAGGTGTGATTTTTTTTAAATACCCAAATCAATTCAATATTGGGAAGCCACTTTCATCTCATGTGACATAAAAATATAAAAATAATGGGGTGTTGGGAAAATAATTTCAATCCAATCTTCTACCACTCTATAAAAAATATTTTTGTACATTTTTTTCATTCACATTAAATGTGGCACACATTTACCATTTGAGTTTTGTCAACAATAAATATTTTTTTATCAATTGTAATATGACCATTAAGATTATAATTTAAATGGTCCTAGACAAATAAAACTGAATTATTTTTCTAAAATGAAATCAATTTAATGAATAAAATTCCATACATGTGGAATATTATTTTTTAATTAAGCACATGTAACCCAAAAAACCATGTTTTTAACATACCTACATCAATTAATATATATATTTTTAAAATTCACAATGACTTCCAATTAAGATGAATGTTTTAAATAATATTATTTATAATTATTACAAATATAGAATAAATTTTATGAAATTCAAATCATAGATTTTGTAATATTTAATTTTTAAATGAATCCATGAAACTTGTTCAAATGTTTTTTTAGACATTGGTTTTAATAGCTATAATGATCTTGCATTAACATTATTTATATTGACAATAATTATATGGATTTTAAATAAAATATTCCTATATATAATCAATACATTAAATTTAAATCATTCTTTATTCTTCATTATTTTAATTAGCTTAAATGGAGGAATATTATGTTCTTAAAATGTTTTCATAAAAATGATTTATAATAGGAAGAGAAAACATATAAAAAAATATATAATAAACAAATTTAAAATGTAATTAATTAGAATAAAATTAAATAAAAAATACTAATGATACATTTTAATAAAACATAACTCATAATATGAATTCTATACTACATATTTTATTCGAAATAAATTATAGTTTACAAAAATTCACATTTTTCCCTATCCATAGAAATATTTTCATTTTTATAAAGAACCAAAATTTTTACCATAAGATAATTTGGATATTATGATTTAGAAATAATTTTTCCGGAATGAATTTTAATATCTTTAATATTTATTATAATTTTATGTAATAAGATGAAATAATATTATAAAAATACCTTATTTAAGAATAAAAATATTTTATTGTGAAATTATTTTTCATTTTTAATTTTATTATAACAGCACATTGTATATATTTTAATAGTGTGATTAAATTTTTAATTACAATTAACACAATGGGGACATTATAAGGATTATATTATATAAAAATATTTTTATATTATACAATTGTTTTCTAAAAACTCAATATTGCTTGTCATATTTTTTATTGAACATAATGTTCTAATTTTAAAAAGATAAGTTGTTAAAAATTATGATTATATAGAACACTAAATTTTTTAATTTATATATCTATATCATGTTAAACCTTAGGAGTATTTTTATGGAAAACACATAAAACCATTCTTATGACTCTCTTGTTTTATACACAATATTATACTTCACAGTCATATAGTTGATTTACAGATGGATTTTTTTATGTAAAATTCTCTATAATAACTCCATTAAAATGTCTAAAAAATGTGAGGATACAGTTTTTTAGAAGAACATAGAGAATATATAATGAACCAGTTTTACCACATAAATAAATTACATCACATTTCCATAATACTTAAAACATTACAGAAATTAATTCACAATGATCGTATTAGTATAGTTTCATTATAAAAATGGAAACATGGAAAATGGAACATAAGTGAGCTACATTATCTCCCAGAGGGATCTTATTGACTATCAACCTTCTTAGACACATTATACCTAATACATATCTTTATATGAGGTGTAATGAAAAAAATGGGTGATCTCAGATTGGTAGTAATAGTGCACAAGGAAGATATATACTCATTAACATGAGAATATGAGTAAGATGACGTGATTAAAACATGTGAATATTATACCATTCATATAAAATTTAATAATAATAAATCAATTCTTAAATATTGATATTTTATAATAAATAAATAACAATGAAATAATGATCATAAACCAAGAATGCATATTTTTGTAATATAACAATGAATTGTGGAAAACATAAAAGTATATAATATTTTTCCGTAATATGTAAGACATTACAAACAAGAACATAATAGTATAATCAGTGTACTACACATACCATATTTTTAGTTCTAGTTCACTTTCATGTCCATGTTAGTAATTTTACATCACTTTGCATACCATATTCATAGTCCTAGATCACTCACATGGCCATAATAATAGTCAAGGTTCACTCTCAAGACCATATTATTCTATCTAATGATATATAAATCATTACCCAATGCATTATATAGAGATATTGGTATTAACCATATCATAATGAAATCATACATACATGTTCCATAAAATCAAAAATAATCATATCATAACACATGAAATTAAATGGGTATCAAAAACATGTAATCATATTATAAAATATGGAAAAAGATATCGTATTCATAATAATTTCATCTAAATAAAAACCCCTAAAAGATTAATGTTTTAAAAACATGTAAGCCAAGAAATAAAAATTTGTTTCATAAACATCATTCCTTCAAAACACAAACCATTTAAATAATTAATATGAACGGAAATAATGAACCATTTCTGCATAAATGAATTAGTGACACCAAAAAATGTTATCGTAGATGGGAAATAATTTGGAATGCTATTTTAAATAATCATCTCAAGGAAAACATACTTATTTATTGAAAATATCAAATTTATACTTAATAACATTTTAAAACTCTTTTCATTGAAAATAAACATTAAAAAACATATTCTTGAAAAAAGTATTAAAGCCTTTTTTATTTAAATACATGTCAATGAGGTATAAATTCTTCTAAAAATGATTATGATTTAACCATTTAGAAAAAATAATGACAAAATATTGAAAACAATTTAATTTATAATATATTTTAAAAATATTTTATTAAATAATAAAATTTTAATTATGAAATGGAATCTTTGAGGAATATTAACAGTGGGTAAACTGGTACATGTCGTACGAGGTAAAAAGAACATTCCATTTTCATGATAAAAATATTTAAAATAATAATAATTAGAAAATTCAAAACATGATTCCTTTGAAGAAAAAAATAATATAAATAATGGTAAACATATTTATTAATTATCATAAGATATTTTTATAATATTCATGGAATCCCTTCATGGAAATAATTTTTGGAAGGGACAAAAATTTCGGACAGAATTTATTGGTAATGGAATATTTTTTAAAATAATTTTCATAATAATATTAAAAAAAATAGTGAAAATTGGTAAAATAAATGATTTCATGGAGAATTACAATAGGATACAAAATTTAATGATTTTTCTTGAAAGATAGACCATAATATTTTTCAAAATAAAACATGATCATAAACAATCTTGATATATCGTGACATTGTATTAATAAATTTTAACCACACGGTAACATTGAATCATACTCAAAAAATAGGAAAATGAATTTAGGAGGAGAATTAAAATATCCTGAAAATAAAATGATTAATTTTATAACAGGACAACTGATGTTTATAAATGTCATATAATAATTTTGGTGTATGACATGGCATGCGTCTTAGTGAACGAAAATTCAGAAAAAAATAAGTTTTCTAATTTGGAATCTTTTGAAACATAAACACCATGAAATAATGATCAAAAAATGGTTATATAAATATCCATTTATTTAAATATATAATTCCTATAATACATTAATTGGATGTATATGGACCACAAAAAAGACGAGTAATAAAGGAGGCATCAATCTCGTGGGATAAAAGATGGAGATAAAATTATTTTACCTCATTTCATGACTCTTCATAGTCATACAATATCCCTATATAATAAATGTAGATTTATTATATAAATTTTACCCAATAATATTATTATATCAAATAACATATATGGTATTATTATGTTCTCATATTACCCACATTTTATCAATTCTATGTTATGGTTAAACTCTAGGGAATATCTTATTTATTCATTGTATGCACTTTAATTTGTTATATCTTTGGTCATGTTAATTAGAAAAAGATTTCCTGATTTTGTAACATGAAATAAATATAATTTATTTTTATAATATGTGCATTATAATAATATATAGGATATATTAGTAGGAAATGGGTGGTAGTGACAACTTCTTCTAACAAAATTTTTATATTTACACAAGATGGAATGTATAAATATATGTCTATAAAAATAATTAGATAAGTTTAATGAAATTATAAATATATAAAATATTATATAAAAAAATATATTCCTTCATAATTTCTACTATGATAGGTGGTAAAGGATGAATTAACAATCTTCATTTTGGGAGGTGGTAGTTCATGGTAGACATAAAAATAATGAATGTTACGATTAGGTTGATGTGAGTATATGTGTAGGTATAACACATAAAAAAATCATCATACATAGGATAACGGTGTTTCATTATATTAGTGGAATAAGGGGAGTATAGGGGATGAATAATGAAAATAAAATAAAGGATATTGATGGAGGATGTTACCTCTTGTTAGGGTAACTCTATTGGGATTTCACCATAGGACTTCCTTGGGTAGATTTTTGCACATCTTGAGGCTTCTTCGAGAATGTTATGGATGTTAGGGAGATATCTGGGAAGATCATTCATAAATTTATGTGGCTTGAGAGATTTTTGGTAGTGGGAGTGGACAATAGCAATTATAGTGGGGGAGAAGTGGAACTGTTGTAATATTTGGGAAAAGATAAACCCACTGATGATTTTTATAGAAGGTTGATCCAATAATCATCCCATGATGTTAAAATGATGGTTATGGACAAAATATTTATATTAAATGGATTTTGTATATGATTCTACGTCATATTATGTTTTATTTTTAGGATTTAGTCCCATTTTATGATTAATTTAATTATAATCATTGCAATAGATTTTAATTAACTTCTCTAATATTTTTGGTCAAAAATTAGGCCTAAATTATTGAAAATTATTAATCATCTTGAGTTTAATGACGAGTCCAATTTTCCAAATTCATTCATAGAAGTGGCATAAATTAATTTTTATTTAACTCTACATAGTTGTTGATAATGTGTGATTTTAATGTCAGCATGTTCAAAAGTCTACTATTTTTTCATAACCAATTTCAATGTGAAATTTTTTCAAATGAACTAAATTGGATGAATTTTTAGAAAAATATTATAATTATACATTAAACATAAATTGTTTTTATTATAAATAAATTTAATAAAAATAGAAAATACGAGTTAAATTTCATTAATTTTTTTTATTCATTAAAAATGAAACTTATTACAAAATAACAAAAACTCACAGGAACATAAGATTTATGTTCTTAATTCAAAAAATATTTTTAGGTTCAAATTTGAAATTTATAAGGATTCATAAATTTATATATATTATGGGTTCACCATGAAATGATGATCAAAGTGCATTAATAAAAATATAGGTTTTTATGTGTAATATTGGATATATTATTATCTTACGACTATAAAATATATTGGATTTATATAATAAATATTTGATTTAAGATAATATATATTTATTAATTTAATATCACAAAATAATTTAAATTTATTTATTTTATTAGGATATACTAACTTCGGGAGCATATGAATTGTTTTCTACAAAAATATTTTCTTTATATTCAATTGGATCTTATATTCATTATAACTAATAAATTCATTTTTTTATAAACCATAGTGTTTTATAATTTAGGTAATAATTTCTATAACTACGAACATAATGTCTAGGTTACATCTTAATATATTAAATAATATAATTGTGTTTTTAAAAATTTTGTAATATGTGTTATGAATTCTGTCATGGAATGGCAGTCTTGCATGTCACATAAGATAACCTCATTGATCTATATAAAAATATAGATAACCTTTAGGTTGTGTATAGCATATGATTAAGAAATAATTTTTATAAATCAAGGAAAACATAGTGTACTAATATTTATAAATTAACTATTTTAGTGATGTGTCAAATATAAAATAGAATATAAATAAATTAATTTGAATAAAATAATTCAAAAAATCTTGGGGTGTTACCTTATAACCCACATAAAATGATTTTCTTTCTTAAATTCATTTTGAGTTATTAGAGGTCTAATACATGAAAGAATTTTTCTTATAATCCCTCATATTAAAAATAAATACTAAAACATACTTATAAAAAGGAATGATTGAGACATAATAGTTTCATAAAATTACAAATAAATTGGTTTCCACAAGGGAGAACATAGGAGGAATGTGAAAAAATAGAAATGGAAGATAAATCTAAGCATCACATTCTGATGGAAATTGAGAGAGAATAATGTTAAGAGAAAGTCAAAAATAAAAAATCCCTAAATATATTATGAATAATGGGACATTCAAAATCATCATAAATTGAGGTACTAGGATATCATTTTTTAGTTTCAATCTCTATTTTGGAAAATTTAACAACTTTTCATGATAATATATACTCACAATATTTCCAAAAATGCACCCTTTATTGTTCCTTTATCCACATCATCTATTTCTCCAAAATGAAATTTTAATATTTCATTCCTAAATAATTAATAGATTTTCATATCCATGAAATGGAATCACATCTGTCATTAGTTACCATCAACACGAAGTATGTATAACATGTTATCCATTATGTATAAATACTCATGTGGTGATATACTATGTTATTCTAAAAAATCATCAAAATTTTAATGTAATAATTCCTTAGTTGGTTAACCATATAAAGCATTAGAATTTAGAAAATCTATATCATTAGATAGAATATTACAAAATCAGAAGAAAAAAAATTTACCCCTCATATATTACAATGTAGCTGATGTTTTTCACATTTCAAACATATCAATACCATAAACATTTATTCTATTAAAACGTTGTAATGACCATATTTACCATAAATAGTTATTTTAAAAATACATGGCTCTTTTTTTAAATGTGTATTGGATACATTCCTTACATCCAAATAATTTTTTTATCATGATAAAAAAACCACATGTAAAAGAGTCCTTAATTAGTTCCAAATTAGTCAATACTATGAAATTTATATCTTCCAATTGAAAATATCTTTATCCAAACAACATTATATTAATAAAGTGATCATATTACAGAATATATTACCTTGTTAAATCTGTCACCATTTTGTTAAATCTCTTTTCAATTCTATTAGAGACATTCAACACAATCATGTAAATACTTAGTTAAAAAGATACTAAAAAATACATTCATATTTCACCCTTAATAATACATAAATTTTTAATCCAAATAAAATGAATCTATTATTATTACAATTCATCAATAAGTCATAATAATTCTCTTTCATCCTATTACTTAATAGCTATTTCAGTTCACATTCCCTCTATAGTCTCTATATAATCATTAATATAACCATTAACCATGACACCTTGTTAATATTCTTATGGATATTTCCACTTAGGAAATAAATTATCAAAATTAATATTCACTTCATACATGAATCATGTAACATTTGATGATGACATAGGGAGGAAAATATTCCCAAAAATTTGGATAGTTGATCCATTCAATTTTTATTTGTAGTTACTTGATTTTTGTGTTTATTTTCCACTATCAAAACACCTTCTTATTCCTCTTAGATATTCAGATATTTGATTCTTTCCACATTCATGAAAAAATGAAACAACATCTTCATTCCACTATGGAATCCATTAGTGTAATTCTTTTTGAACTCATTCTTTGTCATCTTTGTTGAGTCTGATAGTTGGTTAAAAAAGACATTGTTGATCATGAATCTTGGAATCTGATGTGGAATGATATCAAGATACATCACCACATTTTTAATCCAATTTAAATTATTATCAATGTATTTCCCAAAAAATTCAATGTTAATAATAATGTTTTTGATTCCCCTCATTTTATAAAACCGTAAAGCATTCAATAAGAAATTACTATCATAGTGTGCATACACAATGTGACAGCCTATTTAATTATGAAATAATACAATTTGATATTTATTAATATTTATGGAGTATATAGTAATTTTATTTTTAACCATATTCTATGTCTGATAGTGTACTTGACATGCAAAAATGGGATTCTCTAAAAAATTAAGTTTTACACAACACTGAGATATACCAAAAAATAATATATTATTAATATTATAATTTTATATTGAAGTTATTGCCTTATTTTTTATTCTAAATAATTAACATATATAACTATATTATTCTTACACGTGATAATGAAATGTTTTTTACATTTTATTAATAACATATAGCTGATTAAAATGGGAATAAATCCAATTTTAATCTTATAATACTCTAATATTTTTTTAAAGACATTTTTTCCCTTTTGATAGAAGTCACTTTTTAAATATATTTGTTACACTATTATAGGTTCAATTTGATTGAATAAACTTGTTCTTTAGAATCTGAAAATCAAAATTTTCCTTGGTTAATATTTTATTATTTTTATGATAAATTTCATATTTTAATGAATAGTGAAAAAAGTTGTATTTTAATTCAAAGATGACAATTTCCTTAATTTTTATATATTTATATATTGTCATTTGATTTTTTTGAAAGTATATTGAGATTTTTTTATTATTTAATGCAATTTTGGTCATTAAGAGTAATTTCACATCAAAATTTCATATAAACACATGTGAATCATCTGATGGGTTTTACTTTTTAAAAACTTGTTTTCTCATTCTTTTTATTGGATTAATGTTTAATTTAGGTTTTCCACAAATGTGAATTGAATTTTAAAAAAATAACACACATGACATTAAATTTTATGATAAATCTGGTTTAATATGATCAAAATAGTTTTTGGTGAATAATAGATTTAGTATTTTATTTACCACGATTAAATTGGTAAGTCAGGTAAATAAGTGTAAAAAGAATATTATAACAACATAAAAATTCCATAAAAATTTTCATAATTTTATTTTATGAGATATATCAAATCAATAAAACCCTTTTGACCAAAATATTACCTTTGGAAGTCATTTTGGTGTGATTATAACTTTATAACATTTAATTTTCATTAATGGAAAAAAATATCATAAACATGACTCTTATTACTAAGAAAATATTAATATAGAGTTATATAAGTGATATATTCAACTATAAATAGTAATTATAAATATCAAAATATACCTACGTTATGATATTTTATTTATAATTTTAGATAATAAATAATTAAATCTAATTATGACACGATGATGATGCATGGGTAGCCTTATTAATAAAAAACATATAAATGATATTATAAATATTAAAATAAATATTATTCGAAATTATTTATGTCATAAAAAAATTCTATAAGTGAGTATTACATGTTATAAGACTATTAAATTGTTTTCTTGATGTTATCTCTTGGTTTTAATTTTATTTAAATTCAATAAAATGAAAACACTAAAACATGAAATCATACATGTTTTATAGGAATAATAATAAATTAAATTGTTTAAAAAAATAAAAAATATTTTAAAATCACAAAGTTATCATAACATGACTAAAAAGTAAATTTTGTGTCTAATTTTGGGAAATTGACTATATTTATGTAAAATTTATATCCTTTTAATATATAAAATTGTGTTACCCTAAATAATATTAAAATAGAATAATCATGGGTAATCTGAAAAAAATAATGGATAAAATAATATAATAAATGTCTAAAAATTATTGTATGAGAGAATTTAGAACTGTCTTCATATTAGATTATACATATATCAATTTGGAATCATTTGGATTAATAAATGAATTATTATTAATTTAATATTGTAACAGTTTCCAAGGGTGCCCCCCCATCTACCATAAAAAGGTACCCACTAGTCTCCAATACTCACATTTATAGATACATTTGTATTAAAAATTACATACCAAAAACATCTCCTAAAATCCATCTCCAATTTCATTAGGATATGTCATAGGAAAACACCCTTCATTGAGGTGATTGGGTGTTCCTCCTGTGTGATCAACATAAGAAGATATGTCGTTTTCTTTAATAATTTCAATTTTATTTCTTATTAAACATCCTTCAAGACATCTCCAACCATGATGAGATAATTCATACAATATAATCAATATTCTATGATTTTATAATGTCAATATTATCACTTAAATCCATACCCATATCCATAAAATGGGAATGAAATTAATCATTCATGTCTACGTGTGAACTATCACCATCACGAACCCATCTAGCTCATTTTTCCCAATCATCTATGAAGACATGTTATTACAGTGGTTTTAATGTTACTTTGTGATATTCATGTCATATTAGTCATTAGATGATATTAGTATATCAATTACATTCTTACTTTCTATTCTCATAAAAATGATAATTTTGTTCATGCGTATGTTCGAACTATCATCTCAACAAAGCAATGCGACTCATTTTTATTCATTATATCACATGTATGATATATATAAATATATATTTAAATTATTATAATGATAGTAATAATTTTATTATTATTTTGGTAATGAAAAATATCACTTACATTAATTCCATAACAATCGATGAAAAATGGAAAACGTTACACATTTGTACATACGACTTACCATCTCCATGGTTATAACATTATTTATTATTCAGGACCACAATTCATGGTACGATATAAAGTTATAATTTATGTATATTGGTGATAATAATTTCATGAATATTGTTTTATAGATGTTGGACTTATGACTACACAGACTAGTGACATAAAAACTAAGTACATTTTTTACTCAAGTGCTCAATATCAACAAAACGTCCAATATGAACTTAAATAATTATGTAATTTTTATAAAATGGTAATAAGGGATATAAAATAAAAAAATAAACCTAAAAATATTTCTCAAAAAAAATGATTTAACCATATTTTATGATTTAGGAAAATAAATATTGTATGTGATGAGTTGGAGTCATTGTAAGAGACTTCGTCTAAATTGACTTTTATTGAGGGACAATTAGATAATATACACCAAATTCTTTTATACGGTGTAGAATCATCCCCTTTTTATTTTAATTTTATTAAATGGGTTAGAAATGAACAATTTTTATATTAATGATTTTACTAAATGAAAAAAGGAATGTTTCTTAACATATGCAGGAACCACAACCATTTCGCCATCATGACCATTATTTGGTATTTGGATTCTTAATAAGTTGTAATTAAATTAAATTAAATATAAATACCATGTTCCCTTTTTATGTATTTTGGTTTTGGAAATAGTTTTGAGAGTTTATTGATTATATCAATATCTTGTAATGATATCTTATGATTTAAATATTGAAATATTATTTTTCTTTTATCATATTTTAGGAGTTAAGAATATGATATGGTTATTCAATGTTACTTATGTATATGGGGGGTTTCATGATTAAATGAAGGTGGGTAGGCACATGATAGACCACTAATGAATTTGGTAACGAGACAGACATAAACGGTAAGGTTTCTCAAATGATATTTATGGAATATATTGTGATGCGTATTCAAAACCTAACTATGAGGGTAACAACCTTTTTAGTTGAGAATGCTACTGATTATGTATGATATAGATTCCACAATATTCCATTATGATTTATAATTGATATAATGTTTTTCAGGATTCATATGATTTCATGGGATTATCAATATTCATATACTAATGTTTTCATTCCTTATTTTATATCCCTTATTGATATTTTTGGGCTCATCTCGTGTTTTCAAAATGTTTCTCAATGTATAAGGATGGGTACAAGAACGGAAAAATCCATAAGATATATATGAAGAAAAAATCATGATTAAATTTAAATGTTTTATATTTCGGACTAAATTGATACTATAGTATTGATATATTCATTTTATAAATTTGAGTTCTTTCGTATTAGATATGCCTGTCACAAACTTAATATGGATTCCATCCAAACCAGCACCATACCCAGCCCATGATAAGCCCCGAAGTGCATTCCTGATTCCAATGGGCTACCACATGATCACGATTTTCAGAAACCGATTATTGAGAATGGTTTACCTAATTTTAAAAACATAAAACAACCAATGAATCAAAAAATAAAAATCTGGATCTTTCAAACACATGCATCTTTTAAAAAATTTCATAACTGAACAACAAAAATTATAAAATTCAAAAAGACCATTACAAAAGGTAAAAACCCAAAAATGGACATCCAATAACCACCTCAAGGCATGGGGTAATCACCCTTAAGCCATCTCCATGAAAACGGATGAAGAAAGACAGCTTGAAACCTGATCCACATTCACTAAAACTATGTCCCAAAATGTGACAAAAATAACCAAGTCTACATACTAACAATGATGTATATAAGGTGTGAGACAAATCCCAGTATGATACCACCTCTATAATATTTAATGTGAAAATAATTCAAAGGTGAAAAGCATGCTTGTTTTCATAAACTTGAAGTGATAGTTACAATTTCTAAAAGATATAACTTAAAAAAAATTTATAGTGTTCTAATTTTTAAAATCGCTACATTTAAAATAAATTCCAATGGTACTGAATTTTTCCATCTATTTATATCGTATACCAATGGTAAGAAAAAGTCATCTAATTAGCAAAATCAATGGGAAATAACCCCTAGGCATGAGCTTGTTGTGGGTCTCAGGTACCTCATATCTTGGTTAATGTAACCATCATAATATCAGTTCTCATGTATGATCAACAAGTATAGAACATACCCATATCCTAGTGGTCCCCAATCATCATCATCATCATCATAGTTTAGTTAGTGTTGTAAGTGGAAATCCTGCTACGTGAAACTAAGGCCAAACCCCATGTGATCACTAGCATACTAGGACACGTCCAACCACCTATATACCTCAGATTCCCTCATTTTCTCAAACCTGTTCAACAAGACAAGAAATATAATATTCACATAAAAATACCACTTATACATCACACATTCAACAAAAACCCCACATGTATAACTCATTAGTCACATAATCCCCCACATTAAATCCAATTGATTTTCAAATCACACTCACAACAAAATAGCACACAACACTTTTCAAATCAGTTAAACACTTCAAAATATCAATTTAAA
Source organism: Viscum album (assembly GCA_963277665.1). Lineage (NCBI taxonomy): Eukaryota > Viridiplantae > Streptophyta > Magnoliopsida > Santalales > Viscaceae > Viscum > Viscum album. Next base: position 1,067,345,380 of record OY728136.1, read on the forward strand.
ATTTAATGAAAACATTTTCAAGGTGATAAACATCACATAAACTCACACACACACATTCCACCTAATACCTTTTTTACCTTAAAAGTCTTTTTATCATAAAACTCACATGAAACAACCCACAAACATATTTCCCACCTACATATCAATTTTATAAAACATTTCAAAATTTACAAAACATCCAAAAAATGTTTTTCATCTTAAATTGCTGCTTTACCTTTCAAAAACCCATATTATGTGAATAAAATGACTAAAATAGTACGTGTACTACATTTTACAACATTGTTTAACTCGTAAAATTATTTTCAATTTTGATAAAACAAACCCAAGAGGTATAACCACGTTTTGCACAAAAAACCAAATTTCAAAACCGCCATTCAAGGCTAAAATCATACCGATACCCATCTAAAACATAATGTGTATCCCTAACAACATTTATTAAAAAACTCCAATGTTTTATAAAAATACCTCAAATAATTCCACAAAATGTACACATGAATAACAAATGTTTTCATAAGTCTCTTTTAATAAGTATATCCTGGATTTACACATTAAACCCATTCAATAACCCATTTTAAGGCCAACACGACCCTAAAAATTTAAAAAATATCATTAGAATCCCCTTTCAATACTAATAAATCACATTCATATGTTATAAAATACTCCCAAATATTACCCCAAGAGTAAAATATGAAAAGCAACCCATTGCAAACTAAAATGCAACTCTAAAATTAAACGCTTAAGAAAATACATCAAAAATAGTTTTTGCACTATAAAAAGAATATGAGGAACATGATAATAATTATATCAAGTATGTTAACTCATCAATAATTTCTTACACATGGAACCACCGATGTTTTTAGTCGAACCCTTAAAATCATTGTGTGAAACATCAAGCGCACCACTTCCACACCACATGGGAGATAAATCCAGACCTAGACCACAATATTTGATAAAAAAGACACTTAATATAACCCTTGGTTGTAACCATAAATTCTGGAAATATTATAACATCACAAAATATGTATGAAACCCTATGGAGAAGCTAGGAAATGAAGAGAGGTAAAATTGCATGAAGGAAACTTGGAGTTTCCCCAACAAAAACCCCATCAATGATGGGTTCCATGGGAACTTGAGTGAGCTTGGTGGCCTCCCATGGCTGATGGTGTTGAAAGAGGGAAGAATGGAGAGGATTGTACATATTCTTGGGAGGGAAAATGAAATTTATAAAGTATTTTTAATAAATGAGACACACATACATGGTTTTCCTGCACGGTTTGGAACTGTGCCGCCAAACTGGGAGGCATGTTCTAGCCACACAAAACCATTCCATTCATCTCCAATTTCAAAGGGGTTCCATGGGGGAAACCTAGGGGGATTGATAAGCCAATGATATGGGCAAAAATACCAGATTAATCCATTATTTTCACCCAAAAACGTATCCAACTCATGGGTGAAAACCATCTCCCCAACAAACATCACAAGTGCTGTAACTAGTAATGTCACTAAGACAACTGAAAAAAACATCCTTATAAAATCAATTTGAAATAATAGATTCACATTCCCATACAATTCCCCAAGACCATATTCATTTATCAGTACCACAACAAGAACAAAAATTTCAATCCGGGAACACCCAAAAACTGTACAAAATTCAAGAATTGAAGGAGGATTTGATGCAAAGCATGGAATAAAAAATCAGGGTATGGAAATTCTCGCCAACATAATGCTTTCCGCCACTAGAAATCCATATCAATGGCAATGCATAAAACCAAACCCAACTGAGAAACCAATATGTACTCATTTGTCTTGATTCACCCTAAAGGCCAAAACACCTCCATTGATAAATTATAGAATGAATACTATCACAATCCAAAACATACACCACTTTCCTGAAATGATCAATCACATTCATACATTATCCCAAAATTAATCTCCTCAAGCACTATCTAATTAATATTGAAGCAATTCAAACAAGAAAACAACAACAAAGAACAAGGTTACAATTATAGTACTTTAACCAGACTATTTCGAGTTCTCCAATCCCATCGTTTCCCCAAGGAATATATAGGTAGTTAGATATATAAGAACAAGGATACCTACTTCCAAGACAAGACCAAGGACTAATCTATGTTAATATTATTGGGAGACAGAATTGGCCCTACACCATAAGATACAACTCATATTTTTCCTAATATGGTATCGGGACTCCAACTGGAGGTGGCCCAAATAGAATCTCTTGTACAATGTGTAGACTTCAATTTGAAATTCCCAAAGAATCATATATGAGAATCATTGTGGGTCTCCCCACCATAACATCCAAACATCATAACTGAACTTCATTGGCTGACAAAAAAAGAACCCAAATTTAAAGAGTTGATATGCTCAGATGGTCAATCCGCACAGCTTGGGAAATCATGCTCTAACCTTGTGGATCTTTCTACTCGCATGATTTTCTAGGGCATAATTACTAATAACCATGTGCAAACCATGCGATAAACCTATCTAGCCAAATTCCCAACCATACTCCAAAAACCTCAATAGAGATAAAAGGGAAAAAGAGTGACATTTGGTGATAACATGGGCATGAGGCCCTCTACCTCATTCAATCGAACATGAACAAAAGAAGCAAGATGACGACACCAGAGGTTTCAACTCCTTATATATTTCATACTAAGGATAAGGAATTGTATAAGGGTTTAAATAACCCTATAATTTCCCGTAACTACACACCAAATTCAGTCTAGAACCTATGGCTGGAGATCAAAATATTTAAGCATTTTGGCCTCGCTGTTAGGCTTTGGAAACCATTGAATGCAATTTTTTCATCCAGTGATACAAAAAACTAGACCACAATCCGCAGTAAGTTTACCAGGACATATCCCATTCCCAATACACCTTTCCCTAACCGACATCTCAATAAAAAATGGGATTAAGATATTCAAACACATCATTGCTTGTTTCTTTGGGTGAGGAACAATAGAAGGAAAAGAGACATATAAAAACCATCCTCTAAAACAAAGTATTTCTATGTTTTTCAAAGAAATAAATACTCCTATCATAATAGATACTATCATAGGATTACATGAACTTTTTCATTACTATCAAATGTGCACCCGACATCACAAGGCATCACCAATCATTATCATTTCAACTGATAGAAACAATAAATTGATTGTGATATTATACAACATCCCCAAAACATCATATATTTCCAGAAAGTGTCAATAACATCCTTTAATGTCCATATTTCCCACAACGGTGGTTTAACGTGAGCTCCTACACTATAGATACTATGATCGATCCAGAGGCCTCTTGTACACCATCCAAACACTCATTCACACTAACAACCTTAGACCACTTCCACCTTCGACGAATCTGGTTGCATAAGATACTAAGGTTTATTTCAACCTTACACGAGCACTCTAACACTACAGAATTATCCAAAAATAAATGAAATGAAATGGTGAAAAAATAATATCTAATGGTAGAGAAAAGGATTCCTGATATTTATATATTGTAGGATCTCCCAATGGTGAAATAATCCAGGTTTCACTTCAGTTGTGCACTAACTCTTAGAATGGGCGTACCGTACCCATCCAGTCAACTCAAAGACCCAACAAATATGATCCATTGGTTAAAAAGTCACACAAACCAGAACCAAAAAAATAACATTAACCACAGTGATGGTTTCCTGAACTTTTCTCAGAAGAGACCACTAACCCGCCTTTCAACCCATATTACGAACCCAACACAAACCTAAGACATTATTCAAACAATATGGGTTCTTGGGCACACCAAATCCCTCAACAACAAAATTTTTTGAAACACATAATACACACCATCCCGATACGATCATCAAGGAATCATTTTTCATTTAAAATAATCTCTTTGAAAACAAATTGTTCATTAGTTACCTTATCCATCAATGATAACACTTGGGCCTCAAACGTGCATGTTTCTATTCCACATCAATCACCATCCTAATATCCATCCTTGCACTCATCATGTTCTTCCATTATCCATGAAATCAAAAACAATATATATATTACAAAACATTTCATAAAGAAATAATCATTCAAATGAAAACTCACTTTCAATATACTCACAAAAATTTCAAAACATATCATCCCATTACAATAACTTATAATAGTTTAGAAAACTCTATTGGAAATATTTTTTCAAAACCAACATTAACATAGTTCCTTATTTCAAAAGAGGTGAAAACACAAAATTTTCCATTTCAAAAAAATATGAAAATTCAGTTCCACTGTTTATAAAATCAAAAAATTCCCAATTTATTAAAATAATGATTTCACAAAAACATGATGCATCTTATAACCATGTCATTTTTTTAAAACCAATCATCTAATATATCAGAAAAAATGGACACAAGAGAATGTGAGGGTAATCTGGATTTGGTTGGTGACATGGAAATATTGATAGTGGCCATATGAAATTCACCTCATCGTCACAGAGATTGTTCAAGGGAAATATCCTTGGATCGACATTTCTTTCTAGGCCCTACGAGCTCAATAAGTCCGTTAACCAACTATTTTTTGATTTCCCCTAATCATCATCAAACAAATAAAACCAAAGGACTATGGTAACTTATGACATCCACTTACGACATGAATCCCATCATGAGGTGTCGTGATCATGCACACTACCCATTACCAGAATGCCAAGTCCCAACAATCTTAACTCCAGACAATCCCAACTATTTCAGAGGTAACATGACATAAATAGATAACCTGAACCCCCACTAATACCATTTAGTCATGAACCTAATCTGGTATCCATCCAAACTAATACCATTATTAGTATGTGTCAAGTCATGAAGGGAATTACCAACCCCCAGGGGCTGGAAAAAGTTCCAGGGTATCATAAATATAAAATTCCAAACTATTTATCTGAGTTTTCAAACATAAAACAACCATAGAATCCCAAAATATGTATATGGTTTTTTAAAACACAATAATCTTTTACAATATTTCAGAGCTGAACTGAAAAATTTAAAACAATTTCAAAAGACCATTATAAAGGTAAAAATAAAAAATTGCACATCCAAGAACCACCTCTAGGGAAGGAGGAATCATCCTCAAGCCATCTCCATGAAAACCTACGATGAAGGACCGCTAGAATCCCAATCCAATGGCACTAAAAACTATACCCAATCCTATGAAAAAATAACCAAGTCTACTTACAGCAAAAGGTGTAAGTATGGTGTGATCCCAATCTATGTAAGATACCACCACTTGGATCTTCTAAGTGATAATTATTCATATACAGAAAGCATGCAAGTTTTCATAATCTTAATGTTCTAGTTAAAATTTCTAAAATATGAATCTTAAAAAAGCAGTTTCCAAGTGGGCTAATTTAATGAATCGACCCTTTTTAAAAAAATTACAATGCTAATGAATTTATCATGCCAATTCATATTGTATGTAAATAGTAATCACAAATCATCTAATGTTAACATGTAATGGAAAATAACCCCTAGGAACTTGCTCATTATGGGTCCCTGATACCTCGTATCACAGTGAATGTATTCATCACAATATTAGTTCTCATGCACGAGACACTAGTTGGGAACCTACCCATAGCCTAGTGATCTCCAATCATCATCATCATCATAGTTTTGTTATTGTTTTAAGCATCAATATTTCTATGTGAAAGTAAGGAAAAACACCATGGGATCACTAGCATACAAGTACACATCCACCCACCAAGATAATAGGGCATCACACATCTTCTCGAACACATTGAACAAGTCATGAAAAACAATTTTCACATGAAAATATAACTTCCACATCATACATTCAACAAAAAACCCACATGTATACCACACAAGTCACATAATCTCTCTTTTCTCATTCAAATGGTTTTTGAAATCAAACTAGCACCAAAAGATCCCACAACACATTTCACATCACATAAACACATCAAAAAATCATTTAGTCAGTTACATAAAAAATTTAAATGGAGATAAGAATCATATAATATCACAGAAAAACATTCCACATAATACCCTTTTTACCTTCAAAAAAATGTTATCATTAAAGTCCCATGAAACAACCCACAAACATGTTTTTCACCCACATCACAATTTAATAAAACATTTTAGAAATATACAAAATATTATAAAAATATTTAACATCTTAAATCACCTCTTTACAGTTCAAAAACCTTATATTACGTGAATACAATCCCAAAAAAATATATTTACACTATTTTCCCACATTGTTTAACTCACTAAACAAATTTTAATTTTCATAAAACAATCTAATGAGGTATAACCATGTTTTTCACTAAAAACCCATTTCAAAAGCCTCATTCAAGGACAAAATCATATTAATACCAATAAAAATATAATTTGAATCCCTAAAAAATTTTATTAAGCCACTCCCAAGTGTTATAAAAATTCAAAAAATAATACCAAAAAAGGAACCCGTGAAAAACACACGTTTTCTTAATTTACTTTCAAGAAGTAAAACATGGTTTCAAAAAGTAAACCCATACAAAAACCGCTTTAAATGCCCACATGACACCAAGGAATTAAAAAAATTAAATACCCTTTAAAAACTAATAAATAAAATTAATTTATTATAAAATACAATCAAATATTACCCTAACAGTCACACATTAAAATTACTCAATTTCAACCTAAAATGAATCTATAAAATTACGCATTTATAAAAATCCATTAAAAACAATTTTGGCACCATAAATAACCTATGAGGTAAATATAAATCATTAAATCAATAAATTTAACTCTCCAATAATTTCTTACACATGGAACCACCAACCTTTTGAGGAAAAACCCTCATATCTTTGTGTGAAACATCAAGTGAAACACCGCCACACCACAATGTATTAATATAAAGTCCAGACCACAATATTTGACCAAAATGACCCCAAATAAAACACTAGTATCAAACCCTATCTTTTAGATAGTTTATAACTTTACAAAACTGGGACAAAACCCAATTGAGAAGCAAGGAAATAGAGACTGGAACACTTACTTGAAGTAATTATGTAGTATCCCCACCAATATCCCCATAAAAGATGGGTTATGTGGGATCTTGAGGGATCGTAGAGGGATCCCATGGATATCGGTGTCCAAAGAGAGATTAATGGAGTGGATTAGACTTATTTATGGGATGGAAAAAATATAATTTCAAAATTATTTTTAATGGCCTAGACACACCTGTATAGTTTTCTGCACGGTTTGGAACTATGCTGCCACATAGTGCAGCCTGTTATGGTGACCCAAATCATGAACATTCATCTATATTTTTATGGAATTCTAATTCCAAAACCAAGGGGAAATTATAGGCCAATAATAGGGGTGAAAAATTCCAAATGAAACCATCCTTTTAACCCAAAAACTCATCCAACTCATGGGTGAAAACCACCTCACCAATGTACCCCACAAGTGGAGTAACTAGGAGTCTCAGTAAGACAACTCCAACAAAAACAAAACCTCATACCATCCCTTTGACATAAGAGAATTCAAATTAAAATATAATTCCCCCCTGACCAAGGTCATAGATCCGTAATAGAATAGGTGACAAAATATCAAACCCAGAACACCTGGAAACCAATAGAAAGGAAAAAACCAAAAGAGGATATAAAACAATGCATGGAATCAAATATCTGGGTCTAAAAATTCTCCCCACCCTAAATATTTCCACCCTCATAAAGCCACAGTAATTAAAATGAAAAAACCAAACCCAAATGAAAAACCACGACGTACTCATTTTCCTTGTTTCAACCCTAAGGTCAAAACACCTCTACTGATAAATTAAAGAAGGAATAATCTCAAAAACCAAAACATACACCACTTCCCTGAAATGATCAAGAAAATTCCGAATTTATCCCAAAAGAAATCTCCTCAAACACTATCCGACCATGATTCCAACAATTTACCCAAACAAACAACAACAATGAACAAGGTTACACATACATTTCTTTAACCATATTTATGGGCAATTTCCAATCCCAACATTTACCCAAGGAAGATGTAGGTATTTAGATATCACTGAACAAGTCTACCTACCTCCAAGATAAATCCAAGTACCAATTTTAGATAAGGGTATGGGGAGACACAATTGGATCCCCACCATAGTATACAATTCAAATGTTTCCCTAGACGGGATCAGGACACCAATAGGGGGAGTCCCAAATGGACTCCTCAGTACAAGGGGAAGACTTCCATTTGAAATTGCCAAAGGAACATACATGGGAATCATAGTGGGTCTCCCCACCCTAACTACCAACAATCTTAACTGACTATTATAGTTTGGCATAGGAAGAACCAAAATTTAAAAACATGGGAAGATTTCAGGGTCAATCCGCACAGTTTGGGATATTTTTTTCTAACTATGTGTATCCTTCTACAGGAATGGTTTTATGGGTCACGGTTACTACTAACCATGCGCAAACTATTAACTCTACTTGTCTAGACAAATTCCTAAACATAATCTAAAAACACAATGTAAGTCAATGGTGAAAAGAGTAAAATTGGGTGATAACATGGACATGAGGCCCTCTACCTATTTCCATTGTACATGAACATAAGAAGCGAGATTACGACAGTAGAGGTATAATATCTTCCTATCATCCATAATAAAGATAGGGCATTGTACATGGGTTTAGAAAAATTTGTTATATCCCCAGACTATGTGCCATCTTCAATCCAGAACCTATGGTTGGAGCTCAAATGATAGACACATCTCTAGCCTCGTAGTTATGCATTGGAAACCCTTGATTATAACATCTACTTTCAGTGATTCAAAAAACTACTCCTAAATCTGCATTAACATTACAAAGAAGTAACCCATCACCAACTCACCTTACCCAAATCAATCATCTAACAAAAACAGGGTCTTAAAATAAGCACACATATCACACCTTGTTTCTTCCTATGAAGAACAACATAAAGAATGGACACATATAAACACCATCATCTAAAACATAGGATTTTTATTTTTTCCATGGGGTAAAATCTCCTAACATAATAGAGAATCTTAGAGGATTTGACGGCCTTCACCATTAGAGTGAAATGAGCACCCGACATCAAAAGATATCACCAAACATAACCATTTCAACTGATAGAAATAAGACATGGAGGGGAACATTATACAATAACCCCAATCATCACAAAATTCCAGAAGTGGCCATAACAGCCTCTTGAGACCAAACATCCCATAATGGTGGTTTAACATGAACTTTTTCTCCATATAGAATTCTAAGGACCTAGAGGCCTTCTTGTACACCATCCAGACAGTCATCCACAAAAACAACCCCATACCTCTTTTACATTTGTCAAATCAGGTAACCTAAGATACTAAGGTTTATTTCAAACTTCCATGAGCACTATCTCACTACAAGAAGAAAAAAAACATAGAAAAAAATTGTCCAAACTTAATCTCTGATTCTCATGAAAAATACCACTTATATTGATCAATAAAATGATTTCCCATTAGATAAACAATCTGTGTCGCACTTCAGTTTTTCACTAACTCTTAGTGGGGGCCTACCATACCCAATGAGTGAACCAAATAACCCAACCAAGCCGGTATATTGGTGAAAAATGCCATAAAATATTACTGAAAATGTTATGGGAACCACCCAAAAGGCTTCTGAAATATTTATAAGAGGAGACCACTAACAATCCCTTAACCCATTTTACTGACCAAACACAAACCCAATATGTGATTCAAACACGAGGGGTTCTTGGACTCAAAACATCCTATGAAAACAAAATTTTCAGAAACACATAATACACATCATCCTAGGCCAATCATCAAGACATAATTTTTCATTTAAAATCATCTCCTTCAAAAAAAATAATTCAACGGTTAGTGTATCCACCAATAGTACCCCATGGGCCTCACATGTAATGCCCCCACCCCAGTTACCTAGAGTCGGTGCATTATTACATTACATTGGCATGATCACAAGAAAGATAAAATCATGAAAGACCGATTGGTTTAGTAGTCTTGGAAACACTAGATATATTCATAAAGTTTTACATTACATCAAAAAGTGAAAAACTACTACAACAACATAGTCTCCATATTCCACACTCATATCCCCACATACTATCCCTACAGGTCATTCATAACTTACTTCTTCACATCCTGGGGAAAATAAAACATAGAAAAGGGGTGAGCTCAAATGCCCAGTAAGGATAACAATATAGCGGAAACTTTCATAAATAATAATAAACATTTAAGGCAATTTATAACTAAAACAAAAGCCTTTTAAACGTGAACTTCAACATAGTATGGAAAAAGTAAAATGAAATAATGCCATTTACTTATTCATATGGATATTCTACTAATCGAATAATCACATGTAATATCAATAACCACTTTCAAAATGATGGAATGCATAATTCCAGACTATCATAACCACATAGCCAAGGCCTCGTGCCAAGACTATAAATAAGATTTGCCAAGGCCTTGTGCCAAGACACTAGTTTGTATCATGAGACCTACCGATGCATCGAGGAGCTATAGAGGGCTCCACTCGTCACTTACTAAGTCCAATTCATTCCCATATGAAAAGGTTTAAACATAACATAAACATTCATATTAAAACTCGTATACAAAATGTCAATACTTTCTCCATAAACCATGAATGGTATAAGAATAACACATTCACAGTCAACCATATCACAAAACCTTAAATACATTATGGAAGTTTTGTATCATAATAAATAAACTCCATATAATTATAAAATCCATCAAAGGATGTTGACATAGATGAAATCGAAACTATTAGAGAGAAATCTCTCATTTTTTTCAAATCATTTAAAAGTCACACATTTATAAAGGAAGTAATTAAAAAGTGATTTTTGAATCAAAGTGTCTCATACCACTTTGAAACTTTTGAAAGGAATTAACATTTTAAAAACATTCATGTCTATATAAATAAATCCTTAAAAACTATTTTGAAAACATGGATATTAATTAAAAATATTTAGAAATATAAATCTTTAAAACAATTAAAATTCTGATTTTGATAAAGAGTACCTTTCCGAAATTATTACAATATTCATTTTGAAATCATTTAAAAGTCACATAATTATAAAATAAAACATTTACATTGAAAATATCCTTGTAATCCTGTAAGGGAAGCTTTGAAAATTTTATAATGGCGGTAAATTATCGCACCCTCCATATAAGTTAAAAAAACATTCTTACCTTAATTTTGTTGAAACGGTTAAAAAGCACCTTGTTTGGAAAATGACGGAATGATTCCTTTATAAACGTCTTATAAAAAGTCAAACAAGGGTATAAATGACTTTAACCCATATCTTAGTAAATAGTAAATTTTTTTTGAAATTCATTTTTAAGAAACATGGATGTGGATGGTAAAGAGATCCCAGCAGATTATTACGTATAAACAACCTCGGATAATGAAGAGATTGTGAAATAACCCTTACCTTGTACTTTTACTTGGTTAGTGTAGGTTAACCTCCTGTATAATGGTGAAATAATTGTTATTAAATTATACAAGAATCATATATATTAATATGATATCATATATGATCTTTTAACATTGATTTGTTAATAATATCTTTGAATTATCGTCGTTTCGGGTGTTAACTTACTCGTTTTATTTTATATATTTTGTTACATAAGCCATGTTTGTTAGGGATAGGTTGTATCTTATTCATATCCAAAATGATATCAAGTCCTTAAACATAATTGTTAAATCATCAAATGATAATTATACTCTAATGGATACGATGGAGAATGAATCTCATCGCGTTCGTGGAGACGGTAGTCCGTACGTACGCACGAGCGACAATATCATTATTTTGATATTAAAATAATATATAAATGGATGTTATATCATATATAAAGAATAATTAACATGTTATATTTATTATTTACATGAGTTACACATCATTATTATTCCTATCCAAATAATAATATATTGAATAAGAATTACACTACGACGTGGAGACGGAAAGCCGTACGTACGCACGTATGGTGACATGTTATTAAAAGGGTGGATAGAATACTGAATATGGTTGTACCATATTTATAATAACATAACAGTATATATAAGATACTGGAGTTATTATTTTAGAATGGTAATAACAAAGAAAGAATAAGTGGAAGAAGGAAGGAACATGAAAAGGGGTGCTGAAAACTTTACCTCTTTTTCGGGTTCTTCCTTTTGATTTGATCAAAAGGGCTCCATAGGTTGGCTTTCAGATCAAACTAAGGCCTCTAGATTGTAGTGAGGGAATTTGGGAGAGTATTTGGGCAGAGTTTGGCCAATCCAAATGGCTTTTAAGGTGTGAAGAAATGAGAAGGAGGAGTGCCTTTTTATAAGAGGGGTGAGGGGCATCTTTGGAAAATCTTGAAATATTAATTTATAATAAATTCATATTCGGTTTCTAATGGATCCAAAGTTTATTATCCAACGTTTAAGGTGGGGATAGGTCTAAAACCATTCAACCAATAGAATTTAGGCAAGTTTGTTTTACTATATTAACCTTATCGTTTAGTTTTAACTCTTAGTTAATTAGTTTGACATTTACCATGTCACTTTGTATTTTTATAATATATAGTTAATAAACTTACTATATACATCCAAGAGACCCCAAGTGGTCCATTAATGATGATCCTATCGTGATATATGTCTCTTGGCTGAACCTTAGATTTTTATGAATTTAATATCAATTAATAATATAATATTTGTTTTAAAAACACTTTTATGTCAATTTTGACACTATTCAATAATTGATTTTTTTGAAACTCATAACAGAATGATTACTTCTAAAAATGTTAATTAAATCAATCATAACATGTCATATTAGCCTATAAAAGTATTTTAATTCATTAAAGTCTCAAATTATATTTATTTGGGAATTTATAATATCAATTATTTTAATTTTTCACAATTATGGTAATTACTTCATCATCATTGTGTCATAAATAAATTAAATTATTTATAGTCTGAAAATTATAAATAAAATATAATTATGTATTAAATCTTATTATCTTTCTAATGAATATTTAAAATCTAATTTATCTTATGTATAACCCTATATTAAAAATGTTTTAGTAAATAAACTTTGATTTTAACTCTTTTAACTCTTCTTTGAATTAAATAATAATAAATGTACTAATCTAATCCAAGTGGACCTAAATGATAATATTTTATTCCTAAGGCTGTTTTTGTCAAGATACACTTGTCCAATAGAATTAGGACATGTGTTAGGGTAATATTAATATCATTTTTACCCTTAATAACCCTATTTACTTTTAACTGTGGTAAATAAAAGTAAAAAGTTACTATTCACCAAAAATTATTTTCATCTCATCGTACCACATTTTACTTCTTGATATTAACAGTGTCTCTCAGATTTTCGAAATTCCATTCACAGAAGCGGTAAAATTATGTTTTATGAAAAATTCAGTTTTTTTAACTACCACTTAGTAGTTTCACTATTCCTCAAAAATTGAAGTTTTTCAGAACAATGCCAAAATTTCACCCTAATCTATAATTGATATTCCAAATTCAAAAATGATTTCTATTTTAAATAATTCCAAAAATATAAGTTTCATTATTTAATTTTATAATTATTTCCCACTGTCACAACAAATAGTGTGTTTTTAAGAAACAATAAATATCAAAAGATTGACAATTGTTTAGGTCCAATTTCGAAGTGAATTTAATAATAATGAACACCATTGGATAAAATGGTAAAAATATATTCTAATTATACTTTAAAACACTAAAATTCAAAATTTATCACCATTAAATATTTTGATTAAAAAAGTTGTTTTTAATTAAAATTTAGTAATTTTCATTATTCATCAAAATATTAAAGTTATCTGAAAAGTACCAGAATTTCACCTTAGGCTAAATTCAATACTCCGAATCCAAAAATGAAGTCCATTTTGAAATATAAAACATATATAATTTCAAAAAGTAGGTATTACTATTCATAACGACTAGTTTGATTGGTTGTGGTGTGTGTTAGAACTCAAAGTTGCGTACAACACACGCTACTGTATTATTCAAAGGAAAGCGTACCGTGGAAGCTTGGGATGTTTTATTTTAAATTTTTTGATGTCACCATTTAGTCAAAAAGTTTAAAATATTGTATTTAAAAAGGGTTCACTATTAAAATTTTGTAAAAGTGCAATACTAAAAATGAATTTGTTCTTACATTATGTCTAAGAAACTCATAATATGGATTCTAAAATTATAAGAATTATATAAAGTTTAAAATTTAGTTAATATTATTCATAACCTCTTTTGATTGTCTTGTTTGGTAAGTCATGGTGTGCTTGAACTCGGTGTTGCATGTAGTGCAAGTTATTGTATTATTTTGAAGAAATAACACACTATGAAATCATGGGGAGTTACATTCTCCCCTCCTTCAATAAATTGCATCCTCGCAATTTGAAATTGTTCTTCGAAAATATAAGGTTTAAAATACAAAATATCTTTGTGGGAAAACCCACATTGGAAATTGGGATACTAAAATTTAGTCTTAATATGAGGAAAAGAGAAATGAAAGGGACACCACCAAATTATGATCTCGTTTAGGAGAACATTGGTGTCAATTAGAGACATATAATTGGAGGAAAAATGTAAATATTTATAGGTAGTTATTGAGGTCATCAATCACAAACAAGTTTAAAATTGAGGTCCTTAAATTCATCAATCTACGATGATTTAAAATACCATCGATTCAACAAAACATAAGGTATTAGGATAACACATTTTTTACGTTTCAAAATATCTTAGTTGAAATCCCACATCGAAAAATGAATTAATGAGGCCTATATTTAAAATAAAGAGTGGAATGTATGAAGATTACCGAAAATAACACATACTAGGGTTCCATGTAAGAATATATGGATACGGAAGAGAAATATAACCATTAATTATCTGATGGAGAGTAGTAGAGAACATGGCTATGAAAAGGCCAACAATCCCAAAGCCATAAATTAGTGATGATTTAAGGTACCATCTAGGACATCATTTTTGTTCTATGTTCCTTTTCTTAATGTTGAGGAATTTATTTATGAGATTGGCTAAGATCATAAGGAGATATACTTACTTTATAATTAGAGATTTATCCATTAATAAATTTCTACCACAAACTCATCTTTCACTCGTAAAAAAATTCTATTTATACTATTCGTACAGGGTTCCAAAATAAACGAATTTATAATTCACCTACCATATCTTTTAAAAAAAACTACATTATTTATTCCAAGACATCTTGTGGGCCAGTGGTAGGTGATACACCCTTGTCGCCCTTCGGTTGCGGGTTCATGTCTCGCGGCCTTGCCGGTCGTGATGGGTTGCCGCCCGACCTCTGGGTTGTCCTTTTATGGTAGTCAAAAATTAATCTCAAACTGGAATTTATCCAAAATACTTCTGTCCAAACTCATAGTTCAATTTTTATAAGGAAGGTAAACTTAATGTATATACTTTTTACCCTGTAATAACATATGAATACCTTCATCATGTAATCTTTTAAAACACTGAAACATCCTAAATTACCATAATACTTATTTATTACATTCATGCTCCCTTATTCTATATAGAATGCTAGATATACTTCATCGGTCCAAAAATGTTTTAAACCCCAATAATGATGGAATATACAAATCATTAATCAGCTTCAAGGTAGTTAGGAATATCCAATATAATTTATCCAAATCATTCATTTATTATTCTAAAATCACTACCTCGGTATCAGAACCATATTATGGTTTATCTTTCTCTCAACCATTTATTTTCCAAAAATTTAACCTACTATTGAGTCACTTTTCATTGTTCCACACAATCTCAAGTCCTTAATTAAATAGTACTGCAGTACAATCCTTATATACTCCATAATTATTATAAAAAGTACATTGTTGATACAACACTCAAATGACATAATCAACATAAGAACTCTAATAATTCCTCTTCATCTGTGGTAGTATCATAACTTGATTATTATCCAATAGCATCATCTGCAGCATAGTCTGATGACTGGGACATAGGTTCGCGTAGTGTCTAAACTCCTTGCAAATGAAGAATTGTACATTTGAAACCATTTTCTTACCCTTGCAGTCACGTACTTTGTGCCCTTTTCCTCCACACTTATAACAAACTCACATTCCTTTCAGACAAGTTCCAGGGTGTTTCATCCCACAGTTATCACATATGGGAAAATTTTTATTTTCCCTCTTCCCTTTATCCATCATTCTCTCTTCCATCCTTTTCTTATCTTGCTTCCCTTCAAAGCCATAGGACTCAATAAAATCTTTACTTATCTTATCAACACATGATATTATTTCTTCATATGACGATTATATATGGGTGACTATTTCTCTTATAAATTCTGACGTAAGACCATGAAAGATATATCCGTCTTTCTCTTTGGATCATGTGCATTGCTGGAGTTCTCATTCCTTCTACTGGGTGCCATTTCTAAACAATGGCATACACTAGATTAATTTATGAATAACAATACCTAATCCCAAACTTGTAAGACACATAACATAAATTAAATAGTTTATGGATATAATCCATAATCATAAAAATTTGTCCTTTGAGGAAGTAAATCCACATAAACCCTTCATAATGGTTTGTAAAGAAAATGAGAATTATCCTAAGCATATCCCCCGGGAGTGTCGTAACCAAGAGTGAAGGAAGGCCCGTTGTCGTTCACCAGTTCCCGTTCGAGTCTAGCTCAAAGCGGTGTTTTCGGGTTTTACCCCTAGGTACATCTGTGCCAGAGCCGCCTCTACCTGCTTATATCCAGACAGGGATGTATTGCTCAGAAAACTCACAAAATCAATACAATACCAAAATTCTAGGAAGTTATTCTATACTAATCCTCAAAGTCCATATTAAATATATGTGCTCTAATCAGAGTTTATCTAAATCTAGTTTCCAAGGTTTGTACTAAACTTCCTCTAATACCAACTGTAATGCCCCGACCCCAGTTACCCAGAGTCGGTGCATTATTACATTACATTGGCATGACCACAAGAAAGATCAAATCTCGAAATACCGATTGGTTTAGTATCCATGGAAACACTAGATATATTCATAGAGTTTTACATTACATCACAAAGTGGAAAACTACTACTACAACATAGTGTCCATATTCCACACTCATATCCCCACATACTATCCCTGCAGGTCATTCATAACATACTTCTTCACATCCTGGGAAAAATAAAACATAGAAAAGGGGTGAGCTCAAATGCCCAGTAAGGATAACAATATAGCCGAAACTTTCATAAATAAGAATAAACATTTAAGGCAATGTATAACTAAAACAAAAGCCTTTTAAACGTGAACTTCAACATAGTATGGCAAAAGTAAAATGAAATAATGCCATTTACTTTTTCACATGGATATTATAATAATCGAATAATCACATGTAATATCAATAACCACTTTCATAATGATGGAATGCATAATGCCAGACTATCATAACCACATGGCCAAGGCCTCATGCCATGACTATAAATAATATTTTCCAAGGCCTTGTGTCAAGACACTAGTTTGTCTCATCAGACCTACAGATGCATCGAGGAGCTATAGCGGGCTACACCCGTCACTTACTAAGTCCAATTCATTCCCATATGAAAAGGTTTAAACATAACATAAACATTCATATTAAAACTATCATATGAAATGTCAATACTTTCTCCATAAACCATGAATGGTATAAAAATAACACATCCACAGTCAACCATATCACAAAACCTTCAATATATTATGGAAGTTTTGTATCATAATAAATCAACTCCATATAATCATAAAATCCATCAAAGGATGTTGACATAGATGAAATCAAAACTATTTGAGAGAAATATCTCCTTTTTTTGAAATCATTTAAAACTCACACATTTATAAAGGAAGTAATTAAAAAGTGATTTTTGAATCAAAGTGTCCCATACCACTTTGAAACTTTTGAAAGGAATTAACATTTTAAAAACATTCATGTATATATAAATAAATCCTTAAAAACTATTTTGAAGACATGGACATTAATTAAAAATATTTAGAAAGATAAATCATTAAAACATTTAAAATTCTGATTTTGATAAAGAGTACCTTTCCGAAATTCTTAAAATATTCATTTTGAAATCATTTAAAAGTCACATAATTATAAAATAAAACATTTACTTTGAAAATATCCTTGTAATCTTGTAAGGGAAGCTTTGAAAATTTTATAACGACGGTAAATAGCTGCACCATCCATATTAGTTAAAAAAAACATTCTTATGTTAATTTTGTCGAAAAGGTTAAAAAGAACCTTGTTTGGAAAATGACAGAATGATTCCTTTATAAACGTCTTAAAAAAAGTCAAACAAGGGTATAAATGACATTAAACCATATCTTAGTAAATAGTAAAAAAAATTTGAAATTCATTTTTATGAAACATGGATGTGGATGATAAAGAGATCCCAGTAGATTATTACGTATAAACAACCTCGGATAATGAAGAGATTGTGAAATAACCCTTACCTTGTACTTTTCCTTGGTTGGGGTTGGTTAACCTCCTGTATAATGGTGAAATAATTGTTATTAAATTATACAAGAATCATATATATTAATATGATATCATATATGATTTTTTAACATTGATTTGTTAATAATATCTTTGAATTATCGTCGTTTCGGGTGTTAACTTACTCATTTTCTTTTATATGTTTTGTTACATAAGTCGTGTTTGTTATGGATAGTTTGTATATTATTCATATCCATAATGATATCATGTCCTTAAATATAATTTTTAAATCATCAAATGATAATTATACTTTAATGGATACGATGGAGAATGAATCTCATCGCGTTCTTGGAGATGGTAGTCTGTACGTACGCACGAGCGACAATATCATTCATTTGATATTAAAATAATATATAAATTGATGGTATATAATATATACAGAATCATTAACATGTTATATTTATTATTTACATGAGTTACACATCATTATTATACCCATCCAAATAATAATATATTGAATAACAATTACACCACGACGTGGAGACGGTAAGCCGTACGTACGCACGTATGGTGACATGTTATTCAAAGGGTGGATAGAATACTGAATATGGTTGTACAATATTTATAATAACATCACATTATATATAAGATACTGGAGTTATTATTTTAGAATGGTAATAACAAAGAAAGAAGAAGTGGAATATGAAAGGAACTTGAAAAGGGGTGGTGAAAACATTACCTCTTCTTCGGGTTCTTCCTTTTTATTTGATCAAAAGGGATCGTTAGGTTGGCTTTCTGATCAAACTAAGGCCTATAGGGTGTAGTGAGGGAAGTTGGGAGAGTATTTGGGCCGAGTTTGGCCGATCCAAAAGGTTTTGAAGGTGTGAAGAAATGAGAAGGAGGAGTGCCCTTTTATAAGAGGGGTGAGGGGCACCTTTGGAAAATTTAGAAATATTAATTTATAATAAATTCATATTCGGTTTATAATGGCTCCAAAGTTTATTATTCAAATTTTAAGGTGGTTATAGGTCGAAAACCATTCAACCAATATAATTTAGACCGGTTTGGGTTACTATATTAACCTTATCTTTTAGTTTTAACTCTTAGTTAATTAGTTTGACATTTACCATGTCACATTGTATTTTTATAATATATAGTTAATAAACATACTATATACATCTAAGAGACCCCCAAGTGGTCCATTAATGATGATCCTATCATGATATATGTCTCTTGGCCGATCCTTAGATTTTTAGGAATTTAATATCAATTAATAATATAATATTTGTTTTAAAAACTCTTTTTTGTCAATTTTGACACTATTCAATAATTGATTTTTGTGAAACTCATAACAGAATGATTACTTCGACAAAAGTTAATTAAATCAATCCCAACATGTCATATTAGCCTATAAAATTATTTTAATTCATTAAAAGTCTCAAATTATATTTATTTGGGAATTTATAATATCAATTATTTTAATTTTTCATAATTATGGTAATTACTGCATCATCATTGTGTCATAAATAAATTAGATTATTTAAAGTCTAAATATTATAAATAAAATATCATTATGTATTAAATCTTATTAGATTTTTAATTAATATTTACAATGGAATTTATCTTATGTATAACCCTATATTAATAACTTTTTAGTAAATAAACATTGATTTTAACTCTTTTAACTCTTCTTTGAATTAAATAATAATAAATGTCCTAATCTAATACAAGTGGACCTAAATGATAATATTTTATTTCTAAGGCTGTTTTGGTCGAGATACACTTTTCCAATAGAATTAGGACATGTGTTAGGGTAATATGAATATCATTTTTACCCTTAATTACTCTATTTACTTTTAAACGTGGTAAATAAAAGTAAAAAGTTACTATTCAACAAAAATTATTTTCTTCTCATCGAACCACATTTTACTTCTTGATATTAACCGTGTCTCTCGGACTTTTGAAATTCCATTTACAGAAGTGGTAAAATTATGTTTTATGAAAAATTCAGTTTATTTAACTACCACTTAGTAGTTTCACTATTAATCAAAAATTGACGTTTTTCAGAACAATGCCAAAATCTCACCCTAATATATAATTGATATTCCAAATTCAAAAATGATATCTATTTTACAAAATTCCAAACATATAAGTTGCATTAATTAATTTTATAATTAATTCCCGCTGTCACAACAAATAGTGTGTTTTTAAGAAATAATATATATCAAAAGATTGACAATTGTTTAGGTCCAATTTAAAAGTGAATTTAATTATAATGAACACCATTGGATAAAATGGTAAATATATATTCTAATTATACTTTAAAACCACTCAAATTCATAATTTATAGCCATTAATTATTTTGATTAAAAAAGTTGTTTCTAATTAAAATTTAGTAATTTTCACTATTCATCAAAATATTAACTTTCTTCGAAAAGTACCAAAATTTCACCTTAGGCTAAATTCAATACTCCAAATACAAAAATGAAGTGCATTTTGAAATATAAAATATATATAATTTCGAAAATTAGGCATTACTATTCATAACGGCTAGTTTGATTGGTTGTGGTGTGTGTTAGAACTCGAAGTTGCGTACAACACACACTACTATATTATTCAAAGGAAAGCGTACCGTGGAAGCTTGGGATGTTTCATTTTAAAATTTTTGATGTCACCATTTAGTCAAAAAGATTAAAATATTGTATTTAAAAAGGGTTCACTATTAAAATTTGGTAAAAGTGCAATACTAAAAATGAATTTGTTATTACATTATGTCTAAGAAACTCATAATATGGATTCTAAAATTATAAGGATTATATAAAGTTTAAAATGTAGTTAATACTATTCATAACCTCTTTTGAACGGCTTGTTTGGTAAGTCATGGTGTACTTGAACTCAGTGTTGCGTGTAGTGCAAGTTATTGTATTATTTTGAAGAAATAACACACTATGAAATCTTGGGGTGTTACATCACACTTGCATGATTCTGAGCCTCATCCAGAACCCTCCTCATATCAATCCCAGAACTCATTTATCTGTGCCACTAACCATCCATAATACCATATAACCCCATTCATGTGCTTTCTCATAAAAAAAAGCTAAAACAAAAATTATCCAACTTTTACAGCAAAAAAGTCATCTGATACTTCATTTATTTCTCAAGACTACTAACCATGAAATCTTTCCCAATTTACAGCTTATATAACATTTCATAAAAAGGAGTCATTCATATGGAAACTATCATTCAATATATTCTATGAATTTCAAAATGTATTATCCCATTTCAACAACTTTCAATCATTTACAAAACTCTACTGGATAAACTTTTTCAAAAGAAACTTTAACATAGTTCCTTCATTCAAAAGAGGTGTAAACACACATTTTCTATTTCAAAACAATTATGAAAATTCAGTTCCATAATTTCACAAGAAAAATATTCCCTCTCTATTAAATAAATTATTTAAAAAAATATTACACTTCTTAAAATCGGGTGTTTTTTTCATTAAAACCAATCATCCCTGGTTTCCAAAATAATGGACACAGGACAATGTGTGGGGAAACTAGATTTGGTGGGTGACTTGAACATATGGTTGGAGGCCATATTTTAATCACTTAACCATCACGGAGAGTGTTATAGAGAAATATCCCCAGCTCCACAAGGCTTTCTAGGCCATGTGATCTCACTAATACCATTAACCCAACTCTCTTTTCATTTCCCCTAATCATCATAATACCAAAAAACAAACAACTATGATAAGTCCTGACATCACCTTGCGACTTGAATCACATCATGATTTGTGGTGATCAGGAACACTACCTATAACCTGAATTCCACGTCACAACAATCCTAACACTATACTATCCCAACTATTCCCCATGTAACATGACCAAAATTGTTTACCTGAACCCCATCTGATATCATTTTGTCACGAACTGAATCTAGTCTCCATCATAATCGACACCATACCCATCCCATGAAAAATCTTGAAGGGAAATCCCAATCTCCACATGCTGGAACAATTTCTCATGTATCATATAATAAAATTTGGGGATGATTTAACCAATTAACAAACATAAAACAACCATCAAATTCAAAAATAAGAATCTACATTTTTCGAACACAGTCATCTTTTATAATATTTCCTAACTATACTACAAAACAAAAAACAATTCTAAAAGACCATTAATAAGATAAAAAATGAAAATAGACATCCAATAAAAACTTGGTAGAAAGGGTTAATTGTCACAACCCGTCCTCAGGGCCCGTGTCGTGACTACCTCAATCCCGCCTTCCATAGGCCAGGGGCTGGTTACTAGGACCAAAGGCGTAAAATCCTAATAACTGGGAAGGCATTGCCTTTATAAAAGAAAACAAGCACCACAAAGTATAAGAGGAAGCAAAACACTAAGTAAAAAAGAAATGCTGAAAAGTAAATGGGCCAGAATACAAACCCAAAAGAAAGTACGACTACAACTGAACAAGGTACAACAGCAAAAAGACAACAGCTGGAAGTAGGAAGCAGCTCCTGGTTCATCCTTCTCGGATCCTACCTAAAGGGTAGGTACAGATAGCGCAGCTCCTGGTCATCCACCACAGATCCTACCTGAAGGGTAGGTACAGATAGCCTCGTCCACGCTCTCGTCCATCAACCTCCTCTGTTTGTCGTCACGTCATGTAGTCCACCTCCGGGTACTGACTCATCGTGTAGTCCACCTCCGGGTACCGTCCAGTCCTCGAACACTCAGCCTCCGTCAGCACTGCCCATCGTCTGCAACCAACACAACGAGGTGCGGGCATATCCCGTGCAGGGGTGAGTATAACGATACACAGTAGGGATCCCGAGACCCTCAAGGTCTCACTAAACCAACAAGGATAACCACAAGAAGATCTCAACAGATAACCTCTATTTAGATATATGCCCATACATATACCTAAGTTATCAAGTAACCCATCTCAATCATGAGGAAACACAAGGATTGTGAAATCAACGGATAATCACTACCCAAGTATATACCCATACATATACCTAAGTTATCAAGTGACCCATCTCAATCATGAGGTAAACACAAAGGTCAAAAGTCTCAGCTCAAACTAGGATTCTCATTATCGAAACCGTAACTACTAAAGAGCTCCGTCTCTGGAGTGTACAGTGGTCTTGTCACGACTCCGAGGTACTGCTCACTAACCTAAGACTGCTGAGGTGCTCCTCCTGTCGAGTACCGTGGGACTACGGCCAACTACCGGGCGCTCCGTCCGCTGTGGGTCTGTCGCCAAATACTGGGCGCTCCCCCCAATAGCCTACAGAGGTACACCTCCTGTCGAGTACTGCAGGTCTGCGGCCAACTACCGGGCACTCCGTCCGTCATGGGTCTGTCGCCAAATACCGGGTGCTCCATCCACTGGGCTTGTCGACTCACTCCAAGTCGAGTCGGTCAAGCAGTCGTCAGGTCTCAGCCGGCTACACGGTCTCCGTACTCCGCACGCTCATTTCCGAGAGGGTCTGCTCCATGAGATATTTTTCGATACTCCAAGTATCACAATGTCCCACAAAGAAGTATCTCAAAGGACCACATCATCATAGGGGTCTCAACGCAATAGTCGGCTCGTTAATCGGACGCCTGGTCTGTGAGTTATTAGCCTTTTCGTCCCTGGGACCCGGTTGGTTTCGTGTGCGAACCAATCCGGTCGTAACTCAACTATACCCCCAAACACTCATAGGGTATACTCATAGGGACCGTTTCTCAAGGAGATCACCAAATTCGCTGACGGTTCGTCAAACAGATGTTCTGTCAAAAAGGTATCAGCATTTCCGTTCCAGGGGCCCGGTTGGATTTCGGTGTGATCCAACCCGGCCACTATCCAACTAAATCAAAAACTCGGGTGGAGGATGCCAAAAGTTACGTCTCAACAAGAGAAAAACAACGAGACAGACGGTGCGTCAATCGGACGCCCGGTCTGTGAGTTATTGGCTTTTTCGTTCCAGGGGCACAGTTGGTATCGTGAGCGAACCAACCTGAGCGCACTCAGACGGCATCCAAACCTCGAGCGGAGTAAGCCAAAAGATCCGTCTCACTTAGAGGAAAATAAAAATGTCGACGGCACGTCATTCGGACATCCGGAACTCGAGTTACGAGCGTTTCTGCTCCAAGGGCCCTGTTGGTTTCATATCAGAACCAACCCGGACGAACCCAAAGTAATCTTAAACCTTGAGTGTGATATACTGAAACGACCGACTCGATCCAAGGATCGCGTTGCCCCTGACGGCGAGTCGTTTGGAGGACCGTAGCTCATGTTACGGGCATTTGACCGAATGTGGCCCGAAAATGGGGGTCTGGGCCCGTGCCGACCCGGCCCGACCCCCCCTGGGTCGGCCCGAACCGGGCAACCCGACCGGGGTCCGACCCGGCCCGGCCCGGCCTGGCCCGACCTGGTCCGGCGCGGTCCGGTTCGGTCCGGCCCGAACGGCCGGCCGCGGCTCGGCCAGCGTGGCCGAGCCGACACGTGGGCAGGGCGCGCGGAGCCCCCGCCCTTTGCCGCGGATTGAGGTCGGCGGTCCGTCGACCGGTACTTTTCCGGCGGCGCGCCGCCGCTGCCGCCTTCCGCGGACCACCGGATGCGCTCCGGTGGTCCGTTCTTCCTGCCGTCTTCGCCTATGGCCCCCCCGGGACCCCATCTTCACTGCGAAGGGATTCAAACGCCCAAACGGCATGCTTCGTCATCGCCTGTCAATCCACACATCAATAAAAAATCTTCGGAAGGTTGTCGGGCCGTGTTCGTTTGGCCCGCACCCCCCGCGTTAGATTATAACAATAGGAGAAGTTTATTCAACACATGAATACATAACCAAAAACAATTTTAATGAATTAAAATTGTTCTTATTATATGGGTTCTTCACCTCAAATGGAAACATTTACGGAGTATAGAACATTCAAATAAAACCCCTACCTTGGGTATAAGCCAATCGGAAGTAGGCGCCGTCGTTTGAGGTTCATCGCGGTATGGCGTCGCGAGGATGACGACGTCGAAGGGGGACGTCGGCATTCGTCCGACTCGAGGGAAGGCGAAGCCGTCGTCGCTTGCTACCCGATTCCGCTTCCGAGCTTGTTCGTCGAACTCCAACAGATGATTGAAGGTTTCGTTGTGGAGGGAGGAACGTCGCAGAAGAGGAAACGTCGGCGTCGTGGCACACGGCGTTGCGTCGTCGATTTCCGCGGTTTCGGCGTTCTTCGTCGGAGGCCGGCGTTCTTCGCGTTCTTCATGTTCTTCGCGTTCTTTGGGAAGGAGGATGAAGAATTCTCAGAGGTTCTTCAATGTTTAAAACAACATTACAAAAAAAGAGGGTGTGTTGGCCTTATTTTATTACTACGCCAACGGATTTCCAACCGGATATGAAACGAATAAAGAGATAAATAACGACCCATTAATTTGTAGAATTAATTCAACTAAATAAACCGCCCAATTAATTAAACGAAGAAATCCGCACAATTAATGGAGGCGATATGAAATTAAGAAAACACGTCAGTTGACTTTCATAATGATGGGTTTTCGCGGGTGCGTTACTTAGCGGAAAAGAAATGGTGGGGCTCCTGCGGGTCCCACCTCACAAATATCCTACCAAGAGGGTAGGATATTTTTGGACAGCACCCTATTCGCAACAACTCAGCTTAAGCTGCTTTAAGTGGTTTCAAGTGGCTTCCAAGCGGCTTAAGTGAAATAAAATAAAGTTTGTCGCACTATTTATTTTATTTCTTAACATTAAGCCCAAAAATTAAAAACCACACCCGAGAAAACGAAACTCTGGAAGAGGCGTTTCTAAGCAATTACCGGCCCTGCAATTCCATCGGTGCCCTCAGAATTCAATTCCGAGCACCGGTTCAAAAGTTAGAAAAACCCGCTCGTCCTTTCACTGAACGTACCTGATCCAAACTTCGGAAATTTATTCCAGGCACACCGGGCCTCGGAATCAGGCGTCGTCAAAAACTCCTTTCTAGTAAAATTCCAAAGAAAATTAAGAAAAAAAATTACCTTGCAATTTACGGGTCTTTACATTACTCCCACCACAGGGCTTTACATCCCCGTAAAGTTTCACCACAAACTTAGGGAAACAAAGGTGGTACTGAGCACGCATCTGAACCTTCCGCTCCCATGTGCTCACCTGGAGGTTCCCGTGCTACCAAAGAAAGTGCACAAGAGGAATAGACTGTCCTCCTAGGATCCGCTCCTGTCAATCCTAGATCCCCACAGGAACCTCCGTAGAAGTCACCTCATCTCCACCGTCCATCTCATCAAGGTCGATAAGATGCGGAGGGTCGAGCACATATCTCCTCAGTTGAGATACGTGGAAAACGTCGTGCACCTAGTGCAACTGAAGTGGATGGGTCAAGCGGTAAACCACCTCGCCTACCCATCTGTGGACCTAGAATGGTCCGTTGAACCTCGGAGATAACTTGCCTCCCTGGCCACATCTCCGTAAACCTCCTCGAGGTGAGACCCGTAAGAAGCCGTGGTCATCATCCTCGAACTCCAGAGGTCTCCATTTTCTGTTAGAACTGAAACTCAAAACGACAGCTACTATGAGGGTATGGTTGACCGACTCAAGAGTGATCGGTCTCACCCTCCTTTGCAAGAGTTACCCTGCGCTGCCTGGGGTTTCCTTTTTTTCCAACCAAGGAAAACTCATCCCGACGTCGTAGTTAAACTACAACATTTTTGCCTAATACCGTCAATTTGTGTATGAACCATGATTTCCCAGTCCATACTCAAACCAACGTCGTAAGGCCTCGACGCTGCCACCAAGAGATTCCAACCGAAACTCTCGCCTCAAGGATCTGACCACACCGTCGGCGTAAGTGTGATTTTCGAGTCTCCTCTCAAGGTAGCTCTAGACGTGAGGGTCAAGTCCACGGCTTACCGGAAACTCTAGGTCTGGAACAAGATTTGTGAAAGCAAGGAATGATTCATATCGACGTCCGTTACTACAGCAGCTAGTAGTGGACACAAACTGTCCCTTGAATCATTCCTAGAGCCATTGGGTCACACTCCTTGACTGCAAGCAGCCACACTCTTCCACTGCCCTCCAACTCCCTGAGCCTGGCGGGGATAACTAAGGCGGGTGGTTGTAGCATGTTAAGATATACACCCCCTCATAATGCTCTCCTAGCTCTGCCTCCACGTCTGCTGCTTTGCAGACTCATCTATACTTAAAGCTTCCACTTCTTGAAACATTTAACACGCCCGAGCCTTTAAGAATGCCACCAGTACACTGTTTCTTACTGCACTGTGCAGTCTTCATCCGCTCTTGGATGACCTGGACCTTCTTTAGTCTCACAAGAGATGGTATGATTTCTTCTTTACCAATAATATAAATCCAGTCTCATCCCCTGGATGAACCACATTCATTGCCTAATACAGTCAATCCTGACATGAATGATGCATTCATGCCATGGATGACGTCGTAAGGCCTCGACATAACTACCAAGAGATCCAACTGTCACTCTCACCTCCAAGGGTCTATTTACACTGTCGGCATCAGTGTGAGTTCACTGGGTCTCCTCCAGTAGAAATCTCGAAAGTGAGGGTCAAGTCAATAGTTTAACCGGGACCACTCAGTATTAACCAAACAAAAAGGACAGGAAAGCAAACAGAGATAAGTGTCTTTTTATTATTGCACCTCATAGTACAAAGACACGAATACAAAAGCAACATGGAACTATATGTAAAAAAGGACGTATCCACTAGTTCATCTCCTTTCCACCTGCTCTCGGAGCTCTATGACCATAGGCCTCAGCTGCCTGAAGCTGATCTCTCCCATGTCCTCTTGTCCCCTGTGGTCGGGGTGGGCCTCCTGGTGGTGGTGGCAACATCCCGAAGCGTCGTCCACCTCCAGCTGCACAGCCATCTCCTCTACCATGGCCGCCTGCTCCTTGCGGTCCGCCCTGATCGAACCTCTGCCTTTGCCTCAGTGGTTCTTCATTTAACTACTGGTCATCTACATGGCGTGTAGCGCCCCGACCCCAGTTACCCAGAGTCGGTGCATTATTACATAACATTGGCATGATCACAAGAAAGATCAAATCTTGAAAGACCGATTGGTTTAGTAGCCTTGGAAACACTAGATATATTCATAAGTTTTACATTACATCATAAAATGAAAAACTACTACAACAACATAATGTTTCCACAGTACACACTATAATCCCCTCATAATATCCTTGCAGGTCATTCATAACTTACATCTTCACTTCCTGGGAAAAATAAAACATAGAAAAGGGGTGAGCTCAAATGCCCAGTAAGGATAACAATATAGCGGAAACTTTCATAAATAAGAATAAACATTTAAGGCAATGTATAACTAAATCAAAAGCCTTTTAAATATGAACTTTCAACATAGTATGGCATAAATAAAGTGAAATAATGCCATTTACTTATTCACATGGATATTCTACTAATCTAATAATCACATGCAAAAATCAATAACCACTTTCATAATGTTGGAATGCATAATGCCAGACTATCATAACCACATATCCAAGGCCTCGTGCCAAGACTACAAATAAGATTTTGTCAAGGCCTTGTGCCAAGACACTAGTTTGTCTCATGAGACCTACCGATGCATCGAAGAGCTATAGCGGGCTCCACCCGTCACTTATTAAGTCCAATGCATTCCCATATGAAAAGGTTTAAACATAACATAAACATTCGTATTAAAACAAGCATACGAAATGTCAATAATTTCACCATAAACTATGAATGGTATAAAAATAGCACATCCATAGTCAAAAATATCACAAAACCTTCAATACAATATAGAAGTTTTGTATCATAATAAATCAACTTCAAATAATCTTAAAATCAATCAAAGGATGTTGACATAGATGAAATCAAAATTCTTTTTAAAGAAATATCTCCTTTTATTTTGAAATCATTTAAGATCCATATAAAATAAAACATTGTCTTTGAAAATATTCTTATAATCTTGTAAGGGAAGCTTTGAAGATTTTATAACGGTGGAAAATAGCCGCACCCGCCGTATAAGTTAAAAAAACATTCTTACCATAATTCTGTCGAAAAGGTTAAAAAGGACCTTGTTTTGAAAACGACCGAAAGATTCCTTTATAAACCACTTATAAAAGTAAAAAAGGGTATAAATGACTTTAACTCATATTCTAGTAAATAGTAAAAGTGTTTTGAAATGCATTTTTAAGAAACATGGATGTGGATGATAAAGAGATCTCGGTAGATTATTACGTATAAACAACCTTGGATAATGAAGAGGTTGTAAAGTAAACCCTTACCTTGTACTTTTCCTTGGTTGGGTTAGGTTAACCTCCTGTATAATAGTGAAATATTTGTTACTAAATTATACAAGAATCATATACATTAATATGATATCATATATGATCTTTTAATATGGATTTGATAATAATATCTTAGTATTATCGCCGTTTCGGGTGTTAACTTACTCATTTTCTTTATATGTTTTGTTACATAAGTCATGTTTGTTGTATCTTATTCATATCCAGAATGATATCAAGTCCTTAAACATCATTTTTAAATCATTAAATGATAATTATACTTGAATGGATACGATGGAGAATGAATCTCATCGCGTTCGTGGAGACGGTAGTCCGTACGTACGCACGAACGCTACTTCCATTTAATTTTTATTTTAAAAGAATCGAATCCAAATGATACATAGGTATATTACTATTCCAGTATAACATAATATTTTATATATGTTACTTAAGTTCATTAACACCATCCTTTATACGTTCCATGTGTGGTATGAACGAGTCATATCATTTTAAGGGGGTGGTAGTCCGCACTTCCTCAAATGAAATTATCGTATGTATATACAACATGAAATGAATAATGGTATGAAATAAAATGGAATTACAGAAGCTTATATATAAAATATATATCATTAATATCATATTTAATTACAGTGCCATCATAATGGCCACCATGAGAGGCGGTAAGATGTATTTGAACAATCATCGTTTCGTGAGGCGTTAGTTTGCCATCCACAGAAACATTATGTTCATCATCCATTAGATGGAGTTGTGTGTATGTGTAGTTTGAATCCTTCTTATAAAAACATCCTAGTATATTTAGGATACTGTTGTTGTTACAAAAGAAAGGAAATAAAAAGAGTTTTGGGGTTGAAGATGCAAAATAAATGAAAATAATTTAAGAGAAATCGTTACTTTTAATTTAGGTAACTCACTTTGGTTGGAACCAAAGGACTTGTTGAAATGCTTTATGTCTAAGGGGAAGCTTCCAGGAGGAGGAGAGGGATGTGTGGAGCTTAGTTGGGCAGAGTTTGGACGAGCCAAGTGGCTTGAGAGGTGTGAGGAATGAGTAGAAGTGGTCTCCTTTTATAAGGGAGAGGAGGGGCTCTTTAGGAAAGAGTGAAAGTATTACTTTATAATATAATTATATTTGGTTTATAATGGTCCAAAAATCATTGAGGTCGAAGATACGATGAATCATATTCTAAATAACATCAACCAATAAGAATTGGACAGGTTTTAGATAATATTTTAATCATTATAATATTATTTATTTCAATGATTTATTAATGAGGTAAACATTGTATCATTATTGTGTCATTAATAATTTAACTTATTTGATGTCTAAAAATTATAAATAAAATATCATCATGTAGGAAATCCTTTTATCTTTATAATGAATATTTATAATCGAAAATCCAACATATATAACCCTATGTAACAGTTGTTTTTCTAAAATATATATGCTTGTGTCATTTTTATTTTTATTTCAACTTTATTAATATAATGTGTCCCTACCACATACAAGTGGCTCCAAGGGGTCCCCAAATTGACCCAAGGATGCCCATGGTCGGGTATGTGTCCACCAATAAGGTTAGGACATGTTTTAGGGTATTTTTGTATTATTATAATATTATTTTTTAACCCTTATTTACCGGATTTACCCTTTAACCATGGTAAATAAAATATTTACCACAGTAACTATTCAAAATGTCTAAAAATAAAAGTTACCTATTTACACAATTTGAACATCCTGATTCCAAATATGGAATCCATTTTCCTAAATTCAAAACACAGAAGTGGCAGAAATTAATTTAAAATTAATTCCCGCTGTCAAAACAAAAAGCGTGTTTTTAAGAGGTAATAACTATCAAAAGATTGACACTTGTTTATGTTCGGTTTAATTGTAAAATTATGTCCAATGACAAAAATTAAATTAAATGGTAAAAATATATTCTAAATATAATTTAAAAACACTCAAATTAATAATTTATCAATATTAATTATTTTGATTAAAAAAGTTGTTTTTAATTAAAATTTAGTAATTTTCACTATTCATCAAAATATAAAAGTTATCCGAAAAGTACCAAAATTTCACCCTAGGCTAATTTCGATATTCCGAATCCAAAAATGAAGTCCATTTTTAAATATAAAATATATATGATTTCAAAAAGTAGGTATTACTATTCACAACGGCTAGTTTAATTAGTTGTGGTGTGTGTTAGAACTCGAGGTTGCGTACAACACACGCTATCGATTATTCGATGGGAAACGTACCGTGGAAGTTTGGGGTGTTACATTCTCCCCTCCTTCAAATAATTGTGTCCTCGCAATTTCTAGGGTATTACTGCATAAAAAGACTCGGGTGGTTCTTCATCATAAGTTCCTCGGGTTCCCACGTTGCCTCTACCATCTTATGGTTTCTCCACAAAACTTTTACCAGACGCGTCATCCGGTTTCTCAGTACTTGTTCTCTCGTATCAAGAATCCTGACGGGCTCTTCGCAATAAGACAGATCGGGTTCCAGTTCTAATTCCTCATAGGTGAGTACATGCGTTGGGTCAGGCATGTATTTTCTCAATAGAGATACGTGGAACACATCGTGAACTTTGGAGAGACTTGGCGGCATTGCCAATCGGTAAGCTACATCCCCAATTCGTTCTAGAATTTCGAAAGGTCCGATGTACCTGGGACTCAATTTACCTTTCTTACCAAAACGTATGACTCCCTTCCACGGAGATACCTTTAGGAAAACATGATCACCGACTTGAAATTCCAAATCCTTCCTTCGATTATCGGCATACCTCTTCTGCCTACTTTGAGCTGCTTTGATGTGATTTTGGATTACCTTCACCTTTTCCACCGTTTCCTCCACTAGTTCTGGGCCTACAAGTTTTCTTTCACCAACATCATCCCAACAAGTTGGTGTACGACATCTCTTTCCTTATAACGCTTCATATGGTGCCATTTGAATACTCGAATGGAAGCTATTGTTATAGGAAAATTCTACCAGTGGTAAATATTGATCCCACATACCCTGAAAATCAAGTGAGAAAGATCTCAACATGTCTTCTAAGGTCTGAATAGTCCGTTCTGATTGTCCGTCTGTCTGAGGGTGGTAAGCAGTGCTCAAATGAAGTTCAGTATCCAGGGATTTCTGAAGACTTTTCCAGAATCTTGAAGTAAAACGGGGATCACGATCAGAAACAATCGATAGGGGTATTCCATGAAGTCTCACAACTTCATTAATGTATAGTCTTGCTAGACGTTCCAGGGGTAGATCTTCTCTTATAGCAAGAAAATGTGCTGACATGGTAAGACGATCAACAATAACCCATATTTCATCGTTCCTTCTAGGAGTCTTTGGTATCCCCATGACAAAGTCCATCGTAATATTGTCCAATTTCCACTCCGGTATGGGAAGAGGTTGCATGACTCCTCCAGGCTGTTGCCTTCCAGCTTTCACTTGTTGACAAACCATACATCTTGACACAAAATCAGCAATCTCCCTCTTCATGTTGTCCCACCAAAAATGTTCCTTCAAATATCTATACATTTTGGTGCTCCCAGGGTGTATAGAGAAATTGGAACTATGAGCATCATCCAGCAATTCCGTTTTTAGACCAGGTATATTGGGAACACAAAGTCTCTTCCCGAATTTCAAAATTCCATCTTCATACACAAAGTCTCTCAATCTCCCATCATTCACAGCTTTAATCTTCTTCTGAAATTCTTCATCATCGGTCTGAGAACTCTTAATCCTTTCTAGTAAAGATGGTTTGGCAACCATTTGAAAAAGCATTGATGTTTCACCTTCCCTGGTTATTCCCATGTCCATCTTCACTAGATCCATGAAAATTGGATCCCTTTCAATTCTCATCATGTTCAAAACACCATGGTCTTTTCTGCTCAAAGCATCTGCCACCTTGTTTGCTTTCCCCGGGTGGTAGTGTATCGTGCAATCATAATCCTTTAGTAATTCAAGCCATCTCCTTTGCTTCATGTTGAGTTCTTTTTGTGAGAAAATATACTTCAAACTCTTGTGATCAGTATAAATCTCACATTTTTCACCATAGAGGTAGTGCCTCCATATCTTCAAAGCAAAGATTACAGCTGCTAACTCGAGATCATGAGTAGGATTGTTTTGTTCATGAATTTTCAACTGTCGTGATGCATATGCAATAACTCTATCATTCTGCATAAGGACACAGCCAAGTCCTTTCTTCGATGCATCACTATAAATAACGAACCCTTCATTTCCCGATGGTAGAGTCAATATAGGAGCATTGACTAATCTTCTCTTCAGTTCTTCAAAACATTCTTCACACTCTTTTGTCCAAACAAATATAACCCCTTTACGTGTGAGCTTCGTTAATGGGTTAGCCAATCGGGAAAAATTCTGGACGAAACGTCGATAATAACCTGCCAAACCAATAAAACTGCGTACCTCAGTTATACTCGTAGGTTCTGGCCATTCATGGATTGCCTTGGTCTTAGAAGGATCAACAGAGATTCCATCTTTTGAGACAATATGGCCAAGAAAAGAAATCTCCTGAAGCCAGAATTCACACTTGCTAAACTTCCCATATAATTCATGCCTCCTCAGAGTCTTCAAGATAATCCACAAGTGATTTTCATGATCTTCGTAGGTTTTGGAGTATACCAAGATATCATCAATAAATACCACCACAAATTCATCGAGATACTCCTTGAAAACTCTATTCATCAGATCCATGAATACAGAGGGTGCATTAGTCAATCCAAAAGGCATTACAGTAAACTCGTAATGCCTGTACCTGGTTCGAAATGCTGTCTTCGGAATGTCTTCCTTCTTCACACACAACTGATGGTATCCAGATCGAATGTCAATCTTTGAAAAGTATTGAGATCCATGCAGTTGGTCAAATAAATCATCAATACGAGGTAGGGGATACTTGTTCTTTATCGTTATAGCATTGATCTCCCTGTAGTCGATACATAACCTCATAGATCCATCTTTCTTTTTAACAAAAAGAACAGGGGCTCCCCATGGAGAAACACTAGGGCGAATAAATCCCTTATTACTCAATTCCTCTAGTTGTTTCTTTAGTTCTACTAACTCTACAGTGGCCATTATATAAGGGGTCTTCGATATAGGCCTTGATCCAGGAATCAAATCAATAGAAAACTCAACTTATCGTTCTGGAGGATGTCCAGGTAAATCTTCCGGAAATACATCTACAAATTCTTTCACAACAGGTACATCCTCTATTTGAACATTCCTTTCCTCACCGACAGTTATTTCATTCTCTTCCTCCCCAATAATTGAATTATGTTGAGCTACTGGGGGTGGATCTAAATAAGAATTAGGTGGTGACGATTCTACTCTAAAAATAAGGTTCTCCTTATCATTATCATCAAGAATCGTAACCTCTTTCCTCTTACAATAAATCTTCGCATCATAGTTTGAAAGCCAGTCCATACCGAGGATTATATCAATCTCAATCATAGGTATGACGATGAAATCAGCAGATAAAGAAAATTTATGTGCTCTAATGGGGACTGATTCACAAAACATTGTTGCAACGATACTTCCCTTAGGAGTTTTAACTGACAACTCCCTTATTAAATCAAATTGGAAATATCTAATTTTCTTAGCAAACTGGGAAGATATGAAACAATGCGATGATCCAGAATCAAATAATGCATTTGCTAAACTTGAGGAAACCATTAAATTACCTGCCACCACGTCTTTCGGAGCTTCTACCTCAGCAGTAGTGATAGCATAAGCCTGGCCTTGATCCCTTGGCCTTTTCTGAGGTAAGTTCTCCTGACGCTTAGGACATGCATTTGCATAATGCCCCATCTCTCTGCAATTGTAGCACTGAACGTTGGTAGCTTCCTTCTTCCCCGTGCAATCATGAGCTTGGTGGCCTTTTTCACCACACTTGTAACAGACTCCCATTCCCTTCAAGCAAGTACCAGGATGTTTCTTCCCGCATTTACCACAAGATGGATATTCAACCTTTCCCTTCTTCCCCTTATTTCCATTCCCAGATTGATCAGCAGGTCTCTTCTTCTCTTGCTTTGCTTTAAAGTCATAAGACTTAGAGAATTCCTTTTCGGTCTTGATAGCACATGAGACAATGTCTTCGTACGATGAAAAGGATTGTGAGACTAATGCTTGACGGAGAAATGGTTTTAACCCATCAAGGAAACGACCAATCTTACTTCTTGGGTTGCGAATATAATCACCAGCGTACCTCGCTAACCTTGTAAAGTTAGCCTCATACTTTGTGACATTCTCATCCTCCTTTTGTCTCAGACTCAGAAATTGCTTTT
The DNA here is from genome assembly GCA_963277665.1 of Viscum album. Lineage (NCBI taxonomy): Eukaryota > Viridiplantae > Streptophyta > Magnoliopsida > Santalales > Viscaceae > Viscum > Viscum album. The sequence continues at coordinate 1,067,381,500 of OY728136.1, forward strand.
CCATATCTGCTCGATGGTCGCGAGGGAAGTATTTTTCTAAAAACAGATCTTTGAACTCCCTCCATTCCATATTTGATACTTCATCATCTTCCTTCGTATTTTGAATCAATTACCACCATTGATCAGCATCTCCAGTGAGGCGGTAAACTGCCATGATAACTTTTTCCCTTTCACTGCTCCCCAAAGCCTGAAATATTTTCTCTAGAGAAAATATCCATTGCTCAGCTACTAAGGGATTTGTATTCCCATTGAACGTTGGTGGTTGTTGCCTCATGAATCGATCTAACATTGATCCTCCACGCTGCGGATCAGGGTGCTCCATACGGGTAAGGTTATTATTCATAACCTGAGTAAGTTGTCCCAGTATGGTGATTAGCTGATCAGCACCAGTTGCATCACCAGCCCCACTATAATTATCTTGAGCAGGAGGGCAATCCCTACATGGAGTACGTGCATTGATACGGTTTCCATTTCTTCCACTAGGCGCCATTTCTAAACAATGGCATAAACTAGATCAGTTTATGAATCAAAATACATAATCCCATACTTATAAAACACTTAACATAAATTGAACTATTTATGGATATAATCCATAATCATAAAAATGTTTTCTTTGAGGAAGTATATACTCATAATCCCTTCAAAATGATTTGTAAAGAAAATGAGAGTTATCCTAAGCATATCCCCCGGGAGTGTCGTAACCAAGAGTGCAGCAAGGCCCGTTGTCGTGCACCAGTTCCCGTTCAAGTCTAGCTCAAAGCGGTGTTTTCGGGTTTTACCCCTAGGTACATCTATGCCAGAGCCGCCTCTACCTGCTCATATCCAGACAGGGATGTATTGCTCGGAAAACTCACAAAATCTCTACAATACCAAAATTCTAGGAAGTTCTTCTATACTAATCCTCAAAGTTCATCTTAGGTCTACGTGCTCTAATCAGAGTTTATCTAAATCTAGCTTCCAAGGTTTGTACTAAACTTCCTCTGATACCAACTGTAGCGCCCCGACCCCAGTTACCCAGAGTCGGTGCATTATTACATAACATTGGCATGATCACAAGAAAGATCAAATCTCGAAAGACCGATTGGTTTAGTAGCCTTGGAAACACTAGATATATTCATAAGTTTTACATTACATCATAAAATGAAAAACTACTACAACAACATAATGTTTCCACAGTCCACACTATAATCCCCTCATAATATCCTTGCAGGTCATTCATAACTTACATCTTCACTTCCTGGGAAAAATAAAACATAGAAAAGGGGTGAGCTCAAATGCCCAGTAAGGATAACAATATAGCGGAAACTTTAATAAATAAGAATAAACATTTAAGGCAATGTATAACTAAAACAAAAGCCTTTTAAATATGAACTTTCAACATAGTATGGCATAAATAAAATTAAATAATGCCATTTACTTATTCACATGGATATTCTACTAATCGAATAATCACATGGAAAAATCAATAACCACTTTCATAATGTTGGAATGCATAATGCCAGACTATCATAACCACATAGCCAAGGCCTCGTGCCAAGACTACAAATAAGATTTTGTCAAGGCCTTGTTCCAAGACACTAGTTTGTCTCATGAGACCTACCGATGCATCGAGGAGCTATAGCGGGCTCCACCCGTCACTTATTAAGTCCAATGCATTCCCATATGAAAAGGTTTAAACATAACATAAACATTCGTATTAAAACTAGCATACGAAATGTCAATAATTTCACCATAAACTATGAATGGTATAAAAATAGCACATCCATATTCAAACATATCACAAAACCTTCAATACAATATAGAAGTTTTGTATCATAATAAATCAACATCAAATAATCTTAAAATCCATCAAAGGATGTTGACATAGATGAAATCAAAATTCTTTTTAAAGAAATACTTCCTTTTATTTTGAAATCATTTAAGATCCATATAAAATAAAACATTTTCTTTGAAAATATTCTTATAATCTTGTAAGGGAATCTTTGAAGATTTTATAACGGCGTAAAATAGTCGCACCCGCCGTATAAGTTAAAAAAAACATTCTTACCTTAATTCTGTCGAAAAGGTTAAAAAGGACCTTGTTTTGAAAACGACCGAAAGATTCCTTTATAAACCACTTATAAATGTAAAAAAGGGTATAAATGACTTTAAATCATATTCGGGTAAATAGTAAAAGTGTTTTAAAATGCATTTTTAAGAAACATGGATGTGGATGATAAAGAGATCCCAGTAGATTATTACGTATAAACAACCTTGGATAATGAAGAGGTTGTAAAGTAAACCCTTACCTTGTACTTTTCCTTGGTTGGGGTAGGTTAACCTCCTGTATAATAGTGAAATATTTGTTACTAAATTATACAAGAATCATATACATTAATATGATATCATATATGATCTTTTAATATTGATTTGATAATAATATCTTAGTATTATCGCCGTTTCGGTTGTTAACTTACTCATTTTCTTTATATGTTTTGTTACATAAGTCATGTTTGTTGTATCTTATTCATATACAGAATTATATAAAGTCCTTAAACATCATTTTTAAATCATTAAATGATTATTATACTTGAATGGATACGATGGAGAATGAATCTCATCACGTTCGTGGAGACGGTAGTCCGTACGTACGCACGAACGCTACTTCCATTTAATTTTTATTTTAAAAGAATCGAATCCAAATGATACATAGGTATATTACTATTCTAGTATAATATAATATTTTATATATGTTACTTAAGTTCATTAACACCATCCTTTATATGTTCCATGTGTGGTATGAACGAGTCATATCATTTTAAGGGGGCGGTAGTCCGCACTTCCTCAAATGAAATTATCGTATGTATATACAACATGAAACGAATAATGGTATGAAATAAAATGGAATTACAGAAGCTTATATATAAAATATATATCATTAATATCATATTTAATTACAGTGCCATCATAATGGCCACCATGAGAGGCGGTAAGATGTATTTGAACAATCATCGTTTCGTGAGGCGTTAGTTTGCCATCCAGAGAAACATTATGTTCATCATCCATTAGATGGAGTTGTGTGTATGTGTAGTTTGAATACTTCTTATAAAAACATCCTAGTATATTGGGGATACTGGTGTTGTTACAAAATAAAGGAAATAAAAAGAGTTTGGGGGTTGAAGAAGCAAAATAAATGAAAATAATTTAAGAGAAATCGTTACCTTTAATTTAGGTAACTCACTTTGGTTGGAACCAAAGGACTTGTTGAAATGCTTTCTTCCTAAGGGGAAGATTCAAGGAGGAGTAGAGGGATGTGGGGAGCTTATTTGGGCAGAGTTTTGACGTGCCAAGTGGCTTGAGAGGTGTGAGTAATGAGTAGAAGTGGTCTCCTTTTATAAGGGAGAGGAGGGGCTCTTTAGGAAAGAGTGAAAGTATTACTTTATAATATAATTATATTCGGTTTATAATGGTCCAAAAATCATTGAGGTCGAAGATAAGATGACACATATTCTAAATAACATCAACCAATAAGAATTGGACAGGTTTTAGATAATATTTTAATCATTATAATATTATTTATTTCAATGATTTATTAATGAGGTAAACATTGCATCATTATTGTGTCATTAATAATTTAACTTATTTGATGTCTAAAAATTATAAATAAAATATCATCATGTAGGAAATCTTTTTATCTTTCTAATGAATATTTATAATCGAAAATCCAACATATATAACCCTACGTAACAATTGTTTTTCTAAAAGTTATATGCTTGTGTCATTTTTATTTTTATTTTAACTTTATTAATATAATGTGTCCCTACCACATACAAGTGGCTCCAAGGGGTCCCCAAATTGACCCAAGGATGGCCATGGTCGGGTATGTGTCCACCAAAAAGGTTAGGACAAGTTTTAGGGTAATTTTGTATTATTATAATATTATTTTTTAACCCTTATTTACCGGATTTACCCTTTAACCATGGTAAATAAAATATTTATCACAGTAACTATTCAAAATGTCTAAAAATAAAAGTTACCTATTTACACAATTTGAACATCCTGATTCCAAATATGGAATCCATTTTCATAAATTCAAAACACAGAAGTGGCAGAAATTAATTTAAAATTAATTCCCGCTGTCAAAACAAAAAGCGTGTTTTTAAGAGGTAATAACTATCAAAAGATTGACACTTGTTTATGTTCGGTTTAATTGTAAAATTATGACCAATGACAAAAATTAAATTAAATGGAAAAAATATATTCTAAATATAATTTAAAAACACTCAAATTAATAATTTATCAATATTAATTATTTTGATTAAAAAAGTTTTTTTTAATTAAAATTTACTAAATTTCACTATTCATCAAAATATAAAAGTTATCCGAAAAGTACCAAAATTTCACCCTAGGTTAATTTCGATATTATGAATCCAAAAATGAAGTCCATTTTTAAATATAAAATATATATGATTTCAAAAAGTAGGTATTACTATTCACAACGGCTAGTTTAATTAGTTGTGGTGTGTGTTAGAACTCGAGGTTGCGTAAAACACACGCTATCGATTATTCGAAGGGAAACGTACCGTGGATGTTTGGGGTGTTACATGGCGGGTCGGACAGTCATGTGCCATGTGGCCAATTCCGCCGCAGGAGTAACACTGTCCACTCTCGACACGTCTGGCTCTGACTCCACCCCGGTTTCCCCGCACAACTGAACCTGAGTCGTGCAGTTGGACACCGGTAGGTCTGGTCATCTTGGACCCTTGCATCATCTGTCTACTGTCTGCTGCGGAAGACTATGCCGCATGCCGGCTAGTGGTGGGTCCTCCAGCTGGAGACTGCTCAACAAGGAAACTCTCCAGTAAGAGGGCTCTCTCTAACACCCCTGCCTGCGTCGGAAAGCTGTGAGAATCAACAGAAGCTCTAATCTCTCGCCTGAGCCCCTGCTCAAAGGTTCGGGCCCTGAAAAATGGGTCTCATACCATATATGTGGAGTAGTGCGAGAGGTCTATGAATCTCACTTAGTACTGCACCACTGACATTCTGCCCTGCCACATCTGATGTAGCTCCTGTATACGCACCGCTCGAAGGGTGGATGGTACAAACTCTGCCCGGAACAGGCTCTCGAAGTCTTCCCATAGAAGTGTCGCCTCTTCATGCATCTGAAGCATCAGGCTCCACCATCTGCCTACTACTGCCTGAAGAAGGCTAGCAGCTAGGATCACAATGAAATCTATCGGCGTCCCCACTAACCTGAAGACTCTCACCACAGCCTCCAGCCAATCCTCAGCCGTCTGCGGGTCCATCCCTCCCTGGAACCTGGGTGGCCTCTGGCGCTGGAACTCATGTAGTGCGCTCAAGCGATGTGCATCCTCTACAGCTGGGGCTGGTGGCATCGGTGGCACAACGGGTAGTAGTACCGCTGGTGCCTCTGCCGGTGCCTCAACTGGGATAGGTCCCTGTACTGAGACCACGTCACTCGGCGGGCTGTCAGTACGTACCACTCTCGGGGCTCCAGCTAGTTGTCCACGGTGAGACATCCTGAAAGAAACAACGTGAGATGGTAAAAATATTATACCTAGTGAGATGACCTGGTTTGAGCTGACATTTAAATAAAACTTCTGGAAAACACACATGCAATTAGTGTTTTCGTGCACAATGTCAGAAATCAGTTGTCAGGGTCATGGTGTATGGATACGTCGGCTGCCCGCACCAACACTGGACTCCCTGTACTGAAAACCACACTCGGTACTCTTAACACTATTGCTTCACAGAAGGAAACATCAGAGTTATAAGTTCTGTGGTAGAACTGAACCCTCTGATACCAATTTGTCATGACCCGTCCTTGGGACCCGTGCCGTGACAACCGCAAGCCCACCTTCCATAGGCCAGGGGCTGGCGACTAGCACCAAAGGTATAAATCCCGATAACTGGGAAGGAATTGCCTTTATAAAAGAAAACAAGCACCACAGAGTACAAGAGGAAGCAAAACACTAAGTACAAAAGAAATGGTGAAAAGTAAATTGGCTAGATTACAAACCCAAAAGAAAGTACGACTACAACTGAAAAAAGTACAAAAGCAAAAAGACAACAGCTGGAAGTAGGAAGCAACTCCTGGGTCGTCCTCCTCGGATCCTACCTGAAGGGTAGGTACAGATAGCACAGATCCTGGTCATCCACCACGGATCCTACCTGAAGGGTAGGTACAGATAGCCTCCTCCACGCTCTCGTCTGTCAACCTCCTCTGTGAGTCGTCACGTCGTGTAGTCCACCTCCGGTTACTGACTCGTCGTGTAGTCCAACTCCGGGTACCGTCTAGTCCTCGAACACTCGGCCTCTGTCAGCACTTCCCGTCGTTTGCAACCAACACAACGAGGTGTGGTCATAGATCGTGCACGGGTGAGTATAACGATACTCAGTAGGGACCCCGAGACCCTCAAGGTCTCACTAAACCAACAATGATAACCACAAGAAGATCTCAACAGATAACCTCTACTTAGATATATGCCCATACATATACCTAAGTTATCAAGTAACCCATCTCAATCATGAGGAAACACAAGCATTGTGAAATCAACGGATAACCACTACCCATGTATATGCCCATACATATACCTAAGTTATCAAGTGACCCATCTCAATCATGAGGTAAACACAAAGGTCAAATGTCTCAGCTCAAACGACGATTTTCATTATCGAAACCGTAACTGCTGAAGAGCTCCGACTCAGGAGTGTACAGTGGTCCGGTCACGACTCTGAGGTACTGCTCACTAACCTAAGACTGCTGAGGTACTCCTCCTGTCATGTACCGCGGGTCTGCGGCCAACTACCAGGCGCTCCGTCCGCTGTGGGTCTGTTTCCAAATATAGGGCGCTCCCCACAATAGCCTACAGAGGTACTCCTCCTGTCATGTACCGCAGGTCTGAGGCCAACTACCAGGTGCTCTTTCCACCGTGGGTCTGTCTCCAAATACCAGGTGCTCCGTCCAATGGGCTAGTCAACTCACTCCAAGTCGAGTCGGTCAAGCAGTCGTCAGGTCTCAGCCGGCTACACGTTCTCCGTACTCCGCATGCTCGTCTCCGGGAGGGTCCGCTCCACGAGCTACTGGTCGATACTCTATGTATCACAATGTCCCGCAAAGAAGTATCTCAAAGGACCACCTCGTCATATGGGTCTCAACGCAACAGACGGCGCGTCAATCGGACGCCCGATCTATGAGTTATTAGCCTTTTCGTCCCTGTGCCCGGTTGGTTTCGTGTGCAAACCAATCCGGCCGTAACTCAACTATACCCCGAACACTCATAGGGTATACTCATAGGGACCTTTTCTCAACGAGATCACCAACGCCGCTGACGGTTCGTCAAACAGACGTTCTGTCAGAAAGGTATCAGCTTTTCCGTTCCAGGGGCCCGGTTGGAATTCGGTGCGATCCAACCCGGCCACTATCCAACTGCATCCAAAACTCGGGTGGATGATGCCAAAAGTTCCGTCTCAACAAGAGGAAAACAATGAGACAGACGGTGCGTCAATTGGACGCCCGGTCTGTGAGTTATTGGCTTTTTTGTCCTAGGGGCCCGGTTGGTTTCGTGAGCGAACCAACCCGACCGCACTCCGACGACATCCAAACCTTGAGAAAAGTAAGCCAAAATATCCGTCTCACATAGAGGAAAACAACAAAGTCGACGGCACATCATTCGGACGTCCGGAACTCGAGTTACGAGCGTTTCCGCTCCGAGCGCCCGGTTGGTTTCGTATTCGAACCAGCTCGGCCGAACCCAAAGTAATCCGAAACCTTGAGTGCGATATAGAGAAACGACTTTCTCGATCCAAGGATCGTGTTGCCGCTGACGGCGAGTCGTTTAGAGGCCCGTAGCTCATGTTACGAGCATTTGACCGAAAGTGGCCTGAAAACGGGGGTCTGGGCCCGGGCCGACCCGGCCCGACCCCCCCCCCCCTAGGTCGGCCAGAACCGGGTCGACCTAACATGGGTTCGACCCGGCCCGGCCCGGCCCGGTCCGTCCCGGACGGCTGGCCGCGGCTCGGCCAGCGTGGCCGAGCCGGCACGCGAGAGGGGCGTGCGGATCCCCCGCCCTTCGCCGCTGATTGAGGCCGGCAGTTTGCCGGCCACCCCTTTTCCGGCGGCGCGCCGCCGCCGCCGCCTTCCTCGGACCACCAGACGTGCTCCGGTGGTCCGTTCTTCCTTCCGTCTTCACCTATGGTTCCCCTGGGACCCCATCTTCAATGCGAAGGGATTCAAACGCCCAAACGGCCTGCTTCATCGTCGCACGTCAATCCACACATTAATAAACAATCTGCAGAGGGTTGTCGGGCCGTGTTCGTTTGGCCCGCACCCTCCGTGTTAGATTATAACAACAGGAGATGTTTATTCAACTCATGAATACATAACCAAAAACAATTTTAATGAATTAAAATTGTTCTTATTATCCGGGTTCTTCACCTTGAATGGAAACATTTACGGAGTATAGAACATTCAAATAAAACACCTACCTTGGGAATAAGCTGATCGGAAGGAGGAGGAGGCGTTCGAGGTTCGTCGTGGTATGGCGTCGCGAGGATGACGACGTTGAAGGTGGAAGTCGGTGTTCGTCCGACTCGAGGGAAGGCAAAGCCGTCGTCGCTTGCTACCCGATTCCGCTTCCGAGCTTGTTCGTCGAACTCCAACAGATGATTGAAGGTTTCATTGCGGAGGAAGGAACGTCGCAGAAGAGGAAACGTCGGCGTCGCGGCAGACGGCGTTGCGTCATCGATTTCCGCGGTTTCAGCGTTCTTCGTCGGAGGCCGGCGTTCTTCGCGTTCTTCACATTCTTCGCGTTCTTCACGAAGGAGGATGAAGAATTCTCCGAGGTTCTTCAGTGTTTAACACAACATTACAAAAAAAAGAGGGTGTGTTGGCCTTATTTTATTACTACGCCAACGGATTTCAAACCGGTTAAGAAACGAATAAAGAGATAAATAAAGACCCATTAATTCGTAGAATTAATTCAACGAAATAAACCGCCCAATTAATTCAACGAAGAAAACCGCCCAATTAATTGGTGTGTTAAGAAATTAAGAAAACGCCTCAGTTGACTTTCATAATGACGGGTTTTCGCGGGTGCGTTACTTAGCGGAAAAGAAACGGTGGGGCTCGTGCGGGTCCCACCTCACAAATATCCTACCAAGAGGGTAGGATATTATTGGATAGCACCATATCCACAACAACTCAGCTTAAGCTGCTTTAAGTGGCTTCAAGTGGCTTCCAAGCGGCTTAAGTGAAATAAAATAAAGTTCGTCGCACTATTTATTTTATTTCTTAACATTAAGCCAAAAAATTAAAAACCACACCCGAGCAAACGCAACTCCGGAAGAGGCGTTTCTAAGCAATTACCAGCGCTGTAATTCCATCGGTGCCCTCAGAATTCGATTCCGAGCACCGGTTCAAAAGTTAGAAAAACTCGCTCGTCCGTTCATTGAAAGTACCTGAGCCAAACATCGGAAATTGATTCCGGGCACACCGGGCCTCGGAATCAGGCGCCGTTAGAAACTGCGTTCTTGTAAAATTCCAAAGAAAATTAAGAAAAAAATTTCCTTGGAATTTATGGGTCTTTATATTAATCACCCACAATCCATCTCAATGAAAATTCATGAATAAGGATTGATTGAAACCTGAAAAAATGGAATTAAAAACAGTACCCAAGCCAGTGAAATAAATAACCAAGTCTACAAACACCCAATAGTTTAAGTAGGGTATGATCCAAAGCCCAGTAGGATACCACCACTAATATATTCTATGTCATAATCATTAAAAGTGAAAAATAATTTATGTTTAAATAAACACTAATCACAAGTTATAATTTGTAAAAGATGAAACTTTAAAAAATGGTTTTCAAGTGGGCCAATTTAAAGAATCAAAACATTTAAAATAAAATACGATGCGACTGAATTTTTCCATCCCATCATGCTATATGCCGATAGTAAGCACAAATCATCTAATGAAAAAAATAAATGGGAAATAAACCCTGGGCAATAGCTCATTGTGGGTCCTAAGTACCCCGTATCTCGGTTAACGTAATCATCACAATATATGATCTCATGAATAAGCCTCTCGTAGGGTACATACTCATAACCTATTGGTCCAGAATAAACTTCATAATCATAATAATTTTTTATTTATTGTTGTAAGTGTCAATACTAAATATGTTAAACTAAGGCCAAACCCCACGAGATCACTAGAATACTAGTACACGTCCACCCACTTAGAAACTCGGGATTCCCTCTTATGCTCAAATAAGTTCAAAAAGACATGAAAAATAATATACACATGAAAATACCACTTTCGCATCAGAAATTAAAAAAATACCACATTTATATCACACATGTCACATAATCCCACTTTTTCCTTCAAATGGATTTCTAAATCACACTCACACCAAAATAGCCCATAACACATTTCACATCACTTAAACACTTCAAAATAACCATTAAACATTTTAATAAAACATTTAATATGCGACAAACAACACTTAACATCCAACACCCAAATTCCACAGAATACCCTTTTTACATTCATAATAATTTTATTATCAAAATAAAGTGAAATATCCCACAAACATATTTCGCACCAACATCACAATTTAATAAAACATGTTAGAAATTTACAAAACCTTAAAATAATTTATAAAATCTTAAATCACCTCTTTAACTATTAAAACCCCATATTAAGTGAATACAATCATAAGAAACATCACATTTACACCATTTTTTCACTTTTTAACTCACTAAATTATTTTCAGTTATCATAAAACATACCCAAGAGGTATTACCATGTTTTTCACACAAAACCCATTTCAAAACCATCAATAAATGCCAATATATTACTAATAATAATCCAAAAAAAATATTCATCCCAAACAACATTTCATAAACCACCCCCAGGTGTTATAAAAATACCTCAATGAATTTGACAAAAGGTACACATGAAAAAAACACATATTCATAAATCACTTTCAATATGTACAACGTGGTTTGAAAAATTAAACCCATTCAAAAAACCCCTTTCATGGAACTCATGAAACTAATATTTATCAAAATATAATTTAAATCCCCTTTCAACACTAATAAATAACTTTCATATGTTTTAAATTACAACCAAATATTACTCTAAGAGTCACACATGATATTCACCCAATTTCAAGTAAAAATCGATCTATAAAATTAAATTCTTAAAAAAATCCATCGAAAATAGTTTTTGTTCCATAAAATGCATATGAGGAATCTAAAAATAAGAAAATCAAGAATGATAACTCATCAATAATTTCTTACCCATAAGAAAACCTTCCTTTTCAGTCGAAACCATCAAATCATTGTGTGAAACATCAAGTGCACCACCGCTACACCACAAAATAGATAAATCCAACCCCAGACAAAAATATTTGACCAACAATACACCTAATCAAAATTTAGGTTAGCTCCCTAACTTATGGACATTTATGAACATCAAAAAAGGGGGAACCCTAAGGGTATAAATGAAAATTAATAGAGGAACACTTACCTGATGGAATCTTGGAGTTTTACCACAAAAAACCCAATAAAATATGGGTTCCATGTGATCATGAAAGAGAATAGAGGCCTCCCATAGATGTTGGTGTCAAAATGGGGAATAATGGAGTGTATATAGATTTATTTTCGGTAGAAAAAATGGAATTTCAAATGTTTTTTAATGACCCAGACACACCTTTACGGTTTGGAACCGTGCGGCCTGTTCTGGCCACCCAAAACCATTCCATAATTATCCAATTTTAGGGGGTGGTGTCCAATGGGGAATCCAAGGGGGAATGATATGAAAAAAATAAGGGAGAATAAAAAATTAAACTATCCTTTTCTCCCCAAAACTCATCCAACTCATCAGTGAAAACCACCATACCAACTTACCCCACAAATGGTGTAACTAGGAATGTCACTAAGACAACTCCAAAACAACCCAACCTCATACCATACCTTTGAAAATATAGAATTCATATTACCATAAAATTCCACCAAGACCATGATTATAGATTAGTAACACAAACGAAACAAAAATTTAAAACCCAGAACACCCGGAAACCCAGAGAAATCTTAGAACGATTGGAATATTTGAAACAAAGCATGGAATATAAAATATGGTTGTGACAATGTCCTAATTCATTAAAAATCTAAACAAAATAAGATCGTTAATGTTAATTATTTACATTGCTCAAAATTATTTAATGTTTATGGATGATGCTTTATAGTAGTTTTCAATGGTCGGATTAGACAACTTATGTATTATGAGTTATGCATAAACATATAGTAAATCTATATGTCTATTATTTTGGTTAAATCCTTGATATATAAATTATTTAGATCATGTAAATTATATTATAAATGGATTGAGGAGGATCTCAAAGAATATTTATATCTTTTCCAGATGACGTTCTTGGAATAATTAATTCAAATTTTTTTTTCCGATTTTTTTGAAACATTTTATAACATACAACTCAGTTGGAAATAGCAGTTCAATATATCAAATGCCTCAACTATACCTCAATATAAGCATGGATCATGGGTTTTTAATAAAATTTCAAATTCTCAATATTATCATATTTTCAAAAAAGGAAAATATTACCAACTAATTTTTAGATATTTTACCATATAACAATATTATAAATAATATAATTATTTTGAAAAATATGTTGAGTAAGGAATACCACATGATAAGTATTTATATTTTCGTTAAAAATATAGTCTTTAATCACATAGTTATTGTATTATAAAATTAACATTGATTGATAATTTCTACATAAAACGGTCAGAATGTTTTAAAAAAACAAAGACTTTTCTAATGTATAGAAGTTAAATGTCATACAAGGTTATATTACAAATCAATTTCTCTACAGAAAACTATAGGATCCAAGATGTAAAGGTGTATTTTGAAAAATGAAGAAAGTTATTTCAAATAATATATGAAGCATTGTTGCAATGTGTGGACCTTTTATCCAGGTGAACAAAATGATGATGAAACGAGGTGGACACTATGATCACTGTACGCTATTCGTTATTTTGATAAAATTTTATTAAAAAAATTTAGGTGAAATAAAAAAATATTTAAATATATATAATACTTCATGAATTTATAGGTTGTGGTCATTATGAGTTAGGATGAAAATGGGAGGTATATGATTAAATTTATCATTAAAATTTGTTATATTTTTTTGAGGTTTTTATCTCATATTGGGAGTATTTAAAATGAATGATATAGTTTTAGAAAAATTACAACCCCGAGGATGTTTGACAATCCTTCACTCCTGATAAGGTTGTAGGGATCAAACCCACAACTGATGGGTTACAAGTGTGTATTTTCTACACCTATACTATGTGAATTCCCTTGATAGTATAACTTTATATTTATATTTAAATGTGTTGATGAAATAAAAATAATTTGAATTTTGGAAGTTATGTTTTATCAAATTCATATCCTTGGTTATTGTAAAATTACTTGGATATTTAGTGATAAATGTTATTTTAAATGGTATTCACTATTTTAGAAACCCTATGTACATAATTAAAATAGAATAAAATGATTTTTATTCTATAAGTAATAGTTATATATTTTTTATGAATAATATATGTTTTTATTGTGGTGTTGTGATGATTATGTTTGTTTATAGATATGATTAACCTAATATGGATAATATGTTATTAGGGTAATGAATATTTGGTATGAGACTTCCAGATTACATGATTTTGTTTTGATATTAAAGTTAAAAATAATCCTGGAAGACAATGTCGTGAAATCATTCTAAATTTGGGGATTATATATTAGTTTGGATTATTTGAGGAATTTTAAGGATGGGTTTTTAATGGACTATGTTGTACATAAGGTATTAATTTTGAATTTTGGAGATTAAAATCATTCATTGATCTTTTATTTTTTATTATATTTTTGGAATTATAATATTTTTAACCAATTTTTTTGGGTTTGGTTAATGTTTCAAGATATTATGATTAGATAATTAATCTTGTTTGGATTATTATATTCACATGAATTTGATTCTAGTTATTTAGGTGAAAATTTCATCTTAAATATTCATCATTTAGAGAAAAAGATTAATTTTTGGAGGGATAAATTACTGTATTTTACTCTGCTTTTCAAGTAAGTGTATTTCATTATGTTCATATTCTAATTTGTAAAATACTACCTAATCATTACGAAAAGTATCTTAAAACAAAAAAACCAATTTATATTTCCTACCAATAAATTGAGGACCATTTAAGGCATTAAAATTCTGCGGTTTTCTAATTTATAACTTTCCCCTAATCATGTTTTCTATCACTCACCAATAGAACATGATAGTAAGTTTTTTTTCAATATCCATGTTTTTCTAAATGGAATCCTAGTATGTGTTATCTTAGGTGACCATTGTACTTCACATTATTTATTCTTATATTGAATATTTATTGAATAATTTTATAATGTGGGATTTTAATGAAATAATTATGAAAACTGAAACCTTAGTTATTGGACCCAAATTTTATTTTACTAAAAATAAATTTCTAAAATGGTGGAAGGATGTTAAATCCCACGTAACTATTGAATAATACATTTCATGTATATTAAAATTTATGAATTTTATAGAAACGTTACATTTAATGGTATGATATGTTAGATAGAATACCTGACATGCAACTATGGTTTTCTCTGAAATCATATGTGTCACACAAGTCTAAGTTATACCTAAAAATAATATAATATAAATATTATCATTATATGTTATTTGTATCATCTAGATGTTGTATTAAAGATAATGAATTTGAATTAATATATTATGTTTTCACATTTTAATTAGATGTTTTTATGTTTTAATAATAACTTTTAGAGGATTCAAATGTGAATAAAACTAATTTTATGGAAGAAACTGTCTTATATTTATCAAAAGTTAGTTTAAAACCATTTGATAGAGAACCCTTTATAAATATATTTTTTCATAATTTATACATTTTATTTTAAAATATAAAATCATTTATTATAATCGGGGCATTAAAATTTACATTGGTGGAAATTTTGTTCTTTTTTTAAAAAATCAAATTTAAATGAATAGTGAAAAATAATGAATTTTAATTCAACACAACATTTTTTCCAACTTATTTATTTTTATTTATAAATATTAGAATTATTTTTAAATTATTTTTAGATTATGTTTTCTAAATTTAATCCCATGTTGGCCATTGGAATTAATTTAACTTTTAATTATGATATAAACAGTTGCCAATTTTTCATGGTTTTTACTTTTTAAAATGCCATTTTTTCTTTCCTACAAAGGGATAAATTTTAAATTAAAATTTTCCTCTTCAATATATTTAATTTTAAAAAAATAACATACATTATTTTAGTCGGTATAATGTATTTTTAATAGGATCGAAATAATTTTTAGTGTATAGTAACATAAGAATTTTATTTACCATTGTTAAAGGGAAAATCTGGTAAATAAGCATAAAACTTATATTATAATAATAAAAAACTACACTAAAACATCAGAAATCGTATTTAATGAGATATGGAAACTCAATAAACCCCTTGTGTAGAAAATTTGTCCTTTGAAGCCACTTTGGTGTGATTATAACATTTATAATATTTAATTTATGGTAAATATAGAAATTATCCTAAACATGACTCTTATTACTAAAAATTTATTAATATTTGTTTATATAAATTATATATTAATCAACAAATAGTCATCAGAATTAATGAAATATTAACTACATCACGGTATTTAATTTATATTTTTTGACATTAAATAATTAAATTTAATGATGACACAATGACGATGTAGTAGTTCCTTATTAATAAAAGAATCAAATGAATGATATTGTAAATATTAAAACAAATATTATTTTAGATAATTGATGTCATACATGAATTTTATTGGTGAAAATGACATTTTATAAAACTGTTAAATGGGATGGTTCAATTTTATCCCTCTCTTTGTATTTTATTTTAATTCAATAAAATGAATAGTGTAATAATTTACACTGTTTATATTTTATATATAATATAATTTATTAAATTATTTTAAAATACTAAAAAACTTTTAGAATAAAAATATAATTATAATAATGTTAAAAAGTTCATATATTTATTATTATGGGATATTCTCACCATATATGTAAAATTTATAGACACAAAATAATGAAAATGTTGTTACTACAATTAAAATTAAAAGTGAATAATTAAGTGTAAACCGATAGGATAAGTATTAAGATAAAATAATACATGTTTTAAAATTAATGGATGAGATGATTTTATACTATGAATATTTTATAAAACAAATATATAAATTTGGAGTCATTTGGAATAAAAAATTAATTTTTATTAATTTAAATTTTATAGTTTCCAATGGTTCATGTCCCCTATCCTATAAAAAGGTACCCACTATTCTCTAATACTCACACTTCCAAATCCATTTGGTTCCACCATGTTCTAACCAAAAAACCTCAATAAATCTATACCTACATTCTTCAAGGTTTATTTTAAGAATTACTTGATTCCTTGAGGTGTTAAGGTGTTTCTCAATGTTGATCAATAGAAGAATGGTTATCGTTTACCTCATGTATTTCTATATATTATATTCTT
Source organism: Viscum album (assembly GCA_963277665.1). Lineage (NCBI taxonomy): Eukaryota > Viridiplantae > Streptophyta > Magnoliopsida > Santalales > Viscaceae > Viscum > Viscum album. The sequence goes on from OY728136.1 coordinate 1,067,398,127, forward strand.
ACACATCCTTCAAGTCTCCATAAACCATGATGATATAATAAATAAAGTATCCTAAAAATAGATAGATGTTATTATGTTAATATAATCACCCAAATCTATCTCCAATTCCATCAAATGGGAGAGTAATTAATGGTTCGTCCCTACGTGTGAACTATCACCTATACGAACCAATCTAATTTATTTTTCATAACTATCTATCTGGACATGTTAAAATAATTGAATTAATGTTAATATGTAATTTTAATGAAATATTAGTCATTTTATGATAATAATATATCAAATAAATTCATACAATCCATTCATAATAAAATAATAATGTCATTCATGTGTTTATGTTAACTATATCCTACAAGAAATGATGCAACTCATTTTTATTTTCTATATAACTTGTATGATATATATATATGTATATTGAAATTATTAATATGATATTTATCATGTTAAGATCATTTTTAAATGTAAAGTAATACTCAAATTTTTCTATAATAATCAATAAAAAATTGTACATTTTACTCATGAGTTTGTATGGCTTACCATCTCCGTTGTTATAACATTTTCATTTTTCATAACCATACATGATTTTTTTATTTAATGGTATAATTTTTTTATTAAGATGATAATAATTTCATGAATATTATTCTATGGAGTATGGACTTATGAACATATGCACTAGTGACATCAAACCCATGTTCATTTTTAACTCAAGTACTGAATATCGACAAAAAATATGATCTGAACAAAATAAATTATATAATTTTTATAACATTGTAATAAAGGATACAAAAGAAATAATAAAATTGATAATATTTCTGAAGAATGTAAAAATTATCCAATGTTTATAATTCAGTAATATTAATATTGTATGTGATGATTTGGAATCACAAGAATGGACATTGTCTTTATATCCCTTCATTGATGCATATTTTGATAATATACACCACCTTATATAATATGGGGTATAATCAGAACCTTGGAATATTAATTCATTCACCATTTTAAAAAAAATATTTTTTATTAATTTTTTTTATAAATGGCAGAACGAATTATTTTTTAACATATGTTGTGATAACGACCCTTCAGCCATCATGACCATTATTGGGTATTCAGATTCCTTTATAAGTTGTACAATATTATAATAGAAAATTAAATAACATATTCCCTTTTTAGGTATTTCAGTACTGAAAACGTATTTGATAATTAATTGATTGTTTCAATATGTTAAAATTTTATATTATGATTTCAATATGGAAATTTTTTATGCTCGTTATGCATGTTCTATGTCATATTATTATGTTATAGTTTTTGGGAATTTTTTATTTATATTGGTGGTTATGTGAAAAATTGAGGGAGGGTGAGCCCGTCATAGATCACTAATTTAATGGGTAATGAGATAGAGTTAAATGATACATGTTTTCCAAAGAGATTTAAGTAATATATTGTGATCGATTTTCCAAATGTTATCAGGAAGGCTACTCCCTATGTTGTTGTGACAACTTCAATGTAAGTATGATATGGATGTGACATGTTATCATTATTATTGATGATTGATAGGATATTATTCAAGATACTTATGATTGCATGGTTAAAAATATATTCATGGAGTTATTTTTTCATTCATTTTTATATATCACATACTCATCATATTGTTATCATCACATGTTCTTAAAATGTTTTCACATGGTATAAGTATGTGTTAAAGAAAAGAAGAAGTCAAGATGATTTTTATCATAAAAAAATCATGTTTAATTTTAAATGTTTTATATTTTGATTGAAATAGATATTTTTTAAAGGAATCCACTTTATATAAATTTGAGTTAATATATATTATATATTTCCTAATTCCCTAAAACTCTACTCCTAAAAATATCATCAATGTGTATTCCTGAATTATTTCGAGATTATTTAATGTTTAAGGCTGATTCTATACAGACATTGTCATGAAAATTCACTTATATATTTCCTATGGTATGATCCATCCATAATATATTAAACCTTATGTTTAAACAAGACTATTAATATTCAAATTATATTTAAATAATTAATAATGGTTTGTGAAGACTTTGTTAATTCCAAAACCCTATCATCAGACAGTGTCAAATCTAGTGCACAATAAGGCCCACTTGTAGGTACTAGGTTACCCTGAGTCAATCCTAGGAAACCTAGTAGGAGATGTTACTCCAAGGTATATATGTTCCTGAAATATATCCACATGTTCTATCTAGACATGAATGTATTTCTAGGAAACTACATAATATATAATTTACATAATTATTTGAAAATTTCTTATACAATTCTATATCCTTAGATTTATCCATTGACATGTCCATGGAGTTATTATTAAAGTTTTACATTCATATTTTCCAATGATTAACTAATATATCACTATGATAAAACTATTACAACCCATTATTAACATAAATATACATTAAATTACATTTTTAGAAAATAAAATATTACAAAAAAATACACCTAAGGACTGTATTAGTATAGTTCCTTTAGAAACATGGAATCATTAACACTCAAAAATAAGTGAGATGCATTACCTCATAGTAGGTTCATATATATAGGAACCCCTCTTAGAAATATAATACTACATATATATCTTCAGAACCTAGGGAAGAAAATATAAAAAGGGTGAGCTCAGATGCACAATAATGGAAAATAATGGATGAATCTATGTATAAACATATTTTTACGGGTATGAGAACTTGATTAAAACATTTTTACTTAATAACATATATATCAAATATTATTACCCTAAATCATGGAAAATAGTAATTTTTCATAATACATAAATTATAATGAAATAAATAACAAAATCCCTGAAATACTAACATGGTATTAAATCATGGAATTTTCATAAACACATAATTATTTAACATGATTTATATAGTTTCCAAGGAATCAATTATACGTCCATATTAATTATTGGTTCACACCCTATACCATCATTGTTTTCATGGTTGACTCCCCTGGGAATCATAGTATCATGACTTTACTCCTCATACCATTGTGGCATATAATGTTTACTCCCATAGCCTTCCTATTGGACAAGGATTATACAAAATTATATCTTAGTCTATCTCATGAGATATATATACTTCCCAATTCATTGGAGGAAGATATAGGTACCACCCATATCATAGTTAAATTATACATACATGTTCTGTAAAGTCAAAATCTATCATATCCTAACCCATGATATGAAATGGGTGTCATAATCATGTATTAATATCATTACACGTGAAAAAATATTGAGGTTTCATTATAATTTCATCAAAACTATATCCTGTCAATGAATAAGGTTTTAAAAGAACATAACCCATAAAATATGAAATTGTTTCATAAGAATAGATATATTAATACATAAACCATTTAAAGAATAATTATGAATGGAAAAACTATTTCACTTACTAAGAAAGACGCGAGTAACACAAAAAATCCTATATTAGGTGGGAAATTATTTTGAATGTTATGTTACATTTTTTTATTGAATAAGAAATAAAAATTCATTGAAAACATCACTTGAAATCATTAAAACCTTTTTAAAATATTTCTTTAGAAATAAACATGAAAACATATATTTGATGCTGGAAAATTTTTTAAAATCCTTTTTCTTTGTAAACTAATAAAAATGAATGAAAAAAATTAATACCATTTCATTGAATGTAACATTTAAAACCCCATTTTATTAAAATAAATCATTTCAAATAATCAATCGATGATTCAATGTAACAATTTCATGTAAATCCATTAATGTCATACTGGGTAAAAAGTCATTCCTTTGAGGGGATATAAAGGATATAATAATGATTTCTTAGGAAATATACAATATAATTCCTTTTTAAAAATTGTTAAAATACAATAAGGGTATAAATTTATTTTATTGGTCATAATATATTATCATAATATTATTTGAATCCCTTTGTAGAATGCATGGTTTTGAAAGATCACATATTTCCAATTGAAGAGATATGTAAGGTCATATATTTTGAAAAAAAGAAATCCAAATTATTTAAACGCCCAAAATTTGGAAAATGGTATTGATAAATGAAGAAATATATACTTACCATAATATAATAAAATTCATGTGTTCTTATTAAATATGGTTTTTAATATTTCATTAATGAAATATTGATCATTATAAATCCTGTTAAACATTGATATTCTTTCACAAAACTCTTTCCAGATGGTACATTGAATAATACAATCCTTGTTGGAAGATAAAATTAAATGGGGAACTAATATAATAAAAATAAGTAGATTAAGGTTATTACATTTCAATTTTATTTTATATACCTCATATAAGAATATCAGTGTATAACAAGGAATGATTTTCAATATAAGAAAATTGAGGCAAAATTACTTCACCAATTTGGTAACATTTGAAACATAAAACCACTGATAGAATGATCATAAAAATTTTATGTAAATATATATTTATTTAAGATTATGAGACATAAAAATAAATTAAACATAAATATATACACCACACAAATGATGTGAACATTGAATAAGGAATGTATCTCAATAGAATAACGACTGAGATGAAATTCCCTTACACTGTGTTTTGACTATATTTGTAGTTGTGAAATATTCCAGTGTAATGAAGGTAAGTTACTATACATATTTTATAGAAGAATATTATTATATCTAATATAAAATATGTTTTTATGTTAACCTTATATTACCCATATTTTAACTATTCCCTATTATGGTTTCACTTCGGGAAATATCTTCTTTGTTCTTCACTTGAGTCTTAATTTCTTATATCATTGGTCCGTATACTTATGTCATAATTTCCAAAATGAAATCCATGATATAAATATAATTTATATTTTTTATATTTGTGTTATCATAATCAAAATTTTATATAAGTATAAAATGTGATACACCATTCATGGAGATGATAGACTGTACGTACACATGGATGATGATATGGTTTTGTTGTCGTATTAGAAGATAGAGTGTATATTAAATATATGTATATATATAACATTGTTAAAATAAAATTATTATAACATACATATCATATAATTTAACTTAAAATATCTTTAATACATTCCATGTACTTCGTGAATGAATAACATCACTTTTAGGTGGTGATTGTCCACGATTCCTCAAATGAAATTACCATATTTACACAAGATGGAATGTATAATGATATGTGTTGTAAAATAAATTAAAAATACTAAATAAGTTTTAAAATTCATAAATATTTTATAAAAACATTGTTTTAATCAAAATTTCCTCCATGAGAGGCAACAAAGAAAGAATGAATAATCATCATTTTGTGAGGCTGTAATTCATCGTACACACAACAATTATGATCATTACTGATTATTTGGAAGTGTATTTATGTGTAGATAGAAATAATAAAATAAAAAATATTATTATATTTGTGATACTATTTTTTTATAAAAATGAAATAAGCATAGTGTAAGGGACGGATAATGAATATAATATAATGGATCTTGATAGAATATGTAACCATTTCTTTGGGTAAATCCTTTTTGATATCCGCATGGGACTTACATGGATTTTTTTTACTAAAATGAAGTAATCATGGAGTAGTTTAAGGATTTAGGGGAAATATTTGGGTAGATATTGTTCAAAAATATGTGTCTTGACTTGTTTTTCGATTTGGGGTATGAGGATGACTTTTATAGTGGAAGAGGAGTGGCACTCTTGTAATATTTTGGGAAAGGGAAAACCCAAAAAAGTTCTCTTTATTTAAAGTGGATCAAATAATTGATAAAATTATATAAATGATTGAATAATCATTAAATTTTACTTTATAATGGATTTTGGTTAAGGGTATATGTATTATAAGTTCTTATTTTCAGGGGTTAGTCCCTTGTTAAAAATAAAATTAGTCTAAATATTTGTAATAAATTATAATTACCTTAACTACTATTTATGTCCAAAAACTAAATTGATCTAATTAGATATTTCAATTAATATAATTCAAAATATTTAAACCTTTTTTTAAATTCTAGTCATATAATTTGTAGAAATTAATTAAAATTTAGCTCCGCGGATGAGGAGACAATGTGTGTTTTTAAAGTAAAATGTGAAAATATTTATGAGGTTTTTATTACTGTAAACAATGTGAAAATGTTTGCAATGTACTAAATTAGATAAAAATATAAAAAAATATTTAATTAAACATTTAAAATATAAATAAATATTATAAATAAATTATATCAGAAATGCAGTTTTTGAGTTAAATTTCAATATTTTTTTCACTATTCATTAAAATATAAACCTTCATTGAAAATTACCAAAAATTAACCATGACATTACGTTCTTGTGTCTATTTAAAAAATATTTAATTTTACATATAATATTTATATACGTTCTAGAAAATATTATTAAAATTTTTCATCTATCAAAAGGAGGTAAAAGAAACTAAATAATAGTATAGGGATTTATTTGTAATATTGGGTTTGTTGTTGTCTATTTCATATTAATTATATTTTATAAATATATAAATAATTTTATTAATTATAATATATATATTACTTTAATATAACTCAATAATTGTAGTTAATTAAATTTATTAGGATAAAACATCATTTCGATCCTAATAATAGTTTTCTATAAAAATATTCTATCTATATTCAATTGGGTTCTATATTCATGGTAACTAATGAATTCATTTTATATTCATGTAAACCATTGGCCTTAATAATTCAGATAATAATATTCATATCATAAATATTAATGGCTAGGTTATGTCTTAATATATTAAATAAAAATAATTCAATAATACATTTTTTTTGGTAAAGCTTAGTATCATTTGTTATGTTAGTCAACAAGGAAAGTTAGTGTTACGTGTAATGAAAGCTAAAATAAATGTACATTATAGAGAAATATGACCATTATATTTCATTTAGTTCATGATTAACTTATAATTGTGTGAAACAAAAGCCAATCACATTGATTTAATATCTATAAAATAAATATTTTCAACGTTTCAAGAATTTTAATATAGAAAAATAATCAAAAAAATTAATTCAAAAAATTCCAAGGTGTTATATTATACCCTTATATTTTACTCTATATTTTATTTTGAATATGGTTAATAATTAACTAATTACAAATATTGAATTTAAGAATGCATTTGGTTGATTTTAACAAAAAGGGGGAGGATTTTTTTTACCAAATTATTCTTATTGTGCTGGTGGCCAATATGACCATCTATATTTGAAGGTGACATATATAAGAGATGTTATGGTGAATGTTCATTCATTCAAAGCATCATCATTATTTATTTTTATAGTTCTTTAATGATCTCCAATTTAATAAACATCTTGATCACTCGATTTAATTCATGATTCTTGATTAGTTCTGTCATATGAAGCATTATATATTATATTAAGGTTATATATGAGTTTCCAATTGAATTTATAATGGAATATAATCTAGAGGAGTATTAGAATAACATTTTAGAGTCAATGCATATAAATATGGAAGTAATATTCATTACCCCATTGGAATGAAAAAATTGTATGAGGGGAGCATACGAGGATTTACAAAAGAAGAAACAAAAGTTTTTTAAGAAAAAATAATTAAATATAAAATGTATATACATGAAAAGGATGCATCGATAATAGTTTTGAATTTTATTTTTTCAGAAGAAAATTTTGAGATAATTGTAGCAAGAAAATTCATATTTGGAAGGGATCGCATGGAGAATAAAATATGTGTTAAAGTCTTCATGAATTCCAATGGTGTTTTGTAAGATAAATTATATAATATGTGTAATATAGAGTTGAATCTAACTATAAAAAATTTTAACCAAAACAAGTTAAAGGATTTCATGAACATATTATATGAATTCATTTTTGTATTCATTGAAATAACAACAATTAACTGAAATATTAACAGTAATTCAAAAAAAATTATAACAAAGGAAAATTAGATTAAAATAATAACAAGCTATATTTTTTTTATCACACAACACCAATCTCTAAGAGAATTATGATATATAATAAAAATATTATTATTTTAATGTTACCATTATAAACCAACCATTTAATTGGTAGGCATAAATAAGTGGAATTAAATAATGAAATATATCCATAATTTTCCCAAATAAAAAAATATTATGATTAATACTTATGAAATAGGAAAATTATTTTGTTTAATCCTTTATGTGTGTCAAAAATATTTTATCCATCAAAAATTAAATAAACTAATTTTAGAGAGAGTATTATAAAAAATATCTAAAGATTTTATATAATATAATCAAATATATATATATATATATATTCCATTTAGTACATCCAAATTATCTTAAGGTGATGTTTTTTAGATTTTTTTAACTTTTTAATTTATTAATTTAATGTTAAAAAATACATACATTAATGAAAAATGTATTTTCCATTATAGTATTTAAAAATTCAATTTTTTAATTGAATTTAAAATTTCAGTAGTTATTGTTTATTTCAAATATTCAAATTGATTTTATTAGATTCTATACTAATTTTTATATTTTATTGAAATATTTTTATACATCAAAATACTTTTTTTTAAAATCAGCCATCATTTTTTGCAGGTTATTTAAAATTAATTTATACCAATTATATTGATTGATTTTGAAAAAAATGTATTCCACATCTGGAATCACCATTGAATTTTTTTTAATTTGGTCCAACTGTACTTTTGTTCATTATGTATTTTAATCGTGGTAAATATTTTTTCACCTTAGTAAAGGTAAATTTTTAAATTAATGTCAAAAAAAATATGATGATGTTTTAAAATTCCATATAATACCTATCATATTTATATTTCATCCCTTCATATTTGTTATCATCATTGAATATTGGATGATATAGAAATTTTTTTCCATTTTTCATTGATGATAACAGAAATATTAAATTAAATAAAAAAGAAATCCATATCATCAAATATTTTTAATAAAAACAATAATATAATTTCATTTTGATAATTAGAAGTTATATTAATTTTTAAATGGTTATTTTAAATAATAAATAAAAGTAACATAGGAAATACTGTTTCCATATTTTTGTGACGGAATAATTAATATTATTCTTTACAAACCCTCGAAAATTTTTATTTTCTATATGTATAAAAAGATATTGAATTAATTTATAAAAAGGGAAAATAATATTTATTTAAGTGGTTTAGGGTTTTCCATAAAATTTTTTGTTAAAAATAATGTATAATTGAGGGTGAAATTTTTTATATTCTAATTCAATTAATAAATCAATGTATTTAATGTCAGAATGTATGAATCGATCTAAAATTTTATTTAATGTAAATTTATTATAAATAATATACTATTAAATGATTTACAAATCCTAAAAATCATTAATGTGGACAATAAAATTGGGATATGCTCTAATATATCTTATATTGACATTTCTTGTACACATTCTCAATATATATGTAAATATATAACCCATTAATAATGATTAAATTATTATCATGGTTAGGTAAAATATTATTTAATGAATGTGTTAAAAAATATAAGGTTTCAAAAGACACATAAATATATAAAAATATTATTGGTTTACGAAATTTCAACCATATATATATATATATATTTATTTTAAATGTTGTACAAATTCTTCCCCTATAACATGAAAATAGATTTATATTATTTATATCTTTTAAGTAAATTATAATGTGTCTTTTCCTTCACTATAGAAGGAAACCACCTATCCATTATTTTTCACACCACCTTTAGGAACGTATATTTAATAAACCTCACAAAAAGTTATTCTTGAAACCACTATATAAGGTGTATAGTTTATTTTATCCTATACGATCTATCCTTGGGATCCTAAAGAAGATATCATATGGAGGTTAATGAATGATTATGTGAAGTTATTTAACAAGAATTTTAATTTTACATATTCATCTTCCATGTTCAAATATATACTAAACATTTAAATATAACGACATAATTATCTTACCTATAGTGAGATGTGTTTTTAATTTTATAATAGTATTCATATTATTATTCCACTAAATGGAAAATGAAAGTATCACTTTTTTGTATGTGTGCACATCCACCTCCATGAAGTGATATGGTCCATTTTCCATCACCACTACACATGGTAGTTTATAATGACTTTTAAATATATATATATATATATGATGTTTTTTATATTATTATTACATTGTAATTATTAATTTCAATTTAACTATATATTGTTCCATCCATGGAAAAATTGTAACATCAACTGTTTATACGTTTGGATACCTCCACCACAATGTGATGTAATTATTATATCATAATAGATTTTAATAATTACATAAAAATTCATATAGTGAATTAATATTATAAAAATTTAATTATTAATATTCTACAAATGATGTAACCATGGTCAAAGAGTAAGGACTTGAACAATTTTTAACAATAGAAAATAATGAATTTAACAATGGATTGTTATAAAATAGGTGATACAATGTTATAATTGCATCATAAATGGTATTATAAGTGTGAATATGGTTCTTTAATTTATTTATAATAAATATAAATTTAGTATACTACGGTATTAAGGACATATAAATTTTGTCAAACATTATTTATGTTTTTTTATCTTAGCAATGTTTCATTGAGAGATGTTTAATGTTATGCTCCCATATCTATTTATGACGTGTATATAGTTCCTCATTACCATATATTGTATTTTATCCTCAATAAATAATTCTATTAAAATATAAAAGTATGTTTATTTCACCCATTGTATTTTATTTTTGAGTAACCAAAATGGAATTAATTTATCACCTGAAATCGTCTTTGTTGGGAGTAATGTTTGGTTAAGTACATATATTTTCTTATAATTTGTAAATACTTCCCATTTTAACATTTATATCAGTAATATGAAATTTGTAATGATATTTAGAGTTTCTATTTATGTTATGTAATCATTTTTATTATGATTTTAATGTTACTAAAGCATTAATGATTAATTCATCAATATTAATTTTAATTGGGATCCTCTATGTTAAAATTTATATTATATAGTTTTTTTGATTTAAAAATTTATATTAAATATTTAATATATTCCAATATGGAAAATTCAGAACTATAATGATTTACGTTTCAATTTCCTCTATCTTTTAACCAAATAGAATTTGGTTTTTATGAAAAATCATCCTTATTTTGCAAGGTTATGGTAATATTTTAATTCCATGCCTATACTATATAAAATGTATCATTGAAAGTTTTTTTTATGATCCAATTATTGGTTGAAGTAATTTAATTCAATTTTATTTATTTTAAAAATATATTTTATATGTGAACTTCATTACGTAATTTGAAAGATGATCCTTTTGAATTTTTACAAAAGTGTAAAAATACTGATTTTTTTTACACTACCTGACATATTTTTATCCATAATGAAATTTTGTATAATTTAAAATTCCACTACCTGTTTCCATGGTTATTCATAAACAAAATAATTTTCTCAATTTTAGATTAATTTTCAAATTTAATCATATCTAAAAAACATTATTTTTTTATTAATGAAAATTAAATTAATGTTATTTTAATGGAAGTATTTATCAAATTATACATTATTTGATGCTTCGTATTCCTCTTTGGGGGTAACTAATTCTAATAACATCAATATTATATTTCCTGATCAGTTTTTATGATGTGTGAATTGAAATGAAATCCATTTTTTCAACGGTCAATTAAATCATGAGAATGATTTTATGATTGAAATGATGATGTGTTTACATACCCCATTTATTTCCCCAGGTTATACTACGATGATATGATAAATATTTCAAGATCGTTTCGATTAAATATTAATGGATTTTGATAATTGGATTGGTGGGACTATAATAATATATATACCTCCAATATTTTTTTTTGTGTTAACTGAGTTAACTAAGTACAAGTTACTCTTAATATAATGTTGGAAGTGATCAGATATGGTTTTATTTAATTATTTTATATATACTAAGAAAGGATAGTTTTGGTATTGATATTATTTATATAATTTATATGATTAGGGATATGCGACCCTTTATTACACACATTTATAAAATTATATTATTATTTTTATATTTTTTCTTTGAAAATGAATTATTATTATATTATGATTTGTGTCATATGAACATGAATTCTTTATTTTATAACTGATGATTTTGATCTATGAATGTTTGGGTATGATTTTGTATTGTCAGGATCATATTTTTTAACATTATAATTATTTTAATCTTACAAGTGATGGTTAATAGATAATAATAACGTTTACCCTAACTAAGCATATATACTGAATATATCTATTGTTTTCTATTCAATATGATATAAAAATGGTTTTAGGTATGTTAATTATAAGAATTAGAATATATGTGTATAACTTAGTGGATGTCGTTTTTTATTTTTGTGGTCATATTTATTCTTTAGTTCTAAATTGGATTGTAATGATATTTGTCTAATATTAATATAATAATGTGTAATAATTAGGTATGAATGAATTGGGTATCAATAGTTGGACTTGGAGAGGGATTTTTTTGTATATATGATGATGAAACTGTAGTGAAACCCTTTATGACGCGCCTATGGATCTGATAGGGTCCTATGTTAGGGTAATGAATGTAATATTTATTCCTAGAAAATGAATCAATTTCTATATACTAGAATGTGTATGCAGTTGAGGCTCATATTCACAATGGGGTAACAACTGAGAAAGGGGAGGATTTGGTATTGGATTGATTATCATGAGTGAATCATGAGTAGGGCTGTTACAAATTACCTATCAATACACTCTCAATGAATTTTTTGGGTCAATTATCACATTAATTATGAATCAGTATAAAGTATTTTAATAGATAATGATAATGGAAGATATAACTTAAGCATTATTAGTCCTAGATTCTATGAAGCTATAATGTTTTAGAAATCCTATAATTGATTTTCATGATTAAATTATTGGAAATTCTATTTTTTTCTTCGTTTAAGATTTTTATATTCAGAAAATTATTTCAATCACGATTGATCATGTTAAAGATGAATATGATAGAAAATTAAAAAACTAGTAATATCATGAAAAAAAATATATTGGATGTTTAATTAATCTTTTAGAGATTTTTTATTACATGATGTCTTGATATATGTGTAAAACATGAACATAAAAGAGAGTATTAATGAAAAAAGTAAGAGAACAATAGATTTTTATGAAGGCACTAGTTTAAAGATGATTCAGTATATTATATGTTTATAATTTTGGATGAATCTCCCTGAGATAAATCTCAATAGAAAAGTAAAATGATATGGGGCATCAAATGGATGTAATAGATTAATAAATTGTTGAGAAAATAAAATTTTTGGTTAATGAAATTGATGGGAATAATGCTTTCCATATGTTATCATGGAAATTTGATTTTTTTTAAATATTAAAACCATGGGGGTTATACGAATTTATTTCCTATGGGGGATGATTGAGAATATGATCAGTAAGGTTATAAAATTAATGGTTTTAAATTGCATGGTGAATATACTTTGAATGAAATATAAAATGTATGAATTATTTTAGATATATATATCTTATTTAATAAAATGGAATAAAATTTAACTGAGATATATGAAAATTAGGAAATTATTTGTATTCCATATTATATGAAATAAGAATTACAGAATAAGATAATGAATCCTAGTTAGTGGATTTAGAATGAATTTGAATTATTTGTGTATTTATCTATTAGGGTATAAATTTTTTTTATGATTGTTTCATCAATGATATTATTGTTATAAAAATATTGAAATATTTCAGGCCTTTTATATAGTAGTTACTTTATTTATGAATTTTTTTAATATATTGAATGATAATGAATACAATGAAAAGTTATTTAGTGGTATGGTTATTTTTTTGAAAACACATAATTGGAAAATATATAAAACATAATATGGAACCGAAGAAGAAATAATAATGTTTATATATGATAAATACAATATTAGTAGTGATAAATTATATTGTATCATATTAGTGGAATTAAACATGGTTTATTATTTGATTAAATTTTTATTAATGGTGATTTTTATTTCATTTTTTGATATATAGAATATATTTTATTAGAAATTATTTTATTTAAGGGATATAGAGTGAGTTAATTATTCAAATAATATAGGATTTCATTATGTTGTTATCGTTATTTAGGTTATTATAATATTTTAGTATCATATATGATTGATGTATTTGAATGTTTGGTATATGATTTCATGATGTACTTTATATTCAATTGTTATAAATGTTAATTATTATCAAGAAAAAAATATGTGATCAAATATTTAGGTTTTAAATTTTAAATTATTTTAGACATATTTGTTAGGAGTCATATGGTTAAGAATTTATGAAATTGATTATGTAGATATTTGGGTGTTATTATTTAGGTTTTAATGAATAATATAATATATTTACACATATCAGATAATTTCTGGGAATTTTTTATTTTTGGTAAATATATAGATAACTAAGGAAATAATTTTTATAATTTTATAAATATTATTATGCCATAAAAATAAATTTTAGTGATTATAGAATGATAAATTTGTATTTAATAATCATTTATTAGAGTAAGAGCTTAATGGTAAATTGATTAAAGAACTAGAAAATGATGAAATAGTTCTTATGTAATAGAAATAAATTGTATGAAACTATTTTCTCATCTTCTCTATGTTGATAGTAAATGAATCCCACAAATTTAGTAAAATGATATTGAAAAAATGTTATTCATTTAAGTACATTTTTAACAAATTGATTGTAGTTTTAAAACTCATTAATTAACGTCTTTAGGAAAATGACCCCTACCACTATATATTATTCTTTTGAGTGTGTCATTATCCTCCTTTTAAATTTTTCAAACATAAATAAATTTATCCTTATATTGGAACACAATTATGTTTTATTCTATGTAATGATTATCTTTTCATCATACCCAATCAATAAAAATTTTTATTATACCTTTGTAAGATTTACATTTTCAAAAATTAAATTTTCATATATTAAAAATCCTAAAAATATGATAGAATAAATTTTTTTTATTTTACTTAATTGGGGATAATGTAATTTTCCAAAATAAATACTATTGAATAATAAGCATGACAACTTTATTAACATCCTACATCTACCTGTAAGTAGATTGTGATATACAAAAGAAGAAATATTATATAAATGGGATGGTTATAACATATCCATTTAATGGAATGAATCGATAATATTATCAATATGATTATTTATCTCTATTACGGTCCCACCCAAATAAATATAATTTACTAATACGTAAGAAATATTCATTAATTTTTATATATTGTTATTTTATATTTATTTTTTTCTATTAGAATATATTAAAAAAAATTAAAGAAATTATAAAAATTATATTTTATAAAATACATAATTTTTTTTAAATCATCATATAAAAAAACATAATATAATATTTTGGGAGTTTTCTAAATGGAATAATTTTTAAGTTAATATTAAAAAAATATATATTTTAAAAAAATGGTTTTTTAAATTCTTGGATTTACAACATATCAATTGTTGAGTTTTTTGGAAATTAAATATTTCTATATTTATTCAAAATAATATATTTATTTTAAGAGGAATCTACATTAATATGGGTTTTTTATAAAAAAAGTTATATTTAGAAAGGAATTTTTTATATAACTAATTTTCATCAATAATTATGAGTTTATTTTAAAATTAAATAATTGAACACATGGGTATATATTTGATAAAATGAATTATATATTTTTTATTATATTTTTCACATTTGATAAATATTTCCACATTATTTTTGGTCATTTTTAATTAAATCAATGGTAAATATTTATCATACTGGTAATGGTAAATCAAGAAATTGAAGATAAAACTAATATGATAAGGCTTTATATGTATTTATAAAACATAAATTATTTCCATTCAATTATTTTATTTTAGACAGAATACACTAATATGACAATATATGGATAATTGTTAAAAAAATTCTTTAATGAATACCTTTTTATTATTTTCTTCCACGCATAATTCTGAAATATCAAAATAATTGTTTTAAAAAATATAATATAAAATGAATATATGTTCAAATATTAATAGTAATTTGAAAAAATAATGTTTTTCTATTTGGTTAATTTAGTTTTGATTTTTAGCCATGAAATAATTATTTTAAATTCTAAAAAAGCATTGACATAGTTCTTGTTTATGAAATAGAAAAGTCATGTTAATGATTTGAAAAACAAATCATGTATTATTTCTCGAGATAAATATTGGGCTTCAAATTATTTTGTATAAACATGTTTTATAATTTATCATTATTGTGTATATATTATAAATTTGTAACTATCTTTATATAACTAAGGTCAAAATATTTGAATATTTATGCAAATTTAAATAATTTAATTTTATGGTAAATAATATATTATTATTGACTTAAAATTGATAAAAAATAAGAATGGAAAAAAGAGGACTGGATATTGAGAAAAAATGGCTTCGTTAAAAAAATATCCCATTTTCCCTTATAATTATTTTTATAACCGTTAGATTTTGAATTTTTTTGTCATGGTTAAGGTGAAAATATTCAAGTGATGTTGTTGTACAGAAAGATAGGGTTTAAGGTGCCCTAAAAACTATAAAAATTTTATTTGATGAAGGTATTTCATAATTACCAAATATTTTATTTGAAATTTTCCCACTTGGAGCAACTTATAAATGAAATGTTGTTTATTATATTTAAATATTTTAAGCAATTCCAAATGTTTCATTTACATAAATATAAAATATCACTACATATCACTTATTCATCACACCACCTGAAGCTACTTAGATCACCTAAAACATAAAAAAAGTCTTACAATTTTTATTTTGTATTTTATAGAGTGTTTCTTATTTTCAAAATAACTTCCATCTATTATTTATGGAGACCTTGAAATATAGTTCTTTAAAGAGGAGGTAATCATCCAAATTGAGACTATACATTTTATGTCTAAATTGTTCTCCTTTAATTATATCCAAATCTTTTAAAATAAGAAAAATACTATCTTAATGGGACAATGATGTGATTATAAATATTTAATAACTCTATTCATCCCAATTTTCTGCTAAATGGGACATAGATTTATTTCGCATGCTTACAGGTGGACTACCACTCACCCATGAAGCGTTATATTTCATTTTTAAATACCACCTCAAATAGTTATTTATAATGGTGGATTTAATAAATATATATTATATTTATCATATTATTATTTTTTCTTATACATTTTAATTATTATTTATAATTATTTCATTACATCCTTCAGAACATGGAAACATAAATCATTCATACTTACAAACGACCATCTTATTGATGTGATGTAATTCATTTTCACCATCTCATTGTATAAATGTTAAAAATGTTAATATAATCATTATATATGAATCTAATGAATTAATAAAGATAAGGATATTTTATTATCATGTTCAATTTATAACGGCCCCAACAACTATAAAATAAAAAATTATTAATTTAATAATTAACAATATGAAATGAATATATTAATAAATAACATACAATAAACATGTTTTAAAATTTTATAATTGGATTATATAATGTTTTATAAATTTTGATATAGTTATTTTATTTTGTAATAGAACATATAAATATCTTATATGTGAGGTTAGTGATATTATTATTATTGAAAAACATAATTTAATGGTTATTCATCTCAATAATGATTCACTGTAAAATGTTTGATGTTACACATCTTTTTATGTTTGTTATTTCATTATATTTCACCTTTTACATGCTATATTATGTATCCTTCATAATTTTGGGTAATTCATGGAATATTTTAGAACATTTCAACAAATTTGTTTTGATATAGAATTTACCAATGCATTAAGTATTTATAATCTCAAATATTATTTTTTGACTCGTTTCATATATTATTCATTAATGATTAATTTTATGTTATTAATTATTGGGGCTTAAAATTTCAATATTAACAAATTGGAAAGTGTAATTATTCAATCTCACATTCAATTTTGATGTGTTATTTTTGATATAAAATTAGGATATTTATATATTTTCCATATTTTAAAACCCCATATAATATATTCCCCTTTGAATAATTTTTATTTTTTCATGTTTTAATCTCCTTTTTCTATATTTTGTACTAAAATAAAACTTAAGGAATTTTTTAAATAATGTTATCCTTTTTTATACATATGGTATGTAATCTTCTTCTTCGTAGACAATATTTTATAAATAAAATATATTTGGGGTTCTTTAATACTATAATGATAGTTTAAATTTATTTTTAACTATATAATTATTTTAAATGTTCTTCTAAAAAATTTTATTTATTTTTATTTTATTAATGAATCCTTTAAAAATAATTATTCTTTGTTGTAAAAATATTTTTTTTAACATATGATATATGAGTTGATTTTCTCATATTCATAACCTTTATTATCTACGATGTCTCAATTACACATTTCTATGGTTATTTTACAATAAATTTATTTCTCAATATTCAAGGATTTTTTTTAATGATATCAAATAAATTTATATTTATATTATTTTCAAACTATTGTTCAAAATGTTTTTTAACATATTTTTAAATATATTTGAAAATGAATTTATATTAATTACACTCCATAGAGGATATGTTCTTCTAATAACACCTATATTATTATTATGGATAGATTAGAGTGATTTGGGAATTGACATGTATATAATTTTACTTCTATGGTTCAAATTATCCATGATGAATGATTTTATGATTATGATGATGATATTTTTATGCCACCAACTTATCTTACATACGATATAATATAATTATAAAATAAATGTTTAAAGATTGTGTGACATATATATATATATATGAAAGTATGATTATTATGTAATGTTTGAGACTTGAAATATATATATTCATCCAATGTATTGGTTAATGATGATGAAGTGAATATTTTTTTTCATTATCCTCTGATAATATTTTAATTAAATATGTGTTATTTTATATAATTAGTATGTTTTAGTGAAGAAATGATAGTATTTTTATTGATCCCTGAAATAATTTTTCTACTGTAATGAGTATACCACCTGTTAATCCACTCTAATGTGACATGAAAAAGTTATTATAAAACAATCACATAAATCGTTATTTATTATACTATTATAATTAATTTATAATAGTCTTTTATGCATGATTAAGTGACTCAAGATAAAGATTTAAGGAATTTAGGGTATTATTTCCAATTATTAGTCTCATTTTTTCATACCATTTTACACAAAAAATTCTTTCAAATGATAAATGAATCACATGTACCATGTATGACCCTATATATCATATGAACATACCCTTTATTATATATAATATTTATTATGATATAAAAAATGGTTTTATTTATTTTATTACTATGTTTGTTCTAATATGTGAAGTACATTATGGATTGTTGTATATGATTGTTATGAATATTTTTTTTATACATGTCTCAAATGGTTGAAAAACTCAATGGTACTAGAATGAATCAAAATGATATTAAATTAATTTTCATCTAATGAGATGTAATAATTATCTATGAAATTATTGGGTCTCATTATATGTTTATTTGATCAGAAGAAGAAGATGCAAGTCCAGTTCAAAATTCCATATGTTCAATCTGATAAAGAACACAAAAGGTACATGAATCATGAAAGATTTTATCCTAGTAATTAATTAATGTAGAAGCTTTTTTGAGATAAATGAAGGGAAAATATAATCTATTAATGGAAATTAAATATATAGGATTATTTTATCATGGATTTTCATTTTTTTAATCTGAAACATTGTAATGATGTTGAGCTTACGGTTTAATGTGAGATTATCACAGTATAAATGTTCATGATTCTAGATAAGATCAATGTAATAGATAAAGATTGTCAATACCATGTTTTTTCGGACTTATAGTGATGTCAAGTAATAATATATTCAAAAATTAGAAAAATGGTTTAATTTAATATTATAGATAGCAAGAATTCCAAATCAAACCCCCCAGTTTTAGAACATAAATCAAAGGAGCATAACTATATTAAAGAGATGAAAAAACTGGTTTATGTATTTATAATTTTGAGAAGAAAATATAGATTTTCTCTGAGAAGAACATATGATGAAATGGGGTTTCATATGAATATTAATTATATGTACATTTTTCTAGAAGGATGTTGAAAAAAAAATAAAACAAGTTCAATAAAAATAAGAACTATAAGGAATATGTTATATAAGAAGAAGTTAAGAATTAATAATTTTCAAACATAATGTTTTGGAAGGTTGAATACCAAGAATATAAAGATCATATATGATCTATATTATGTTTCATGATTATAATATCTTTCATAGAATATATTGATGTTATTAATGAATATGTAAAAATATTATATAAATTTATTTTAAATGATTTCTATCTAATGAAGATAATCATTCTATGTTGGATCAAATCTAGGAAGGATCTTTTTGAATGATTGAATATCTTGATTCAGTTCAATTTGGTTGTATTGTATAGAAATGATCTAAAGAAGTTTAAAATTTGGGTGTATAACCATTTTTTTAATTATGGTATTGGTGTATAACCGGCCTATAGAAGAATATAGTTGGGGTGTATGACCAATTTCTATTAATTCTATAGGATAATCCTTATAATGGTGTTTAACCAACTAGAAAATAAAATGGAATTTTTGATAAACCCAATAAATCATTGGGTTTATATTTTTTTTGGAATTTTCATAGAATCAAATTAAGGATGAGATTTTAAGGAAGTTAACCCGAAGGATTTAATTATCCATAGAGGATGATGATCTAAAAAGGGGAAAAACTTCATAAAAATAAAATAGATCCATGATTCACCCTTCCCACTCTTAGTAATCCATCCAAAACCGTGTACATGAATCTTTAATATGGTATATAATGTATGATATACTTTTTATTCCATGTATTATTTTATATCATAATATTGTTTTCCTCTGTAATTTTAATTCAATGATTTCAACAATTTTTAATACCTTTTTTCATAAAGGAAGCAGGGAACCTATAATGATATATTATGTTAAATGATTTCTAATCGGCCATAACTATGAAACATTAAACAAAATTATTGATGACCCATGTACTTTTTCTTTCTCCAATGTTTTAGTTGATGACTTGAAATCTGTTCTTCAGAAATTGGAATATATTTGGGTCCCTTATATATATTGGTACCTAAATTTACAAATGTAAATAATTGATTTGTAGTGAACATTACCAATCATGTAGTATGAATTTAAATTTTCTATATTCCTAAACCACTGAAACACTTACATGACATAAAATTTCAAATCATTAATCAATAGTGAAAAGTAATCATTAGTGTAATTTCTGATATTTTATTATCAATAAATTTTAAATCTCACATGGAAACATTTAAAATGAAAACATATCTATAACGAAACATTTTAAAATTTATAAAAAGTAGAAATGAATATTTGTGGATAAATAGGATTTTATATTGAATTATTCAACTTATGCATGCACACATAATATTATTTTTACATTTATTTCTAAAATTATAAAATTAATGATAAAAATAATTATTTTGGTGAAGTAGAAGTTGATGTAGTTTTCAAAAAGATAACTACCCACTGTTATTCTATATTATCCTCAATTATTCATTTTAATTTTTAAATTAAGAGGTTAATTGGTGGATTATTAGATAATTCATGATTATAATAACATATTAATAAGAATCATGTCGTGGAGATTGACCATAGATGGGTATTCCATACATAATATTTATTAGCAAACTAAATTTTTGGGAATTTTTTTAAAGAATCACTTGTCATCCAATAAGTCACATAGTCATTTTGGATTGTATATGTTTTCATATTGCCAAGTACCAGTGGAAAAAATAAATTTTTTATCATTTTAAGAATTGAAATGCTAATTACATGTTTTTCAAATGTTCAAAAAAATTAGTAAAACATTACTCACACTAATCATTTCAATCTTTTATGTTTACTAATAAAATTCTAATTTTTAAAAATTTATAATAACCAACATGAAATAGTTATTCAAAGTCATTATAAATTCATAAAATATAAAAAAATTCAATGTGTTGTCCTCTTATATCTTGAATTAACTCATTAACATCATAATATTTCCTAAAATAAAAATTTTCATCCAGTTTATATATTGGATGCTTCGATATATGACCCTGAAAAATACAATGTCCATAAATTTGATTAAATCTATATTAAATCATGTTATCATTATTTGGTGTATACCATATTTTTCTCATTTTCATATTCATCTTGTATGGTTAGTAAATCTTGTCTCTATTTTAAACATTCAATTTTAAAAATTAAAGGAAATAATTAAATCCTTTCTCATATTATCCACCTATTCTGCCTGAATTTTTCTATTATCATGTATTTAATAAAATAAAATATTATATAAACTAATTATATATTTAGAAAATATTGATAGTATAATTATATTGTGTATCATTATTTAAATATCATTACAAAAATAAAATAATGATATTTCATTATATATAAATAACTAGTTATATAATATAAACATGTTTAAAAATTTCTCTCATATATATATATATATATATAATATTTAATTATATAGTTATATTGAATATAAATATGTAGATAAATATACATGTGCAATAGAAAAATATACAATTACGCACACACACAAACAATATATATATTAATTGTTATGACCCGTCCACGGGGCCCGTGCCGTGACTACCCCAATCCCGCCTTCCATAGGCCAGGGGATGGTGACTAGAACCAAAGGCATAAATCCCGATAACTGGGAAGGCATTGCCTTTATAAAAGTAAACAAAAAACCACAGAGTACAAGCGGAAGCAAAACACTAAGTACAAAAGAAAGTACTGAAAAGTAAATGGGCCAGAATACAAACCCAACTGAAAGTGCAGCTACAACTGAACGAAAGTAAAACAAAAAAATGAAAACAGCTGGAAGAAGGAAGCAGCTCCTGGGTCATCCTCCTCGGATCCTACCTGAAGGGTAGGTACATATAGCACAACTCCGGGATCATCTATCACGGATCCTACCTGAAGGGTAGGTACAGATAGCCTCCTCAACGCTCTCGCCCGTCAACCACCTCCCTGTGTCATCTCGTCGTGACGTCCTCCTCCAGATACTGACTCGTCGCATAGTCCACCTCCGGGTACTGACTCGTCGTGTAGTCCACCTCCAGGTACCATCCAGTCCTTGAACACTCGGCCTCTGTCAGCACTGCCCATCGTCTGCAACCAACACAACGAGGTGCGGGCATAGCCCGTGCAGGGTTGAGTATAACGATACTCAATTGGGACCCCGAGACCCTCAAGGTCTCTCTAAAACCAACAAGGATAACCACAAATAAGATCTCAACAAATAACCTCTACTTAGGTATATGCCCATACATATACCTAAGTTATCAAGTAACTCATCTCAATCATGAGGAAACACAAGGATCATGAAATCAACGGATAACCACTACCTAGGTATATGCCCATATATATACCTAAGTTATCAAGGGACCCATCTCAATCATGAGGTAAACACAAAGGTCAAAAGTCTCAGCTCAAACCATGATTTTCATCAACGAAACTGTAACTGCTGAAGAGCCCCGTCTCAGGAGTGTACAGTGGTCCTGTCACGAATCTGAGGTACTGCTCACTAACCTAAGACTGCTGAGGTACTCCTCCTGTCGAGTATCGCGGGTCTGCATCCAACTACTTGGAACTCCGTCCGCTGAGGGTCTGTCGCCAAATACCAGGCGCTTCCCCTAATTGCCTACAGAGGTACTCCTCCTATCGAGTACCGTGGGTCTGCGGCCAACTACCTGGCGCTCCGTCCGCCGTGGGTCTGTCACCAAATATCGGGCACTCCGTCCACTGGGCTAGTCGACTCACTCCAAGTCGATATGGTTAAGCAGTCGTCAGGTTTCAGCCAGCTACACGGTCTCCGTACTCCGTACGCTCGTCTTCGGGAGGGTCCGTTCCATGAGCTACATGTCAAACTCCAAGTATCTCAAAGTCCCACTAAGAAGTATCTCAAAGGACCGCCTCGTCATAGGGGTCTCAACGCAACAGACGGCGCGTCAATCAGACGCCCGGTCTGTGAGTTATTAGCCTTTTCGTCCCAGGGGCCCGGTTGGTTTCATGAGCGAACCAATCCGGTCGTAACTCAACTATACCCCGAACAATCATAGGGTATACTCATAGGGACCGTTTCTCAAAGTGATCCCCAACGCCGCTGAAGGTTCGTCAAACAGACGTCTGGTCTGAATGATATCAGCTTTTCCGTTCCAGGGGCCCGGTTGGATTTTGGGTACAATCCAACCCGACCACTATCCAACAACAACCAAAACTCGGGTGAAGAATGCCAAAAGTTCCGTCTCATCAAGAGGAAACCAATGAGACAGACAGCGCGTCAACCAGACGCCCGGTCTGTGAGTTATTGGCCTTTTCATTCCAGGGGCCCGGTTGGTTTCGTGAGAAAACCAACCGAACGCACTCTGACGGTATCCAAACCTCGAGCGGAGTAAGCCAAAAGATCCGTCTCACTAAGAGGAATCCAAAAAAGTCGACGACACGTCAATCGTACTTCCGGAGCTCATGTTACGAGCGTTTCCGCACGGAGGGCCCGGTTGGTTTCGTATCCGAACCATCCCGGCCGAACCCAAAGTCTTTCGAAACCTTGAGTGTGATAAACCAAAACGACTGTCTCGTCCCAAGGATTGCTACACAACTGACGGTGCGTCGATCGGAGGTCTGTAGCCCATGATATGGGCGTTTGAACCAACTCAGTCCGAAAATAGGGGGTCTGGGCCCAGCCCGGCCCGACCCAGTACCCCCTGGGTCGGCCGAACCGGGTCGAATTGGCCTGGGTGGCGACCCGGACCGACGACCCGGCCCGGCCCGGCCTGCGGTGCGGTGGCGCGGCGGGGCGGCCAGCGCGGCGGTGCAGCCAGCGCGGCCAGCGCGCCGTGCGAGCGCATCCAAGGGAGGGGTTACGCCCCTCCTTTAATTTAAAACGGCGGCCCCCTTTAAGGGGCCGTGCCAAGTCCAACCTGGGGGGTGTAACCCCCCCGGCATTTCCCCTGTAATGACCAGCCATCACAGGGCCGACCGTTTTCTCGCCGCGGGACCCCGCAGTCCCGCGCCTTCCGGCGCCGGCGGCCGGGGTTCCGGCCGCGTCCTTCGTGTTCTCCGGCGGCCGGTTATTCCGGCCGCCACTTCCAAGATGGCCGCGAATCCGTCCGACATGGCATGACGACACCGCGCCCTTCCTCCGCGGCCCGACTCCGGCCACGGCCTTGTTCGCAATCCTTGGCGCGGCGCGACGACGTCTCGTTTCTTCATCGTGGACCGCATCGATCACGTCTACTTTCTCTCAAGCGCGGTACAACGATGCATTACCATCTTCACTAATCAAAACTGATGAATAGCAAAGGGGGGAGGGGTTTCGGCCGTGTCTGTGCGGACTGATCCCCTCCCGTTATATCGATAGTAGTTGTCCGAAACGTAAAACTTTTAACCCTGACAATTTTAAATTAAATAAAAATTGGAACATGGCCGTCATAATTATCTTTCATATTCGAAGGAAAGAATCACCAACTTAAAATAGTCGAACCCCTACCTTAGTTTCAAGAACGGTGCACGTTAACGAGCCGTGGAAGACGAGCGTCGCAGAGGTAGGGCGTCGTGGAAAAAGAACGTCGACGTCACGAAGTGAGGATTCGAAGACGTTGACGAATATTTCGTCACGGAAAACCGTCGCAGAAGAAGGATGTTGTGGAAGAAGTTATCTACGTTCTTCGGCAGAGATGCTCTTCGCTAAGGACGGTGTTCTTCATTGGAGTCCTAGGTGTTCTTCACGTTCTTCGTTGAAGAAGAAGTTGTTCTTCCCAAAAGCTCTCAACGACAAAACTCTAACAAAAAAAAATCCTCCCACTTATTTTATTAACCCAACATAGGTTTTTGAATTTCAAGAGTTTGAAAATTCAAAACCCACATTTAACTCACTTAAGTTATAACATAATATGTTATAAAATTAATGAGGACATAAGTTAGCAAAACATAAATGGGGGGGGGGGGGTTAGAGGGGTTAGGAAAGTGAGGGGTTGGGCTCGTGTGGGTCCCACCCTACTTTATCCTCTCATGGTTGGTTATCACAAGTGGGTCTCACCCCCAACATCCTTACTTAGGATAAAACTACCAAGTGGAAAAAAATTGTTAATTTTTATTTTCAACTACCACAAAAATTAATAACTCCCCTCATGTAAACGCATCTCCGAAACAGGAGTTCCTAAGCAATTACTGGCACTGCGGTTCCATTGGTGCCCTCAAAATTTGATTCCGAGCACCGGTTCAAAAGTTAGAAATTCCTGCTCGTTCGTTCACTGAATGTACTCGAGCGAAACTTCGGATAGAAATTCCGGGCACACCGGGACTCGGAATCAGGCACCGTCAAAAACTACGTTCATGTAAAATTTCAAAGAAAATTTAGAAAAAAAATTCTCTTGAATTTTACGGGTCTTTACATTACTCCCACCTCAGGTCTTTACGTCCCCGTAATGCTTTAACACAAACTAGGGTCACAAAACGGTATTGATCACGTACCTGAGCCTTCCGCTCCCATGTGCTTACCTGGAGGTTCTGAACTGCCATAGAAAGCGCACCCGAGGAATCGATCATCCTCATAGGATCTGATCCTGTCGAACCTTGATCCCCACTATAATCTCCATGGATGTAACCCCATCGCCATTGTCCTGCTCCTCATGGTCGATGATATGCGAAGGGTCGAGCATGTATCTCCTCAGTTGAGATACCTGGAAAACGTTGTGCGCCTAGTGCAACTGAGGTGGATGGGTCAAGCGGTAAACCACCTCGCCTACCCAACTAAGGACCTAGAAAGGTCTGTTGAACCTTGGAGATAACTTGACTCCCTGGACACATCTCTGTAAACCTCATCGAGGTGAGACCCGTCTAAGGACGTGATCGTCATCCTCGAACTCTAGAGGCCTCCATGTCCTGTCAGCATAAGGCTTCTGTCGGACCTGTGCTGTCCTCATCCGCTCTTGGATGACCAGGACCTTCACTAGACTCACAAGATCTGCTTTGATTTCTTCTTTTCCGATAATAGAAATCTGGTCTCATCCCGTGGATGAACCACATTCATTGCCTAATACAATCAATCCTAATATGAATGATGCATTCATTCCATGGATGACGTCGTAAGGCCTCAACGTAACTACCAAGAGATCCAACTGTCACTCTCGCCTCCAAGGGTCGACTCACACTGTCGACATCAGTGTGAGGTCACTAGGACTCCTCTAGTAGAAATCTCAAATGTGAGGGTCAAGTCAACAGTCTTAACCGGGACCACTCAGTATCAACCAAACAAAAAGGACAGGAAATAAAACTTTACAAAGATAAGCGTCTTTTCATTATTGCAGCTCATTGTACAAAGACACAAATGTAACAACAACAAAACTAGAAGAAACATGATCAAAAGCCTCCAGGTCGGAAGCTAGTCCCGCTCCTGTCCATCTACTTCCGGAGCTCCATGACCGTTGGCCTCAGCTGCCTGAAGTTGAGCTCTCCCATGTCCTCCTGTCCCTTGCGGTCGGGGTGGGCCTTTTGGTGGTGGGGGTGGTAACACCCCGAAGCGTCGTCCACCTCCAGCTGCATGACAAGATCCTCTTCCATGGCCGGCTTATCCTTGCAGTCTGCCCTGATCGAACCTCTACATCATCTATCTACTTCCCACAGATGACTCGACTACTGATCGAAAAACACGTGGCAAAGGAAGCAGCTCCTGAATACGCTCGGGGTGTAGAGATACTGGCACAAACTCCACCCTGAATAAGGTCTCGAATTCATCCCATGTGAAGGTCATCCCGTCCCAAAACTG
Source organism: Viscum album (assembly GCA_963277665.1). Taxonomy (NCBI): domain Eukaryota; kingdom Viridiplantae; phylum Streptophyta; class Magnoliopsida; order Santalales; family Viscaceae; genus Viscum; species Viscum album. The sequence goes on from OY728136.1 coordinate 1,067,426,046, forward strand.
GAACAAGTGGCTCCACCACCAACCTGCTGCTGCCTGAAGAAGGCTGGCAGCAAAGATCACCATGAGGTCTGCCGGTGTCCCCACTAGCCTGAAGACTCTTACCATAGCCTCCAGCCAATCCTCAGCCGCCTGCGGGTCCGTCTCTCCCCAGAACCTGGGTGGTCTTTGGGGCTGGAACTCATGCAACGCAGTCAAGTGGCGTGCATCGCCTACTACTGGGGCTGGTGGCATCGGTGGCCCAATGTATGGTAGTACCGCTGGTGCCTCTGCTGGTGCCTCAACTGCAAGAGGGACATGTACTGAAGCCTCGTCGCTCGGAAGGCTGTCAGTACGCACATCCCTCTGGGCTGCAGCTGGTCGTCTGAGAAAAGGCATCCTGAAAGAAACAATGTGACACGGTCAAACGTTTATACCTGGTGAGCTGACCTGATTTGAGCTGATATTTAAAAACATCTGGAAACACACACGCAATCAGTGTTTTTCTGCACAAAGTCGGAAATCAGTTGTCAGGTTCTTTGTGTATGGATATGTCGGCCGCCCGCACCAACACTAGATTCCCTGAACTGAAAACCACACTCGGTACTCTTAACACTATTGCTTCACAGAAAGAAAATATCATAGTTATAAGTTCTGCGGTAGAACCGACTCCTCTGATACCAAGTTGTCACGACCCGTCCTCGGGGCCCATGTCGTGACTACCCCAAGCCCGCCTTCAATAGGCCAGGGGCTGGCAACTAGCACCAAAGGTGTAAATCCCGATAACTAGGAAGACATTGCCTTTATAAAAGTAAACAAAACACAACAGAGTACAAGCGGAAGAAAAACACTAAGTACAAAAGAAAGTGCTGAAAATTAAATGGGCCAGAATAAAAACCCAACTGAAAGTACAGCTACAACAAAACGAAAGTACAACAGAAAAAGGCAAATAGCTGGAAGAAGTAAGAAGCTCCTGGGTCATCCTCCTCGGATCCTACCTGAAGGGTAGGTATAGATATCGCAGCTCCTGGATCGTTCGCCAAGGATCCTACCTGAAGGGTAGGTACAGATAGCCTCCTCAACTCTCTCGCCCGTCAACCACCTTCGTGTGTCATCTCGCCGTGAAGTCCTCCTCCAGATACTGACTCATCATGTAGTCCACCTCCAGGTACTGACTCGTCATGTAGACAACCTCTGGGTACCATCCAGTCCTCAAACACTCGGCCTCTGTCAGCACTGCCCGTCGTCTGCAACCAACACAACGAGGTGCGGGCATAGCCCGTGTAGGGGTGAGTATAACGATACTCAGTAGGGACCCCGAGCCCCTCATGGTCTCTATAAAACAAACAAGTATAACCACAATGAAGATATCAACAGATAACCTCTACTTAGGTATATGCCCATACATATACCTAAGCTATCAAGTAACCGATCTCAATCATGAGGAAACACAGGGATCATGAAATCAACGGATAACCACTACCCAGGTATATGCCCATACATAAACCTCAGTTATCAAGTGACCCATATGAATCATGAGGTAAACACAACAGTCAAATGTCTCAGCTCAAACATGGATTTTCATCAACAAAACCGTAACTGCTGAAGAGCCCCGTCTCTGGAGTGTACAGTGGTCCTGTCACGACTCCGAGGTACTACACACGAACCTAAGACTGCTGAGGTACTCCTCCTGTCGAGTATCGTGGGTCTGGGGCCAAGTACCGGGGCGCTCCGTCTGCTGAGGGTCAGTCGCCAAATACCAGGCGCATCCCCTAATAGCCTACAGAGGTACTCCTCCTGTCGAGTACCGCTGGTCTGCGGCCAACTACCGGGCGCTCCGTCCGATGTGGGTCTATCGCTAAATACCGGGCGCTCCGTCCACTGGGCTAGTCGACTCACTCCAAGTCGAGTCGGTCAAGCAGTCTTCAGGTTTCAGCCGGCTACACGGTCTCCGTACTTCGTACGCTCGTCTCCAGGAGGGTCTGCTCCACGAGCTACAAGTCAAACTCTAAGTATCTCAAAGTCCCACGAAGAAGTATCTCAAAGAACCGCCTCGTCATAGGGGTCTCAACGCAACAGACGACGCGTCAATAGGACGCCCGGTCTGTGAGTTATTAGCCTTTTCGTCCCAGGGGCCCGGTTGGTTTCATGAGAGAACCAATCTAGCCGTAACTCAACTATACCCTGAACACTCATAGGGTATACTCATAGGGACCGTTTCTCAACGTGATCACCAATGCCGCTGATGGTTTGTCAAACGGACATGTGGTCTGAATGATATCAGCTTTTCCGTTCTAGGGGCCCGGTTGGATTTTGGGTACAATCCAACCCGGCCACTATCCAACAGCAACCAAAACTCGAGAGAAGTATGCAAAAAGTTGTGTCTCATCAATAGGAAAGCAACGAGATAGACGGCGCGTCAATCGGACGCCCGGTCTGTGAGATATTGGTTTTTTCGTTCCAGGGGCCCGGTTGGTTTCGTGAGCGAACCAACCCGACCGCACTCCGACGGCATTCAAACCTCGAGTAGAGTAAGCCAAAAGATTTGTTTCACTAAGAGGAATCCAACAACGCCAACAAAACGTCAATCGGATGTTCAGAGCTCAAGTTACGTGTGTTTCCGCTCCGAGGGCCCGGTTAGTTTCGTACCTGAACCAACCCGGCTGAACCCAAAGTATTCTGAAACCTTGAGTGCGATATACCAAAACGACCGCCTCGTCCCAAGGATTGCTACGCAACTGACGGTGCATCGATCAGAGGTTCGTAGCCCATGATATGGGCGTTTTGACCAACTCAGTCCGAAAATAGGGGGTCTGGGCCTGGCCCGGCCCGACCCAGTACCCCCGGGGGTGGCCGAACCGGGTCGACCCGGCCCGGGCGGCGACCTGTCCCGACGACCCGGCCCGACCCATAAGCCCGGCCCGGCACGGCGGCGCGGCGGCACGGCCAGCGCGCCACGCGAGCGCGTCCAAGGGAGGGGTTACGCCCCTCCTTAAATTTAAAACGGTGGCCCCCTTTAAGGGGCCGCGCCAAGTGCAACCCGGTGGGTGTAACCACCCGACTTTTCCTCTGTAACGGTCGGCCAGCATAGGGCCGGCCGGTTTCTCACCGCGGGACCCCGCGGTCCCGCGCCTTCCGATGCCGGCGGCCGGGGTTCCGGCAACCTCCTTCGTGTTCTCTGGCGGCCGGTTTTTCCGGCCGCCGCTTCCAAGATGGCCGTGAATCTGTCTTGCATGGCGTGACGACGCCGTGCCCTTCCACCGCGGCCCGACTCCGGCCGCGACCTTGTTTGCAATCCTCAGCGCGGCGCGACGGCGTCACATTTCTTCGTCGTGGCCCGCATCATTCATGTCTCCTTTCTCTCAAGTGCGGTGCAACGATGCATTACCATCTTCGCTAATCAAAACTGAAGAATAGAAAAGGGGGAAGGGGTATCAGCTGTGTTTGTACGGACCGATCCACTCCCGTTATATCGATAGCAGTTGTCCGAAACGTAAAATGTTTATCCTTCACAATATTAAATTAAATAAAAATTGGAACATGGTCGTCAGATTTATCTTTCATATTCGAAGGAAATAATCACCAACTTAAAATAGTCAAACCCCTACCTCGGTTTCAAGAACAGTGCACGTCAACGAGCAGCGAAAGACGAGCGTCGCGGAGTTCGGGCGCCGTAGAAAAAGAATGTCGACGTCGTGAAGCAAGGATTCGAAGATGTTGATGGAGATTTCATCTCGGAAAACCGTCGCGGAAGAAGGACATCGTGGAAGAATTTCTCCGCATTCTTCGGCAGAGATGTTTTTCGCTAAGGACGATGTTCTTCGTCGGAGTCTGAGGTGTTCTTCACGTTCTTCGTCGAAGAAGAAGGCGTTCTTCCCAAAATCTCTCAACGACAAAACTATAAAAAAATTAGGCCTCCCACTTATTTTATTAACCCAACATAGGTTTTTGAATTTCAAGAGTTTGAAAATTCAAAACCCACATTTAACTCACTTAAGTTATAACATAAGATGTGATAAAATTAACGAGGACATAATTTAGCAAAACATAAGGGGGGGGGGGGGGGGGTTAGAGGGGTTAGGAAAGTGAGGGGTTGGGATCGTGTGGGTCCCACCCTACTTTATCCTCTCATGGTTGGTTATCACAAGTGGGTCCCCCCCCCAACATCCTTACATAGGATAAAACTACCAAGTGGGAAAAAAATAAAAAATTGTTAATTTTTATTTTCAACTACCAAAAAAATTATTAACTCCCCTCGTGTAAATGCATCTCCGAAACATGAGTTCCTAAGCAATTACCGGTGCTGCAGTTCCATCGGTGGCCTCAGAATTCGATTCCGGGAACCGGTTCAAAAGTTAGAAATTCCCGCTCATTCGTTCAAGGAATATACCGGAGCTAAACTTCGGATAGAAATTCCGGGCACACCGGGCCTCGGAATCAGGTGCCGTCAAAAACTGCGTTCTGGTAAAATCCCAAAGAAAATTTAGAAAAAAAATTCCCTTGAATTTTATGGGTCTTTACATTAATATTTTCATATATATATATACACAAAATAAAGCATATATATAAATATTCTTAAATTTTTATGTTGTATAATAATATAATTGTAATGCCTCTATTCTAGAAGCCACCGAGAGGAACCCCGTACCTGGTTGTTCACATGGCCTCAAGAGCATTTCCTTGAATGCCAGAGGCTACCGACTAGCAGTGAGTTCCTTGGGTGTGATTGTGGGGAAACTATACCCTCATTGGCAGAGTACACAATGGGAGGGAAAAACAATGAACAATAGTGGAAACAGTAAAAAATCCAGACACAAGTGAACAAAATATGAATAAATATGAATAACAGCAAGAGAACATATTTATATGATGAATGATACATATATGTCTAGGAAATCATCCAAAAAAGTCACAATGTTGAATACAGTACTAAACCAAAGTACAAAAGATAAACAGAAAAGCAACTCCTCAGCATCGCAGGCCTCCCCTTTATCCCATGCTCTCCAGCTCCAATGCAATCAAGTACCTGAAGACGAATGGCAATTGCCCTTGTCTATACCTACAAATAAAAAATCTGTTTGGGCCTAAAAGCATGACCCAAATAGGGTTTGAGACTAAATTCTTGTAGTAAACCACCCGAAGAACTATTCCTAATAGTCAGTGAAAATATGGCTAGTAAAAGCGCAGAAAATGGTAAATAAGAACATGCTAAACAATAACCAATCCATAGTTCCAAAGTCAAGAAATAGCTAGAAAGAAGTAAAGCACAATAGGTAACCCTCTGGTCCTACCTAGCCAAAAACCAACAACCCTCTACCCAGTGCACTCAGCCTAACCCCTCTGGTTTGGTCATATGGATTTATAAATACTCTCTCAGGAAGCACACACAGTCAATTCCTTTTATAGTCTAGGATAGTTAGGAACTCTATAAGGAAGCTCACACAGTAAATTCCCCTTATAGCCCCAAGATCAATGACTATCTGAGGAAGCACGCTCGGTCAATTTGCCTTACATCCTATGTCATTCATTGACTCTTTAAGGAAGCTCAAAAAGACAATCCCCCCCATAGTCTATGGTAATCAGGTGATTAAAACAATCAAAATAGAGACTCTCTATGGAAGCTCATATGGTATATCCCGGTATAGTTTAAAAAAGTCATGGACTCTCTGAGGAAGCTCTCACGCTCTGTACCCTTATAGCCCAAAGTAATCCTAGGCTCTCTGAGGGTGCTCAATCGGGCAACACCCGTGTAGTCTATAAAATCCAATACTCTCTGGGAAGATCGCTCAGTTTAACCCCTATAGTCTATAATGTCCAAGACTCTCAGAGAAGGATCCCTAAGTCTATCCCCTTATTGTCTATAGCATTAGGTTCTCATGGCCACGTGCCATTCAGTGCATAATAATTCTATATGGCCAATGTAAACCTACAGTGCCACTTGGATAACCAATCTACTTCATAACAAGCATGTCAGAAAACAACACTACATCCTACGATCAGAAGGCATGGAAAACCGGTATAACGACCAAAGGCTGAACGAGAGCAAAATGTCATAAATAGAACAAGGAATGGGAAAAACATCCAAGAATAGAAATTATCCTTATACATAACCAAATTACCTCTACACAAGAACACTAGAAATACTAGAAACAACAGGGGTAAAACAGGAAACACACAATACCACGTTCATGGGTATTGGTGGAATTTCCACATAATACACAAAGACATTCTACAGAAAGGCACAAACCACCTAACTTTATTTAGGAGATCAATATACTTGAACCATGGGGATTGAATCTCCTTAGAACTTTGTAGATATATAAAAACGCACTAAACGTTCAACCCAAAATAACATGGAAATGAGGGGGAATTGAAAAACGTTTCTCTAGGAGAAGGAAGAGCATACTGTTGCGCTTCCAACACAATCAACAATGGCCGATTTGGAGAACAGACCGAGGGTAAGGTGCTCGGAGAAGATCCAAGGTCATACCCCCACTATCGTATGAACTAATGCTAATAGAAGGGTTTTCTGTCCGTCAGACGTGACCCCGGTGCGTTTAATAAAAAGATGATTGTGGTTTACTATTGGAGTACACGGTGTGTACTTACCGTTTTTGTACTCCACTTTAGGAGGCCTCTGCGTCGCCCCACACAACCGTGTGTGTAACCATGACATGACCAGCACACGGCCTCACACAGCAACAAAGTACCCGGTGTGTACTCATATAGTACACGACATGTACTTAAAGAATTTATAGAAACTCCTCTTTTATAAAAAACTCTAGAAAAAGGAAAAACATACCTGAAATGAAGGTCAGGGTTCTAAAAAACTTCCCCTTTAATAAAATCATCCCCAAATTTCCCTAGAGAGGTGTAGAAGAAGAAACCCGGAATAGATCCGACCACTACAATCATACATCGGCCTCCCTCTCCCATGTCTCGTCCTGTACTCACCCGTGCTGCCAGAGCACACGTACCAGAGGAAAATAACATCCATGAAGATCCTTTGTATTGTGATCGACAGTCCGGATAGGATGCTCCTCAAATGATGCATCCGCTTCAAGATCAACCTCCTTAGGTTGAAAGACATAAGACGGGTCTTAAAATTAATGTAGGAGCTGATAAACATGGAAGACATCATGCATATCCTGGTACCTCTGAGGTAACTGCAACCGATAGGAAACCGTCCCAACACTCTCCGACACCTCAAACGGCCCGACATACCTCAGTGAAGGCTCAACATGTCTCCAAATCCTATTGTGTCCCAACCTCGGTGTGACACACAAGAAAACTTGATCCCCGACCTCGAACCCCAGAGAAAGTCTCCATAGATCAGCATAAGACTTATCTCAAGACTGTGCCATTTCAATCCTCTTCTGAGCCCACTCTATCTACTCTGAGGTCTCCTGAACAAGAAGAGGTCCCATCAAAGATGCCTCTCTAGCCTCCAGCCAACATAAAGGATATCGGCATGGCCTATTGTACAATGACTTATAAGGTTCCATCTGAATTGTTTCTTGAAAACAATTATTGTAGGCAAACTCCACAAGAGGTATATGCTTCTCCAAAGAACCACCAAAATCTATAATGCATTCTCAGAGCATATCCTCAAGAACATGAATTGTACGCTCAGACTAGCCATACATCTAGGTATGGTATACTGTACTCAAAAGTACATGTGTACCCAAAGCCTTATCAAGCCCCTGCCAGACCCGAGAAGTAAAATGCACATCCCTATCTGAATAAATGGAGCGTGGAACTTCATGCAGATGTACAATCACTCGGATATACAACAGTCCTAGATCATCAACACTAAAGGTCTCCATGATCCATAAGAAGTGAGAAAACTTCGTAATTCGGTCAAAGACGACCCATACAACATCATTACCACGAGGTGATCTTGGTAACCCTATCACGAAGTCCATTGTGATGTCCTTCCACATCGACTTAGGAATGGATAACTACTGTAAAAGACATAATGGTCGCTGATGTTTTTCCTTCACCTACTGACAAGTAGAAAATTTCATGACGAAGCCAACAACACCACTCTTCATACCAGGAAACCAATACTACGGTGAAGATCATGATACATATTGGTGACACCAGGATGAACTTTCTAAACAGAGGAATGAAAGTCTCTCATCATCTCCTCACGTATATCTACTAACAAAAATACACATCCATGGAATTGTAGGATATCATCCTCACCTATGGTCCACCCGAGAATAGGGTTGTATTCGGACACACATTCCCGTAGGAGTAGGACTTCAGAATCTAATAGTTTCCTCATTCGTTCCCGATCTAAAAGATTAGAGGTAGCAGCTACAAAAGAAAGAAATGTATGCCCCTAACTATTGTGCTCCTACAAATGCATCTCAGAAAATAGTGTCATAAGCTACCACTCACTATTGGACTATTGAACAACCTGTACTTGAGTCCTCCTACTCAATGCATCAGCCACAACATTTCCTTTCTGAGGCATATAGCCAAGCTCAAAATCAAAGGACTGAAGGTACTCAACCCACCTCCACTGCCTCAAATTCAGATCCTGATGAATGAAGATGAACTTGAGACTCTTGTGGTCAATGAAAACCACAATGTGCTCTCCTCGAAGATAATTTCTCCAACAGCGTAGGGCATGATCAACAGTTGCCAACTCCAGATCGTGCGTCGGTTAATTCCTCTCATGTGGGATTATCTACCAAGACCTGTAAGCAACGAATCTATATCTCTGCATAAGCACGGCTCCTAGCCCAATACCTGAGGAATCATAGTAGAATTTTTAGCTCTTGCCTGTCTCTGGAAAGAATAGTATCAGTGCTGATGTCAAAATCCCTTTTATCTCCTAAAAGGCTGACTCACAAGAATCTTACCATAATAACCACTCAACATTCTTGTTCAGAATTGTATGTGGTGATTCTAAGTGTGAAATGTCATGTATGAAACGTATGTAGTATCCAACCTACCCTAGGAAACTCTCAAACTCAAAGATATTCTTCAGCTGCACCTAGGAAACTACTGCCCTCACATTCTCTGTGTCTACTATTACTTCTGTCTCTGAGATAACATGACACATGAAGTTAATCTGATCCATCCAAATGTGTAATTTTTAGAGATTATCATATAACTGATGCTCCCTCAGTGTACTCAAACCTCTCTCAAGATGGGTAGCATGGTCGTGTTGAGTTTGTGAGTACACCAAGATGTTGTCCACAGAAACCACTATAAAATAGTCTAAGTATGGATGGAACACTCATTCATTAGTTCTATGAAAACTGTGGGCGCATTCGTGAGACCAAACGGCATGACCATATACCCGTATAGACCATACCTGCTCTAGAATGCAGTAAGAGGTGTATGAGATGGTATAACATGCAACAGATTATAACTGGATCTCAAATAAATCTTCAAGAAAACTTGGGCTCCTCAAATATGATCAAATAGATCATAGAAACTTAGCAAGTATTATCGTTTCATGACCGTCAATTGGTTCAACTTATGATAATCCACACAAAGCCTAAGGGTGTTTTCTACCTTCTTCGCAAATAGGACATGTGAACCCAAGGAGAAGTATCGGGTCGGATGAAACCCTTTTCCTACAAATCCTCAAACTACTTTTTGAGCTCCTGTAACTCAGTTGTAGTCATCCTATACGGAGGAATGAACATCGGTGCCACTCCTGGAACAACATCAATCGAATATTCTACCTCACGCTCTGGAGGAAAACCTGAAAAGTCCTCTGAAAAGACACCACTGATACAAATTTGTAACGCCCTAGTTCCATAAGCCACCTAGTGGCACCCTATACCCAGTTGGTCACATGGCCTCAAGCACATTTCTCTGAACTCTAGTGGCTACCGACTAGAAGCGAGGGCCATGAGTGTGACTGTGGGGAAATTATGCCCTCATTGGAAGAGTACACAGCAGAAGAGAAAAACAATGAACAATATAAGAGACAGTAAAAAATCCATATACATTTTAACAGGGGAAGGCAAAATATGAATAACATCAGGAGCACATATTTATATGATGAATGAGACATATATCTCTAGGATAGCAGCCAAAAAAGTCACAATTATGAATATAGTAATAAACCAAAGTACAAAAGAAAAATAGAAAAGCAAATCCTCAGCATCGCAAGCCTCGACATAGTCCCATGATCTCCAACTCCAATGCAATCAAGTACCTTGAAGTCGAAGGGTGCTTTCCCATATCTATACTGGCAGAAATATAATCAGTTTGGGCCCAAAAGCATAACCCAAATAGGGTGTCTGACTAAATCCATGTAGGGAACCACCTGAAGATCTATGCATAATATTTAGTGAATATATGGCAGGTAAATGTGTAGAAAGCATTAAATACAAAAATTCTAAACAATAACCAATCCACAGTCCAAATTCAAGAAACAACTAAAAATTAGTAAAGAAAAACATGCAACCCTCTAGTCCAACCTAGCCAAAAACCAAAAACCCTTTAGCAGTGAACTAAGCCTAACACCTCTGGTTTGGTCATACGGAATTATAAAGACTCATTGAGGAATCTCACAGAGTAAATTCCCCTTATAGTCTAGGGTAGTCAGGAACTCTCTGAGGAGGCTCGCACAATCAACTCCCATTATAGCCCCAAGGTCAAGGACTCTCTAGGGAATCACGCTCAGTCAATTCCCCTTATAGCCCAGGTCTTTCATAGACTATCTGTGGAAGCTCACAAAGTCAATCCCTCTTATAGTCTATGGTAATCACGTGATTCAAATAAAAAAAACAGAGACTCTCTGAGGAAGCTCACATGGTCTATCATCATATTGTCTAAAATAGTCAAGGAATCTCTGAGTATTCTCTCACGGTCTATTTCCTTATAGCCCAATGTAATCATAGGCTCTATGAGTATTCCCACTCGGTCAAACCTCATGTCATCTATAAAATCCAAGACTCTCTGAGAAGCTCACTCGACCTATCCCCCATAGACAATATTGTCCAAGACTCTCTCACAAATCTCACTCGGATTATCCCCTTATAGTCTATAACACCAGGTTCTCATGGCCTCGTGCCAGTCACAGAATAATAATTCTATATGGCCCATGTAAACCTACAGAGCTACTTGGCTATCCAATCTACAACATAACAAGTATGTCATAAAAACAAATCCATCCTATGATCCCAAGGCATGGAAAATAGGTCTAATGGCCAATGGCTGAACAAGACCAAAAAGTTGTAAATATAAAAAGGAATGGGCAAAACATCCAAGAATAGAAATTATACTTATAAATAACCAAATTACCTCCACCCAAGAACACTTGGAAGGTAGGAAATCAATAGGGGAAAAACAGTAAACACGCAATACCCCGTTCAAGGGTATTGGTGGAATTTGAAGATAATTCTCAAAGACATTATACAGAAAGTAAAAAACCACATACTATGATGTTAGGAGATAAATATACTTGAACCACAGGGCACAAATCTCCTTATAATGTCATAGATCTACAAAAACTCAAAAAAAGTTCAACCCAATATAACATTGAAAAGAGGAGGAATTGGAAAACAATGCTCTAGGAGAAGAAAGAGCTTACTGTTTTGGTTCCAACGCAATCGATTGTGGTGTATTTGGAGAACAGATGGAGGCTCGGGTGCTCGGAGATGATCTATGGTTGTACCCTCTCTCTCGGAAAAAGAAAAGCAAAAAAGGAGGGTGTTCTATCCGTCAAATGTGACCCTGGTGTGTTTAATGAAAAAATACACGGTGTGTACTTTTGGAGTACATGACATGTACTTATTGTTTCCGTACTCCACTTTAGGTGGCCTCTACGACACCCCACACGACCTTGTTTGTGGCCATTACATGGCCATCACACGGCATCACGTGGAAACAATGTACACATCATGTACTTCAAAAATTTTCAGAAACTCCTTTTTTCTCAAAAACTACAGAAAAATGAGAAACATACCTGAAAAGAAGGTCTGGGTTCTTACAATAATTGTATTAAAATATAAATAAATATATAAACTTATAGAAATATATATATAAATTAAAACATGAAATCGTGTATATTTAATCATATAGATAAGTAATCATGAGTAGAAACTATAGCTTTCGCACCCCAAATAAAAAATACCATGAAAACCCTAAATAATTCAATGAATATAATAATTTTTTACATATATTAATTCAACTAATTTATCAAAAAATAGTATCATTAAATTTAAAAAAAACCTATAATATCATAATAATTATAATTATTTATTATACCTATAATATTATATATTCAACTAATTCGACAATGACATCTAGAATAAATAAAATAAAAAAATTAAAAAATTAATCACTAAATAAATTATATTCAATACTACACTAAAAATTAATCCATAAAATGTTTTTGAAGAATTAATATAGTCAATTCATAGACCGATTAAAATTTTTAAATTGAATATATTTCCAAATTAAGTATATTATAAAAAAGTTATGAAAAAAATGATCTTATAAAAAATCAAGATGTAGGATGAAAAACCACAACTAAGAGTATAATAATGAATGATGGTGAAAATTTACATCTGAATCGATGGATAAGAGAGGAGTAATGTATTATAAGGTATTAGATCTAGGGTATTAATAATTATTGTTTATGGTTGATGTGATAAAAATCTAGGGATTCAAAAAAGTGTCTTAAATGTAATAACCAGAAAATAATACCCACATGTTTTATTTTTTAAGGAATATAATTAATATTTTTCTAAAAAAATATAGATATAGTTTATTGTGTAAGATATATTATTTTTTAAAATAATTTGGATATATGTGTGGACATGTTTATTACATCAGTTATTTAATAATTTATGTCAAATAAATTTTTAAGAGTTTTTATTTCATAACTGATGTTGAATCCCAACTATTAAATATATTTGTTATTCTATTGAGATATTATATGAGGTAAATATTTTTTATATGGAGTAATTGAATTTTTTACATATTGGGGATAAGAAAGTGAATGAAGTTATTGAATACAATTACAACTAAAGTGATTAAAAAATAATTAAATAATATATTTAAAATTGTTAAAAGTTTAAAAACTAATAAAAATTTATTGTTTAATTTTAAAAATATAGTATATGAAGTTATAAAAATGTGACAATGAATAGTGAGGTTGATAGTAGAACATATTAAAGCCTTAATGATATAATTTTTTATTTTTTATTTACAATATATGATTACTACATAACCCTAGAATATAGATGAAAAGATTTGATCAATAGAAGGTGGTTTCCTGAAACATATTTCCATATAAATCATTGATATTAAAGGGTAATAATTTACTGTATGTATCATGATAAAATTATCATATAAAATAATTTTAATTTTTATATAAAATGTATTGATATTTTAGAGAAACTTTAAAAAAAATCTAGGATTATGAATTAATAGATTGTTTTTTTTTGTATTTTATTTTTGCTACCATTTTTGTGGTTCTAGAGGAGTCCAAATCTATTAAAAAACAATTTTAATGCCATATATGAACCATAAAAACTCATATAAAATAAAAATATTAAAGTTTTGTGGATGATATTATAACTCCCTGTTATTTCTGATATATTTTTTCTAAATTAATATAATCTTATAACATTTTTTATTTAACAAAACATAGAAATATGTTTTTATATTTATTATATTACTAATCCCAAACATTCCTCTCACACTGAACTAACTAGGCTTGTGCTACATGCAGCACCGACTTTGGCGTATGTTATAAGAAACACCGAGTTTCAATAATGCATCATTTTATTATAAATATTATTGAAATTTTATAATTGTAACATATTTATTAAAAATAATAATATAAAATGAAATAAATATTTTTAAAATATTTTATATAATGGTTTTATATAAATATAACTTATTGATAAGGTTAGACATTATTTTTTGTAAGGTCTTTGTATGTTTAAAAATAATATTTTCTGAAATGATAAATTTTAATGTCATTCTATGGAAAAATAATAAATATAATTTAATAAAAATAGAGTAATTTAATTTGGAAAAATAATTTTTTTTTTAATTTTATAATGTAGAAATTATCTTCAGGATAATTTTTAGGATTATTTTGAGAAACCTCATTTTTTTAATAATGAAAAATATCGGATTTTAATTCAAAAATGTATTTTAATTAAATTTATTTATAATTTTAATAAATATATTAATTTTGATTCAATGTATTAAAAAATATTATTTTTATCAATTAATTAAATTTTGATCATTTGAATCAATTTGACTTTGAAATTGGGTATAAAAATTAGTAATCATTGGGACATTTTTACATTAAATCCTACATTGTTTTCACATCAGTAAAATTAATTTTAAATTTATTTCTGCCAAATCTGTGATAGGAATGTGGAAAAATGTATTCTTTATTGGTGATAAAAATTATTTATAATATATAATATCTTGATCTTTATTTACAAAAAAATATCATCGAAATTGAATAAAGTAAATGAAAATAGTTAGGAGAAAAATTAGGTTAATAAATTATTAAACCATAAATTTAGGACCAAAACGACATATAAACATCTAAAAAAACTTTTTATGGACATATTATGGCCATTCACCTTCAATTATTGAATTTTTTAATTACTTTATTTAGTTAAAAATATCCATATACCTGACTTTTTAAAAAAATTCCAAGTAAGTCATTTCCCTTCCTTATAAAAGGCCACCACCTCATCCTATTCTTAACACCTCTCAATCCACATAAAAGGACACCACCCCATCCTATTCTTAACACCCCTCAAACCACAAAGGTTAGGACATTTATTACGAAATATACTTCTAAAAACCCTCATTTACTTATTGAATCCTACCCTTGGGTAGAATGAAATCCATGGCAGCCTTTTGGTAGAATCCTAAAGGACTTGCCTAAATAAGAGGTGATGTCTTTTCCAAAGCTTCCTTTATTATTTTCTTTATCCACCCCCTCCACACCCTTTATTAAATTATTTTATAGTAACATAATTATACTAAATATAATAGTATGTTTTTATTCTATGGGCTCGACCTACACTTACACAAATTCCAATCAAATGGGTAACAAAAACAATGTTTTTGCGTACAACAAACTACCACCACACTAAATGATGATTAATCAATTTTTTTATTACAACATGTCATTGATTAAATTATTATGGAAATAATGTTTAATTATGTAATATATTTTATTTATTATTTCATTAATCTTTTGTATTCCTCTTACAAAACATATCTTTATACTTCCTACTTTGTGTAAATACTACAATTTCGTTTGAGGAAGTGTGGACTACAGCCCCCTCAATGAAATGTGATTTGGTCATGCACTAAAAGAAATTTCATAAGTAAAATTTTAGTTTAATTATATGATATATATAACATATTAATTATAGTTTAATTATAATATTTATATATATTATAATATTTCATTTTATCACTTTTTTTAATATGATAATAAAATCAGAATCAACGTCCATGCGAATGTATGGCTTACTATCTCCATGAACGGTGTATTTGAATCCATACATATTGATTATATGTGATATATTAATACAAATATAATTAATATATATGATATTTATATCATTTATCACAACATATAAGTAAATCAATCATGATCTATTTAAGAATTATAAGAATAATAAGTAAAATCATATACAATAAACAAGGAGTTATCACCCCAAATATAAAGTTAATCAAAAATATGTAATATGAGGCCATTGGAGATTAATATATTTTATTGTATATTAATATGGTTATGTCATGGATTTATAATCATCATATTATTATCATACATATGGTATTAATTAGTAAAATTAAAGTCAAGACACAATGTAAGGGAATTTCAACTCACTTTTTATCTTCAATAGATGCAATCTATAATCCCCACTTTTTTCTCTTGAGAGGTGTACATACTGCCCATGAAAGTATTCTATTATTTTAATTCTTAAATTTATTATTATTTTCATATCCATTGTATGATATTTCTTTCAATGAATTTATGACTCTAATGTAACCGAATCAGTAAATTGATTTCAAATCAATTTTCTTTTTTCAAGACACATGCCATGTTATGCACGTAAATATTTATATAATGTGTATATAATATATCTAAAATGTTATATAATAAAACTAAATACATTCAAGATATTTTTTGAATCATGTAATTTAATTTTCTTACATGGTTAGTATGGTTCAACGTTACCAATTTGAAATATTTAATCGAAACATTTTCATCGCTTTCTGATATTGTATATGATTATGCTTCCATGATTAAATCTTTTGATCCATATCCCATGAAAATTTATGACATTTAGTATCCTCTAGAAAATCTGGATATGTTCATGTATTGGAACCATTTTTCCCCTCTTTGTTATGTAATATAGATAAAAATGAGTTTGTATGAAATCCCTACATTACTTTCTATTCAGTCTGAAAATAATGTTCCATAAAAACATTGTTTTATGAAAATTTATTCCAATAATATTATACTATTATTCAATAATATTTAAAATAAATATGAAACTTCTTTTTATTTTACCAATTTTTTCAATGGAGTATTCTTTCCATTTTACAAATAATGAATTTTTTCTGGCCTTTTTACCATGACAAAGGAATTCCCTTTTTACCTATTACAACATCTATGAATTTACTCACAACAATTTATATATAGAATCCATTGAGAATTAAAATTGTTATTGATTAGGAAGATTTTTTTAAAAAATTAATTTTCAATGAAATTATTTTCAAAATGGGTTCAATACAATTTTATTAGTCTTTTAGAATTTTATTTCAAAATTCATTCATTCATATTTTGTAAATATTTCATATAAATGGGTTTTAAAATGTTTTCATAATTTCATTATATGTTTTAAATAAATTTTAGAAGGGAAATATTTTCCCTACTTTTTCAAATATCTCATTATATTTTTTCATGAAAATTATTATCTAATGGATTAATTTATTAAAATAATATTCAAAATAAGAATGTATATTTTCCTCAAGAAATGATTTCAGTAGATATTTCAAAAGATAATTCCATTAAAGATGAAAATTGTTCATGATACACATATCATTATAGGAAATAATCTAAATGTTTCATTTATATTCCATCTATAAATTGTTTATAAAATGATGGTAGGATGTTTACAAAAACTATTTCTCTTCCCTGAGTTATACACTATCGAATCCCACTTCTTTTCATGGTTTATTATTTCATGAAGTGATTATAGAACCTATCCCTTTTAAATATTTTTGATATAATGAAATTTTAATGATAACCATTCAATTTCATGGGTTATGATTTGATGTTTATAACAACAATGTATTTTTCTAGTTCATTATATCAGGAATGATTTATTTTTTGGTGTGTGTATGAATGATATTATTACAAAATTGTGGTAACTATATCCCCACAGTTCATTTGGTAATAATGGGTGACTCATGAGTATTAATTTTATGTGTGAACCTAATTACATGTTTAAAATGTTATGAATGGACCATGTATCATGTCTATAAGTTTATTCATTGACCTTATTACTTGATAAATTTTTTTGAGTGAACCTAATTACATGTTCATAATGTTATTCATGGAACTAGTTGCATGCCCAAAATTTTATGCATGAACATGATTACATGTTTAATAGGTTATGTGTGAATCTGATTCCATGTTCACAATGTTATTTATAGACCTCATTTCAATTTCATAAGGTTTTGTGTGAACGTGATTACATGTTCAGAATTATATGAATTGACATGGTTGCCTATCTGTAATTTGGTGTTTGGCCTAATTTCATGTCTCTAACATAATTATTGACCCTATATCTATTTATATATGTTCATAATGATATAAAAAATGTAAATGCCCAAAATTCCATGTATTATTCCTTTGTTATGAATTCATGACTTATGCTTTTAATTATCATATGATCAATGTGTTATGGACTTCCATTCTTCATTAAGATGTCTAATATTTGGTGTATGAGCTTAAAATTTTATTCTGAATTTCCATATAATTTTTTTCTTGTTATTCTTATGAATTTCTGTTATTTCCCTTTACTGAACAGCTGATCTCACCCATTTCATATGTCAAATTTCATTAGGTTATGAATAAATGATAAATGTATATATACTAATGGGGTATCTCATTTGGGGTTATGGGGATGATCATTAACTATGATAGAAGACTTTGTTTGGTGTTTCCAAATCCAATAAACTATTAAATTCCTCATGAATGAATTTTTGTAATGTACTAAATATTCATATAAAATTATGAAATATCCATGTATATAATGAATGGGTCATTATAGTTTCTATAAAAGGAAATTATTTATTTAACTGTGGGAAGCTAGGATGATAAAACATTAGTGATAAGTCTAAGGAAATGTATTTTGATATATCCAAGGATATGGGAATTTACAAAAATATATATCACAATTTTGGTGTAGGATAGAGTTAGTAGTTACTGAAAAATACATCACATTCTAGACACAACAGGTGGATATAGATCTATAATGTTTGTACCTATTGGTAAAAACACTGAAAAGATTTTTTGTTCTTTGCTCTGGGTAATCTGATACACAACAACAAGCCATTCTGCAAACCTGGTTTGACAATCCCAGTGATATGCTTTGGGAATTTAAAAATTCATTTTTAACCATCATGAAAGATTTAAATATATTATGGATACTAATAACCATGGTTGAACCTATGTAATCATTGATTTGAGATGGATTCATTATTTAGATACACTATATGTAATTCAATTCATGAATTTTTGGATTCCTACTATGATAAGTAATACTAGCATAATGCATCTAGTTTGATTCAATGGAGGGAACCAAAAGGAACTAGAGTAAAATTTAATGTGATGGAAGATTTGTAGATGATAATTCATCTGGTATGTTCATTGGAGAGATAGATATTGTGATCTTGCCTAATTTTGTTTCACTGAATATGATTATCATCATGTACATTTAAAAAATTTTGGACACAAAAAGGAAGAGGAAGAAATAGTTCACAGATATTTAAGTTCATAGAGACCATTGAGGACAGAATATTATGTATCATTTGTACCACAAATATGGAAAGAATCACCTAAGTGAATGTCTCAGTGGAGTAAAAAGATGTTTTGACTATGGAAAATACGTACACACAACGAGTAGAATCAAGAGAAAAATGATGTGTTAGGATTATAGAAAGGATGAAAATATTTGGCCCCGTATACACAATTGAATGGTAACCATTTTCGGTGAGGAATAATCTGTTATTGTTTAACTCAATGTACCCATAGGAATGCTCTTGATGTGGATCAACAATGTGTCCTGAGTAATGGGTGAGTTGATAATGATGAAGAGACTACATATTAAAATTGAACGGAATGTGGAAATATATAATAGGATAAGGTATCCTTATTTATGATATTAGGATGAATTAAAATGATCAATTGTATTATGTATTAGGATTCAATAATTATGAAAGGTGAAATATATAAGTATTGTTCATTTTATGTTTTTCACTATGGATTTACAATAATCTGTTTAATTTAACCGATGAATGAGAAAAGTAATTTAATGGAAAGGTTTTGTCTATAGAGAACACATTATTATGGGAAAGATAACCTTTAATATGTTCCTTATGTTAATATATTATTTTTTGGATAATGATAATTGGGATATGAATAAGTAAATTAGATGGTACTGATTACCTTGCAACTAATTAAGGACATATTGACATGTTGTTCTTACTATCATGGATGTAGTTTTTAAGTTATTATATTTAAGTAATATATCTAATAATATATCGAATAATGAAACATGTATGTGTTATGAAAATATTTATGGCAATTTAGGTGGTTAATATGTTCTAGAGTAATTTACCATAGGAGATTTTACATATTTGGACTATGTCCACAAATAGATAGATTATGATATATGGGGGATCATTGTTAAAATATTTTCATGAAATTCAGTCTATTTTTTTTGGATTTTAATTTTTTATAGGGATTATAAATAAATCCATTCATGAATAGTTATGTTAAACTTAAAAGGAAGTATTTATATATTGATATTGTTTTGAAAACCCTATTTAAAAGCTATATATTGATTAAAATTATTTCAAGGATGTCCATCATATTTTTTAGATTATGTTAGTTTGTTTTAGAAAAGGAAATCATATATGCCGGGATATGAATAATCATGTATAATAAGGTCATGGGTCCTAATCCCTTGACCGAAGGAGAATATGGGTTTCACACCTATGACTTTCCTTTACAATATCCCGATTATGTGTAATTATGTTTTATGAATAATTATTTTTTATGAAACAATAGTGTTAATTTTTGTTATTTTTTATTAATTTATTAACCATATTGATTTTTTAAAACTAGTTATAGATAAATGTATATACTTCTTATTATTTTATGGTCCTTAATATCTTTTATAAGTGTATTTTAGTGCTTCAGGCATCAAGAATAATTTCTAGACTTCCATTTCGTGATGTAATGGATGAATTAGAAATAATTAAAAGAAAAACTAAAGAATGAGATTTATTATAGAAGTATATCATGTTATTATATTTTTTTATATTCTTTTTTTATAAAATAATTACACCAACATTGGATAATGATTAAAATATTTTTTCATAATACCTTATTTTTTGAACTAGTTGTCTTATAAATAATCTATTCTTTATGACTTTCTAGCCCACAATTTTCATTAATCACTTAAATTCTTGTAATTATTGACCTCAATCACTCTATATAAATATTCATATTTCACACCATGTCCAATGATCACTCCTAACCTATGTTCTCTTATATGGAAGCCCAATTATACGTTATATTGGGTAACCCTTAAGGTTCCAAATTTTAATCTACTAAGGATGTTCTTGTATTCATTTTTAATATTTTGGTTTCTATTAAATTAAATTTCATGTGTTAAACCTATTATAATCCACAAAAACTTTCTGTTGGAAATTAATTTTAAGGGTGTAGAATATATCCCACCGATATTTTGTGAAATGTTTTTTTGAATTAATTTAATAATTTTTCATTTTTCATTTCAATTAATACTAAAAATATTTTATATATATTTTAAATAACTAATTACACCATTCCATTCAGATGGAACAATATCATCTTGTATTACATGCAACACTAACTTGGCATGCGTCACATGCAACACAATGTTTCTACGAAGTATCGTTTTATTATTATAATTATTCAAATGAGGTAATTATAATCTAGCCATTAAATATAGAAATATTAGTTATAATATATATATATATATATTTAAATATTTTTGATAATTTTATTATATAAATAATCATATTTATAATGATTGTTATTTTTTTGTAATGTCTTTATATATTTATAAATACTATTTTCTCAAATGAACTAATTTTAATATCCTTATGTGAAATTAATAAAATTAATAATAACCATATTCAGAAATTTAATTTTATTAAAAGTTATTTATTATTTAATTTAGAATGTATATGATATCTTTGGTTATTTTTTTGGGTTTTTTATGAGAATTTTTTTTGGATAAATAGTGAAAAAATATTTTAATTCCAAACTACCTCTTCAACTAATTTATTTATAAGGATAAATTATAATTTAATTTTTAATAACAATTTAATTGGATAAATTTTTTATAAATTAATATAATTTAGTTAATTGGATTTAATATAACATTTAAATTGGGTATAAAGACTTTGTAATCTTTTGGAGGTTTTTACTTCAAAACCTGCAGTGTCATCCAATCAGTGGGATTAATTTAAAATTAATTTCTTTCACTTTAGTGTTTAATATTTTAAAAAAATATATTAAATATTTTTATTCATAATAATTCATAAAATATAATAAATTCATCCTTTTTACTATCAATATTACTGAAATTGATAAAAATTAATTACAAAAATTAAGAGAAAAAGTAGGTTAATTACCAAATAATCCTTGTATTTGCGACCAAAAACAAACTAAGCATTTTTTTCATCACCAATTATATGACTATTATTCCTTCATAAACATTAAATTATTGATTTGGGTTTTTATGACTTCTTTACATAAAAGCATGGGTATACCTATTTTTTTCAAATTCCATGTGATTCATTTCCCTTTCCAATAAAAGAAAACCACCTCTTTCTATTCTTTAATCCTCTCAAACCACTTAGTATTGGACATTTTATTCCCAATAAACATACAAAAATTACTCCATTTTATGCCCAATAAACTTACAAAAATTCATCCATTTCCCTTATAATACTTCCCTTGGTAATAAAGATATCTCGGGATACCATTTGGAACAAACCAAATGGAGTGTATTTATTAAAAGGCAGAGTCTTCTCCAATGTTTTGTCCCTTTATTTTCATTCTCCACCCCCAACTATATTTATTCAATTATTTTTTAAAAAATTTATATTAAATATTCAATTATGTTTCTATTCTATTGTTCTTACCTACCTATACACACACATCCATCTGACGGGTAAGAACATAGTGTTTATGTGTAAGACAAATTACCACATCACTGAATGATGTTTGTTCGTTATTTCCATTACCACCACTAATGTTATAAATTATGCTTGAAAAAATATTTATATATTTCACATTTTATATTTAGAAACTATTTAATATTATTTATTTCTATTGAAACAAATAAATTTATTCTTTCCACTTGGTGTGAATATTATAATTCCATTAGAGGAAGCGTGGACTAATGCCCCCTCAAAGATATGTGAATAGTTAACACACTAAATCATATGTATTATAGTTGAGTATATGGAAATTATATGATATATATTAAATTAAAAATTTATAGTAATTATAATATATATATATATATGTGTGTGTGTGTGTGTGTGTGTGTGTGTCTATGTCATATTCCTTTCTTCATAGGATACAATAATAAAAACAGAAATAATGTTCATGCATACGTACAAAATAACGTCGCCATGAATGGTGTATTAAATTAAATAATTATATATTATATATATTATTATAATTAAAATATAATGAATATTAATGATATTTATAACATGTAATAAATTTTTCGAAATAAATAAATCATGTTATAAGTATGAATACTAATAAAAACTACTGAAATCATGTACGATTGACAAGGCTTTTATCATCCAAAACATAGAGTTAATGATAAATTGGAAATATAAATCCTTATTAAAATAATATATGGAATTATATATAAGAATATGGTACTGTTATGGATAGATAATATACTTTGAAAAATCATATATGATTTTTAATGAGTGTGACGAACGTCAATACGTAAGGTAAGGGAATTTCATCTCCCTTTTTATATTCTTAATATACATTCTGTTCTTAAAACGCTTTTCTAATACTTGATGTATATACCAACAATAAATATGTTATATGGTTATTATTATTATATTTAGGGGTATTTATATATCCATTCTATGATATTTTTATAATAGTATTTATGATTGAAAATTCACAAAATTAATAATTTAATTTCGTCTCAATTTGCCTTCTTTGAGACACATGCCATGTTATGCATCTATATATTATAATATAAAGTATATAGTATATTTTACATGTTATATAATGAACCTATTTCCGATCATGATATTTTAACATTCCTGAAATTAAATATTCTTACATTGGTAGTATAGTTTAATGATACTATGTGGTAAAAGTTTATTGAAACAATCTCATCGCATTTCCATATTGCTTATGCATATGTTTCCATTATGAAATATTATTATCTATATCTCAATAATATTCATTATATTTATTTAACTCAATAAATTCACTATATATTAATTTACCAGCCCTATATTTAAACTATTTTCTACATAATATTGTTTTGAATGTGTTTTTAAGAATGCCTGACACTACACTCTATTTGGTAGAATATTTTTATTCCATTAAAAACATGACTTCAAAAAGGAATTTTAAGAATATTATAATATTATTCTATAATAAATTGGATAATTTTTTTCATTTTTTACTTTTACAAATGTTTTCAAAGGAAGGTTATTTTAATTTTTTAGACAGTTCATTTTTTCTAACATTTTTACCGTGCAATATGAAATGGTCATTTTACCTCATAAAACAAGTATTAATTTACTATCCATCATTTCTATGAATCATCATTTAATATTTTAAAAGTATAATATTTAATAAAATGTGTGTTAAAGGATGTTTTCGAAGAAATATTTTTCAAATGGGCTTCAAAACTCTCTTTTATGTTATGAAGTATTATTTTTTTGAAGTTTTATCTTGTTCCTTTTATAATTTTATCAAGGAAAAATGGTTCTAAAATGATTTTAGGAATTCAATAAATGTTTTTAAAGGAAATTGTTAAAAAATGTTTTCAAATATTCCATAATAGGAATTCATTAAAATGGTTTTCAAAATTTTTCTTGTTTTAAAACATATTTTCCAATAAACAAAGGTTAATTTCATCAAGTAGTGTTTTCAAAATATAATTCAAAATTATTGTCTATATAAGATGAAATGAATTGTTGTAAGTCATTCCTTTATATAAAATTATTTTCACAATCAATTCAAACTTGTTCTATGAATGGATTAATATTTGATGGTTTGGAAAAAATGTGCCAGGACATCTAACGTGAGTACTAGATGGCAAGGATGAAGTAGGAGTTGGAAGAGTTTGTTTCAAGATGAATCAATTATCTGCAAGTGAATGATGAGAACCAGGTTTGAGAATTCTTCTCACAAACAATTAATGTACTGGAGTGGAAGTGTGTCGGTATCAAGAGGGTCATCATAATTTTACTACCACACATGACTAGGGTCCATGATTTCATCTTTTTTATCATGGACCGACTAACCTAATCAACTCACTTCTGACCCATACAAGAGAAGGGATCGGTAGAGGGTTTGGGATGCCTTTACTTCTAATAGATATCATGGCTTCATGGGGTACCATCATTGATCATCTTAGACTGTGATGAACACTTTACATCCTGGTTGTGGAAGGGGTAGCAGGAAGAATTCAAGACTCAACTGTGCTTGAGCACAACTTTTTTTACCCCTGGACAGATGGTCTGATAGAGTAGACCATACATAATTTGGGGAATATTCTTTGTGCATGTGTCCTATGTTTTGGTTTTAGTTTAGAGGACCACCTACCACTAGTGGAGTTTTCATATATAAATAACTATCACTACACCATTATCATGAAACCGTTTTAGGCCTTTTATGGGTTACCATGTAGATCACCTCTATGCTAGATAGATCCATGGGAGTAAGCACTCATGGGTCTAGATTTGGTATGAGTAACCACTAAGAAGTTAAAGATAATCTTGGAGCAGATGAAGAATTCATAAAGAAGACATAATTCGTAAGATGATAGGTGATATAGACCTTTGGAGTCGGAGGAGGGAGACCATGTTTTCATTTGGGTCTCACCCAAATAAGGTTTGGAAGGATATGGTTTGGGTGGTAAGTTATCTCTGAGGTTCATCAGACATTTTCAAATCATCCTCATATTTAGAAAGGCAGAAATCCACCTAGCTCCTCCCCCATAGATACACCAGGTTCATGACTTTTTCCACATGTCAGAGCTAAGGAGGTACATGAATGACCCATCACACGTCATCGACCGTGGAGAGCTAGAAATTGATGATTGGGTGGCCTTTGTGGAGTTCTTAATAGAGATAGATGATCAAAAGAAGTGGGTACTTCATGGAGTTCTTATTCTTATGGTGCATGTTCTGTGGTATCATAAAAATATCCTTGATAACACATGGGAGTGGGAGGCGCTGATTCATTCTCAATATCCCCACTTGTTTAATTATATTTTGTTTATAATTTGTGGGATGCAAAGCACTACGGTTGGGAGAATATAATGGTTTTTAATTTCAATATATATTTTTTAACTGTATTTAATTATTTCGAGACTAGGCATTGAGACGACGATCAATTCTGAGGCCCAGAGTGATCGGAATGATATGTTAATTAATGTTACTCATTAAATAGTGTGTGTGAACAGTTTTCCTGAAAATGTATAATAACTCTTAAATGAGTTCCCATATCAGAATGTAGAGGGCAGTGTTACATTCAGGATGGCAGTTTTACCCATGGTGTGACTTAATTTTAGTCAGAGTAGGCCTCTTGTGAGATAAAAAAATGGCATAACCATGTATAAAATATTTAAATAAAATTATTTTATTTTTCACATGCTTATAACTCACAAACAACCACTCTGGTTAAAATATGAGAATTCCATTAGACTCGTGAGGGTATTCTTTCCATACACAAATCCAAACATTGGCTCGCATGGGAAAACAGTGGAATTTTGTTTTTAGTAATAAATAAAATAATTAAGTAACAATTATTTTAATGTAAAATACTTATAAGTCCAAAAAATTAACTTAAATAGGTAATCTGAGAGTACCATTGAACTCGTGATGAAATTTTTTACTTAGTCCAAGACTAACCATGTCCGATGAAGTATGAAGATGAATGTTAAATTTTTTGAACTTTTTTTAATGCCGAATTAAAAAACGTTTGAGCATGTTTGTCTAAATTTTATACTAGTTCACGGATTGAAAATATCGGGGCACTATTAAAATCAGAATGCCAGTATTCTCCAAGGAATAACATAACTTCGGCTAACAAGGGTTGAATGAAAATTTAAATTTTCAGACTTCAACGAATATAATAAAATAACTTAAAAATTTATTTTATTTCTTTTCTCACTAATGAGCAGCAACATGATGACACTACGGTAAAGAAATGAGACTACAATGAGGAGCAGTAATGAAACTCATTATTGGATCATTAATCACAAAATAACGATTCTTTAATTATGAGCTAAAGGGATGTTGTTTCATTAATGAAAGAGTGTAACGATTCTACGTTACCATGTAATGGAAACACGACGATGTGTTTTCCTTTAATTTTTGTTGATGATTTTGTGGAACGAGTAATTAAACTATGAGGATTTTCAGACCAACATCCAACAAACAACCTCGCCTATGATGAATAAAACTGCTGATGAATTTCAATCATCTTTGACACACCTCAATAAAAGGAGACGGAACTGACAGACATCATAGAAATCTTGAAACCTCAAGGAAGAAATGATGAAACTTTGAACATCAAATAGGTGAGGGTTTAATTTTTAAATGTTCTTCTCCATTCTTATTTTAGAAATGGTGAACATGGATCAACAAATGAATAGGTTGATTTCCAGTCATGCTTTTATGTGGGAGGGTGACTTTTCCTGGAAGATTTGTTATTCAGGATTAGTTATTCTCCAGTTTGAATGAGAAAAAATCCACAGCCATCTCATATTTATAACATCTAAAGCATAGGGCTTGGGCTAACATGGACAATGCTCAAGCCCCTCTACAATTGAGCTCTTTGTGAACATTTTTCTAAATCTAAGGTAAGGTGGGTTTGAGACTGTCTTGTTGGAGAGGACATTCCCTAAAGGTTGTAGGTATAGGCGCCGCAAATAACGGACTACCAGAGCTCTTCCGGTTGTCCAGTGAAGAATCTATCGATGATGGCGTCGACGACCAGGTGGAGTTGTGTGCCCTTCGGTGCATCGTGGGAGTAGTGGGGAGATGTGGTGCCTACCCGAAGATGTGAGGAAGGAAAACACACGTCCATGACGTCTGGGTGGCTTGGTGAACTGTGGTCGCTCAAAAGCGACAGGAGAGCCTTGCACTTCATTAGGGCCAATGAGGCTATATGTGGCTGCCGACAACATCTCGACAAGACAATACACCACTGTCCTGCACCGTATGTGCCGAGAATTAGGTTGGTGGATCGCGCCCCCACCTAGAAGGTCGTAACTGTGTCCTTCATGTCATGCTGGACTATAACGAGTATCCAGGCGACCAGGAAAGCTGGACCCTCTTCCAAACTGGGCGGGTTCCAATGAGGCCCATTGGGCCTAGATAATTATCCAGGTCAGATCAGACTAATCCTGTCTGAAACTGGGTCAATTCGATATGATAAAATTAAAACGAGGTTTGTGGGACCCCAAAGAAGGGTTGGCCGGGTCGGTCCAACCAAGTCGGAATTGACCTAGACACAACCATCGCTTGTTTACTAAAACACAAATAACATACAAACTGAGTGTCTGATTGATGAGACATTCACGACATTGGGACCCACTTGATGAGTCAGGTCATTTGGAATGAACTAAGGAGGATTTCATGGAAGTGGAGATGCAATTAACATCTTGATGAGTGGTTCTCCCAGGCGTTATATATAGGGAGACTTATGGTTGGATGAGACCATAAGACTACGGGCTCTCGACTATTTGTGACTTGACTATGTCCTAGTTTAAAGCACATCTATGTGACTTGGTAGGCCCATGGTGGGATTAAATTCTTGAGTGACATTTCACCCCCATGGTATGCAATGAGGAGGAGTACCTCAGTAGGCCATAAATAGGGGGAATCACTTATGTGTGACTTTGTAGGCCCACAGTACGTGATGAGGTGGTGTACCTAAGAACTCCATGGTTAGTGGGATGTAATTATATGAGTCTTGGAAAGCCCACATTACTTGATTGAGTAGAAGTTATCTATATATTTAGGTGTTTGATGATGTGACTTAAGATTCTTCTATCACTAACCTAAATTTATACATGGTGCGGGATGTCTTTTTCATCATACTTTACATTGAGGATTGTTGTGTGGTCTTTTCTTTTGTTTTAGTGTCCCTACTATGTATTTTTTCTCACCCTCCATGGGTTTCTCCCACACGTGTTGTGTCTCGTATAGACGTTTGACATTTTGACAGAGACTATGATGTAACAAGACCCAAAAGTGAACCAGTTTATTGGATCAAATGAAAATACATCAGTGGACTTGGTGGCCTTGGATTTGGTGGGGACCCAAAGGATCGGGTTTAAAGATCATTATAATTCACCTTCCAGTAGATAGATTACTGTCACTAATATGTGGTTTTTCTATGGATGGACATAAAGTTTTCTTTTTCTACATTTTTGTTATCACTTATTTTGTTGGGAATGTATTTTGTCCCAATTATATTAGTTTTACTTGTAACCAACATTTTTTAGTTATACTAGTTTAATTTTTAGTGTCTGGGACTTGGTTGGGAGTTTGTGTGCATATAGGTACGTAGAAAAATGCCTCCCACTTGCAGGTTGATGCCTTTAGTGCTAGTCGCTAGCCCATAGACTATGGGAGGCGAGCATGGGGTTGTCACCGCACAGACCCCTGGGGACAGGCCATGACAAATGATACCCATTTCATTTCATGGATTATGATTTATTTTTTATAATACCTATTTATATTAATTGTTTGAGATGTGATGGGATTTTTATTCTGTGGAACATGAATGAATGATGTTATTATGATATGGGTGGGACCAACATCTACCTTAAATGCATTGGGTAACTATGGGTGAATCATTAATAAATATTATGAGTTAACCTAATAACATGTTCACAATGCTATGAGTTATCCTTATTACATGTTTAAAATTTCATTCATGGAACTATTATGATATCCCTATTTTTATGCATGAAACTAATTTCTTTTTCACATTGTTATGGGTGAACATGATTACATGTTCAAAATGTTTATCATGGACTGGGTTTTATGTCCATTAAATTATTCATAAAACTTATTAAATGTTGACACTGTTATACATGGACCTATTTTTAGGTGCATAATTTTGTACAATGTCCTAATTTATTTTCATTAACTGAATGAGTGAACTTTTTTCTACATATAAATAATCACAACATAATAAAAAAATTACAAGGCCAAAATTCGATCTCTTATACACATTATATGATTTCATGACTTCTGATCTTAACAATATTTTGATCCATGTCTTATGAACATATAATCTTTGTTATGATATATAATGTGTAGGTTATGATCATTAAATGTTATTCTTAATTTAGTTACCATTTTTTCATGTTATTCATAAAATTTTCTATTATTTACCCTTACTGATCATTTGACCTCACCGTTTTCTTATGTTTTCTTTCACAAGGTTATGATGAATTAAATTTGGTAGAAATACTAAAGGATGATATTTTAATGGGATATTTTGAAGATATTTCACCATGATAAGTGATTTGTTTTCATGTTTCCAAGTAAACTAAACTATTATGGTCTCGGGTATGTTTTTTTAATGTACTAAATATTCATCGAAATTGATGTAATAAAAATGTGTGTCTAGACTAGGTTTCAATATATACTACGGGTGCATTAAAACAATTTCAAAAATGATTTGAAATGAAAATTATGGAATTAATGAATATTTATAAAAAATTAAATGACACGATTTTGTGATTTAGTCAATTAATTTATTTTATGTTACTTTTATCAAAAAATTTATTAAAAATTATTCTATTAAAAATAGTATTCATTGTTTTTGAAATCAAAATAAAAGAGTATAAATATAATTTATTATATATATTTCTTTTAAATTATACTGAATGGGGATTCAATCAATTATAGATTATATCATTTCATGTGACATGACAGAAAATTTAAATATCTTCAAATTTTTTGATTCGTATTAAAAATTATGTTCTATTTTTAATGAAAATATACCATAAAATAATAATGTTAAAAATACTAAATAGTTTTAAAAAAATTTGAGTTCAAATAATAATGTATTCTTAAAAATTATAATACAAATCCACCTATGTTTTTTATAACATTTTTATAATTGTAATAAATTAATTTATAAATTTTGTTAAAATATTTATAAATTACAGAAGGATTCCATAGTCATAGAATTATCTCCATGAGTGAGAGGAAATTTTTTTCAATTTGGTAAGGCATAAAATTCATAAAATATTATTTTAATTGGGGAAAAAATTTATTCAATTAAAAAATTAATATTGTCATCAAATTAAAATGAAAAACTATTAACCATACATTGATTTATGTGATGTGAATAGTTTTAAATTAATAAAGAAATTCATTAAAATATATTTCATAATGATTAGATAGCGTATTCTTTAAAAAATTGGTTTTAGATTCAAAATTTTAATGCATTAGATATTATTTATTATGAAATTTTTTTACTATGTATCTTAATTTAATTAATTTAGAGATGTTTTTAACGTCCTTTATTCATAGATTAAATAAAATTAAATTTTCTATGGAATATTATTATGATTATTCTCACAAGGATATTTTTTTAATGTAAATAATAAATGAAAAAATCCTATGAAGTATATATTATTTCATAATTGAGATGAATATAAAATACAAATATTTAGTAGATTATCCAGAGAAATATACAATTTTTAATGACTATACATCACATTATATTCCATAAAAACTGAATGACTAAATTTAAGATTCAAATTCTAATGGATATAGAAACTAGGAATCAAGATTAAAAATGACTATAATGGAACATTTTGAGAAATGAAATTACATATTTCGTTCACATTTAAACCTATATTTATGTTTATTGAAATTTAGTAATATCCCTTTATGATACTTAATGAAAACATATGAGGATCTTTATGTCCTTTTATTGGTCAAAAAGTACATGTATTATTAAATTTTAAGGCGCAAATCATTGGATATTTATGAGGATATTAAGTGATTAAATACTCTTAAACTATCCAAAAATTGAAAAAGGAAATTGTTTTTTCATAATTACATTTTAGAAATTTATATATAATTATAATCAAAGAATTATAATAAAATATAAATATTTTATAAAACAAGATGTGTTTAAAAATATTTAGGATGATGCATTGATATTTCTAAATTATGACGTGAATTTTTCTAAAATATTTAATAAATCAAGAATTTAACTTGAATAATAAGTTTATTTATTTATTTAGAGATATTTTAAATACAGGTATAAATATATAATTTATTCAAAAATATTTTTCAATCTTGAAATCTCATTGGAGATTATGAAAAATTTATTTCAATAATAACTTCATTAAATAAAATTCTCATTTATAATTTTTTAGTCATGTTTAACCATGGAGTTTTTACAATAATATGATGTATAATGTAAGGTTTAATGATATTAATTAGAATTAAGATTAAATAAATAGTAATTATATTATGTAATTGGATTTTGATCACAGATATTTTTTCAATGATATAATGAAAATAGTGGACAAGAGAGGTGTTTATATACCTTTCAAAAATGAAAACATATTTTCAATTTAGATAATATTATTTAATTTGTAATCAATTTAATGAATTTTATTAGAAAAATTAAAATGTAGTTGAAAAAAAAATGTATCAACATATGATTTATTTAGTTGTTCAAATTAGCATGATCCAACATCTACTCCTTACTCCCCCAATTACTCAGCGATGGTTATTAAACTCTCTGAGAAAATGACCTCGATTATGAATTAAGTAATGATATTTTTTAGAAATTTCCATTTTATCACCTAAATGCACAACCAAACATTTATATCCTCAGTATAAATGAAATAAATTACATCCGAATAAAATTTGTTAGGTTATGGAATTAGAAACAAAGGATATAATGTCGGATTATGTGGTTTAACTAAAAACATTATATCATTGGATCAAGAAAATAAATAAATTATAAATAAAAACAAATATAAATTAAAATTAAATATCTTTTGTTTTTTTATTGGTTATTAAAAAAATATACATCTCAATTTATTTTGATAGATGACTCTTAAATAAGATTCAATTTTATTCAATGAGTATCATAAATATTATTTCATAATAACATGTTTTAATATTATATTTTATCATAGGTTTTTATTTATTATACTATTTTATTTATTATTATTTTTATGAGTTGTAAAAATTTAAGACTTTAAATGCAAGCCCCTTAAGTTGAATCTATAACCACAGTTAGAGGGACCATATGTGAATCCTATGGTAGGTCCAGACATTGAGTCTAAAAGAAATTATTGATCATGCATATTTAAGAAAAACGGTATGCGAGCCCATGTGTAAGTCACTGATTACGTACAATATCGGTGATTTGGTTTGGAATTCATCCCATATTGAGCCTGCATGTCCAATTGTGTGCTATGCATTTAATTCAGTCTGATCTATTATATAAAAACCCTACCAATTTACATAAATCTATACATGATTTTAATTATAGTTAACTTAAAAATTACAAGCCAGGGACTGTAGAGTATAGTGTTTTGGGAGACTAGGTATAAAAACTAGAAAACATGGGACTAAATAAAAATTTAATTATCTATCATCCATTATGAGATCCTAACAACTTTTTTGACTATACATAAAAAGTGGATAACTTGGGGAAACATAAAAATTTTTATTATCTATAAATCTCAGTAAGGGAATAAACATATGAATAAAGAATATCACCTAGGTTAGAAGGCAGAACACAATGATATAAAAAGGAACATATAATGATTAAATATAATGAATCATAATAAGGGATCATATTATCATGTATTCATAATAATGTGAAAAATACCTAAAACATTACATTATCATGATTCATGTCTTAATTTATATAGAGTGTCATGAGTCAAGGATCGTGGCACATAGAGGATTATGAGTCAGGGTTAACCTCCAAGACTGTTTCACATTGAGAATGAGTCTAGGCTAACCACCCAGATTGTTGCACTTGAAATCTAATGAGACTAAACATTACCATATTAATTGGAGTTATATCTAGGTGGACCCACTATAATATGTTCATAAATATTTTTTCACATAAAGAATCATACAAATGAAATCAAACATATACATAGTGGTTACCCATAGAAAGAATTAGTTACCATAATAATGTAAAAATGCATATAAAATGAAAATTCATAGTGTTTCCCTTGAAAGGATGGATATAAATCATACATGGACATTAATAAAGTAATATAGACATATATCATGATATGTGATGTTAAAATGAAGTTGAAATAATGTTTATAAAACATTAAAATAAAATATTTTAGTATGGTATAATTGAAAATATTCAAGATTCATTCAAATGTAAAAATAATAATTGTTTTTAATAAACAAAGAATTAAACAAATAAATATTTTCATTATAAAATGATTTATTTTATACAAATTTGTTTTTATAAAGTATATTAGGTATCACACTTGAAAATTGAAAATAATTCAAGGTGCTGCTTATCGGGAAGAATTGAGTAGCGGAAATTTTAAAAAAAAAATTATATCCCTAAAAAATAAGATGAATGGATCATAATATATTATTTTTTAAAATATAACCCTAATTTAGAATATATTTTTAAAAATAATGGAAAATATCATTTCGGTAAAAATAGAGTAAGAGTAGCCTAAAGGAATAATGGAGGTTTGGGGAGAATTTCTTACCTAAAGTATGAAAGTGATCATCACCTGAACTTAATGCATATGATAATTAAATTATGTTATTTAATTAATAATTCTATAACCATTTATACATTTATTTATTTCTTATAACCTTCTGATGTTCATTTTTGGCCTTTTTAATGGTTAAAGATGATTAAATTTATCAATCATGAGTGTTATTTTCCTTGGTTTTGAGGAATGGTTTAATTGTGTTTATGTTTGAAAATCTTATAAAATGATGATAGTTGTGCAGAACTAAAAAATATGATATTAATGATATTATAAAATTTTAAAATACTATTTTTTACCTTATGTTAGGATGATTTATTAGGTAAGTCATTAATAATTATCATTTAGATTAATCAATTGTTTTTTCATTATAAGATACTCTTCTTAATTTATGAATTAATATAATACATATAAATTGATTCCAGAACCATAAATAAGATCAATAATAAATATTATAATCTTTATAAAAAAAATGGTTTCATGACTAGTCTTGAAAATGTAAATGAATTATGAAATCCATCATCCATGATGGATGTAAATTAGCACCTCACTGTTGATATTTTCATTCTTAAAATAAAACTGAAAGGAGAAGAGATACAATGAAAAATTATTCTAGGACCATGAAAAAATTAAAAAATATATATAATAATGAACTTTTTATTCCAAAAGTACAATTGTATTTGTGGGTAATATAAGAAAGGAAACTAACATGAGGAGATATTGAATGAAAATGGTAGAGGGGTTTTCCTCTTGATCCTTTCTTCTTGAGTACCTTCATATTGTATTGGTTTTTTCTATTGCTACAAAACAATTATCATGAAATTAGGGGATATGTTTTGATATATTATTGGGAATAATTTGGACAAGGCTCAAGGATTGAGTGGTTTGAGGAGAAGGGGTGGTGAGATGTGGTATTTATAGTGGAGGAGGTAGGGGTTTTTGGCTATTTTAATCATTATTTTATTATTTTTCTCAAGAAAAATAATACTATAGATTATGAATACTAAATAATTAACATGATCTTATGAGTTTGAGGTAGTGGGATTAAATCAACAGTACATCACCTATGACTCCATAATTCAGTTATTTAGCATTTATAATAAATTATCACACATAATTGTTCAACAATATTTCAAGTATTTAAAAAATACAAAAAATTAACCCTTACTATTTTTAGACACATAAAATTACAAAATTAATTCCTATTTATGAAAATAGTTTTCTAAATAAGAGAAATGTATTTTATTAATTTAAATCATCAATTACTTGGAAAAATAAAAAACATAAAATTAATAATGTTTTTCCAACTGTCTGAAAATTTTATTATGGTCTAATAAAATCATCTCATAATAATAAGGCTTCAACATAATAATTTATGAATAGATTTTATTAATTTAGAATTTATTTTAAATTATTAAAATAACCAAAAAATTTTGATTAAATATTTATGACTTAAAAAACATGCAACACCTAATTATTCATTTTTTAAAATATTTAATTACATATACTATGATATAATTGTATCATATTTTTAATTATAATATTCATAAATTTTATTCATACTTTCATTAGTGAGGTTAATATTCAATTGGCCAGTTTTATATTCATAAGTGTCACATTATTATTCCAAATATCTTCTTAGAACATCATCGTTATATGTTCTTTAAATTCCACAAACACTTATTATTTCATTAATTCAGTATTTATAAATTTGTATTGTTTTATATTTTCTTTATACCAAATAAAATAATTATAAAAACAAAATTCCTATAGATAATATTTTATGTTGTTACATTTCCATCCTTATGATATTTCACACACACAATTTATTTTTTACATTCATTTTTGAAAGAAGGTGTGGGTACTTCTCTATCATTTCATACTCTAGTTCCCATGTTTCATCTTTGTACTTATGGTTCAGCCATCATACTTTGACAAAGTGAGTAGTATTGTTGCATATACCATTATATCTATGAACTAAGACCTTCACTTCCTGCTCCTCGAATGAAAGATCCTTCTCTAACTATACCACCAACATTGTCAGTACATGTGAATAATTCTTTCTAAACATCCTTAAGAAGGATATGTGGAATAAAACATGTACTTGATACATAGTTGGTGGATGTTCTAGTCAATATAACACATCTGTAACATGATCATGGATTACGAAGCTGTCGATATACTTGGGACATAACATAACTTTCTTCCCAAAATATCATGATCTTTTTCCATATATATAAGAGGGGGAACACAATGTCTCCAACTTTAAACTCAATGTCTCGTTGATGATTGCATGCATAACCCTTTTGACATATTTTGGATACCTTGATGTGTTTCGTAATGGTTATCACCTTCTCTGTCATTTCTTCAATCATTTTAGGTCCTAAAAAATTATGTTCAATGACATCATCCAAGAATGTCGGTGTTATACACCTTTTCCCATAAAGGGTTTCATATGAAACCATTTGGATGGTCGAATGGAAACTATTATTGTTGGATAATTATTCATATTGAATATTTTGGTCTTACCATCATTTGATGTCTATAGAACATTTTCTCAAGATTTATTGCAATTTCTGAATTGTCTTCTAGGAATGGTCAATAGTTTGAGGTTCATATGATGTTCTGAAGTTCAGCATAGTTATTAGATCATGTTGGAGACATTTCCAGAACATTGAGGTGAATCTTGAATCCTATTCAGATATTATAGATAGTGGTAATCCTTGTAGGATTACCACTTATTTAGTGTATATGCATTTATATTGATCGATTGATACTTCCCCTCAAAATTTTATTAATTAAGTTGTATTTTTAAGATGATCCAAAAGAACCCATATAACATTGTTCCTTTTGTATATATTTTGAAGTCTACTAACAATTTCCTTGGTGATTTTCTCCGACTTCCATTTTTTTATGATAGTTACATCATCCCTTTAATCATTTTACATTTAACATTCACATTCTTACATACCATGAAATTTTATGTATATTCAGAAATATCCTTTTTTATATCATCCCACCAAAATTTATCCCAATGATCTTGATACCTCTGTGTGCTCCATGGGTAGAATTTTGAGAAATATATGTCTTTCTTATGATCTTTCATGTCTTTGGATTTTTTAGTACATATAGTTGTGAAGAATATCTTATAACTCCATCCTCACTGAACATGGACTTGAATGATTTCCCATTTCTTATAGGATCATCCCTTTTCAAAATTTCCACATAGTATCTTTGAAAAGCCTTTATTTTCTCTATATGTTATGGTTAATCAATAATTTGATAATATATTTATGATTTTACTTCGTTAATGATTCCCAAGTCTCCACATTTTAAATCAAATATTATTTGATCCTTCTCAATTCTTTTCATTGTTAATGAAGTATGATCTTTTCTATATAGACAATCAACCACATTATTTTCTTACCATCATGGTAGTGGATTGAGTAGTTGTAATCCTTTATGTTATCTAATAATCATCATGAAATCATAAAAATATAATTTTAGGTGAATATATATTTTAGTCTCTTGTGAACAGTATATATCCCACTCTTCTCTCCATTGAGATATTGCAACTCATTTTCAACATAAATATCATAGCCACCAAATCGAGATCATGTGTAGGATTTTTTTTCTACTAAATTTTCAACTACCTTGAGGAATATGATATAACATTATTATTTTTCATCTATACACAACCTAATCATTTAATTGAGGCATCATTGTACAACACAAATAGTTATATAATTTTGTGGGATGTGAATATTGTCATAGTGATAAGATTCTCTTTAGGATCTCTAATGATTTCCTTACATTCAAGCTTCCATAAAAACATCACTCCCTTCAATCTCATCATGGTTATTAGGATTTCAAAACACGATATGTTCTTCAAATAATGTTGATAATAACCAGCCAGACCAAGAAATTTATAGATCTTCATTAAAGTTGTTGTCTGGACTACTCTTAGATTTCCATCATCTTTGATTGGTGAAATGATATTCCTTTTCTGGTGATAACATGAACAAAGAATTATATTTATTCCATTAAAAACACACATTTAATATACATATCATACAGTCTCTCCATATTTAATGTTTTTAGAATAGTACTCAAATACTCCCCATATTCCTCTTGAATCTTCAAGTACATTATAACATAATCGATAAAGACTAAATTTTTTTTTC
Organism: Viscum album; assembly: GCA_963277665.1. Taxonomy (NCBI): domain Eukaryota; kingdom Viridiplantae; phylum Streptophyta; class Magnoliopsida; order Santalales; family Viscaceae; genus Viscum; species Viscum album. Next base: position 1,067,464,504 of record OY728136.1, read on the forward strand.
CAATGTAATATCTAAATAAACTATTCATTAAAAACATTAACATTGATGGAGCATTAGTGAGTCCAAAGGGAATCATAATGAACTCATAGTGTCCATATCTTGTTCTCAAGATTGTCTATGGAATATCTTCATCCCTCATAATCAATAGGGAATATCCTGATCAAAGGTCTACCTTAGATAAATTACATGACTCACATAGCTAACCTAACAACTTACATATTTGTGGTAAGGGATTGTTTTTATTTACCATGATTTTGTTGATCATATGATAATAGATTCCAAGGTACACTTATCTGTCCCACATCATGGCAAAGAGGACATGAACACCATATAGTGAAGCAGTCGAGAGTATAAAATCATTATCCATAGGATATAATAACTGCATCTTTAGTTATTACATATCAATGATTCCTAATCTATAACGTTTCTTTAATATAAGTAGAGATCAAATATTGTGTTCAATTGATAACTCAACCTCTCATTCTGGTGGAATTCAAGTCAATTCTATATTGAATACAAAATTTTAATCCCTCTTGATGAGAACGTATTCAAGTGTGATCATATCCTTTGTCTCAATTATTTGAGATTCATATTATTTCTCATAAGCATGTAATATCCACACATGAGACGATGCATTTAAAGTTTTTTCATCACTCTCCTTCAAATCTTAATGAATTAGAGGATACTCTCACATGTGAAGAGTGACCACCCATTCCCAATAATTGGTGTTTTCTTTGTATAATGAAAGACAATCCATTCCCAAAATAGCATAAAACTCCACCATTGAATATAAGATTATATTTTTTTGGAGGTTCAGTCCCAAAAAATTAACCAGGGAAGAGTTATGTACTTTTAATGAAAACATTTCTCCATTAGCTATTCTTACAGATAACTCAACCTTTAAAATATGATGTGGTGTTGGACTAGTTCTATAAACATGAAATATATGAATGAATTCTTAGAACAAGATTCAATTAGTATGTTCTATATTCAAGAATTAATGGACATCATACCTATCACTATATCATTTTTTGGATCCACAGTCGTAGTAGTGACAACATAAGACCTTCCTTATTGTCTTAGAGGTTGTTGTTGATTAGCTCCAAAAAAACATGGTCTTAGGGAATTGGTTTTCAAAACTCCAATGCTTCTTATATTTTAAACACTTCACTAATAGATTAGTGTTTATATCAACCTTCCCTTATTATTCCACATTTGGGGTATTATTCCTATCACTTTGGCAGTTTATAGCCAAATTCACCCATTTTTTCACATTTGAAGAATTTTCTAGTTCCCTTTGGGTAGTTCTGAGGTTTATTCTTCCCACAATATTAAAATGTGGTATATTATCCCTTCTATCCATAAAGTGATTTATTTACATTTCCACCCATAACTGACTCCATTTTAAACAGTTTACTATCAGCCCCATAATGACATTGAGAGTATTTGATCTCCATTTCATCATTGGGGTTACAATCTAATATCTACTCATAATTTTCAATGTCTCTAATCACAAATGATTTTCATTGACTAAGCATTATCTTTCTAAAGAATTTATCGACCTTACATGTTTTTCTTGATAATGTTGGAGGCATTCCTTGGAAGAATTATATGTTTTCTTTATAAGCCCGTATGGAATCATCTTCAATAATCTTATGTCAGAGGAACCCTCTTTCAATAATGAGATGATTTGTTTAGGGGTAATAATTATTTAAAAAAATATTTTCAAAAACTTGTCCCATTACATGGAATGAATTTACTCCGTTTAAATCATATTATTTATTAGTGTCCACCACTGATCAGCTTCCCATCAAACAATAAATCGACAACACAAATTTCTCTTCATCTAAGCACTATAGGAAAGAGAATATATTTTCAATGATGTTAATCCATGATTCCTCATGGATGGGATCATAAGAAACACTAAACACATGGTGCCTTTTTATGATTATGGAATCAATGTAAATAGTCTCTTTAATAGAGAAGTAGGTAGTTTAACATGACTAAATTTGTTATTAATAACATTATATAGTTGATAAATTATTGTCATGATGTTGTGTGAATCCATTCCAGTCATATTTTTCATAAAATTTGGGAAATCGTCACATTTGATATCACATTTATTCTTGGTATGTTTTCTTATACTTCAGTACATTAGTTAAGAAATAGAAATTGATATTGGGGGGCTTTATAACAAAAAAATAAGAATAAAAAGGAAACATTAAACATAAAATGATAAAATTTTAAAAGAAAATTGTAGACTAACTTTTCATTCACTTGGTTTCAACCTTTTTTATCCATGGCATGATTCCTATCATATATTCTTATGTGATCTTTTTTCCTTAGTAATGGATCATAATGAGAAACTAAATATACGTATTCCTGTACCTATAATTCTCAAACCAAGTGTGTAGTAAGGCCACATTTTGTGTACCCGGCCACCCCGAGTTTGTCCCGGAACACCACATTGATAATTTCACTCATATGTACATCTGTGTCAGAACCTTGTCCACATATAGTATCTAAATGACATGTATTTTCTTCATAAACCATATACTATATACTTTCCAAAATTTAGGTATCTTTCTCAAACCTAGTATTATCTATTAGGTTTTACTAAATTTCTTATTCCTATTGTCGAAAAATAACTAGATTTTTCAATGATACCAACTATATAAACACTACCTTTTACACATATCATTACATGATTTTAAAAAACATAATAATCAAATTATATGCTAAGGACCGTAATGTATAAAGAATTCAAAAACTAGGTACAAAAAACAAAAAACATGGGACTAAAAAACATTTCTTTTATTTTTCATCAATCATTATCTCATTACATTCATTGATCGCTTACATCAGTATATGATATCATGGAGGCAACATGAACAAATAGATGAGATAAAAATCATAGTAATGAAATAAACATAATAATAAATCATAGAAAATTAGTAATAAGGAATTACATAATGATATAAAAATTCATGTAACATTATTAAATATAAATAATATTATCTTGGGGACAAATAATTGTGAATTCATTGTAATGTTTTTGTAACATAAAAATGGATTTATCACGAGTCATGTCTCGTTGCATATAGAGGAGCATGAGTCTTGGATAGCTACCAAGACTATTTTACATAACATATAATAAGACTAATATAACCCAATCCACTGGTGTTTTCTCTAGGACTATCCATTATAGAATGTTCATGAATATTTTTCCACCTAAAGAATCATACATATGAAATAAAACTTAAACATTAGGGTTTCTCAAGTAGATAAATGGGTATCATAATTATGGGAAATGGAAAATCAAAATGGAATATCATAGTGGTGTAAATGAAAGGATGGATTTAAATCACAAATGAATATTAATAATAGAATATAAGAATATATCATTATATTTTATATCAAACTATTGTGAAAATGGTTTTTGAGAAATATTAGAAATATACCATTTTAGTAAGTTTTAATAGAAAACATTCAAGATTCTTTATAAAGTAAAAATAATAATTGTTTATACAAATCCATAATTGAACCATTGTATTTTTTTCATGATTAAATAAGATATTTTATTAAAATAATGGTGTATTAAAAAATAATATAGATCACACTTGAAATGTTAAAAAATTATTAAATTCCATTAAATCAGTTTTTGTTATTGGGATTAATTGAGTATAGAACCTTTTAAAAACATGCATATCACCAAAAAAATAGAAAGATAAATGGAAGTTGATACATGATTCTGGAACATATAAAGATTATTTTGATAATTAATATAAAACAAAAATAGAATTTCATTTGTGTTAAAAGAGAGTAAGAGTAACCCAAAAAAATAATAAAGGTTAGGTTAGAATCGGTTACCATATGTTTGATGGTGTTCATCAATTGATCTTAATGACCAAAATTATCAAATTAGATTAATTGATTAATAATTATAAAATAATTTTTAAATGTGTTTTGGTATCATCCCAAACCGAATTACCATAAAAAAGCTATCCAAATAATTTGTCACATGACTTCTGGCGTGCCCTCCCATACTTTAGAGGCTGCTAACTAGCAGCTAGTGTGTCAGGATAGTCAGTGTGGAGACCATACCCACATATTAGAGTTGTTAAAATAGTTTTAAAATATATTAATATACGACAACAATAGAAGTTGTATGAAGAAACAACTAATGTAATGGAAGTAATTTTTAATATCCACATAATAATGAAAATAGGCAATGTTAGTTTATACAATTTTTATATTTCATGATGGTATATATCTGAGATAAGTAAACTAAAAAATCTATTTTAAATCTATATTTATAAATAATGGAAAGACGAAATCCCCAAGGGATATCTTCAAGAGAATTTAGATCTCCTACTAGTTCCTTTTATCCTAACTCCCTTGTAAAAGAAAATAGCCTCAAGTAATGTCCATGGTCCGGTAAACAAGTAATGTCTACATCAGTACCTTAGTACAATAGAGGCCTGAATAGGGTATGAGATATAAATCTCAGCAGGTTGGGAACACTGGCCTCTACCTCAATTTAGATAATGAAATAAAATTTAATTACAATCATGTAAATTAAATAAATAATATAATTGAATAAATAGCCAACAACCCATCCAGGTTCGAAAGGGACACCTGATGATGATACCTGCTTGGGCTTGTAGTTGGAAAAAGTGTTTGAACATGATATATATATATATATATACATATATATACATATATTGTATATTGAATTATTTATCCGATTATCTGATATTATTGGTTTGACCACACAAAAGTAATGACCATGATACATTTCTTATAATTCACCCATTTGACTGACATTATCATTCTATAACTCACACACACTTGAATTTCCATGTTATCATTTCATGATCACACAACCAAAAATTTCTATGTAACCATTCCATACACATGAACACATGAATATCTATTTTACCATTCTGTACTCATGCACCACATGTTTCCACGTTACCATTCCATACTCACACACCACTCACAAACCATGAATGTCCATGTTACAATTCCATACTCAGACACCCATGAATGTCTGTGTTACCATTATACACTCACACACCACTAATGTTCGTGTTACCATTCCATACTCACACTCCCATGAACATCCCTGTTACCATTTCAAACTCATGCACCCTAGAATTTCTATGTTACCATTCAAAGAATCATGATAAAATTAATTCATAAATTAATTATCATAATCAATATCACTACTAATTTTTCATTTATGTAAACAGAATAAGTCATTTATTGAACTCGAAAATTAACTTATCAAAAAAATTACTTTAGTGAATTCAGCATTTAACTAGTCACATGGTAACTATGTCAGCACTACATAATTAATTGATAAATTAATTATCAACAAGAAAACATATCTATATCACGTAATTAATTCATAAATTAATTATCTTAGCTTACCCCCAAATGAAGATATTATAATTAATCTGCCGATTAATTATCTATATTACAATCTCACATCATATAATTAATTCAAATTTAATTATCACAACTTAGCCAGTTTAATATTTAATTTTTACTCTCTTAATTAATTATCATCACAAAGAGGAAAATTAATTTATAATTAATTATCATAATATAAACAATTTAATATTTCATAACTGATCACCCGATTATTATAATCTCATAGCACATATTTAATTCATAAATAATTATCACATCTTGGACAATTTAGTATCTCATAACTAATCCTCTAATAATTATTATCTCAAAGCAAAAAATTAATTCATAATTAATTATATCATCTTATCCAATTTAATATCTTATAATTACTCCCCAAATAGTTATTCTCATAAATCACCTAATTAATTTTTAATTAATTATATAATCATAACTAATTTAATAGATCACAATTAATCACCATATAATTATTAGGTCAATGAACATAATTATATCATTATTAATTATCTTATCTTAACCAATTTTATATCTCATAATTAATCCCCTGATAATTAATATCTGAAAGATCATAATAAATTCCTAAATAATTACTTCATCTAAACCAAAATAATATCTCATAATTAATCCTCAGAAAAATTATCTCTATTTCAACCTAAAATAATATAATTAATTCATAATTATTTATTTCATCCCACCAATAAATGATTTTTTAAGGCATTGTAGTCAACATTATCAAAATTACAAAAAACAGCAAAACTGCATTTTATTAAATAGTCAATGTTTTAATTCCTACCACATGGAATGGGAAAGCCTTGCTTTCTAAAATGAAGCTGATGTGTGCTCGCACGCATGAACATAAAAATAAATGATTTATCACTTGGAAAAAATTGAATACAAAACCCAAACAACAATACCAATACCAAAAATTAGTGTGGTGGGGACCAATGCTCACCCAATTAATTAACCAAAACTCAAATAAACCATAAGAACCTAATTCAAGGGGTGAGAAACCAATTATATAGTATATTTACTTACCCAAAAATGATGGTGGTGAACCATATTTTGGCGTCCCACTTCGCCTCAATAGTGTTCATCAGAATATGCACCAAAATGTCCCAAGACAACTTCTACACCACCTAGAACTGGATGAAAATAAGAAACCAATTTAAACCCAAATAAAGATCATTGTCCTAATGAATACCTGGTGATGGAGAGTCTAAATAGCCTATGTTAAAAAATAAATTCATGATGAAGGTCTCATCTCACCAATAAGAAAAACATTCCTGAAGGAACCGAAAGGTGCCAGTCATGAGAAAGGGATCTGGCAAGAGGGATGGTGCACCACCATGGGTTCTTACCAAGGGTACATCGCAGGAAAAAGATAGATGAATCATCAGATGAAAAAAATGATAGACATAGATAAGGACACACCATGTGGAGATGGATGAAATTTGTAGAGGAACAGAATAAATCTAGTGCGTAGAGAGATGCAGGTAGATTGGGGTGGTGCGCCTCAACCATGGGAGAAACATGGGGGTCACATTTCACGTAGAAGAAGAATGGGGTGAGCCTCCCCCATCTCATCTCCATCAAATAATAAATTTAATTCCGACATTTATTATAAATATTAGTATAATAATGATAATAATATTCACAATTGTATTATAATTATTTTTAATTAATTAATATAACTCTTAGATAAACACCAAATCCAAATTTAAACACATCATTTATTACACCTCTCTGACTAAAGCCAACTCCCAATATAATCCCATCATTAAATTCCCCTCTTTGATAAACCCAAACTCCCCATTTAAACACATAATTTAATTTAATTCTATTCAACCAAATACAAGTTAATAAATTATCGAATTAATCACCACATTATTAAATTCTCTAAATCATAATGTTAATTAAATAAAAGCCATGTTTCTCATTAATTATTTAAATTCCACTTAACATTGAATATAATTAAAGACACCCCTTCCAGAACAATTAATTAAATATCTTTTTATTATGGAATTTAATTAAATAATTTAACATGAATCTCAAAACTAATTAAATCACCCGGTCTGTCTCGCATGGTCAGACTGACCATGCACAAACCATGCATTAAGTACTAGAAAACATTTTTATCATACACGGTTGACCTGCATGGTTTTACTAACCATATGTTGACCATGAGAACATCACTACCTGGTAAGGTGCTCTCAAAACCCGTCGAGAATCCTGAAAATCTACCCTAGCCATTATCCAAACCAAAAATCAATACTTTAAATGACCCCAACTCATGAAACTTCATCCCAAATATTGTTTATTTAAACCAAAACCTGCACTATAAAAATTAAAAAACGTTTTTATTTTAGTATTGTTAAAAAAACAGTACTCTACAATCTACCCACCTTAAAAACTTCTCATCCCTAAGAAGCTATCAAGAACTACTACAACATCAATAAACCCACCTAGGTCTTGATGTCTTGTTTGAAAGAGGCATTACATTTCCAAATAACGAACATAAAATTAACCATTTCACATTACCAACAACTTAAGCCTTTAAAAACATGAACCATAGCTAGACAACCATAGCAAAACATTAAAACAACACATAACTATGCCCATGTAACTAGATACATGATCCCTTTTACATCTCTTCAACCACATTATAGTTGGTTCGGTCCACCAATGGTAATATAATATAATGGTCAAACTCCCAAACTATGACTCTTTCTTTGAAAGGAATCATCTACCCAAAAACCTATAGTAACCCTCAAATAACTGACATGTCTTAAAAATTATTCCATCACCAAACACATGTAAACTGATGTCCTTAGTCATCCTACGGTGACATTCCCGAGCCAAACCATTTCTAGACTATTTTAAAATTTTCATTCCCCAACACGAAAAAATTGTGTAACACAATGAACCATGTATCTCACATACAAACCACATAACAACAACTATATGAAGACCAATGACTTTTAAAAAATTGGAATTGCATAAGAACGATGTTATCTTAGTGACTATAGGAAGATTCCATGATAGGTGAAATGAACATGTCATTCAAAAGATCACACTTAGAGTAAACTGAAGTCACAAAAAGATTAGTCAATCTATTATCGGTATATTATTTACCAAAAGGATCGGCTTCACCCACTAACATGTCATCGACCAAAACATAATTCTTATTCCACCTAAGTCATCCTTATTATTTTAAAGCTTACAATGGAAATAATTCCAAAACTAATGGATTTTCCAGAGGTTTTCTCACTTTGAAGATATCATCATGGTTGTGTTTCTATGAAAGAACTGACACATCCATCAAAACTAACGTGACATAACCCACTTTAGGATAGTCCTTGTTATCGAAATAAAACACCTGTCTCTCAAGGGCGTAGTAGTTCCGAAACACCATAAACACATGTGTGACATTCCATAAACCCTGATCACCATTACATCATCTTGCTTGAATGCTGAATTTTTTAAACCTATTGGTGTATCAAAACAATCGAGTCTCAAAAATTCTTCCTGATCAGTGGGGTTATCTAAATATAGTTCCCAAAACACCCTATTACAGATTTGTTGAAGAATGTATTTAATGGCTATCCATTCCTATTGCATGTTTGACCTATTGAGCCATGCATTAACCAATTCTTATTCACATTCCAATAGTCAGGATACAATGAACACCCCATAAAAATACTCATCCATTATTAAAAACCCCAAATATCGTCTATGGACAATGCTAGGTTAATGGTAACAACAACAAAATGATCACAACTGAAACAAAGATTCTCTGTCTCTAAGGGTTCTTCCTATCGTGGGCTAGTCCCTTGTGAATAATATGTCTCAACCCTATCTCTTGGCCATGAAAAATTAAAATAACAATTCTAAAAATAACCTATCTATTTTATTCGTTTCATTAATTAACTTCAACCTCTAATAATGAATTTTAATGAACCCAAAAGTATTATTCTTCAATAAGAAACATGGTTTTCAAACGACACTGCATGGGAAAAATAGTCATGCCATAACAAAAATCCTATTTAACATTTAACATCTAGTTCCATTTAATTTTAAATAAGAAATTTTTCATCTAAATTCTTTTTAACCAAAATTAAACCTTCTAGCGACTCATTTATTCTAATCTAGGTTCATCAAAAACCAACCCAACAATAGTTCATTTCATTAAAACATTATCCAAATGACCTAATTGTTTCCAATTAATAATCTTAAAAACATACAAAACCAATTCAATAATAAATCAACAGTTTAATATTTATAACCATTTCCAAACACACTAGGGTTATACAAGGTTCAGTCACACTAATGTTTGTTTACCAATCGATAAGGTTCCCATTCACCTTACTACTAGTAGTTCGAGCCAATTTATCTCACCAAATTTCAATTTTACACTTTAACTTTAGCAGTAACATTTTCAATCATTAAAATAAATGTGATACCCTATTCCAGTTATATGGTACCCATACACCATAAAACTAAAATCGGATCTTTTTGTAAATGAAATCAATAAATTTTATACTCATGAAGCCATTTACAAATAAAAACATCTCTAGCATTTAATAATAAGAATTAAAAAGATATCTTATTATAACATTAAAGTGTGGAAAAAACATCAATGAAATGATAATAACATATTTATAATGGCATATAATCAACAAAATATGTTATTCAATAAGGCATTCCAATGTAGATCAAAACATGACATTCCACATAAGGAACACAATTCAAATTATAAGGTATCCTACTAATGCAACTATATTTAATGTCATATGTATTGAATGTGAATCACTATGTTCCAAAGAAGATGTATTTAATGAAACGTTAATTCCATATCAGTGCATGGAATAATTTAGAAATTCTCAAAACCAACTAGAAGTGAAAAAATACCCCTTTAACTCAAAGTGAAATCATTTCAATTGCAACCTCGAATAGTAGAAACAAAAATTCCCATTCATAGACACTTGTTCATTCCCCATACGTGTGTTGACCAATGAAATGAATGTATATTAACAATGTGACGACACATTCCTAGTATTCTATTTAACAACCCAAAAAAAGAAATTCATTGGAAAAAAGAAAAAACAATCTTCCCTTTGGTACCACTTTCTAACGTCCTGACCCGACAAACAATCAAACTGATAGCGGGAACTATCTCTAGATGACATTAGGAACACCTCCCAATATTCAAAAGGTTACAGACTATAAAAAAAGGTGTAAGGATATCCAATGGGGAGACTATACCCTCATATCGTAGTTTTAGCATCAGTATAATATTATTTAAATAGATGAAAACAACAGATGCAGTATAAAGTAATAATTAATGAAGAAAAATTCATTTTTAATATAAACTCAATATAATAAATGGAAAATGATAGTTTATACAATATATGCAGGTCATGGTGGTTAATATATAAAAGATGAAGAAAAATTATCTTTCTTTACAACTTAATACAGAAATAGTTAAAAGACCCAAATCCCCAAGGGATATATCCATGAGTATCCAAAGCTCTCGCTTGGTCCATTTATCCAAACACTAAAGTACAAGAAAATAACAAAAATAAATACCCAAGGTCCTACAAATAAGTAGTGGCGACTCAGGTACCCCATTGTTATGGAAGCCCGAATATGGTCTGAGATATAAATCTTAGTAGGTCGGGACCACCAGTTTCTAGCGAAATCTAGGAAATATTATAAAATTTTATAGCATGAAACTATATTTAAGAAATAAAAAAATTGAATAAATGACCAACAACCCATCTGTGTTCCTAAGGGACACTAGACGATGAGATATTTTTCCACTCTTAGCAGAAATAAGAGTCTGAACAGGAACAATATATAAATTAATAATGTGTAATGTACTACTTATCACATTATTTAATATATTTTTTAACCACAAAAATTAAATGTGAACATTACCATTCTTATATTTAACCCATTGTAATGACGTTATTAATCCATAATTCACACACATATTAATTTTCAAGTTATCCTTCCACGCTCATGCACCTAGTCATGTTTATGATACCATTCCATACTCACGCACCATGAATGTGCACGTTACCATTCCATACTCACGCACCATGAATTTACATGTTACCATTCCATACTCAAACACCCATGAATGTCAATGATAACATTTCATATTCACTCTCCATGAATTTCCATGTTACTATTCCATAATCACGCACCCATAAATGCCTACAATACTATTCAATAATCATACTCCCATGAATGTTCATGTTACCATTCTATACTCACAACCCGTGAATGTCCAAGTTACAATTCCATTCTAACGTACACATGAATGTCGATGTTACCATTCGATAGTCACACACCCATTAATGTCCATATTATCATTAAATGATTCAGGAAGTAATGAAATCGACAATTAATTATAATCATCAATCTCATTACTAATTCCACAATTAGTTAAACACAATAAGTTATTTAGTTAACTCAATAATCATCATATCAAAAAAATTACTTCATCTAAATAAACAATTAACTAGTCACCTAGTACCCATGTCAATACAACATAGTTAGTTAATAAATTAAATATCTCTAGGAATATATCTCAATATCTTTTAATTAATTCACAAATTAATTATCTCATCTTAGACACAAATAAAAATCTCATAATTAGTCTCTTGATTAATTATCTATATTATAATATCTTAACACATAATAAATTCATTATTAATTATATAAACATAAAAAATTTAATATTTCAAAATTAATCTCCACATTAATTTTCAACTCAAAGCTCATAATTAAATCATAATTAATTATATCACCTTAGCAAATTTAATATCTCCTAATTAATCTCATGATAATTATTATCTCAAAGCACATAATTAATTATGTCATATTAACCAATTTAATATCCCATATTAAATATCCTGATTATTGTTGTCTTGTTACACATAATTAATTCATAAATAATTATAATATCTTAACTAAATTAATATCTCATAAATAATTCACATATATTTATTCTCTCAAAGAACATAATTAATTCATAATTAAATATCTTATATTTCCCAATTTAATATCTCGTAATTAATCCCTTAATAATTATTATATCAAATATCATAATTAATTTAAAACTAATTATATCATGTTAATCAATTTTATATCTTATTACTAATACCTCGATAATTATTAACTAAAATCCAATAACTATTTCATAATTAATTATGTAATATTAAAAATGTTAATATCTCTTAATTAATCCCCTCACAAATTATCCAAATTTCATCCTTAAATAATATATTTAATTCCCAATTAAATTTATCATCCCACCAATAATCAATTTATTTAAATATTTTAGCCAACTTAATCAAAAGAAGTAAATCAACAATACTGTATTTTATAAATTATGAAAAATTAAAAACCCTACCTTAATTAATGGACAATTCATGCTTTTAAACTCAAAGTAATTCCTCACTCGCACACACACACAATAAAATAATGGCTTTCTCACTTGAAAAAAGATCATAACACCCTTACAATAATTACGGAACCCAAAATTAGTGAAGCGGCGAACAACACACAAATAATTAATTAACTACATCTCCAAAAAACCATATACAACTAATTCAGGTTGTGAAAGCCCAATAATTAGTAATATAATCATACTCTAAAATGAAAACGGTGAACCAAATTTATCCAAAACAATTCTCCTTTAGGGGAACTCATTAGAATAAATACTAACATGTGCCAATACATCTTTCGCACCAACTAGAACCCAAAGAAAAAATGAAAACGCATTAAACCTGAATATATGGTTTCTAAAGAATAGAGACCAGGTGATGGAGAGACAAAAAATGATGTGAACAAAAAATTGCAAGAAAATGGACTCATCTTTCCAAGAGAGACAAAATTACTGAATGAACTGAAAGGATATAGTCACGCAAATAAAAGCCTAGAGGAGGGTGTTTCGCAGCCCATGTGTGCTACACCATTGGTGGGTTGTGGGAGACGAAGAGCCAAAACAACTGATGCGAATAATGAAACTCATGGATAATGACCCACCATGACATGAAGGATGATTTCATGATGGAACATGATGATTCCAGCACATGGAGAGAAGTCGGGTGATAGGGGTGTTGTGCCTCAACCATGGGAAAAAATGGGGGATAATGCTTCACTTAGGAGAAGAATGGGGTGCACCACCACTATCTCATATCCCTCAAATAATAAATTAAATACATTAATTTATAATAAGAATTAATATAATAAGAATAAGAATATCAATTATATTATAATTATTATCAACAAATTAAGACACCTTGTATATAAACCCATACCCTCTATTTAAACACTTCCTTTATTAAAACTCTTTGATAAAACCCAACTACCAATTTAAACTCATAATTTGTTATACCTCATTAGAAAACCAAAAATCCCAATTTAAAAACAGCACTTAATTAAATTCCAGTAAATTTAATTTAATTTAATAAATTCTCTAATTCATCATCCTTTAAATATAATCTATCAACCTCAAATTTAATTAAACGGAACCACCATTTATAATTAAATAATTAAATTCATCTTATCATTGAATTTAGTTAAATAACCCCCCCCCCATCGCAAAATATAATAAAATACCTTTTTATACTAAAATTTTAGTAAATAATTTTACTGAAACTAAAAATTGGGTAAACCACACGGTTTGACTCACACTATCTGATAAATTGTGTATCTGCTACTGAACACTGATTTTATCAAGCACGACTGACCAAAATTGTTTGAATAACCATTCATAGCACATGCAAACATCATTTCCTGGTTTGGTGCTCTGAAAACCCATCAAGACACTTGGGAGACTCAACTATCCATTCTCCAAGCTCGATATCAATTCTATAAGCAACCCCAACTTGTGAAACATCACCACAAATATTGGTATTTATAAAACAACTCATGAAATGAATGAAAAATTTCATCATGTTCTGTATTTCATCCCACTTCAAAAACAAAACTCTACAATTGTATTTATTTTAACAATATTATGTTCATTTATAGCCTTTTTTATTGGTTAAGAGGTTCAATTTCATCATTTAGACATGTTTATTTATTTGGTATTCATGATCGGTTTACATGTATATGTGTGTGAAAAAATAAAATAAAATTTGGATATTAGTCTTGAAATGAACATAAATGTTATTAATGAACATAATGAATAATAAAATAATATTCTTAGTAGTGTTGATGATTTATTAGAAATATCATTCATTATAATCGATTTGATTAATTTTTTTATAATAACAAACTCGTCTTTTTATATAAATTAATATCATTTGAACCAAATGATTCCAAAACAATAAATAATATAATATAATATATATATATATATATATATATTATGATCTCTTTCATACATATAAATGGTTTCATGACCCTCTGTGAAGAGGTAATTTAAAGATAAAATCACGTTGTCTATAAAAGAGGTAAATCATCCCCTCATAAATGATGCAATCATTCTTAAAATAAATTATTGATGAGGAGATATTTGGTGAGTAATTATTTTATAGACATGCTAAAATTAAATTATATATATATGAAATTTGAGTTTTCATGCCATGTGTACAAGGGTAATTGAGAAGAAGATAAGAAAAGGAAGAAACTTAAAAAGATGAAAAATGAAAATGCAAGAGGGGTTTTCCTCTTGATTTATTCTTCTAGAGATCCTTCATAAGAGAATTTTTTGTATTTTGTTGAGATCAAATGCTCATGGGCATGAGGGAGAGGTTTGGGAAGTTTTTTAGTTATACATTTTAAAAGTCTCCTGGATTAACAGTTGTGATGTGAAGTGGTGGAGAGGCTGGTATTTATAGTCAAAGAGGGGTGTTTTTTGAGTATTTTATTCATTTGATTTCTATTTAGCTCAAGACCCGAAATAAATTTGATTAGTGAAACTAATTATAGTAACATAATCTTGTGATCTTGAGATAATGTGCTTACATCATCACTATATTTAAATGAATCCATAATTCAAGCATTAAGCATTCATCGTATATTATAAAAATTACTATTCACCAAAAATTCCAGTATTTCTAAAAAATATCAATAATTCAACCAAACAATCATTCAATGTGTATAATTCAAAAATTAAAATCAATTTTTTTTAATTGTTTTCTAAACAAGATTTATTTAATTTTTAATTAAAATCATCATTAAATTGGAAAAATAAAAATTTTAAAGTCAAAACTGATTTTCTAACGCATTCCATAATTAATTAAGGTCTAATTAATTTATTTCATAATAATATGGCATCAAAATAAAAATTTACTATTTGATTATGTGAAAGAAAATTTTGTGTTACATTATTTAATTAGTCATTAATTTTTAATTAAATATTTTAGACATTCAATAATACCCACAAGTAAATAATTATTTTTTTAAAATGTGTATTTACTTATACTATGACTTAATTATATCATATATTCAAATATACGATATATCAATTTTTTCATGCATTAACTGGTAAAGTTACTATTCAATTTTATTGTTTAATATTCAGATGTGGAACATTTCAATTACAAAGGTCAACTTACTATTTCATTGGTATAGGTTCCTTAACTTCTACAAACTCTTATTTTTTTCATTCATTCCACATTTATAATGCTTTTATTTTGTTCTCTAATGAGATTACACCATAATAATTAATTATAATAAAGGAATTTCTATATATAAAACACTAGTTCATTACATACTACTCATTCTAGTATATACACAGCGATCTCTCCTTGTACATGGGTGATTTTTTGTGAAGTTTGAATAATCACTACCGAGTTAGTTCTACATTGAGAATGTCTTGTTCTTTTTTATCTTATTAATTTATATTTTTTTTAAAAGTAAAAAACCAAAAATTTCTTAATTTCCTTGATTTCAATAGATCTGTAATGTATGCACCAATGTTTCTTTTTCCTATAATGTTTACCATTGTTCCTTTTATTTTATACTCTTTGTGAACTTTTTTTTAAGTTTGTAATTTCTTTGAGCATTTGATTATATTGATTGTTCTATTTTTTTTGGATTTTGTATCATTAGTGTGTATTTTTATCTACTTCTACATTTTTGGATTGTTTATCCATGGTTAAATGTTTAATTTTTTAATTTCTCATGAAGTTAATGTTAGAAGAACATATTGGTTAGTGATTCACATAACTATTTTAATATTCCTATGGTGGGTGAAAATTCACCATTGGTAAAAAAACTGTGAGTAATGAGTCACCATTGGCAAAAAAACAGTGGTGGGTTAGTATACCACTACTAATAATCAATGGCAATTAATTTTTCCACTATTGAGATCATCAATAGTGAGTTATTTTACTAAACATTTTGCTTCAATGGTATGAGATTTACCAATCATTGGACATTGAAATTGGTTCATCATTCGCATTGGTTATTTTCTATTCCTACTGTACATTTATACTACATGGTCACTTTTAATGATCTAATTGGCACCCCTTCATTTTGTATTTAGTGTAATGATTTTTCATTTATATGGAGTTGAATGTATTTACTATACAGATCCATTGTAGAAACTTGATTATGATCAAATATAAGCTATCCTCTATCCTTTTTAGTTTACTTATTATATAAATTTCTCTGTTATTATTGTAAAAAAATTATTAGATTTGTAGGTAATTTCCATTTTTGGTAGATGATTCTCAAGCACCAGCATGTGCTCTTCCAATTTCAATTGATTTAGAATAAATATATTATAATAGTTAGAAGTAAAATTCATATTTTATTCATATTTTATTCATATTTTTTAATTATTAATATTGTTTTTAAATATTTACCAGTGGGTCACCATTGGAACCCAATATTGACTCATGAATCATCATTATACGTCCAAAGATATGTTATTTTTTATTTTTATCATGAATTAACTCATTTTTACGATTCATGGATTTACTATTTTATTTCATTGTTTCTTTATATTTCTTTATAAAATGTCAATGATAGTTCATACTCAATTTTTTGAAATTATGTTTTATTTATCATTGATATTCTTGTAGCCTTGTTATTTATCACTCATTATCAACATTTGGGTTATGGTTTTAACTTATATGTCCATGTTCTCACATAAAACCTATTCTCTCTTATGAGGTAACATATATATGAGTTACATTGGCTAACCATTATGTTTCTATGATTCCATTTTTAAGGGAAGTTTTATAAATCACTTTATGAGGTTGGATTTTTGGAATAAATTTTCAAATTTAAACCCTCAATGTCAGAGAAGAAATATCAAGGAGAATTTCATTTTAAGGGGGTGGAATCTAATACATATATATATTTTTAAAATTTTATTTTTTAAATTTATTTAATATTTTCTATATATTTCACTACAAAAAAAACAAATTTTATCTTTTATTACAAGTCACACTAAGATGGGTTGTATTTCACATAATACCATGCATACTTTATGTGATGTGAAACATTGATTTTAATGTATAATTTCTAAACTATTAAAAAATAATTAATTGAAATTATAGTTACCAAATTTATATTATAATATTGGATAGGAATAAGATTAACTATATTATGAAATTATGGTTGGAAAATGTTTATGTAATTATTTCTTTCGAAACCAAACAATCAAAAATTATAATTAATTATATATGAAAAGTAAAAGAAATAATTTTCTACATATACAATTTTTATGCACTATCATGTGTTTTAAAAAAAAAATAAACCAAATAAATTTTGGAAAATAATTTTAGTTAAATATATATATTAATTTTTATTTTTAAAAAAATTATTCATATGTTCATTAGACATGATGTAAATCTAAATACAATTTTACTGTTACAATACATTATTCTATAAAAAAATAAATGGTGTCACCTTTTAATTGGGAACTTTTTTAAAAAATTATATAAACTTTCAGAAATGAAATTTGATCATATAAACATAATTTTAGATTTTAAATTTCAAAATGTAATTTGTTTGAATATTTTGGTTTTTTTGAAAAGTTTTAATTTTTACTAATTGTGAAACATACTGAATTTTAATTGAAAATGTCATTTTTCAAATTTCTTTATTAAATAATAATATATTTTATATTTCTTTAATGTTAAATTCGTCCAATAATAAAATAATTGATCAAATTTATGTCATCATAATAAATTTCATATTAAATTGAATAATGAAAATTATAATCTTTGGAACATTTTCATTTTAAAAAACTACATTCTTATCAGGTCTTTAGGATTGATTTTCAATTAAATTCTGAATATTAATTAAATTAATAATTTAAAAATTTATTACATATTATTAATCATACAATTTCATATTATATTAAAAGGATAATACTATTTTTTACCGTAATTATTTTCGAATGCTGTAGAAATTAATTAGAATGATTAAGGAAAAAATTGAGTTCACTGGTGGCCAAACTTAATTGATAAGGGGTAGAATGACCTAAAAACATCACAAATATACATTTAATGGAAATAATAATTCCCTTAAAAAATTTATTACTCCTTATAGAGACCCAATGCTTGATGTACATAGACATTACATTACTTTTTCGGAATACATAATACATGAAAAAAAAACATATGCCAAAAGACCGTATTAGTTTAGTGTCTTTGAAAACTGAGAACATAATAATCTAATCATGGTGAAAGATCTTCAACATCTCTTATAAAGATATTCCCCTTTTGTTTTCATACCTAAATCCTTTCTTTATATACTGGGGAAATGAAAACATAAAAATTGTGAGCTCAAATGCTCAGTAAGGGTAAACATGGAGAACATTTAACAATCCCTGAACATTTGAAAATAACAATGTGAATATAAAACCTCAAAATCGTGATTAATGAAATAAATCATTGTAGGGCATATGATATATATCATAAAGGAACATTAACCATGGTAAAATAGTACGGGAATAAAACATGTAATTGTGGTAAACCATTATTCACATGTGATGATTTCTATAGTAGCCAAGGAATTGCTTCCAAGACCATCATAGTGGAAAAAGTCCATCACTGAATCAGGTATACTTGACGTTTCGGCCCTGCATTACTGAACCAGATTCACATTCAATTTTATCCATGTCTAACTAATGAGATATAAATCATTACCCAATGCATTAGCGGGATATATAGGTCCCACCCATCTCGTAATGAAATCAGTCTTTCGTGTGCCACGAAATAAAAATAAATCATTCATCATAACCCAATGAATAAAATGGGTTTCATAAACATCATCCCATCTTAACATAAACAATATTAAAAAATGGATATAATTTCATCGTAAACAAAATCAAACTATGTAAATAATATAAACATTCTGCTTGAAACATAAACATATTAAATAATGCCATCTTAGATGGAAAATAGTTTTGATAAAACACATGAAATGAACTCTTTAGGAAAATATCCTTTCTTCTTCAAAATCATTTTCTTTTCTCAAAATGTCATGAAATTTGAAATGAAAATGATTTTGTTGAAAATAATTATGAAATATTTTAGAGGAAGATTCATGGAAAAAATGTTTTATGAAAACTTAATAATCCGTTCATGCCATATATGTTAAAAAACATTCTCCACATACATTTTACAAGAAAAGTAAAAAAGTACCTCATATGGTAAACAAAAGAATGGTTCTTCCATAACATATAATAAATGTAAAAACGTGGTAAACATGACTTTAAAAAGACATGGAAGAATATTAAACACTTTATGAAAAAAAAATTATAAATCATGAACATGGATGATAAATATAACACCAGTAAATACTTTCGTATAAACAATATCAGATAATAACGATATTGGAATAATAACCCCTTACCTAAGGTCCAACTTCTTTCGTACATGTCTGAAACTAATATATTGTGGTTTTAATCATATTATTAACTTGTAATATAACCATAATAATATTTATGATTTCATATATGATTTAATTAGGACATTATATTGCCCATTCCTTCGTCAATTCCATGTTAAAGCAGTTTTTTGGTAAAATCGTTTCATTTATCGTATGTGTTTCAACTTGTTGTTCTTGATATGATTACATATATCCTTATATACATAATTCCAGAATGTAAAACATGATTTATATATAATATATATTCATTATATAAATATATATGCATGATCGATAAATGGAATGAAATACACTGTTCATGGAAATGGTGGGCCGTACGTACGCATGAACGCTGTTTTCATTTCCTTATTGAATTGAATGGAATTAAATAAATGAAACATATATGTACATAAATCCAGTATCATTATTAAGTTATATATTTCATGATTTTCTATTATCAATACAACAAACATGGGTTTTATTAGTGCTAGAAAAGCGCATTAACTTTGCTAAAAAATCACAGTTAATCAAGGTGAAGATAAGGGGGGGGGTCCCTTTTATCAACGCTCAGAAAAGAGCTGATAAAGACCCCTTTTATCAGCGCTAAAAAAATCCCTTATAAAATGGGTCTTTTATCAGTGCTTTTTTTTAGTGCTAATAAAATCAGACTTTTATCAGCGCTTTTAAAAAGAAGTGATAAAACTTAAAAATACGAAAAAAACAATTAATTTATATACCGGGGGGAGATTTTAACAGCGCTTGACCCCCCCACATTATCAGCACTCGGTGGCCCCCTCCCACTGCCGCGCGCTGCCCTCACCTGTGCATTCTGCACTTTCCCACGCTCCCCTCCTTGCTTCCACCCAGATTCGAACCCGCAACCTCCCCCTTGCACGCAGTCACCTTTACGCCTAAGTCATTTCGCTTTTTATTTATTTAAGGATACTTCTAATTATTTATATATATAATTATATTTATTTTTATATTAATATAGATTAATATAAATATAAATATATTTACTTATATTAATACATTTATATTTATTCACATAGTAATATATATATTTATATATATTTATTCATATATTAATATATATTTATATATATTTATATATATATAATTATATTTATTCGTATATTAATATAGAATAATATTAATATAAATATATTCAGTTATATTAATACATATATGTGTATTTATATATTAGTATATATATATTCATTCGTATATTAATATATATTTATATCTATTTATATATATATTTGTAGTTACAATATTTTATCAGTATATTTATTTTTATATTAATACATATTTATAAGATTAGTTTTAAATAAAGTTATGAAAGTTTTATATTTGTGTTTATAAATTAATAAATACATATATACATACGTACATATATTCAACACACACACACACACATATATATATATATTTACGAATAAATACATATATATGTGTATTTGAAAATCTATAAAATATTAAAACGACCATAACATATAATCCAGATGCCCGTTTCAACTCTACAGCTGATCAACTTGAATAAAATGAAACAATATTCGATATGATATGTGGTACAGTGCTAATGGACATCCGAATCAGATGTTATACCTGTTCGAATGTTATAAAATCGGTGTATGCCGACTAAAAACTCAGTTATGGAGGCCTTATGTGAATCTTTTGGACTTGAAAATTTTTATTGTGGCTTCACCTAATTCACCAACGCGTAGAGCACATCACAGGCTTCGATTTGATATGATGTAGAGCTCAAACGGACACCCATATCAAAAGGTATGGCTGTTTGAAGTTTGAGGTACATTTTCAACGTATTTTAGATCTTATATTATTATTTTTTTATATTTTGTGTCTTAAAATTGTTATTAAATGATAATTAATCGATGATAATTAGTAAATTATTGATTAATAATATTTTTTAGAAAAAATTAAAGCCATTTTCACTATATTTATTATATATTAATTGTAGTAGTCTATTTATACATTTATAAAACATATTTAAAAAATATATATTATATTTATATCAATATAAATATACTTATATAACAATATATAATTTTTCAGAATTTTTTTTTGAAATATAAAATTTATCAGCGTTATGAAAAAGCACTGATAAATCCCCCCTTTATCAGCACTACTAAAAATAGCATTGATAAAGGGGTCCCCTTTATCATTGCTTTTTTTAGCACTATTAAAGGGTGGAATGACGGAAATCCAGTTTTGTGGTACTGTATGTTTACTTTATGATCTTACTTGAATGGTTAATCATCGAGAATGAATCTCATCGTGTCGTGGAGACGGTATTCCCTACGTACACACGAGCGATGATATCATTACCATATTTTTTTAATGAATTGGAATGGATTATATAAAATATCAGAATCAGTATGATGTTATAATAATCATATATAGTTATTATTTCCACCATTATACCTATGCAAGTATGGTGGTGGTGGAAAAAAGATTACACCACGACATGGAGATGGTATTCCGTACGTACGCACACGCGGTGATTTTGTTTTCCGTAGGATGGATAGAAAGTGAAATAGGGTTCTTTAATATTTATAATAAGATATCAGTATATGAGTGAAACTTATGATGTTACTTTATAATGAAATAAATAAAGAAGAGGAATTAGAGGAAGAAATAAATTTGAAAAAATCAATTATGGATATTACCTCTTCTTTGACGCGCCTCTTCTAAACCTCCTCTTAGGGAACTAAAGATGGTATTTGAAGAATGATCGGGACCGCTAGTGTGTTCCTAGGGAAGTTTAGAAGAGAAATAGACAGGTTTTGGGTGAGCTTTAAGGCTCAAAATTTTGTGAGGAGGAGAGGTAGGAGGTTCCCTTTTAAAAGAGAGTAGAGGGGCATTTTTGGAAACCTCTAAAATATTAATTTATAATAAACTCAAACCCCACATAAAAACCTCCAAAAATGACTCAAATACAAATATTAGATGACATATGGTGGAAATAACATCGACCAATAAGATTTAGACATTTTGGGAATTTATTTTCAACATTATCAACATGATTTATCCTTTTTCAATCTATTTATTTTTATTTGTGGTAATAATATTCTAAATTTTAAATTGTTATAAATAATAACTTATGTGTTGTGAATTGTCCATAATTGGTTACATTATGACATTTTAGAGCATTTAATTTCAATTCATAATTTTTTATTATTTTTGTGAGTTATAAACAATTTTATAATATGTTATCTTTATAAAATAAAAATTGTCTCAATTTTGACACAATTCATTTATTTGAATTTAAATAAAATATAAAGAGATGATATATCCGAACAAAAATATTTAATATATTTTCATTATGTCACATTCATCTATAAAATTTGTGGATAACATTAATTAGTTCATATAATATTCATTTTAATATTTTTAAAACCATTTATTAGATATTTCAATGAATAAAATAATTTCTACATCACTATTGTGTCATCATTAATGATAATTATTTAATCCCTAAAATTTCTAAATAAACTTTCATGATATATATAATTTCATTAGATTTATGGAGACTATTTATATTCTATGTTTTATGAGGTGTATCACTAATGTAAAATTATTACACTTATAAGATATAAGAGAGTAACAAGTTGTCACTTTCTTTGGTTTTAATAATAATTATATCTTTTTCATGGTCAAAAGTACATGAAATGAATCTATGTAGACTCTTAAGTGATATTGGTATACTTTTATTCATCCAATAGAATTTTGGGATGTCTTAGGGTAATTTTATAATATTATTTTTACCCGTAATTAATTGATTTACCTTTAACTGTAGTAAATAAAAATAATTGTAGTTACTATTCATAATATCCATACAATTAAAAGAAACCTATTAACATAAATTGGACCCAATAAATCCAAATATGGAATCCATTTTTTAAATATCAAAAACACATCAGTTGTAGTAATTAATTTAAAATTAATCCCATTGTTAAGAAAATGGGTTTTAAATGATAAAACAATGTCAAAGATTGAAATGTTTTTACCTATGAGTTCAACGTAAATTTAATGATAATGACTTGATTTATATTAAATGGTAAAAATATATTATATTTATACATTAAATCAATTCATTATTATAATTTAACCATATAAATTTTCTTGATGAAATAAGTTGTTTTTAATTAAATTTTAGCGTATTTTTACTATTAATCAAACTATGAAAGTTAACAGAAAAATATAAAAAATTTATCCCAAGTAAATATTATATATCATTATTGTAATGAATAATTTTATTTAACCTAATTGAGCTTATAAACGTGTCAAAAACTAGATTTAATGTGGTTACACCATCAAAAGCCAGCAAAACTACAATTTATTAAAAATACTTATTTTACAAGAACAATTTATTTTGTTCTCATACCATGTTCTTGAATATGTGTAGGATGAATTATTATGTAATAAAATTTAAAGTTTATTTAATACTATTCATAATGGCTAGTTCATAAAAATATATCATTGTTTAGTGAAACTTGGAATTAGGTACAACACAAAATATTGAGGAAGGTCTCCCTTGCGTGCAACACAATCCATGAATAATGTTTGTGTATACTACAAGCTAATACGATGTTTCCTATAGAACAAGATAATATTGGTAAAGTGTACAACACATGATGTCAATGAAAATAAAAATAATATTTCTCATAAAATCTCGGGATGTATCATTCTACCCCCTTAAAATGAATTTCACCCTAGAAATTTGTCGGGGTTATAAATATATTACTACATGAATGTTTCTTTAATAGAAACCCACATCATAAAATGAAATGCTAAAGCATTATTTTAAAAAGGAATGTTATAAACATAATGGATACCCAAAGTAACTCATCACTGGGTTTCCACATAGGATAACATAGGTGAAAACATAGATATGGAAGAGAAATCTAACCATCATGTTCTGATGAAGAGTCGTAGAGAACATGCTATGAAAAATCAAAAAATCACAAAGCCAAAATTTTTTGATAATATAAGGTACCATCAGATTAATCAGGTATAAATGTACTAGGAAATCATTTTTGGGTTTCAATATCATTTCCCTAAAGTTGAAAATTTTGAATTAGAAGAAATACATAATTGATTTTGGTACAATCACGTCGTTGGTGTTTCCTTGACCAATTTACACTTCATATATTAAATAAATGAAGTTGAAATTTTCATTCGTGAAGTGTTAGCAGATCATGTGTTAGAATTATGGGTCATTCCATCTAACTCAAAAAAAAAGGTTAGCAAGAGTTATCAAATATACACAAGTCCATATATGGTGAGGTTAATCGTAAATGACTCCAAAAACAGACTTAGACTTCAACTATCATACCACGTAATAAAATTAAACTAATTTCTACTTAACAATGACTTCCTCTAGGCCAGTGGTAGGTGATAAAGGCATGCAGCACTTCGGTTGGGGGTTCCACTCCTGCATCCTTGTCCGACGTGATGGGTTGACACCTGTCCAACGGGTTGTCGTTTTTCTAAAACTATACTATTATAACATTTCAGATATAATATCAAAAAGTTCTAGCCTTAAACAATAAAATATGATGTAAAACATAATACATTCCATTCTATAGCCTTAACCAAAATACATGTATCCAATATTATAAATAAAATGACTACTAGATAGGTCATCTACCGGGAATGTGACTACCATCATTTACCCCCATATATCATATGATATATCATGTTGGTCACATTCCAAACATGTGAATACCATAATCTTGTATTATCTTGAAACATGAATTTCCATAGAATCATTGTAAAAACCAGAATACTGTCAAAAGCCTACTCTTTCCACATACAAAATTACCAAAATATCTATATACTTAAACCGTGATATCACTTTGTCTTTATATGAGTCATGATCTCATTAATACTATAAAAAATTTCATTATCTCTTTATCCCTTCATTATTCGCATATCATCTTCATTCCAAAAATATTTAATTCACTTTTCATGGTTACTAGTACAATAAAATTTTTGAAAACAACAATAAACCAATACATAGATATTCAAATATTCCATGATACTATAAATGAGATTCCACAACATTATTTTGGAATCTCATTACATAAGCACTTAACCATTCCACCACATCGTTGTCATACTCAACATCACCAATAGTGATTTCATGTGACATCCCTTTTTCCCTTGCCTTAAGAGGATTTTGATTTCAATCATCATTAACCCTTGGATTAGGGAATTGGTTAGAATAATGACCCATTTCCTTGAACTTGTAGAATTGATGTGTTGGTGGTGCATTCTCTATAGTATTTTCATTATTCTCATCATTAGCTATGTTTTTCCAATTACATCAATACTCAGCTACTCTATGACCTTCTTTTCCACATTTAAAACATTTTCTAGTCCCTTTAAGACAATATCTATCATGCTTTTTCAACACATTGAGCATAATGATACATTCTCTCTTCTTTTAAGCATTTTTTAGTTATTTTTCCTTAAACTCCGTCTTTCGTTTCTTTTCAAAACCATGAGATGGATATGTAACACCAACTTCTAGTTCTACCTTGATATCACAACGCACAATTTCATCATAGCTATTGATGTCTCTTATATCAAATTCCCTTTGAATACTTGGTTTTAAGCCACTGAAGAATCGATAAACATTACTTTCAGGTTGGATGATAAAGCCAGATTAATACCTTACAAGCCATGTAAAATTCGCCTCGTATATACCAACAGATTCATCATCCTTTTTCTTAAGCTTAAGGAACTCCTTTTCCATATTTTTTCAAAGATTACGAGGCACATACTTTTTTAAAAACATGTTCTTGAACTTATCCTATTCTATGGATTCAATTTCATCTTGGGGCCTTGTATTATTAGTTAGAGTCCACCACTGGTCTGCTTCACCTTCTAAATGGTAATCATTTAAAATTGTATTTTCTTGTTCTAAAAAGTGAAGCCTGGAAAATATCTTTTCAATGGTACTGATCCATTTTTCAACAATAAGTGGATCTTGAGACCCATTGAAGGATGGTGGATGTTTCCTCATGAAGGACTCAATAGAATATTGTTCCCTTATCTACTCATTTGCAAGTCCAGAATGATTCATATCTTGTGTAAGTATAGAAATATAATTTTTCACTCTGTCTCCCATATAATTTTTTTGTTCAGGAGGAAAATCATTGAATTGTCCATTACATTGTTCAACATGGTTCCTTCAGGTTCCATCCATCATCTAAAACCCAAAAAAAATAATGTGAGAGGTAAAAATTATGCTAGGAAAACAATATAATAAAGGGGGAATACCATCAATATATAACATCTTAGGTCTAATTATATGATCCTAACCGTAATTCGAGATCTATACCCTATACTAATACTTAACCTTAGGGACATGTCTAGACATACCTTAGAAATATCTCTAGGGATTTCACTAAATTTTTCGCTTCCCGGTTTCAAAAGGTTAACTAAAACTTCGCTTTGATACCAATTATAGGGACCCAAAGCTTGACATACATATATATTACATTACTTTTTCAGAATACATAATACATGACAAAAATAGATTCCCATGACCATATTAGTTTAGTGTCTTTGGAAATATGGAACATAATTTTCTAATCAGGGTGAAAGATCTTCAACAACTCCAATAAATATCGTCCCCTTTTGTTTTCTTACCTAAACCCATTATTTATATCCAGGGGAAAAGAAATCATAA
Source organism: Viscum album (assembly GCA_963277665.1). Classification (NCBI taxonomy): domain Eukaryota; kingdom Viridiplantae; phylum Streptophyta; class Magnoliopsida; order Santalales; family Viscaceae; genus Viscum; species Viscum album. Next base: position 1,067,492,513 of record OY728136.1, read on the forward strand.
AAAGGGTGAGCTCAAATTTTTAATAAGTGTAAACATGGAAAACATAAAACAATCCCTAAACATTTGAACATAATAATATGAACTTAATACATCAAAATAATGAGTAATGACATAAATCTTGGTAGTGCATAAGTCATAGATCATAAAGGAACACTAACCATGGTAAAATAGCATGCGAATAAAACATGTAATTTTGGAAAACCATTAATCACATGTTATTATTTCCATAGTATCCAAGGAATTACTGCAAAGACCATCATAGTGGAAAAATTCCAATACTGAACTGGGTTTAGTTGTCGTGCCAGCCCTGTATTACTGAACCTGATTCAATTGCCTTTTCAGACATGTCTATCTCATGAGATATAAATCATTCCCCAATTCATTTTAAGGAGATATATGGGTCCCATCCATCACATAATTAAACCATTCTATCATGTGCCACAAAATAAACATAAATCATTAATCATAACCCAATAAAAAATGGGTTTCATAAACATCATCTCATCATAACATAATCCATATAAAAAATTGATATAATTTCATCATAAACAAAATCAAACCTTGTAAATAATAGAGACATTATTCTTGAAACATAAACATTTTAAATAATGGCATCATAGATGGAATATAATTTTAATAAAACACTTGAAATAAACACTTGAGGAAAATATCCTTTCTTCTTCAAAATCATTTTATTTTCTCAAAATTTCAAGCAATTTAAAAAGAAAAGTATTTTGTTGAAAATAATCATGAAATCGTATAGAGGAAGATTCATGGAAATAAGGCCTTATGAAACCATAAAAATCTATTCATGTTTTATATGTTAAAAAAGCATTATCCTCGTACTTTTTACCGGAAATGTCAAAAAGTACCTCATATGGAAAACAAAAGAAAAGATTCCTTCTATACTACATAGTAACAGCTAAAAAGGGGTAATCATGAATTTAAATAGACATGGAAGAACAGTAAACAATTTATGAAATTTTTTACAAAATACAGACATGGATGATAAATATAACCCCAGTAAATACTAACGTATAAAAAATCTCGGATAAGAACTAGATTGGGAGAATTATCCCTTACCTTAGGTCCAATTTCATCTATACTTGTATGAGACTACTGTGTAGTGTGTTTTAACATATTATTAACTTTTAATAGAATAATAATAATATTTCTGATATCATATATTATTCACATAGGACTTTATATTACCCTTTCTTTTGTAAATTCTATGTTAAAGTAGCATTTTGTGTAAAATCGTTTCATTTATCGTATGTGTTTAGACTTTTTTGTTCATGATATTATTACTTATATCATGATTTACTTAATTCCACAATTTAAAACATCATTTATATATAATAAATATTCAGCATATAATTAATTATGATAGATCGATAAATGGAATGAAATACACCGTTCATGGAGACGGTAGGTCGTACGTACGCATGAACGCTGTTTTTTTCTTTTTGAATTGAATGTAATTAATTAATTAAAACAAAAATGTATATAAATACAGTATCATTATTATGTCATATATTACATGATTATTTATTATATATACTTTATAATCATACTTGAATGGTTAATCATGGAAAATTAGTCTCATCGCATCGTTGAGATGGTAATCCGTATGTACGCACGATCGATGATATCATTCCTATAATAATTTAATGGAATTGGAGTGGATGATATAATTTATTTAAATAAGTATTATGTTATACTAATTATATATATTTATTTTTTCCACCATTATACCCATCCAATTATAGTGGTGGTGGAAAACAGATTACACCACGGTGTGGAGACGATATTCCGTACGTACGCACGCGCGGTGATTTCATTTTCCATAGGATGGATAGAAAGTGAAACAGTGTTGATTCATATTTATAATAACATATAAATGTATGATTGATACTAATTTTAGTACATAATAATTAAAAAATAAATAATAGGATGTATAAGAAGAAATAACATTGAATGAATCGATAAATAATATTACCTCTTCTTCGATGCGCCTCTACTAAACCTCCTCTAAGGGCACTAAAGTTGATCATTGAAGAAGACCAGGACCTATAGTATGTTTCTAGGATAGTGTAGAAGAGAAATGGATAGGTTTTTTCCTAGATTTAAGTCTCAAATTTTTGTGAGGAGGAGAGGGAGAAGGTTCCCTTTTATAAGAGAGGGGATGGGCACTTCTGGAATCGTCGAAAATATTAATTTATAATAAACTCAAACCCCACTTCATAAAAAACAAAAATGACTCAAATACACAGATTATATGAGATATGGTTGTAATATCATCAACCAATAAAATTTGGACAAGTTTTGAATTTATTTTAAACCTTATCAACTTTATTTATACTTATTTAATCTATTTTATTTTATTTGTGGTAATAGTATTCTAAATTTTAAATTGTTATAAATAATTAATTATGTCTTTTCAATTTTCCATAATTGGATACTTTATGACATTTTAGACCATATAAATTTGAATTAACAATTTTTAAATATTCTTTTGATTTTTAAAGAATTTTATAATATGTAATTTTTATAAAATAACAATATTGTCAATTTTGACACAATTCATTTATTTGAATTTAAATAAAACCCACACAGAGGATATATTCAAACAAAAAAATTTAATAGATTATTAAAATGTCACATTCATCTATAAAATTTGAGGAAAACATTAATTAGTTAATATATAATTATTTCAATTTTTGTAAAACCATTTATTTGATATTTCAATCAATAAAATAATTTCTACATCACTATTGTGTCATCATTAATGATAAATATTTAATCCCTAAAATTTCTAAATAAATTCTCATAAAGTAGATAATTTTATTATATTTCTGGACACTATTTATATTCTATGTTTTATGAGGTTTAACTCTAAATTAAAATTATTTCACTTATAAGATATAAGAGAGTGACATATTGTCACTTTCTTTGGTTTTAATAATAATTATATCATTTTCATGGTCAAAATTCCATGAAATTAATCTATTTAGACCCTTAGGTGATATGGGTCGACTTTTATTCATCCAATCGAATTTTTGAAGGTCTTAGGGTAATTTTATAATCTTATTTTTACCCTAAATTACCCGATTTACCTTTTACTATAGTAAATAAAAATAATTGTAGTTACTATTCATAATATCAAAAAAATACAAGTAAACTATTAACATAATTAGGACTCAATGAATAAAAATATGTAATCCACTTTTCAATATTCAAAACATAGAAGTTACAGTAGTTAATTTAATATTAATCCTGTTGTTAAGAAAATGGGTTTTTAAAGTTAAAAAATTATCAAAGAATGAAATGTTTTTACCTATGAATTCAATGTAAAATTAATGATAATGACTTGAATTATATTAAAAGGTAAAAATATATTCTATTTATTCTTTAAACCCATTCAATATTCAAATTTAACCATATAAATTAACTTGATGAAAAAAAGTTTTTTTTAGTTAAAATTTATTATATTTTAACTATTCAGCTAAATATGAAAGTTAACAGAAAAATATAAAAAATTTATCCCAAGTAAATTTTTATATACTCTTTTCAATTAATATTTTTATTTCTCTAAATTAAAATTATAAATGTGTCAAAAACTACATTTAAACTGGGTGCGCCATCAAAAGGTGGCAAAACTACAATTGTTGAAAAATACTTATATTACAAGAAACAATTATTTTGTTCTCATACCATGTTCTAGAATATGTGTAAGATGAATTATTATGTAATAAAATTGAAATTTTAGTTAATAATATTCATAACGGCCAGTTCTGAACAATATATCATTGTTTAGTGAAACTCGGTATTGCGTAAAACACAAGCTATTGAAGAAGGTCTCTCTTGCGGGTAAAAAAAGTGAAGAATAATGTTTGGGTATACTACAATATAAGATGATGTCGCGTATAGTGAAATATAATCTTGTTGAAGTGTATAACACATGATGTCAAAGAAATTAAAATGAAAACTTCTTATAAAATCTCGGGGTGTTACATTCTACACCCATAAAATGTATTTCACCCTAGAAATTCGTCGGGGTTATAAAGATATTACTACTTGAAATATTATTTAATAGAAACCCACATCGTAAAAATAAACACTAAATATTTATTTTAAAAAGGAACATTATAAACATAAAATATACCCATAGCAACTCACCACTAGGTTTCCACATAAGAGAATATAGGTGAAAACATGGATATAGAAGATAAATCTAACCATCATGTTCTGATAGAGAGTGGTATAGAAAATGGATATGAAAAAAGCCAATAATCACAAATCCATAAATTTTTTATGATCTAAGGTACTATATCATTAATCGGATATGAATGTACCAGGACATCATTTTTTTTTCAATATCATTTCCCAAAAGTTGAAACATTTGAATTAAAAGAAATACATCATTGATTTTGGTACAATCTCACCATTGTTTGTTCCTTGAACAATTTCAACTTCATATATTCAAGAAATGATGTTGAATTTGTCATTCGTGAAGTGTTAGCCGGTCATGTAATAGAATTATGGGTCATTCCATCTATCTCAAACAAAAGGTTAGAAAGAGTTATCAAATATATATAAGTCCATCTATGGTGAGGTTAATCATATATGACTCCAAAAATGGACATGGACTTCAACTATCATGACACTTAATAAAATTAACCTAATTTCTACAAATCATGGACTTATTGTAGTCTAGTGGTTGGCGATAAAGGCATGTTGTACTTCGGTTATGGGTTCGACTACTACCACCTTGTCTGACATGATGGGTTGTTGCCCATCCTACGGGTTGTCGTTTTTCTAAAACTATACTATTATAACATTTCAGAAATAATATAAAAAATTTCTAGCCTTAAACAATACTATCTGATGTAAAAAATTAATCCCTTCCATTCTTTAGCCTTATTTAAAATACTTCTATCCAGTGTTATAACGAAAATGACTACTAGAATGGTCATCTATAGAAATGTGAATAACTTAATTTAACCAAGAATATCATAAGATATATCATGATGGTCACATTCCAATGATGTGAATACCTTAATCATGTATTCTATTGAAACATGAATTACCATAGAATCTTTGTGAAAAAAGGAATTCTGTGAAAAGTCAAATCATTCCACATACTAAAATACCAAAATTTCTATATAATGAAACAATGATATCACTTTGTCCTTATATCAGTCATGACCTCATTAATACTATCAAACATTTCATTATCTCTTTATAGCTTCATTATTCGCATATCATCATCTTTCCAAAAATATTTCAATCACTTTTCATGGTTACCAGTACCATAAAATTATTGAAAACCACAATAAACCAATAAATAGATATTCCAATATTCCATGATACTATAAACGAGATTCCACAACATTATTTTGGAATCTCATTAAATAACCACTTAATCATTCCACCACATCATTTTCATACTCAACATCACCAATAGTGATCATATGTGACTTTCTTTTGTACCTTTCCTTAAGAGGTTGTTGGTGACGATCAACATTAACCCTTTGATTAGGGAATTGGATAGCATAATTCCACATTTCATTGCACTTGTAGCATTGAAGTGTTGGTGGTGATTTCTCTGTAGTCTTTTCTCTATTATCATCATTAGCTACCTTTTTCCCATTACATCAACACTCAAATGCTCAATGACCTTATTTTACACACTTAAAACATTTTCTATTCCCTTTAATATAATCTCCATCATGCTTCTTTCCAAACATTGAGCATAAATAAACATTCCACTTTTTTCAGCATTTTTTAGAGATTTTTCCTTGAACTCCATATTTCGTTTCTTATCAAAACCATGAGATGGATATATAACACCAACTTCCAGTTCTACCTTGAAATCACAACGCAGAATGTCTTCATAGATACGGAAGTCTCTTATAGATAATGACCTTCGAATACTTGGTTTTAAGCCACTGATGAATCGATCAACTTTACATTCAGATTTGATGATAATGTCAGATGCATATCTTGCAATCCTTGTAAAATATGCCTCATACATACACACAGATTCATCTTCCTTTTACTTAATCTCAATGAACTTCGTATCCATCAAAGTTAGAAGAATACGAGGGAAGTACTTATTGATAAACATGTTCTTTATCACATCTCATTCCATGGATTCAATTTCTTCTTAGGGCCTTGTATTCTTAATTAGATTCCAACACTGGTTTGTTTCACCTTTTAAACGGTAAATGGCTAAAATGAAACTTTCATGTTGTAAACATTGAAGTATTGAAAATATCTTTTCAATGTTAATGATCCATTTTTCTGAAATAAGTGGATTAAAATACCCATTTAAAGAAGGTGGATGTTGCCTCAAGAATGACTCAATAGAATATTGTTCCCTTCTCTGCTCATTTGGATATCCAGAATGATTCATATCTTCTTGTAAGTATAGAAATAAGAATATTTCACTCCATCTCCCATAACATTGGTTTGTTCAAGAGTAAAATCATTGAATTGTACATTACATTGATCAACATGGTTCCTTCGGGTTCCATCCATCGTCTAAAACCCAAAAAAAAAGTGTGAGAGGAAAAAATCATGCTAGGAAAACAATATAATAATGTGGGAGTAACTTCAATTTATAACATCTTAGGTTTAATTCTATGATCATTACCATAATTCTGGGAATATAACATATACATATAATTAACCTTAGATTCATCCCTAGACATACCTTATAAATATCTCTAGGGATTTCACTAAAATTTTCACATCCTAGTTTCCAAAGGTTTACTAAATCATTGCTCTGATAAAATTTGTAGAGTCCCAAAGCATGACGTACATAGAAATTACATTAAATTTTTAGAATAATTAATACATGAAAAAAACATATTCCCAATGATTTTATTAGTTTAGTGTCTTTGGAAACACGGAACATAATCTTTTAATCATGGTGAAAGATCTTCAACATATCAACTAAAGATCATCCCATTTTGTTTTCTTACCTAAAACCATTCTTTATATCCTGGGGAAAAGAAAAGATAAAAATTGTTATCTCAAATGCTCAGTAATGGTAAACATGGAGAACATAAAACAATCCAAAAAAATTTGAACGTAAGAATATGAACATAAAACATAAAAATCATGAGTAGTGACATAAATCTTGGTAGTTCATAAGTCATAGATCATAATGAAACATTAACCATGGTAAAATAGCTTTGGAATAAAACATGTAATTGTGGAAAACCCTTAAGCACATGCTATGATTTCCATAGTAGCAAAGGAATTGCTACCTTGTCCATCATAGTGGACAATGTCCATTACTGAACCGTGTTTACTTGTCGTTCCAGCCCTGTATTACTGAACCAGATTCACTTTCCATTTCAGCCATGTATATCTCATGAGATATAAATCTTCACCAAATGCATTGGTGGGAGATATATAGGTCCCACCCCTCTCATAATGAAATCATTCTTTCCTGTGCCACAAAGTAAACATAAATCCTTAATCATAACCTAATAAATAAAATGGGTTTTATAAACATCATCCCATCATAACATTATACATATAAAACAATTGATACAATTTCATCATAAAAAAAATCAAACCATGTAAATAATAGAGACATTATTATTGAAACATAAACATATTAAATAATTCCATCATATATGGAATATAGTTTTGATAAAACACTTTAAATGAACTCTTGATAAAAATATCTTTTCTTCTTCAAAATCATTTTCTTTTCTCAAAATGCCATGAAATTTTAAAAGAAAAGGATTTTTTTGAAAATAATCCTGAAATCGTGTAGAGGAAGATTCATGAAAATTAGGCATTATGAAACTGTAAAAATTCGTTCATGCCGTATAAGATAAAAAAACATTCCCCTCGTACTTTTTACTGGAAAAGCAAAAAAGTGCCTCATATGGTAATCAAAAGAAAAGATCCCTTACATACTACATAGTAAAAGTTAAAAACGGGAAAAAATGAATATAAAAATACATGTCAAGATAGCAAACACTTTATCTAAACATTTTTATAAAACACGGACACAAATGATAAATATAACCCATGTAAATACTTATGTATAAAAAATCTCGGATAAGAACAAGATTGGAATAATTATGCCTTACCATAGGTACAATTTCTTCCATACGTGTATGAAAGTACTATATAGTGGGTTTAAACATATTATTAACTTGAAATTGAACAATAATAATATCTATAATATCATATATTGTTCCCTTTGGAGTTTATATTACCCATTCTTTTGTAAATTCAATGTTAAAGAACCTTTTTGGGTGAAATAGTTTCATTTATTGTATGTGTTTCGACTTGTTGTTCTTGATATTATTACTTATAACCTGATGTACTTAATTCCATAATATGAAACATGATTTATATATAATAAATATTTGGCATATAAATATATATGATAGATCGATAAATGGATTGAAATACACCATTCATGGAGACGGTAGGTCGTACGTATGAATGAACGCTGTTTTTGTTTCCTTATTCAATTGAATGTAATTAATTAAATAAAACATATATTTACATAAATCCATTATCATTATTATGTCATATATTTCATGATTATTTATTATATATACGTTATAATCATACTTGAATGGTTAATCATGGAGAATGAATCTCATCGCATCCTGAAGACGGCAATCTGTACGTACGCCCGATCGATGATATCATTCCCATAATAATTGAATGGAATTGGATTGGATGATATAATTTATCATAATATTTATTATGTTTTAATAATAATATTTCTTTATTTTTTCAACCATTTTACATATCCAAGTAAGGTGGTGGTGGAAAAAAGATTACACCATTGCGTGGAGACGGTATTCTGTATGTACGCACGCAAGATGATTTTGTTTTCGGTAGGATGGATAGAAGGTGAAATATGGTTGTTTCATATTTATAATAAAAAATCAGTGTATGAGTGATAATGATTTTATTACTTAATAAAGAAACAGATAAAGTAGATGATGTATAAGACGATATAACTTTGAAAGAATCGGTAAAGGATATTACCTCTTCTTTGACGCGACTCTTCTAAACCATCTCTTAAGGAACTAATGATGGTATTTGAAGAAGAACAGGACCTCTAGTTTGTTTCTAGGAATGTGGAGAATATAAATGGATAGGGTATTTCTGATCTTGAAGGCTCAAAATGTTTTTAGGAGGAGGGGAAGGAGGTTCCCTTTTATAAGAGAGGATAGGGGCACCTTTGAAATCCTCTAAAATATTAATTTATAATAAACTCAATCCCCTATTAAATCCTCCAAACATGACTGAAATGAAAATATTATATGAGATAGGGTTGTAATATCATCAACAAATAAAATTTATAAATTTTGGGAATTTAACCTTATCAACTTTATTTATCCTTATTTAATCAATTTAATTTTATTTGTGGTGATAATATTTTAAATTTTAAATTGTTATAAATAATTACTTATGTGGTGTAAATTTTTCAAAATTGAATACTTTATGAAATTGTAGACCATATAAATTTCAAATAATAATTTTTATATATTTTGTTGATTTTTAAGAAATTTTATAATATGTAATTTTTATAAAATAACAATAGTGTCAATTTTGACACAATTCAACCATTTGAATTAAAATAAAATCCACAGAAAGAGTATATTCGAACTAAAATATTAAATAGATTATAAAACATGTCATATTCATCTAATTTTTTTTGTAAAACATTTATTAGTTCATATAATTTTTATTTTAATATTTTTAAAACCATTTATTTGATATTTCATTCAATAAAATAATTTCTACATCACTATTGTGTCATCATTAATAATAATTATTTAATCTCTAAAATTTAAAAATAAATTATCATAATGTAGATAATTTTATTAGATTTCTCGAGACTATTTATATTCTATTATTTATGAGGATTATCACTAAATTAAAATAATTACACTTATAAGATATAAGAGAGTGACATGTTGTCACTTTCTTTGGTTTTAATAATAATTATATCATTTTAGCTGTCAAAAAGACCATGAAATGAATATATTTAGAACCTTAGGTTATATTGGTCGACTTTTATTCATCCAATAGACCTTTGGAAGCTATTAGGGTAATTTAATATTATTATTTTTATCCTTAATTACTCGATTTAACTTTTACTATAGTATATAAAACTTACCATAGTTACTATTCATAATATCAAAAAAATTACAAGAAAAATATTAACATAATTTGGACCCAATGAATGCAAATTTGTAATATGATTTTCAAAATTCAAAACACAGAAGTTGTACTAATTAATTTAAAAATAATATAATTGTTATGAAAACGGGTTTTCAAAGTAAAAACATTGTCAAAGATTCAAATGTTTTTACCTATGAATTCTATGTAAAATTAATGATAATTACATGCATTATATTAATCGGTAAAAATATATTCTATTTATACTTTAAAACAATTCAATATTATATTTTAACCATATAAATTATCTTGATGAAAAAAGTTGTTTTAGTTAAAAATTATCGTATTTTTATTATTCATCAAAATATGAAATTAACTGAAAAATATATAAAATTTATCCCAAGTAAATTTTTATATCCTTATTGCAATTAATAAGTTTTTACTTTGTCTAATATAACTTATAAATGATTCATAAATTAGATTTATAGAGGTTGCTCCATCAAAAGGCGGCAAAACTGCAATTTCTAAAAAATATTTATTTTACACGAAAAATTTAATTTGTTCTCATACCATGTTCTAGAATATGTGTAGGATTAATTATTATGTAATAAAATTAAAAATGTAGTTAATACAATTCATAACATCTACTTCATTACGATATATCATTGTTTAGTAAACTTGGTATTGCATACAACACAAGCTATTGAGGAAGGTCGCTCTTGCATGCAACACAAGCCAAGAAAAGTGTTTGCATATACGACAAGCTAATACAGTGTTGTGTATAGTGCAAGATAATCTTGGTGAAGCGTACAACACAAGATGTCAAAGAAATTAAAATGAAAATTTCTCATAAAATCTTAGGGTGTTACACTTCTTATATCTGTTTTTGTTATAGTTTTCCATTAATATGACATAAGTAATATGTTGTGTAATGAAAATGACAAAAGAATAGTATTGACTACTTATATATATATAATTCTTTTGGATTGTAAAAAAAATTATTTTTTAGGTTATAAATTTTAGATAAGAATATAAATTAAATTTTTTATCATGATTAGTAATATTAGTTTTTTATAAATTAAATAATTACTTTTAACGAGTTAGAAAACCCATTGTAGGAATTATATAATTCTAAATAAATAAAATAAATGTTATTGAGAATATAAAAATATAATATAACTAAATTAATTATTTTTAAAATAAATATCTTATTCTAATATATTATTTCAAATTGGGTTGAACATAATATAATTTATTTCCATAATTTTTTTTGATATTTTCTTATTTCAAATCAAATGAATAATTTCAATTGTTACATATGTTTTATTTTATAATAAATTATATTTTACTAAATAATTTAATATTTATAAAAACTGATATCTAATTATAAGTAATTTTAATATGTTAATAAAAAATAGTTTCCATTAATTTAGTAACATTTCTTTTTAATGAAATTATTTACCACTGTAGTAAAAAATCAGTGAGCATAGTTATTTTAAAAACATCATTTCTCTATAGTATATGCATTTGTATACATATAAAAAAAACTTAAGACTTTTATTTTATAAATTTAAAATTATTTATAAAAATATTTTTAAATGTATTATAATAAATAACATTTTAATTTTAGTGTTAATGATTAAATTACCTTGATAAATATAAATATTCCATTAACTGAGTGAAATAAATCAATGGGAAAATTTCCAAAAAAATTATGAATACAGAATAAAATAATAATTGTGCTTTTTATTTTTTAGAGGTGTTTCTCTACAATATATACAATAATATACTTTATTATTCAATTTTGGAGGAAAATTTGTAATGGGATACGTAACAATGGAGAATACATTTGATTATTTAACAGAATGTCACTCCTCCTAAACTATAAAATGGCACTCACTAACCCAGCTTATTCCCACCACTCAATAAATTTTTATTAAAAAATCTAATCCAAAATTGGATTCTCGATCTTTCACTGATGTAGTTGCTAGGAAATCAAGAGATGAGCTTCCTGCTCAACCTGATGCGACTCAAGAAATTTAGATTTTCCCATAATCTTTTCGACATTATGGGAATCCCACGATTTCATTCACAACAAATGAGGTAAACTTTCTTTCTTCTGATCTAAGATTTGTTTTGGTTGGAAAATTTGTTAATCGAAAGCCATCTTTGGAGTATCTTCGCTCATCCCTTTAAGCGACAGGCTTTATGGGTTTTCAAATCGGTATCCTGAACCCCTCACACATAGTTTTTCAGTTCGCATCCGAGGAGGGATACTACAGGCTTTGGGTCAAGAGGTTGTGGTCCTTTAGAGATTTTTTATTGAAAATTCTTAAGTGGACTCCATAGTTTGATGCCTATACTGAATCCCCTATTGTTCCTATCTGGGTTAGCTTCCCAGAGTTACCACTTCACCTGTTCAAGCAGGCAGCCCTTTTCCCAATTTCTAATCTTATTGGAATCCTCTGAAGTTAGATTTTGCAAAAAAAATGCTTTCAAGACCCTCGATTGGTAGGATTTGTATTGAGTTAGATGTTTCTCATCTTTTTCCCTCCAGCATTTGGATTCAAAGTGGGGACTTTTCCTTCCCCCAAGATGTTATTTATGAATTATTGACAGACTACTGCTCTAAGTGCTTCAAATTAGGGTATTGTACAAGAAATTGTGGCAAAACTATTGTTCATTTTAAAATCCTTAAACCTGTTTGGACAGAAAAGTGTAATGGTAACCAATAAAACATGGCTGGACCTTCTAAATTTGATAGCAGAGAAGATGATCATGTGGTTAAGGACATAGAAAAAAATCCATGATTGTGTTTTCAAGGAAAGATATGATGGGGTAAAAGGACAATTGAATTCTCAAACATCTCGAGATCAACTCTCAGACTTTGTCAATGAAGTTCTTGCTGTCACCAAGTAGCAAGAACATCTTGTTGCGGAAAAGAGTGATTCCCCCCAACCAACTATGAAGAATGTTGAAAAATCTGAGGGTAACATGATTAACAAAGATGGGAATATAGAGGAGTATCTCCAGGTTGTTGTTGATAAGATACCTAAACTAGGGGAATCTTTTCATCTACATGATCGAAAAGGTAAAAAAGTTATTGTGGACATAGATGGTTTTATCAATCCATTCCTCAGGAAAACTATGAAACATATAGACAATGTTAGCTATGAAAGAACCATCACCACAAGATCATTTGCGGCCAAATGTTCTGCCCTTGATGTTCCTCCACAGATAGTTCTTATAGATCCCCTGCCTGAATATTCACAAAACTCCAATTGTTCTAATTCAGAAAATTCTTCAATTGATGTTGATGAAAATGACCCGGTATATAGGGATGCCTACTAGTATGATAATAATCTGGATTTTACAAAAGATCATGACTCCTGGTTCGAGGAAAATGAGACAAATACATTTAGGAAGTATAAAATGGTGATATAACTGCTCAGTATTACCATGATATCAGAAAGAGGATGTTTAATAAAGTTACTGGCTAATTCAATAAGGATCCAAACTTTTATTTCACGAGTATTCCATGGAAATAAGTTTTGGATCGGGTTCGTTCTTTGATTGACTTTCTGTATTGATGACTCTGGTGGATACTGAATGATTTGTTTCTTAATGTTTTCTTATGAATGTTTTATTCATGTCTTCGCACATGATCCTGGTTCACCTGTCTCAATCTGGTTGTTGTCTTTCTTTGTTCAATTTCTACTTAAAGGCTGTCTTATATTAATTTTTTCAAGGTTGTTTCTGCTTCATTTGGAGTTCATCTGGACTGGTCTAGTTTCTTGGATAGTACAGATTTTAGGGCTATTTTTTTTCTAAGGCCTTTTAACCTGTTTGGGGATTTGGCTGTGACCTCTTAATCAGATATTCTTTTCATTTCTGAATTGGTTCTCTTTGGATCCGTTTGTTTCTTTTTTTACCATCATTGTTTACCTCTGATTCAGTTTAAATTGAGTCCTTTTGTTCCTTGGTTCTACACCCCTAGAATTAGGATGGTTGGCTACATGTTGGCTGGGTGCCCCCTGCCGCACTCCATCTCTGTTCTCAGTGTTGAAGCCCTGCTCCTGAAATTTTATCATGTATGCATGCCATGCTACTTTGATGAATCAGGATTCTATATGATTTCATCAATCTGGATAGAAGATGACAGTTTTTGAAGATTATACCTCTAGTTTATTTGTTGTGGAAGCCCTGGTCTGCCTTCTCTATTATTTTCTGGCTACTTTCTCTGTTTCCAGTTGGTGTTGGGTATGATGCATGAATTTACTGACATGCTATTTGGAGGCATCTCTTGGATGTAGTAATTCCGATTATTGTTTCGAATCATTTTCTTAAGTTTGGACTCTCATCCTTCAGGATTTGATTTTGAGGCATGCTGCATCTAAACGAACTTTACTTCTCTGAAGAATCTATTCATGCTATCTAATTCTTTCAGAAGTTTATATGGGCTGGTCATGGATGAAAATCTTTCTCTCAATGAAGGTACCCTGCATGTGTCTATTTTTTTTCTATGATTTGTAATCTCTAATTCCCTGTTGGTGTAAGTATGTTACACCTCATGCTTGTTTTGTAAACACTTTTTTTATATTAATAAATTCCTATGGGGAATGTGTTGGGAAACCAGTTCATGTCGCCACCTTTAAAAAAACCTAATTACATCATTAAACTATTTTATAAGCATTAATTAATACCTTAATCTTACTATTAAATTACATAGTGGAAACCTAATAGGGATTCATAATTCAAATGTAATGTTCATTGATGATTTTTTTCGTTTTTTTTAACCAGGGTAAAATCCCATAGAATAAATAAAAAGAAAGTTCAACGAAAGTGAAAGGATAGGTTCAGACAGAGCCACTGCCCTCATCATAGAAATTAGAGACCAAGTTTTTTCCTAATCTTAGAGCCAATCTTTTTCTCTTTCTCTCGAAGGTCATTCCAATTTATACTTTGTTCCCGCCCGCGACCCCGATATCTAATGTTGATCTCTTCTAATCTTCTTGAATGTTGAAGGATGCTTTCTATATCTGTGTCATCTGAGTTAGATTCAAACAATGGTTTCAAATCATCCCTTGGAGCAGCCCAATCCGCCCGTTCACGCCCCCTGCCACGACATTGTGTATGACAACCTCGCTTCCATGTTTTAGTTTGTTGTCTGGAGTCGTCCAGTAATTCCATTCCTAAGTCAAAGGCCTTATTGACATGCACAAAATTGTCCCTCAAAGTGTCAACTCCTTGATCATCATGGGACAACACATCCGCAACTTTTCCATTATCCTCATGAGGGGGGGCACACCACCATGTGTAGTGATTTGGGGTAAAACCACCGCATCAAAAGGGGAAGGAGTAGAAACCTTCACAGCTACATAATCAATACAATGTGTAGAAAAATCCTTTTTGATGGATTCACCTACATCACATTTCACAACAATGGAGTGCACAATATCATTGTGGATGGGGTCCTTCGATTTCATGGAAACAACAAATTGAAAACCATCATTATCAATTATTTTTTTCTTAAATTTTCTATTAGATTTTATAGACAGTTCCTGCCCCAAATCAAAATCCACCCCTTCTTGAACTTTTTCTTCAATATCGAAATGTTTCTTCTCTTCCTCCATGTTAATGCATGTCCTTGAAGCAGAATTAACAGCCCCATCTTCAATGTTTTGTTCTCTTCCATGATAACAGGGAGTTTTATTGACAGCCTCATGTCCATGAATAAGAGTGGAGACAACACTATTAGTTCTATTTGTGTGAGCAGATAACACACCAAGAATTGTTGTACCCCCCCCCCCATTTCTACTTCCTTGTTTGACAATATCTGCAAAAGAGGTATTCCCAACCTTTTGAGTTTTATCAGCAGAGATTTTGGGCCGGTATTCTTGTTTTTCCTTCATGGGACCACACCATTTTGTATGTTCTGTATCAACCAATCTGCACATAGCAACAATATGTCCCTATTTCATGAAAATGGTGTATGGTGAGTTTTTGTGACAGCTTGCAGAGGAGTGGCCCATTCTAAAATAGTACGAACAAAAATCTGGCAACCATTCAAACTAGATTTTAAGTTCTAGTTTGAATTCCCCAGCAGTCAAAATAACTGTATCAATCAGATCTTGTGAGATATTAATTTAAACTAGTGATCTGGTGTAGTGACCATACCATTCTCTATCAGTTTATTTGTCCAGTTTGATCCGTTTTCCGACAAAAGTGGAAACATCTCACAGAATTGAATGGTGCAAGAAGAACCAATTCAGTCCAGTGATCCGAATCCATTCTTGAAAAATGGTAATTCATGAGAAGTGCAGATTAGAGTGAGGATCCCATTCCTGATGCGAGAGGTAACCGGGCTTCATGTGAGTAGTTCCAAAGCCCCAGGCCACTAATTTTTGTTCTTCCGACAAGAAGACAACGTGAAACATGCCCTTACCAATTGAAATCAGACGACATTTTTCCAACCCCCAGTGCTGCTGAAGCCGAGCTCTGATTCATCAAACCCCTTTAGTTTTTATTATAACATGATTATATAACGATATTAGTTTAATAAATTAACATATATACTATTATTATATGTTTATTACTGATAAATATATATTATTAAATACAATGGTTTATTAAATCATTGTTTTTTTGAATGAAAAACTACCACCTCACGAATTGATGACCTGCGTTTATCCATTACCACCTTTTTGGGATGGGAGTAATAATTTAATTATTGTTTCTATCATAAATATAGGATATTTAAGTATTTATTATGTTTTTTTACTATTATATCACATATACCTTCATATTTTTCATTTATTGGGAATATGATAACATCGTTTATGCATAGGGCGTGATACCACTAAATGAATAAAGGTTATTAGCGTACTATTTACATATAATGTATTATGTATGGGTTTAATAATAATATGGGATATATATGAATTAAAAATAATTTTTTAATGTTATTATATATCATTTAATTTTATTCCACTCAAATTTATATGAAAACAAAAATAATAATGTTTGTATATACATGAAAACTACCATCACTATGAAGGGAGTATTTCATTTCCCATCAAGAAATTTTCTTGATCACAATAATTAAATATATAATATGTATATATAATATTTAAATCATTTTAATTACTCTCTATTTTAATAAATCACCAAAAAAATAAGTTGACCAAAATATAACCTTGAAAACAAATTTGAAAAACATAGCATTTGTTACTTAAAACAAAATATTTAACATGAAATCATTGATAAAAGTGAGATAATTGGTAGAAATAACAGAATATTTGGTATGGTGTATTTGTATATGATTATATTTTAGGTTTATAATAATATACTATTAATCATAGTTCAGTTTCTAATGTGTACGATAAAAGTAATTACTAAAGATACAGGGATTCTATATCACTTTTTACAAACCTGAGACACATCAAATATTAACCACCTATATATTTTATGTGGTTTAATAATAGAGTATTAATTTTATTATGAAAATTATAATGAAAAATATTTTGGGTTTAAATACCCATTTTAGAAATTTTCATTCATCTATCTAACTATCAATAGTAACCAAATTGGTATGGGATTTATGTCCAAATTTCACTTCTTGAGATGAATGTTATGGTATATAACTATATTATTTCAGGATCTATACAAATAGAACCATTTACATGGGATACAATTAATTTATTCATTTTCATGATATTTTATATTTAATTTTATTTCATTATGTAATGGGTGTTATGATTCAATATTAAAAAATTGTTAATGATTTTATCTTACAATCTGATCATTTATTCAAATATATTATTATTATGTATCCAATGTAGATATCTCATTATATACCACTAAATAATTATATTTAATTTTATAATATTTTTATTTAATTATATCATCATTTAATGGAACCTTTATTCCGTTATATGGTACATAATATCATTAAGATTTTTTAAAATCATACTTTTCTCTCTTTGGATGAAAATCTATATTCATCTAAAATAGTTTTTCCTAAAATGTTTTAAAAATGTTTTTATTATATTTTAATATATTTTTTATGTAAATGTATTTTGAAATTTATTTCTGTTTAAAAATATGTTTTTAATGATTATCAAATCTTCCTTTATAAATTTCAAAGGTGATTTTCAAGGAAATTGATTATGAAAATTTTTTATTATTTAAAAAATGTTTTATATGAATTTCATATATTCCTTTATATGTTTGAAATATAATTTTTAATGAAGATGTATTTACAAATTTTTTTTCTTGAAAATTATTTTTAAATGATTTCTAATAATATATTGGTATTTTATAAAAGTTATTTGCAATGAAAAGTCATTTGAAAATATTATAGTTTTTTTAATTAAAAATTTAATGTGGCAAGGATATTTTCCCCAGGAATCAACATAAATGATATTTCAAAAACATTTTCAATCAATGAATAAATGTATTCATATAACCTATTTCTTAGATGGAATATGATCCAAGGTTGTTATTCATACTGTTTCTCCAAGTAGTTTATGTTTTTAATGAATTATGTTTATGAAACCTGTTTCTCTTCTATGGCTTGTACCATGATGAAATGATATGAAACCAACATCTCATCATAGGTTATTATTTATCGAAATTATTATGAAACCTATATATTTTCCACATGTTGTGATATGATGAAATTTTTATGATACCGTTTTCATTTTATCGGTTATAATGTTACAAATGTTTAGGATCGTGTGGTACAAATAAATTTTTCATTAATATATAATAGGCAAGGCCTATATATTCCCCCAATTTATTTGGTGAAGATTTATATTTTTCATGAGATAATAATGGATGAAATGGTTAGTGAACCCAATATATAATGAAAATGATGGAATGTGGGGTGAACACGATATAATAAGATATAGTTCAAATAAGGTGTGAACTCGGTACAATACGATAATCCCAGAATAAATAGTTAAACTGGTATAAAAATATATGGCTAGAATGATGAGTAAACTCCCTTCGGTAAAATATATTATCAACTACGAGGTTATTAGTAGAATTAATTGACCAATATGGATATAATTTTGAATTATTATTTGTGTACCATAAATTTAATGTTTTATACCAATGTTATGATCATGTGACACATGTTTGTTGATTATCTCTAGAATCCCATATTTTGTACTTCCAATCCTTGTTTAGTTAGGTATGATTATGATCATTTTTATGCTAGTAATGGTTTTCAAATTTTATTATAATAATCTCATAACCTTTTATTAATGTTATATAAATATCATTTTATTGAAATTACTTAACGTATGAGATCAACCATTCTTACGTTTAAATTCTCAAGTTTATATAAAATTTTATTATTTACAATAGGTATATAAGGGGTCCTAGTTACAAATATCATAGTGGGAGATGATAAATTTTACTTATGTTCAAGCGTTTATGATTCCTAGATTCCAATGTAAATAAAAAAAATTACATTTCTCACACGTGTTATTATATAATATAAGGAATATTTATAAAATGATGTATTAACCATGGATGATAATCCACGAACACTATAGGTCACATGGAAAGAAACGCATCGCCTCGTAAGCAATGAATTACAACTACCAACGAGGGTTAATAATTATTTGTTGGTGATAGTATACTCTCATGATATGAGTACTACATTGTTATCATAATTTAATAAATAGAAATAGTATAATTTTATAAATAAGTAGTACAAAAATCAGATATACATTAATACTAACAATCAGATATTAGGGAAATTTCATATATAAAATGATAATCAAGTCATGGAGATAAAAAAATGATAGAAAATAGATAGAAAACAGCATATAGTACAATACAAATATAAAATATACAAAATGACCTAAAAGGATATATCTAAATAGAATCATAATCCATGGATCGATATTATGCCCCCCCCTACACCTATGCCATAATCAATAAAACAATGTCAATATATATCTTACCATTTTCCCTAAATTCATTTTTGATGTCATGTTCATTACAATATTATTACCCAAATAGTGTTAAATAACACTAATTTGGACAAAACCAATGGTTTCTATAATATTTTTAGTCTTTTTAAATACATAGAACCATAATTCATGTGTGGAATGAAAAAAAGTGTATGAATAATAAGTGATACTATCCAGTCTATCGGAATTCACAATGAATAGGTAAAAATAAATAATTACTAACTATAATGTATGTTAATCCATCACCCACAACCTATTCCATGTAGAAAAGCTTCAAAACATCGTGGTCTATGACCCAAGGCATGGGATTGGGGAATCCGCTTCGAGTCCACAAAGAACATCCTCAGAAAACTTGATAATGTCTTGGGTGAATCCCAATGAGAATGTATAAGGATATTAAAGATATCTTCCTCCATCATGTGAAATCCAACCCATCCACGTGTCATTGATTCTATATCATAACCGCCCACCCATACTCAATCCCATGCATGATATTATCAAAAAAATGATTTATATAAGTGATAAATGGTAAATATCAATGATTATTCTCTTTATTTTTTAACACATCACCACCATTAATATTATCCCTTTCTGAAAAACATTTTATTATCATACTGAATCCATGTGATTCCGCAAGTCATTGCTTTCGTATACCGATGAAATGACATTTTCTATCTCTTACAACCTTGAACAGTAAACTCCAATCTCACATTTTAATCCTAGTAGTGAAAAATGTGTTCAACTCGCTACATGGTCCAAATTTCAATGGAAAAAAAGAAAAGTTCCCACAACATTAGTGGTCTAGGTTGAAATCGCTAACCTCCAACCTTATTTAACGGAGTCAGGGAATGTCTCAAACAACAATACTTCCTATTAATTTAATTATTGTTAATTTAATATGAAACACCTATAGTGTATAATGTGTAACAAAATAGAAATAAGTTATAAAGATCTAGACATAGATTAAAAATTTATTGACCACCAACATTATTCTTTTCAAGGAATACTCATCTATTATAATCATGAGATTCCTTCTATATTAGATGGAAAAACAATATATGTTTTTCATCATAAATGGCCTATGTTCTTATAATAAAATATCATTCATAAGGTGAAACAATTGGAAGATATATTGAATTAGATTAAATATCCTATAAGTTTCAATCCAACAAGAACAATGACGCATGAATTAGTCGTCAGATAGATAATATAACCCAAATCCAATTGAATATGGTGCTATTATCTCTTATGAATATGAAGTGGTTAAAGGATAAATGAAAATGAAAAGGGTTTATCCCTTTTATAACAATGGGGAGGAATGTAATTTTTCCCCTTGTTTATTATGTACACTGTTTTGCATCATGTTTGGAAAAGCCTTGTGCGAACCTTGTTCAGTCCACCCTCCATAAATAGTGGCCCTACATTGTGTGAGAGAATATTTTTTTAATACTAAACATCCATAAAGCACCCCTATTTGGATCCCTACAACTCCCAAACAAATTTTTCAAACTATGCATCTCCTATTTTAATAATTGGTAAAACCATGTGCCTTCCCAATTCCACCATAACTCAGTGCTTCTGTCTCCAAAAATTCCACTAATACTCACAATTACTTATTTAAGTGATTATAATATTTTTAATGTCTATGAATGTAGAATTAAATATAAATTTACAATATATATACCACATATAAAAACATGATATCATATAATTCCCATGTTTTCTAATGGTAGAACACATATTAGGAATTTTATAATGAAATAATAAAGATTCATATTTACTTTTTTTTTTTAAATTTGTGTCCATCAAAAAATGATGAGTTACTATTCTATTATTTTAATAATAATTTTTTTATTTTTGGGTATATTTATTTGAATTCGTAAATATCATTTTTTTAATATTAAACCAAAAATAATAACAAAAATATATTATATGATACATTAAATTTTCTGGGAATATAATTATATGTAAAAAACATATTTATTTCAAATAATATTCCCAAATTATTATTTTGTTTTCTTACTTCAATAAAATTGTTAGGTATTTTTGAAATAAATAAATGTCGGTTTTTCTACGAAAAATCCATTAGAAATAATATTTTTACACAATGGTTTTAGAATTTATCCATATACAAAGACGAAAAATTATAATGTTATATTTAATAAAAATACATATAATACATTAAATTACTTTTAGAAATTTTAATAATGATAAATATAAGTAATGATAAAGATGGTAAAAAATATACGGTCTTTTAGAAAGGTATGTTAGAGGGTATCATAAACAAATATTCATTGACCATTTAATATAATGTTATGGTATTCCTAAACACATATTACCCTTTTAACTACAATATAATCGAAATAGTAGAAGTTTGATCAAAAAATATTCTTATAAAATTTTAATGACATCCATGATTGAATTTTGGACATGTTTCACCAAATAACAGTGTTATATTTTACTATCTACCAACTAAATTGACTAATAGTTACCTTATCAATATATGAATAATGGAAACCCATTATATCATTTCCCCATTGGTTTTTTGGGATCCATTGGTAAAGAATGTGAATGAAGCGTAGTTGTTACAACATATTACAAAACCGTGATATGACCGTATAGTTTTCGTGTATTTAGAAACTAGGAAACATAAACAACTAGTTCATAAAGCATCTAAATTGTCTCCCGATTATTTCATAATATATAGAGTCTCTTTTGGTATATCCTACTTAATAACCTTCTTCCTAACCTGGGGAAAAGAAAACATGAAAAAGGGTGAGCGCAAATGCTCAGTAAGGGTAAGAAAAGGAAATGTCAATCATATCATATTCATAAGGACATATCATTTTGATAATATTAACCTATACAATATATCATAATATTATAACATGGGATAAATCATTATAGTGAAATGTAATCCCAATAATCCTATCATAAAACATGAAACATTGTGGAAGACAAACATAATAATAAGAAATCATTTCATATTAGTCAAGACTCATTTCCAAAACTATCATAGCAGACAAAGACCATTTCTGAACAGAGTTCACTCCTCGTTCCAGTCCTGTTTCACTGAACCAAATTAACTGGCTATTTCAGCCATGTATATCTCATGAGATATAAATCATTACCCAATGCATTAGATGGAGATATAGGTCCCACACATCTCATTATTAAACAATTAATATGTGTTCCACAAAAATCATAAATCATATATCATAACATAACCCATGTAATAAAAATGGTGTTCTTAAACATCATGTAATCTTAACATAATCCATAAAAGGACATCAAAAAAATAATTCCATCAAAACATAATAAAATTAATGTAAAAATAGGTATAGAAACATAACCCTATATTATCTTAGATGGAAAATAATTTTGATAAAAACACTTGAACTCCTTTCTTTAGGAAAATATCCTTTCTACATCAAAAACAATTTTCCTTTCTTAACATGTCATAAAATATTAAAAAATAAAAAGTTAATTAAAGATAAACATTAAAACATGTAAAGGAATCTTAATGGAAATAATTTTCTATGAAATCATAAAATATATTCATTCCGTATAAGTTAAAAAACATTCTTCTCGTACTTTGGCTGAAAAGGTCAAAAAGTATCTCGTACTGAAAATGAAAAAATATTCCATGCATAAATTTTACTAAAAATAAACCAACAGGTAAAATTGGATTTAAAAAATTGTAGTTGGAATGAAATAATATTACATATTGAGTAAACATGAATGTGGATGATAAAAATTCCCCAGTAAATTCTGAAGTATAAACAATCTCGGATAAAAATGATATTGTGAGCTTTTCCCTTACCTTAGGTCCGTTAAGATTTATACGTATCCGAAACTCCTATATAATGATTTAAATAATTTCATTGGATTATTCAAGAATCATTTTAATTATTATGATATCATATATGGTCAAATTTTTAACTCCTTATTAATAATATTTCATAGCTACTTGTTATTAGGGTGTTCATTAATTTATTTTCATATGCGTGTTTTGTCAAATAAATTGTTATTCATCTTTTTAGGTTATAGATAACTCATTTAAAGAATGGTATTAGTGTAATATATATCATATATATTCATTAAATTAATTTATATAATCTTTATTCAATGAAGAGCAAGTAGAACGAGTCGCATCACATCGTGGAGACGGTAGGCCGTACGTACGCACGAGCGATGATATCGTTCCCATAATTATATTAATGTAAGTGGAGTTGATGATATAATATCTCATAATTAGTATCATGTTATAATAATCATATATAGTTATTATTTACACCAGTATACCCATCAAAGTATGGTTGTTGTGGAAAAACAGATTACACCACGATGTGGAGACGGTATTCCATAGGTACGCACGCACGATGATTTCATTTTCCATAGGATGGATAGAAGTTGAAATAGGGTTGTTTCATATTTATATAAACATATAAGTATATTAGAGATACATATTTTATTACTTTATAATGAGTCAAATAAATAAGAGGAAGTAGAAGAAGAAATATTCTTGAAAGAATCAGTAGAAGGGATTACTTCTTCCTTGACGTGTCTCTTTTATACTTCCTCTTAGGGCACAATAGTTGGTCTTATGAGAAGACAAGAACCTCTATAATATTACTATATATTATCATAAGAGAAATGTGTAGGGTTTTTCTGAGCATGAAGTCTCAAAATTTTGTGAAGAGGAGAGGGAAGAGGTATCATTTTTTTGAAGGAGGAGAGGGGCACCTTAGAAAAAACCTTAAAACAGTATTTTATAACAAAGTCATATTCGGTTTATAATTCCTCCAAAGTGGATTATTTAGAATATTCGAATGGTATGGGTCGAAATCCTCTCAACAAATAGGTTTTAGACATGTTTAGGTTACCATTTTATCTTTATTATATAGATTTAACTCTAAGTTAAATGATTTAACTTTTAAGGTGTCTTCTTATATTCTTACACTATATGGTTAATAAACATAATATAAACATCCAATAGAACCCAAATTGGTTAATTTCTATCATATATATTATTATATAAGTCATTTAGCCGAATCTTAGATCTTTATGAATAGAATAAGAATTAATAATATAATATTTGTTTTAAAAACACTTTTTTGTCAATTTTGACACTATTTGGTATTTTGTTTTTTTTTATAATAGCATTATTAATTACAAAAAAATTCATATAAATAACCATAATATGTTATGTTAACCAATAAAACAAGTTTAATTAACAAAAACTCTCAAAATACATTTATTTGGTTATATATAGTATCAATTATGTTAATATTTCTTTAATAAGGTAATTACTGCATCATCATTGGGTCATAAATAAATTCACATATTTAATGGATAAAAAATATAAATAAAATACTATTACGTAGAAAATATTTCTAGATTTTTAATGAATATTTATATTTGAATTTATCTTAACTATAACTCTATATTAAAAATATTTTAGTTATTAAACATTGATTTACCTATTTTAACTCTTCTTTAAATAAATTAATAATAATTGTCCTAATCTAATCCAACTAGACATAAACTGTCATATTTTATTCATAATGTTGCTTTTGGTTGAATTAATCATGTCCAATAGAATTAGGACATGTGTTAGGGTAATAATAATATCATTTTACCCTTAATTACCCTATTTACTTTTAACTGTGGTAAATAAAAGTAAAAAGTTATTGTCCACCAAAAATTATTTTTATCTTATTGAACCACAATTTACTTTCTGATATCAACTGTGACTCTCGGATTTTTTAAATTTCACTCACAGAAGCAGCAAAATTGTGTTTTATGTAAATTTGAAAATTCTCCTAGGAGGTGGTTAAAAGATGGTCAAAAGTTCACTAAAATATTATATATCTAACTTTTTAATAAAAGGACTCCAATTAATTAAATTGAACATTGATATGTATTATGTACTTATTTTGGCCTAAAATAAATCTAAATAAAATAAATAAATATTAAAATAAATATTCGGTTTTAAATTATAACTAAGTGTTTTTCACTATTCATCAAAAATTGAATGTTTTCAGAAAAATACCAAAACCTTACCCTAGACTAATTTCGATATTCCGAATCCAAAAATGAAGTCCATTTTGAACGATAAAATTTATAAAATTTCAAAAAGTGTGTATTACTATTCATAACTGCTAGTTTTAATAATATATTGTCGTTTAGTGAAACTCAGTATTGCGTACAACACAAGCTATCGAGGAAGGTTGTTATTACGTGCAACACAATCCAATATAGTGTTGTGTGTAGTGAAGGATTCCTTTGGTATTGAGTATATCATATTACAAAAAAACCAAATATTTCTCATAAAATCTCAGGGTGTTACACAGAGACTGACGAGTGCCCCCATTTTGAGGCTACCAGAGGAGGGCGTTGGGTACGTAGTCTTCTGCGATGCATCAGGGACTACGCCTGGATGTGTCCTGATGTTGGAGTGAGAAGTAATTACATATGGTTCTCGATAGCTGAGGTAGAATGAGCTGAACTATGCTACCCCTGATCTGGAGTTAGCAGCAGTGGTCTTTTCCTTGAAGATGTGGTGACATTACTTGATAGGCGAACATTTTACAGTCGAATCTGATCAAAAGAGTCTTTGGTATATCTTCTTTCATAAGCACTTGATCCTAAGAAAATGATGTTATCTAGAGTTCCTCAATGACTATGACTTCGATAGAGTTTGTACTCCTAGGAAAGGGATCGTAGTAGTAGATTCACTCAATAAAAGAACTGGTATAATGTTACTGAGTGAGGAGAAAGAGAATCTAGCTACTTTGTGGAAAGCCGATGTGGATTGAGATAGAACATATTATCTTCATTCTCGGACAGTCACTCCCCCACTCCTTCAGTGAGTGAGTGAGGCTCATCTTGGGGACACTGACTGTAAGGCATGATGTGCTCAGATATCCACAGGACAAGCACCTGATAGATTTTTTGAAGGTGGGTATCACGTCATCCTCATCAGATAATGTACTATGGTACCAATGGATCTTAGATAAGAAGTGTTGAGGGAGTGATATACGTCCCCTCTAGAGGTACATCCATTAGTGGAGAAGATGTACTAGTACCATTGACGTCATCAGTGGTGGCCGGGAATAAAGAAATTGTGGCAGAGTTTGTCTATGGGTGCCTCAATTGTCTTTAAGTGAAGGTAGAGCATCAGGTTCCAGCAGGATTAGTTCAACTATTAGAGGTGTCAGAGTGGAAGTGGGATGGAATTTCTACAGACTTCATGACAGGACATCCCTACACATTCAAGGGTCATGATTCTATATAGGTTATCATTGACTGACACACCAAATCTCCCACTACAAAACTATTAGAGTGCATGGATCAGTTGAGATCTTGAGATGCCTCTACATGAAAGAGATTTCATGGATTCATGGAATTCCATATAATATTGTCTCTGATATTGATGCATGTGTTTCTTTTTGGCTACGGAAGGTGTTGTAGGAGGAATTCGGATTGTTGCATCGGTTGAGCACCGTCGTCTATACTCAGACGGATGGTCAGATTGAGCTGACCATTCAGACCGTTGAGGACAAGATACATGCTTGAGACCTTTATTTTGGCTGCAGCTGGGAGAATCACTTACATTGGAAATTTTTTTTCGTCCGGATGTGGAGAATTGGTTTAAGGGATGTATGGGTACCGACAACCCCTTAAACCGGCTTCTGAAAATGAAAAAAAATGCTTTCGAGGATTGGTATGATTCTATTTGAGGTGTTGTAATGACGACTATGGAGATTACCACTATGCTGGACCGACCTAGGGAAGTCAGAACTTGTGGGTCTAGAGATGGTATGGGCTACCTTGGAGAATATGCAAATCATCTAAGAGAGGATTAAGTATTCAAAAAGTAGGAAGAAGTGCTATACTGATCAGAGACGGAGACCTCTTGAGTTCGCTGATGGTGACCATGTCTTTCTACGGGTCTCCCCTCGATGAGGTTTTTAGAGATTTGGTCGGGGTTTCATGTTATTTCTGAGGTTCATAAGTCCCTTTCGCCTCCTCAGTAGAGTTGGTGAGGCGGCATACCAATTAGATCGTCCACCTCAGTAGCACAGGGTGTACGACGTTTTCCACGTATTATTGCTCCGGATATACGTACATAATTCTTCTCGCATCATTAACTAGGGAGAGCAGGACATCGACGATGGGGAGAAGTTATCAAAGGTTCCAGTGGATATTGAGGATCGATAGGAGGGCATCCTACATTGGTGGATGATACCTCTGGTGCACGTTCTTTTGTAGTATGGGAACCTCTAGGAGGGCACATGGCAGTGGGAGGCTCGGATTCGTGCTTCGTACCCCAACTTGTTTCCCTAGTTTGTGTTTTGGTGATCGGGGACACAAAGATCTTAGGTGGGGAGATTGTAAAGACCAATACTTTTTCATGTAATTTTTTTTAATTATATGGTTGTATAACATGTCTGTGAAAATTGACGGCGTGTGATTCTGAGGCCTGGTGTTAACGGAAAGAATTTCTGAATATTTTTAGGATACATTCTGTAAACGCGCAAGAATAATTATGTAACTTTTGAATTGGTCCTCAGAATTGAAATCTGAGGGCACCGATGAATTTGTAGAAACGTTATTCACTTAAGGAGACAATAATCTTGAGCATAGTCGGTCGAGGGTGAAATTTAGTTTCCCAGAATTTCATGGGAGAGTTAAAAGAATAAAAATAATAAACAGAAAAAATTTAATTTAATTTTTTTAAACCTCCCATCTGAAAGTTTAAAGGGTGGAACCACTCGAGCATGAAACCTCCCATCTGAATGTTTTATGGTGGGTACCACCCTAGAATTAAACATCCAATTTGAATTTAGTTGTGGGGACCACCGAAACACCACTTTTAATGGGAGGAAACTCATGGATTTATCCAAATTAAATATGCCAACTTCATTTAATTAATGTACAAACATTAATTAAATTATATCTTAATATATTATAATTTGTAACCTCAACTCTCACAACATAATAGATTGGAAATGGATAGGAGAGCATTGGAGAGTCGGCAAGATCTTTCTCTAAAAAAAGAGATCCTCCAATGAAGAATGACTTCTAGAATCGAATAATGGGGAGCCAACCATGGAGTGTCCGGTGAGAGAGACGATCACCAATTTCGATCATCAAAGACTTATTATTCTTCCTCACACCACCTCAATCCGAAAATCAAGGTACAGGATTTATATATGGTTAAAAAAATTTATTGATTCTTTATATTATGGTTTCACAACGACGATGGCTAATATAACATGGCCATCATACTACGAATATACTGTTCCTGTTATCTTTTGATTATACACTCGTTCTGTGTGCCTTCTTCAATGCCAAATATTTTATGATACTGGAAACACAGTATTTTGTTGACCGCGACAAATGGATATGGAGCCCTTGACCCGAGGATCGCGAATATGAGATTGATTTATTTTTTGGGATAAGAACGGAGATGTGGCGACCCACAGAAGAAGAGGAGGGTAGGCACAACAGTCAGCCACATGAAGATATGTCAGTGCATGTATGTTGTTCCGGATGAGCAGGAGACCGCGGCTACTTGGCCACGACAGAGGCTAAAGAGTTCCTAACACCCGACCAGCTGAGGTGGAGCAACGGTGCGCAACTGAGCCGTTGGGAGGAGGACCGACCGGAGCACCCGGTCGACCATGGCGTATCGGTGGGACCCTCTTGGCTCTTGCGGGTGATGTGGAAGTTACCTAAGGTGCTTCCCATTGTAGTTTCGAATGGAAGGGGGTGCTCTCCTTTCGTCCTCAGCTCGTGTGGACAGCCCCAGTGGGCCGCGCCTAGCATGCCGGGCCGGGCCACCACCTTCGCGGGCTGATCTCGCCAAGGCCCAGGACATCCGGGCTAGAATCGGTTCGATCTGGGGCATCCCTAACTAGGTCGGTTCGGCCCAGACTAGTTCGGGCCTGGTCGGACTGGACCTGGGCCCATCCAGACCCAGTTTTTCCTATTTGGCCATATCCTGTTAAGCGAGCGTCCGTCCGACGAACCATCTACAGAACCAGAATCCTTAGATCTAAGCGGTCCTTTTGTTAAACATTACTTGAGTTTTATATAAATTTGTTGTATGTCCGGGATGGATCGAACCCCGAATCCAACCGAGCCCTTAGAACAGAAACACTAATAACATACAGACCGGGCATCCAATTAATGGGCCATCTGTTGTGTTGGGTCCCTTACGATGTGATGGAACATTGGGATTCATCTATGTGGGACACCATGGTAGTTTAGTTATGACCTATATCTCGAGGGACAGATTCTCTGAAACTCGATCACACTGGGTGCGAGGAAACCAGTGGCTGGTAGTGATGCTGAGGTTGAAGACATATAATACAGAGGTTAGTTACCTGTCGAATCTGGGTGGGACAGATCATGTGTGGGCCATTGCGGGGGTTAGTACCTGTCTATACTATGCGGGTCAGTGAATTCCGATCTTCTGTGGGTCAGATCATGTGTGGGTCAGTGCTCAGCGATCATGTGTGGGTCTGCGCATACATATCCCGTGTTGGTCAGACCCTATGTGGGTCAGTGCTCAATGATCCTGTGTGGGAAGCACATACCGATCTTGTGTGGGTCAGATCCTGTGTGGGTCATTTCTGGTGTTAGAACCTATCGATCCTATGTGGGTCAGACTCCATATAATTATGAATAGTGCCCCTTAACAGAATAAGATTATCCATCTTCACAAATAAGAATATGTACTTGTATACATCACTTATACCTATGTGAGCTGAGTCATATATCTTTATGGTGTGCCTGTGTGGTATTATGTCTTCCTGGAGTTACATGTGTGGTACTATTACCTTCATGGTGTTACCTTTGTGGTATTCATCCCTCCTATGTGAGATGAGTTTATTTTGATAACATAGGTATATGTATGGGCACAGACCTAAGTAGGTCTAACTGTTGTTTCAATGATTTTTGGTTTAACCATTGTGGATTCGGAGAGACCATGGGGGTATCGAGCTCCCTACTGAGTATCATTATACTCACCCTTGCACGGGAGACGCTCTCACCTCATTGTGTCTTGTGCAGACGACAAAAAATTCTAACTAACGATGAGGGTACCCGGATATGAAGATACTCAGGGCAGACCATAGGCGAGGCATACCACATAGACGACGGTTCAAGAGCTGTATCTACCCTTTAGGTTGGATCCTCTAAGGGTGTTCGTTGGAGCTGTTTTTTGGTTTTACATGTACTCATTAGTTATCCATGTACTTTCAAGTTGGTCTTATATTCCTGGCCCTTATACCTACTATACTCACTCTGTTTACTATATAATTTTACTTTGTGCTTGTATCTTTTTGTGTGCTTAGTTGTGTGTGTTTACAGATTCTTAAGGAAATGCATTCCTGGATTTAGGGATATGCCTTTTCGGTGCTAGTTTCCAGCCCCTACCCTATGGAAGGCAGTCCTGGGGTAGTCCTGGCACAGGGCCCATGGGAATGATCATGACAATTCCCAACCATTATTTTTATTGAAGCACTAATAATCAATATCATTTTATTAGGCTATATATTTACATACACTAGAATGATATTTCTGTTACCAATTATATGGGTGTGGCTATATATGTACGTAGAAATATTTACATAAAATATTAGAGTATTATTAGGATACATATTTTATTATTTAGTCCTATAATAAAAATATGTTATTATGTGGATAAGAAAAATAAAATAAAAGTGCTTGATGAAGGGTGTCATCACTTATTCAGGTAACTCATTTCTGATTGAAGCAAGTAGGTTACTCAATTGGATATATGAAATATTTGGGGATTCTAAGATTAGTGTCATGATGTTTTTGAGGAATTAATGCAGTTATTGGTTGGAAAAAATTGTCTTCGGAGGTGGGAGGATGTGGGAGGTATGAGTGCATTTTTTTAATAGATGAGTACAAACACTCTTGTAAATTATTTTAAATGGAATTCCACTAATATTGTTCCAATGTATTATGGAAAAAATAATGGACAAAATTCAATTAATGTGATTATAGTGTCCAAATATGTCTACAAAATTTACTTTTACTAATTTTCTAGGTCATTTGCGCCCCTATGTTTCTGGTTTTGTCCATTATTAAGATAATTATTCTCTAAACTGTTATAATTAATCTTAATCAATTTTATTAATATTGTTCATAAAAACAATGTTAATATTATTAGACAGTAAAAATAATGAAGATTCCAATATTTTATCCATTTTTTCAAAATCCAATCACATGTGTGGCAAAAACTAATTTAAATTTAATCACGTGGATTGGATGTGAAATCAGGTTTTTAACGTAAAAACGTTGAAATGCTTTTTATGTTTTGATATCCAATTTCAAATTGAAATTGATTAAAATAAGATCGATTATGATAATTGATAAAAAAATAATAATATAAATATACATTATAAACATTCTAACATATAAATTATCAATATAATTAAATTAGATGAACAAGAACTTTTAAATAAAAATTCATTACTTTTCAAAATTCATTAAGAATGAAACACCAAAAAAAACCAAAAAATCAAACTAACGTAATATTTATATTTATGATTTCAAATATGAAATTTTTATATATAAAAAATAAATTAAATTTTAAAAGAATGTACTAAAAATTAATTCACCCTTAAAAAGAGATAAAACTAACTTTATAAATATTAAACTTCTTCTGCTTAAAATTGGATTTATTTCTATTTGTATTCTATAAAATTTGTTGAATGAATACAAAATACAAACTTTTGACAAACTAATATACTTTGTTCTATTTATTCATGATGTTAAAATATCTATGAGTCAACTACCACATAAAATAATATTATTGAAAACATATTATATTTTTTTATAACACATTAGTTCGAGAAATACTGGATTTTAAAGACATCAATTTTTGTGTATAGGGTAAACTATCACATAAAGAATTACATATAAATTAAAATTACTGTCTAATTTATAATTTTTAATAGATATGAAAATAATTATTCTTTAATTACTGAGGATGTTATATACAATTTTCTTGTCCTCCAAGAGTAATGAAGAAGGATGATGATTGGAATGGTTTCTAACTAATTGTGTATCACTGAGATTCACTTCCTCAATATATATATATATAATATTCTCTTCATCACTAATGTACAAAAATCACTATGTATTTTATGGTGAATAATAATCACATTCATTTACTTTAAATATAGAAAAAAGGTACATTGTATGGATCATATGTATGATATTTTGGGTATCCTCTTGAGTCCCCAAAAGAATTATATAAAACCCAACAGAACACATGATTTTAAAAGAATTATAATAGAGTGGATTTCTAATATAACAAGCTATGAAATCCACAGATTTCGTAATGAAATTCTCATGGGAATTTCCATGTGATGTATCTATTTGAGCAGTAAAATATAATTGATAACTTGCATATAGCCTCCGTTTTGATTTCCAAACACTTCCCAAGAACCCACATCAAAATATTATCTATGAGGAAAGATAAATTTCCATGATAAATGTAATCCAATGTCACCCATGTAACCATCTCAATAAATTTATGTTTTCTTGAATCAGGTAGAAAAAATAATATGTTGAGTTGTTATAATGTATATATTTTTAAAATTATTTTTTCCTTTTTGACAATATTTTAGGTCAGCTTTGTAAAATCCAATTTTATAGGTTGTTTACATATTGAATTATTTCCTTCAGAATCCTTTATAATTTATTCATATTTCTTGGGTGCCACTAATTGAGGATGAAACTATATAATTTTTATAATAAAATAATGGGATTAGTATTATATATATATCTGTACATAAATAAAAAGGGTCAATAGTACGGGGTCAGTGACTGGTGTATCTTTTTCATGGTAGTGCTTTGATCTTCCATGATAGATAGAGGAAAAAGCAATGCTTTTTCTTCATCTTTTGTGTGTCCTAGCTATAAGAGACCCATACATTTCCTTATTGAGGTATGCAGATGTGGTTATTTCATCTTCTATATGGATTGGATGTACAAAAACTAGTTTTTCTTGGTGTTTTGATACTGAAGATCAGTTTATGCATGGATATCAAGGCTGTAAACCATTGATTTGAATGGAGTTAATTCAAACCGTTTAGAATTTATATCATATATGGTTCTTCTATGGTGAATAGTGCATGATCTAGGGGTTATCGACAAGATTCAAATAATGAGGCTCAACTTCAAGTGAGAGATATCTATTTTTTTGTAAAGGCTATTGTTGAATACACACCATATTGTTTATAATGTTAAGATATGTATCAAATCCTAATGAAATTATGTCATTATATATTTTCAATGAATTCCATTACCTAGGATATATATTATAATTTTTGTTCTATTGATTGATATAATTTATATGAACTGCCTTTTAGTCCATTTTTAACTTCTCGTCCTTTGTAAGATTGAATAATCTAAATAAATCAATATATTGTAGATTGGATTTTTACATTACAAAATTAAAAATATTCATACAGTGACTCAAGATATGTATTTTTCAATCTCTTTAATCCTTCAGCCAATTCAAATAGATTTTTTCATTAAAAATTATATCAAATAATTCATTATAGTTAAACATTAGTTCTGAAAAGAGATATTCCACAAGTAATGATTACTAAAATCAAATAAATTTTAAATATTTTAGTTCTTTTTTATGAAAATGAATTATATCAGAAAAAAATTATTTCAAAATTTAATGAAAATAATGGGTCAACGATTTGGGAAACCAAAAAACACAATTTTAATAAAGAATTCAATGAATAATGAAAATGATATTAATTCATTTGAAATAAAATAATCATTATTATATACCAATTTTTAATATAATGTATCATATAAATCATTAAAAATATTAGTTGAAATATATGAATGAATAGAAACATCAACATCACACCTAAATTTCATCTATTGTCACATGGTATTTTTATGATGAGTAAAAAGAGTTTCTCTCAACGAACATTGAAAATATATTTCACATTACATGATAAATATAAAAAATTGATATTCCATATTCAAATGCATAAAAATATAATTAAAATATAAAATACCACAATGATAACTACATTCATTTGTTGTTAGAAAATTTAATAGATCTTAAGGAATAAAAACTATATATGTTTATTATGATTAGAGAAATTAAAACAATAATATTTTTTGTATATAAAATTTTTATTATGCATATAATTACAACTTCTATTATAGTAAGTATTAGATACTATTCATGGGTCCATCATATTAGAGATGTTATTTTCCTTAAAAATGTTATATATTGTGTATCTGGCTTCTAATACATTCATGAAGCGACTGTATAAAAATATTATTCTATGTGTTTTATTTTAACAATGATTTTAATGTTTTAAAATTAATTTATGACATTTTATATATGGTATTGTCCAAATTTTTATGGAATATAGTGAAAAAACATATATAATTGGTCATATCTCCCACTGTTTGACTTTTATAGATAGATAACGTCATTGTAAAAAAGAACATCTATAGGAAATGTAATGGGATAAATAGATCTATCCTTTTCTCGAAAAAATAATGTTACTCACGTGAATATAAC
This sequence comes from Viscum album, assembly GCA_963277665.1. Taxonomy (NCBI): domain Eukaryota; kingdom Viridiplantae; phylum Streptophyta; class Magnoliopsida; order Santalales; family Viscaceae; genus Viscum; species Viscum album. The sequence continues at coordinate 1,067,528,288 of OY728136.1, forward strand.
ATGATGAGTTTCTAGTAGTCAACTCTAGTAAATGTGGGATTCTATCAATGATGGTTCACTAGAAAAAACTATTATTCAATTATATGAATATTCATTTATTTGGATATTAATTTATAACATAACACATTGTGAATTATTATATACATGATTCATATGAGATAATTTACGCTGTGTTTATCTCACACTAACATGTCATAGAAGCTCCCAACTATGATGATAAATAAAAATTTCCAAGACTCAATTATTAAATAAAATGTTCTATATCTAGAGGACATCATTATTTTGATACATAATCAATACAACCAATAATTAGTGGACGTTCATGGGACATTAAGAAAACTTTTTATGTTGTACTCCTATAGTAATATTTATTAAAGATGATATGATATCCATGATTTTTTAAAAGAAATCCAAATTTATATGTGTGATTTGATGTTCCAATAGGTGTGTTGTGTAATAGTCGATAGACAAGAATAATATTATTAATTTATATAATGATAAATATATTATTATGTAATTATGAAAACTATGAAAAAATATGCTCACAATGAGGTAGGATATGATGGTTTCATCACAACAGTTATTGTGTTAATGAGTAATGAAATAAAATATTTTTCCATTATATACATTAATGAAGTTAATATCCTAATTTCATTCATCAGAACTTATATATATATTTATATACATGTCAATAGATTTTTATGGGAATATTCAATTTTGATATTTCAAATAATGCGATATCAATCACATATATTGATGAAACTACTATGTTAACTACACAATTAGAGTTATCATTGAGAAGGAATTATGTTACCCAGCATGAGTTAAAATTAGTTTACATGTTATTGTGAAAATAAATTTATTATATATAGGATACTTGGTGTTTTTCTAGATATTAAAATTATAAAATATATGGTGTATTCTTATGACACAGAGAAAGTGTCTTAGATGGTCTCACAGTATGTTTATCCCGAACCATAGATCAATTCAAAAATAATTTGAGATTTTTAATAAATATTATTTCAATAATATATTTATTAAATATATGTTTTTGTGTGGTATAATATATTTTTTTAATTGTTTTTTATAAAATATTATTTTAGTTAAATGTGAAATTAAAATTTATTTTCAAGGTAATTATTAATACTCCAAATCATTTTTAAGTTAATAATGTGTATGAATTTTAAAAAAATTCGATAACCCATGGTAAAGAAATATTAGAAATTAATGTTAATATTATATATCAATTTGTGTGAATGAAATTAATATATTTATGATTTAAAGAACATGTATTTTCATATCAGATAATCTATTATAGGAAAAATTCACTTTCTAAGAAGATTGCATTGTGAGGGTTTTAGTTTGTTTAATTTTAAATTTCATTCAGAAATATATATGAATTGAATTTGATAAAATGAAATCAATATCTGGAATCAAAAATATTAATATTATTTAATAAGGGTAACATATTATTTTCTTATAATTAATAGTAAAAATATTAACAAAAAAAATTATTGTGGTTAAGGTTATAATCTGGGTTTTTACGTTACAAGGACTTGTTTAGAAATTAACATTCCAAATAAATAGTATTTTTATATGATATATTCGATTTAAAATTTGGATTTATTGGGACCAAATAATAAAATATGTGTAATTTCATTTCTATTATTAAATAATAAATTCCAAATGTTAGAAAAACCTTCAACATAGTGAAAACTAAAAGGGTAAAAGTTGGTAACTATAACAATAATGTCCAAAAAATGTTTAAAATTGAATCTATTTTAATGATTTAGGTTTACCATAAAATTATTTTCAATCTAATAAATCATTTATCAATTTCCATGGTTTGTTTTCTAGGAAGTGACTACCCATAATTGAATATAATTGGGTATTTTAAAAAATGCCACACCTACTCATTTATAAAAGATCACATACTCTCCTATATTTTTCCCACAAATAATATATTTTGGTTAAGACAATACTTACCAAAATACATTACTTTATTACCTGACAACATAATATTGTCTGTATATTGTATAGATACCTCTTTTACTAAGGAATTTAATTAAAACATAATGGGGTTATTCTAAAAAGGGTTATCATTCTTAAGAAATAAATTTTTATATCATATTCTACATCAATAAAATGTTATTCCATCATGATTATAAAATAAAAAATTATATGTATTATTCAATTATTATATTATTTATATGTAATATCCTACATCCACCTCCTCTTCCATCAAATGTTAAATAAACCCAACATTTGTATGTGTGGTGGATTACAGCATCGTGAATGGATGTAATAAGTTCTCTATCATCACCCTTCATGGATGTTGATTATATTTAGTTTAATATATTTATATATGATATTAATGACATATTAATCACTTTTCAAAATTAATATATAATATATTTCCATAAAATTCAATTCACGATAAAATGTTGATGTCATTCATCTATCTGTCTGGATTGCCACCTCCACAAAGTGATTTGAGTCATTTTTTATCACTATAACACAATGATGGATATTATAATTTTACGTAATTAAATAATATAGTATTTATTATATATTTTTTATTATCTAAATAGAAAATAAAACCCATATTCATTCCATCATTATCATTGAAATAATGGATATTTTACTCATGCGTACGTTGGAACTACCATCTCCAATATTGTAGCATAGTTCATTTTTGATAAAAATATATCATGGTCGATTCTAAGAGTATCATTTATATATAATATTTTTAATTATTCATGAATATAATTCTATAAATTTTCACATAAGTAATTATATTACCATATCCCTCTTAGAAAATTCATTTTGGAAATATCAGTTGAATATCATCAAAATTCCAATGCAGACATAATTGATTATAATAAATAAGTATAAACTGGAAATAAATAAATATAATGAATAATAAAAATAAAATGGTTATTAATAATGTAAATAATAGTAAAAATTATATTATTCATCACAATCAAGTATATATGTGGTGTGTTGAACTCATCATAAGTGATTTGGAATCAAATTATATTCATTTAGGATTATTTTATTGTAATTCACAAATTTATTTTATATTGTTAATACACTATCATTTTATATAATATATCATGAATCCTATAAAAATCATTTAATTTTATACTGAAATTTAAAAAAAATTATCTAAGGTGATTTGACTCAAATAGTCATATATGGTAAGTGGTTTGACAACTCAATTTTTTCGTTAGATTACATTATGTGTTAATTATATTTGACAAACTAAAATTATATGTATAATGAATTTTGAATATTTTATTTTTTATTTAAATTTTTTTATGTTGATTTTAAATTGATACACATAATAAATTCGTTGATTAATTCTCACTTCATGTTTATGATCATTGTAAGAGATTTCATCTCAATTTCTCTTCATTAGTGACTATATTAATTTTATACCCATACTTTTTTTAGATCATACATATATCTCCCTATTACATATTATAACATTAATTTTCCTACATGTGAGTATAATTTGAAAAAATGGATCGTTTATTTGGGAGATTAATAATATATAATTTTGAATAAATTCAACATAAAATTGGAATAATAGAAATAATTAATATAGTTACAATTAATTACTACAGTTCTGTTAAGAACTGATATATCAGGGGGACAAAGAAGATAAGTGTATAAAATGACCATCAATTTATTAAAAACCCATTTTATAGTAATAATTTAATATTATATATTATATATAGAATAATGAAATATTTTATAGCTTTTGTAATGTTGAAAAGAAGGATATTATTAAATATTTTCATAAAATAATAATTATGAAACTCACCTCACTAATAAAAGGTCATCCTATCTCCTCCATTATTCACAAAATAATACCTCATTGGATCATTCAATATATAAAACAAATAAGTTCCCAACATTACTATACTCATCATGGAATATGTATATATATATATATATATTGTATAAAGAAAAGTAATATGTCTTTTGGTGAAAAGCTAAGGAGGATAAACGAAGAAGGGGTAATGTTCTTCAGCGAGCATTTTTATTTCATTTCATCCTCCATATTCCGAAATTATTATTAAAATATTATTAAATAATTAATTAAGAATCATTAATATAGTAATATTTAGTTTTTTAAGGTAATTACCTATAACCACCAACACATCCAACAAATCGGTTGTAAAATCATCTTTCATGTAGACGTTAGAAAACTACCTCACCAAATGATATCATTTGTTCTTCCATTACCGCATTTAAAGGTTTGGTGTGATGATGTAATGAAATTATATATATTATTTATCAAATAATTATACATTTTTAGAAATCTTCTTTATATTGTATCCTTCGATTTCCATCCTACGCGTGTCAACACTCAATTATTCTACGCCAGTTACTCCATGTATATCGATCAATCTTCTCACTAAGTCAACCCAAACTGTAGAATAATTATTATTCATCGACTCTAACTCCTACAACTGCTATGAATAACACGATTCTTGAACTAGATGATCGTCAGACACCTCCCTCTAGTCCTCTCTCCCAGTATTCCAATCGTCTGTCACTGCCCTATTTCTTCTCTACGTTTTGACTATAGTGTCCCTTATTTTCCCTTTCACTGTAATGGTCGGGATTATGTTATTCTCAACATATGGTTTCTATATACTCCACATTCTGACATCATCCTCATCCCAGAAATATTATCAACCGTCATCCTTGCACATCGAGTTCCTCCTTCTCCCGATTTCAGCATACCACACCATTATGTTAAATCGTGCACTCTGATTTTCATATACAATTCTTCCAGCTCGTGATACCCTTTATACCAAACCATGATATGTCATGTTATTCCTCATGATTTCTCATTTAATTCCTTTAACTCACATTAAATACTATCATAGATGCTTCTAACTACTGATAGTTCATACCTTTGACACCCTAACTGTTTTCAATTTCAGGAAGGTATTGAATGGATATTTTGCATTTCAATTTCATCTAAAGTCACATAACCTTCTCCACACAGTTTATTTGTGTCATATTCCCTCTCTCAACATATTCTCACTTTTCGTATAAACATAACTGCATACTGGAAAACATATATCCCTGTAACCACATTTTTGATATATTTTTAGTTCTATAATGGTTAGGATTCATTTACTATTGTATGAATATTAATTTAAACTTCTAATAAAATAATATTATACTATGGTTTCTTATAATATTTTCCATGCAATTATATCAATTCCATTTTTTCTTAGCATATCAATTTTTAACTACATATTTACTTTTGTAAAATAACATTACCTATTTGGAAAAAAGAAACCTCCATTGTGGTATTCTATATGAATTTCCTTGAAACTTATTTTTACTTCAATCAGGATATGCATGTGGATATCAAAATGCATATTCGGTTGAATGATATTACATTTACTGAATGAAGAAAAATATGATATTCTCTGTTGTAGCCAATTATGTTTGTTGTGGCCTGTTTATAATTTCTACCGAAGTCACATTTTCTTCTCCTCATACATGGTCCATCTCTTATTCTCTACTGCATCATCATAGCACTATCGGTATGAACATAAGTACGTACTAAAAAACCAAATTCATTGAAATCACATTTCTAGTATATTTTCAGTTCTATAAATGATTGGGTGCATGTATTGTTTCATGAATATTCATTTACCCTTTTAATAAAATTAACTATTACTAAATTTTCTTGTACGATTTTCCTTGAATCTTATTCCAATTTAATTTTGGTTTATCATGTTGATATGAAACTTAATATTTAGTTGTCTGAAATAACATTATCTATTTGAAAAAAATAAACCTCTACTATGGTCTGCTGTTTTAATTACCATGAAACATATTTCAACTTCAATTTGGTTATGTATGTGGATAACAAAATTCCTATTTGGTTGTCTGATATTACATTTACTAAATGAAAAAAATATCCGATATGGTCTGTTGTAAACTATTAGTTCATATCATTTGTAATCTAAATTTCTTTAACTTTTACATCCTCTAGGCATTATATGATCTCATTGCACATTGTTTTTATAATCTATAAATAAAAATAAAACAAACATGAAAAATCTGTCGAGCTCTAGAGAGGAATGTTTGAAATAGAGGTAACTTATGATGGAACAACAAGGACATAGTAATTTCTCTATTAATTACCATTGGAAATTCCATATTTACTATCCTTTGTTTAGTAGTTTCATTTATTACATATTCTACATGATTAGTGCCAAAAACTATTAGAATCAATTCAATGTCATCTACCAACCAGTCGGCTACTCTGTCACGTAACCCAATATCTATAAGTGACATCACACGTGGAGTCACACGAATGGAATTATCATCTCTATGTATCAATGGTTAGTTCTTTTTTCATTAATCAATAACATCTTTGTGATTTTTCAAGGTTCATTTAAGAATATGGCATGCATCATGCTAAATTACATTTATTATAACGCCAGAATGGTTTTCTTCTTGGTCAAATACAAAATTCATTTTCCCATAAAACTATACAAATGCAAGGATACAATGAAGACTACTGATGAAGGAATGATATAGAGATAGTCTGTTTTTTAATACAATAATTTTAAATCTGAAGAATTTATTGACACTCTTTTATAGTCTATGTTAATTGAAATTTTGACAATATTAGTGGAAAAATCTACAATAAATTCTTATATGGAGTCTAGAAGTCTATTTGGAAGTCCAACCACCGAACCTCTACCGACTAATATATTCATGAATGGGGTCACACACATTCCATTATCATCACCATGTATCAGTGGATAGTTCCGTTTAAAATTACACGTATAAACCATTTAACTATAAACATTATTTCACACTACCAAATATTATTACTTATTAACTACTTCTCTATCAGTAGTTCCAAAACTATCTGCACCTTGGTCAACATTGTCTATAGGATCTACCAAAAAAATGATCGGGTCGCATGAAAAATTTTCTTCTACCTTTCTATAATTATCTTATCTATTATATTTCATGGACATACTGTATTTCATACAACATTTGTATTCCCCTTCTCAATTTTAGACTATCACTTTGCATAGATTTAATTTATAAAGAAACAAATCTCTTGAATTCCTTATCTATTACCTCAATGTAGTAAGAACGACTACTATTTTTACACAATATCATTAATGTTATTCTTGTTCTATTTCTTATGCTTTCCTATACCAATAGATTCTACATAAATCCTTCTAATGATGGAATTTACGATACGTTATTTGGTGCAAGTTTGAAGTACACTATAATTTGACACACACACATATATAACCACTACACATTTTGTAGAGTATTGAGTTTTTTCTATAAATACATCCATGTTTTGGACAACAATATTTTCTTCAAGAAGAAATGGTAACAAATAGTTCCAAGGATCAATAAAACATAAATATTGACATAAGTGGTGAAAAAACTATATAGGTAATTTTATGTACATGTTTCACTTCAATAAATAATGAGTTTTTTATTATTTAAGACAAACTGATATGATTTACTAGTTGCTACTACAAGAGAGTCACTAGAACTAGACACTACCAAGGTCATGGGTTAGTGTACTTATTAAACATGCATTAATGAATTATTAATTCAAAAATAATCCTCATTGTTTTCCCCTTAATTTTATAAATAAAATTCTCTACATTACTGTTACATTCAATAAGGTTATTATGATATTGAAGATAATTATAAAAACTAAGATTATTGTCACTATTTTTTATGGTTTCATGGGAGAAACATGAAATTTGGCACTAGAAAAAATTGTTTTTTCTCTATGTTGCTCGATGGGAAAGGTTACTTTGGACACACTACCATAATGTCCAAAATACCTAAGGATGTTGGTGTTCGATCGAACTTCTGTCGAAGCCCAATTATTTGATGATAACATACATACTTACAAATTTTTTGTTTTCATCCACGTCAATGGGTCGGAAGGTAGATATGTCGTTTAATAATGGTCAAGATTCATATATATTCAGATTACATGGACTAAACTAACATCGCATAGGATGTTTATGTCCACCTGGTAAACATCCACCATGTTTAGCATTGTGATACGTGTATGATACTGCACATAAGTGTCAAAATAGAATTCATGATATGAGGTATTGTTTATATTATAACCATTTTATAATAATATTAATATTTCTCAATAGTTTTGGACAGAAATCAAAAATCTATTATTAACTAGAACAATATTTAATTCCTATAATCGATATTTCATGAGAATAACACTTTGGATAGAGAATTGATAGTTGCATGGGATGTTCTTAACTGTCAAGAGGTTCCAACATTAAAGATACGACTTCTTAAATGAAGAGATTCAATTATACCACATATATTCTACCAAATACTTTTGAAATTACAATGCTGCTTGTCAGTGATATTGATGATCTCAACCAAGAGTGAGATATCATCATTCAAACCAAATGTGGTGATTTACAAAGAATTGATGAGCTTCACCCATTGTATCTTCTATTGTAGTTTCCTATGATTCTCAAAGGTGACCAGGATGGATATTTTGACAATTTGTTGCGTTTTCCTACTCAATTAACAAAAATTACTACACTGAGGAAGGTAACGATGCGAGAGTACTTCATATTGCACTTACAATTCTGTCATAATAAAGAATCTATCTTACTACATTCTAAAAGATCTCTGAAATAGTTTATTGTTAATGATTATTCAAGGATTGAGTATCAAACACTATCATTCATTCACTTAAATCAAATGAAATTGAGGGTATAACTTTACAATGGGTAACAAGATGCATTGCTTCGAGGTGACCATGAAGGGACATCCTGGAGAAATCATATCATATTACCATCAACATTTATTGGTGTCCCAAGGTATATGATCCAAAATTAAAAAGTTTATATGTCTATATGTAATTAGGTAGTGCATGTATATCTATTTTTAACATTTACATGAGACCCTATTTTCCATGAAATAACACAATTTCTTTAACATCACAATCTCCATCCACCAGACCGCCTGCAAATATTATCTCGAGTATTCAATGTTATGGTTGATCGTATAATGAAGTATTTAAGAGAATATTGTTTCTTGGGAATGTCACGGGTAGGTTACTCATTTTTTACATACTATCTTGTCCATCCAGTTCCTTATAATATATTTTTTCATCTTTTATTTACCATTAAACTATTTTTTACCATGTACTTGTTCGAACTGAGGAGTTTCAAACACGTGGCTTGCCTCATGTTAACATCCTAAAATTTATATTTCATGAAAAAAAATTTCACACTCCAATAGATGTATAAAAGATTGTATGTTTTCAATTTCAAAATAATTGATCATAACCATGACTACACAAACATCTAATTAATTTTATAATCCATGTGCTTGCGGTGATTCCATCCGTACTTCACCCTATAAGAGAAATGGAAAATGTCCAAAAAAATTCCAAAGAAGATTTTTTCGCATATGACTATTGATGATGATGGTTATGTAGTCTATCGCAGTATAGGTGATAGAATAACAGTTCTTAAAAATGGATTCCATATAGATAATAGTTTGGTGTTCTATACAGTAATGTTTTTCTATTAAAGTATCAAGCACATCTGAATATTAATGTTTGAAATCTCCATCTTCCATAAAATATATTTCTATGTACATTATCAGGGGAAATGATCATGTTATAGTGGCACTCTATGATAATAGAAATAGATATTACTTAGAGAAAAATGTAAATGAAATTATGATTTACTATGATTATTGGTACATATCTTCATGTGAAGCCTCTTGGAGAATATTTTCTAATGATATCCATTATTGATATCCACATATTGAGAGATTAATTTTACATTAACTAGGAAAACATTATGTGACCTAAAATGAAATTGATAATATTGAATATGTCTTAAATAATAGAAACATATCTGAAACAATGTTCATCTCTTGGATTCAAGAAAATATAATGTATCTGGAGGGTTAGAGATCATACTTTTACAGAATTTCCAACTACATTTGTTTACCACTCCAATGATAAGAAATGCAATCATCAAAGGGATGGATTTTCTATTGGTACCATATACAATGTTCCACAAACTATTGGAGAGGAATATTACATGCACATACATCTAAAAAATATAATAGGTGATACTTCATTTGTAGATCTCAAAACAGTGAACAACATTACTCATAGAACATTTAGAGAGACATTTTATGCTCTGGGACTACTATCATATGACATAGAATTTAGTTAATCTATAAAGGAGTTTTCAACATGTGGAATGGGACATTATTTACTCATGTTCTTTGAAAGAATTTTATTTTACAATAACATTTATCATCCATATAATGTTTGGAAACAAAACTTCCTCTTCCTATATAATGATATTTTATATAACCAAAGATGAAGGATACATATTCATGGTGAGAATATGTTTCTAAGCTTATATTTTAATACTTGTTACTTCTAAGAAATTCATGTTTTCTTATATTTATTCTGTTGTTGAAAAATATATTGGGATAATATTTACATTAAAATTCATTGAAAACATAGTTTAGAGAGTACATAAAGGATTATTATAATTTTCAATGTAGTTTGGGGGGACTCAAATATAAATATGACCATTTAAAGTTTCTCTAGTTAAAATATATTAACTTAATGTTTGATTTTTTAATTAATAGTTCCTCTAAAATTTACATATATCATTAAAATCAAAGGGCTCAATAGCTATCCATATGATAGCTTAAACATGATAATTAATCATGACTACTGATATTTTAATAGTATTCCTTCTATATTATTATTACATTCACTACTATGTTCCAGTATCTATATTTATCTACAATATTACAAATTCATATGTGCACGAGGTTAATGTTACTCAAATTTTCATCATCATGAAAAATACGCACTTGAGACTATATAATATGTACTTTCACCACTGATTAGGTTGTTTCTTTTAGTTACTCTTACTTACTTTATTTTTTGACATGATGTTTATATTATACTACTTTGAAACAACATTCCTCATATTTTTAGATTGGACGCTCATAGAACATCAGTTACAATTGTATACTCGGATTTAAATTGATCAGATTTTATGGAGAAATGGAACATATCTTCGATTTTATCCTTCCATGCCAGTTCCAGATTCTGCAATTGATACAGATTTGAATCATTTATTGCCATAAGAACTAAATTACAATAGAAAAATACTATCAAATGAGTATATAACTCTACAGACTATGCTTACCGTTGAATAGAAAGAGGTGATGGATGTCATTTTTTCTTTATTATCTATAAATACAGGAGGATTATTCTTCTGGCATGGATATTGAAGCACATGTAAAACATTAATTTGGAAGATCCTAACATCATTGTTGTGATCTGAAGGCTCTATATTACTTGTGGTTACTTCAAGTGGAATAGCTTCATTACGGCTTCCTGGTGGATGCACTGTATATTCTAAAATCTTTATTTCAATATCTATTTCTAAGATATATATTTACAATATTCAACAAGGGAGTGAGGTAGCATTATATCCACACTCTACACTGATGATTATATGGGATGAGGGTTTTTATGGTTCCTAAATTCTTCTTTGAGGCTCCAGATCATACTCTAAGGGATATAAAGAAAGTAGAAAATGTTAATTCAATGATTTTACCATTCATTGGACTAACACATGTATTGGGTGGATATTTCAGAAAAATATTACCTATAATACTAGGTGGTAAAATAAATGACATTGTATTTGTGAGTATTAAGCCATCATATCTTTGGTAGAACTATACGATATTAACTCAAACAAAGAACATTATATTTCTTTCTTCAACATCCAACGATGATTCAAAAAAGGAATGTGGTTTTGGTAAATGGACTATGTATATTATTGAAGTTCAGGATAGATAACCTAATGAAGGTGAAGAGCACTTACAAATTACATCTACATATCTTATTTACTACACTAAAAATGAAATTGTGGCAATTGGGGAGCATACTTATCCTGATTTCAGTTTGGAAAACAGTGACGTCTCTTATTTGAAAGAGTGTTCCATTCTATCTCCAACATGTGATGTTGTTCAAGAATGAAATTATTAAATAATGCCTCTTTTAAATGAGAAAAAGAATAACTAAATCATCTTTGATTTAGTCTGTAATGCTAGTTTTGAAATAGATAGGGTAGAAAACATATACACATATGTGATGTTAAATAGTATAAACATCTATGGCTTGGTTTCCCAATAAAATTTCTACAAAAATTGGTATCCTCATTATGTCACTAAGAATTGTTGATCAATCTATGGTTTTATGTAACGACACTTGTATGATTTTTTCACACTTAGTTAATCATATCATTGGAGTACAAAGTCTGACTTAATGTCATTTGTGGTATTCGACATTCATTCCAAGACTAACTGTGACACACTCTAATCATCGATGGCCTTTCAAATTACAAATTAGACAATATATTTTGATTGTTTCTTATGAAATAACTATTAATAAAAGTCTAGGACAATCAATGTCTTCTATTAGATTATATCTCTCCAAACCTGTGTTCTATCATGGTCAATTATATGTTGCAGTTTCTAGGGTCACATCAGCAAGTTGTTCAAATTTTTTGTTGATGATAACAATGACACGTCATCTCATTACACACAAAATACTATGTATAATGAAATATTTGATAACCTCCTTTAGGTACCATATCAAATAACATCTCAAATATTTTGCTGTTATTTGGGTTCTCAATGTGTACTTCTGAAATTTAGTAATAACTTAATATGTTATTTTTTTCATCACTAAAAACATTGTACACAATTATATAAAATATGTTCAAATCAATTACCCTGTTGGTTGAGGTTACCACTATGGATAGTTAAACACCCAGGATTTAGTTTCATGGTTTAAACATGTGGTTTAATTCATCACCTAATTACATTAATGCATTTGTTGATATTTATCTAATACTTACTAATAAAGAGGTCAGTTTACATGAAAAGACAAATGTCACTTTTTTCACCCTATTTTCCGGTTTTTATGTATATATATATATATATATATATATATATATATATATATTATGTCTTTGTTTTTTCTCATTTCAAATTTTAAAATATTCTCCAATGTTATAACATTCTATGTCAAGGGAATCAGAATTCAGTGTACAATTACTACCATCCGGTTAATCTCCATGTAAAAAAATCAATTCTGTGATGAACTATGATATATGATAAAAAACATCTGAATAGAATTAAAAAATGGATGTTACATGGGTTATAAACATGCCTACAGACTACTTTTCAAATCCACCATGTTTGTTCGTCCATGTGATATGGAAATTCCTCTTTTCAGTTTAGTTTTTTACTTCATATGATGATATTATTCAAATGAAGGTTCCCGAAGAACATTTAATTGGTAAATTCCACTACAAATTTCATGTTAATTTTCTATCTTGAAATGTTAAATAAACTAAAGATTACATTATTTAATAAATCGTCCTTATTGTAGTCAAATGAAGCCTCTTTCTGCCATCTATCTTATAGAAATAATTGAAAATATACATTACACAATATCAGTTCAATCTATAGGTCCTTATATCCATAGGAAGAATATTACTCTTGAGTATGACATGACATTATTTTTTTAATGTTACATAATGTGTCTTTCAAAAAAATTAATATTATTACATTAATTTGGTACAACGGTTTGAAAATAACCTGTAGATTATGGTGGTGTGTTTTTAAATTAAATAATGCATTACATGGAGAATAACAAGGAGTCATCTACCATTATGATATTACAACTCATCTGGGTGAAGCAGTTGATCAGTATGGTTTCAGTCTATATTGAATAATTTTTCTATTTGAAATTCATTCATATAATATGTTTTATGAACACCTTACTCTCTAATTATGATTTTTGTGATGTGAAACTCCTTTTATCCTTTTTTATTGTCACAAATACAATGAATTAAATGAATATTATTTACAATCTTTATATTCCTGATGTAGTGAATTTCAAAAAAAGGTAACATTATACATACTATTTGTTGTGTATTTTTACACGTTTATGCTATGTGCATCACAATTGTAATACATAAATGTTCCTATTCTTTGTTTTCAAGTCTTTTATTCTATATTTAATAGGTTTTGGCTGACAATAACATCATAGTTTCAAATCACACAACCAAAAAATGCATACCCCTCTATATAAGTCTTGTATTGGAATAACAAGAAAATAGAATCAGATGTAAAAAGATGTCTCGCCATAACTAGATAATCAATAATTACAGAAATTCAATATGTTGTATTATGAAATGTCCAGATCTATCTTTGGAAAATGATATTATTATTATGTAATCAATATACTATAGCCTAAATGATTCTTTATAGTAACTACAATAGTAAATATTCAAAGTAATCACAGTTGTTGTTTCGATTCATGTAAATTTTTCATGACGAAGGTACATGTTTTAGAAGAAAACATTTGGTACCACATATGAAATTTATCTCTTAACAGCACTACTCCCAGGCTTCCATTTCTAAAAATTGCATAATGTGGCTATTTTTTCTAGAAAACTAATAATTAAAAATACTCAATATCACAGACCGTGTAACAAAAATATTAAATCCATCAAATTCAGAGTGAAACTAGTTGTTATTAATAGGAAAGACTCATTTTCAATTGTTTTATTTGACAATCAATTCATCCAATTCTTACATAAAACTATTGTAGAGTTGAGATGTCACGACCCCTTCCCCACAATGCATACCCCTCCTGGGCCGACAATGTGAGAAGGGAGATAATGACCCCTGAGTCCCACCTCCAGTAGGCCCCTGGTTGGTGACTAGCACTGAGGGTATAATAAACACACCAATGGGAGGCATTACCCTCTAAGAGAAAACATGTAGAAGAGATAGATAAAACATTCACTGACCAACTCAATCTTATAACTAAAATTTAAAAGGAAACCCATGTGCATTTATGTAATGTCTTGCAAAAAGTAAAACAACTGAAAGGGGAAACTACATGTACCCAAAAGAAAACAGCAGCGAACACAAGCCCGAATAGCTCCTGCAAGCACAACCTAGTAGTTACCAGCCTGATCATTAACCTACTCCAAGTGACCTGAAAAATAGATTATATATACATAGGGTGAGTATAATAGTATACTCAGTAAGATCCTCCCTGAAGCCTCTCACACAAAAGTAAACAAAGCATGCTAAAGCATAGTGAAAAACAAGTGAAACTAACTAATCACCTAAACAGGGTTACTATATTCCCAACCTCCCCAGGGCTACTCTCACCAAGTAACGCATACAAGAATATAGTATATAGTAAATAATTTCAAGGGTACCCCGCTACAACTTCCCCACTGGTTTTCCTCTTTACCCCAATGACATACGTCTTTTGCACCTCTCTCCAAAGGATTACCCGTATAAAATTGGGCTAAGATCCACAATCTGCACCATGTGCACCACAAAGGCTTTCCTGTAGACACCTGGGCTAAGCACCACACTATCCTCACAACCAAAAGTAACCAGGTAGGTTCTAGAAGCCACCACAGCCCGTATAATGTGTATCATACGTTGGGTATTGTACCTCAACCCATTATAGCCCATACACTGTGTAAGGATCCTCACGAAATCACAGCATATACACGTTACACCTATAGTATTCCATAGGATACTATATCTAGAATATATGTGTGGAAATAACCACAAGCCATTAAATCCCTCTACACACAAATATGGGGAAAACTAACCACTATGCCAACGACACTAGTATTTACCAAGAGAAGAGAGTGGGGTCAAAGGGGGTAGTCAGTCATTCACCCTCCCATCCGAATGCTGGGGGAAACCCCCTCCCATGGATCAGAATCCCTGGGGTGTTAGTTGACCTTACCGACAGGGTGGAGTAGCATATGGAAAGACAAAAAGTACAGAATATATATAACTCACAGCAACACTATGGTCATAACCTAGTCTTAGGTTCAACTGCAGCTAACGTCTCTCGGACTCCGGGCTGCTATTTCTAAGAATAGGCATCCTATAAGCACACAACCAGTTAAAGAACATCATTAGGTTACTTCACTCCATTTTTCATCAATTCCAATTTATGTTAATTAATTCTTTGCAAGTTAATTAACCATTAACAAAAAACAACATTTAATCTTTCTCAGCATCACATTCAAAATTTATTGTTCCTTTAAAGTTACATCATCACCATTAAAAACCAGTATCTCCATCCCTGTGGATTATCACCATTTAAACAAAAATTCGTTTTTATAATTACCTTCCCATATTCCCAAGAATTCTAGAAAAGCATCATATGCTACTAAACACAAGGGGGATCAAAACGGTGAGTAGATATACTACCCGTCGAGTCTTTGTCTCCTATAGTAAAAGCGTAGTCCCATTATCCCTCGAGAGGCTAAACAAAGAAATCATGTGGCATACCCCGTGCGTCTTCGCCCCTTTCGGAAGAAGGGTAAGCAAAACCAGCTGTCTTGGGCAGTGGGGAAAAGTAAAGAAGATAACAACCAATCAAACCACCAATCATTCAGCCAGCACATCCATCCCATACCATCATCCCTAGTGTCCTCCCTGACACCCACATGAATAATCTGATGCATCTCTCCACTCTAGGCATCATCCGCTGCCACAACCACAAGGCCTTCCTGCCTCTACATACCACAACATCCCTCCAAGGTCACATCACAAAACAAGATATCACAACACCCCTCCAGGGTCATTCCACTGCACAAGAAGCAGGAAAACAACACACTAAATCAATTGGGATATCGGCCCTAATACAGAACAAGTGGGTAACTCAAAACCCTTCAGGGAATTAAATCAATCACGTTCATGAATCCATCATGAATTAACATATTCAATTCGTTGGTCCTAACATAATGAACCAAAACAGTAAGCTATAACAAGGATTAAACATGCTTATTATTCCAACATAATCAATATCAAATTACCACATGAACCAGATTTTTTTTCATGCCTCTTTATTTTTACCCAATTAACTATCAATTAATTCTGGATTTTCGTTCTCTATCAATTCTTTAAGTATAAAATTATTACAAGCAATACAAATATATCACACTATCTAAAAAACATGAAGCAACAACATGCGTTTAATGTAATTTCTTAATCCAGTTCAAGAATTTAATTAGGTCAATTTCATTGTAATCCAAAGGGATAAATCATGATAACTCTATGATTGCACATAACTATTAGAGAATCCACAAATCCCGTACATCAAAGGTTTTCGAGGGAAACCACAAGGGTCAATGAGAACCCACGAAACCGGGTCGATTCCCCATGAATCCTCCTTAGATCTCCTCTCCTAACACAACCATGACCAAAGCTCGACATAAACGACATCCACACACATAGATCTACCCATAACGGGTGTAGATCTAAGATCCCTAGTGAAGAGGAGGAGTAGATCTTGGTAGATCTAAGAAACCAAACAATAAAATCACATACCTCAATAAATCAGATTCGATTCGCGAAGAGTTGCCTCCGGATCGCCTCCAAAACGCTTCGGAGAGGTTCTTATACCTCCAAGGAAAGGTAATCCCAATTTATGGCCGATTAGAGGCTTAAACGAGGTTATTAATGGAAAAACAAGTTAGAACCATAATTTTAGGATCTAACTTTAAGTGCACGCATGATTAGTCTGCACGGTTTAACAAACAGTGTGCTAACCGTGTGTTAGCTTCTCCCTCGACAATCACCCCTCGCATGGTTAGTCCACATGGTTAGACAAACTATGCTTTAACTATGCGTTATCCACTGCCTCCAAGAGTAGCCTAGCAAAGTTTGGCTGCACGGTTTAGGGAAACCATGCGCCTCCCGTGTGAAGGCCATAACCCTTTAGAATTCCTTAAAAGTCCACCCAAATGAACCCCAATCCAAATTGACCTCCCAGAACACCTCTAACACCACATTTTCACAAAGTAATGGATTGGATAGGTCCGGGACATTACATTAGATACCTCCCAAAACAATCTCATCCTCGAGAATTCAAACCCCACCTAAAGAGAAAACGAAATAGGGTCTGAACAACCACCCAACGAGATACCTCTCAAAAGAGATCAAGACACCAAAGCAACAAAGGATTCCATCTCATAAACATGAATGTTCCACAACCACATAAGATACAACGATACATGAAAAGAGTTAAACATCAAAAAAGACTAGGTACTGAGCGTGTATCTTTCACTCACATTCCCAAGTACTCTTTTCCAAGCCATTGTGTCGCCACAAGACACAAACTAAAGGGATGGATCTCCCACGAAACACCTTCTCCTTGTGGTTTTGGATCTCCACAGGTCATTCCTCAATGGTGGCATCATCATCAATATCGATATCTCCCCAATTGATGATGTGGGAGTCGTCATGAAGATAACGATGTAGTTGTGATACATGGAAAACGTCATGTATCTGACTCATCTGAGGGGGAAGCTCTACTAGATACGCCACAGCTCCAACATGAGCTAACACCTCAAAAGGCCCAACAAAGCGGGGAGAAATACTACTCCCATGACCAAATATTTGATTCCCATGATGGGGAGTCACCTTCAGAAACACATGATTCCCAACATCAACCTTTAAGGGTCTCCGTATTTGATAGGAATATGATTTCAGACGATCTTGTGATGTCTTCCTCCTCTCACAAATCACCTGAACCATCTATGTTATATTATGCATTAGTTCCGGTCCCAGAATAGCTGACTCTTCAACCCCAGTCCAGCACAATAGAGAATGGCATGGTCATCCATTCAAGGATTCAAACGGTGCCATACCGATGGTGGAGTGAAAACTATTATTATAAGAAAAGTCCACCAATGGTAAGTGCCTCATCCACGAACCACCAAAATCAAGAACACAAGAGCATAACATGTCTTCAAGATTATGGATGGTTCACTCTGTCTGGCCAGTGGTTTGAGGGTGAAATGTAGTGTTAAGGCATAGCTGAGAACCGAAAGCATGTTCGAGACCTTTCCACACCCTGGAGGTAAAATGAGGATCTTGATCAGAAATGATCGTCCTTGGGACTCCATGAAGTCTCACCACCTCCTCCAGATACTTCCTCGACAAAATTTCTACTGACCTCGACTCCTTGATCGCTATGAAGTGGGCCGATTTTGTTAAACAATCCACTACCACACAAATATAATCATAACTTCCCGGATCTCTTGGAAATCTTGTAACAAAGTCAATTGTGATGTCCTCCCACTTCCACTGAGGAATCTCTAATGGCTGGAGATGACCACCAGGAAAACGTTGTTCAGCCTTCACTTTCTGGAAGACTAAACATCGAGGCAGAAACTCCTCAACTACACGCTTCAGCCAAGGCCACCAAAACCAACCCCTCAAGGATCAGTGCATCCTTGTCACAACAGGATGCACCACTAAAGGAGAACCATGGAACTCTATGAGGACCGTCTCGCGCATCTCCAAGGGGAAAAAAATCCTTCCATGATACAACACTCTGTGTTGTTCATCCTCATACCAACCATTAGGGGCCTCACCACAAACCACTCGGTCTCTCCAGACCTCCAGCTCAAGATCCCCCAACTGGGACTCTTCCACCTTCTGCATCAGGGATGATTGCACCATCATCTAAAAAAGACAACCTCTACCTCCGACTTCTCCCATATCAAGATTTAATGTCAATAGTTCTTCCATTACCCTCCAGGAATCACCAGATTCACGCACAGCATCACTACGTGACTTTCGGCTCAGCGCATCAGATAAAACATTCCCTTTACCAGGTGTATACGATATTTCAATGTCGTATTCTTATAGGAACTCCGTCCACCGACGTTGCCGCATCTTCAAGTCGCGTTGGGAGAAAACATACCTCAAACTCTTATGATTAGTGAAACCAAAAAGCGTTAACCAATGAGGTAATTTCTCCACAACATCAGTGAAAACACCACGGCTGCCTACTCAAGATCATGGATGGCATAATTGTGTTCATGGGGACACAACTGCTGAGAACCATATGAAAAAAATGACATCTACTGCATGAGGAAACAGCCTAACCCCAGATACTAAGCATCACAGAAGACATCAAACTGAGCTCCCTCAGATGGAAGACAAAGGACTGGATCAATTACTTACTTCTCCTTTAGATACTCGAAAGCTTCTTGACACTGATCTGTCCATATGAAATCCTGATCTTTCCTAGTCAAAGCTGTCAGAGGAGTTGCAACATGGGAGAAATTGGCTATGAACCTCCTGTAGTAGCCTACGAGACCAAAGAAAATTCGCACCTCTGACACTGTCTTGGGGGCGTTCCAAGACACAACAACTTCTATCTTCGATGGAACCACAATTACTACTCGTTGGGACACAACATGCTCCAAGAAACGGACATATTGAGCCCAGAACACACACTTCAACAACAACCCGAACAACTGATGTCGACGAAGAACTCCCAAAATGACTCGTAGATGCTCTGCATACTCCTATTCAGATGTGGAGTACACAAGGATGTTGTCAATGAAAACTACCGTGAACTTGTCTTGGAACTCCCGGAACATAGAATTCATCAACCCCACCAACACAGCTGGAGCATTCATCACACCAAACAACATTACAACAAACTCATAATGCCCATGACGAAAACAGAAAGCATTATTCAGGATATCCTCATCCTTCACATGCATCTGATGATATCCTGACAGCAAGTCAATATTTGAGAACCAACTTACGCCCTTTAGCTGATCGAATAAATCATCAATCCGTAGAAGAGGATATCGATTCATTATTGTCACTTTTTTAAGCGAAAATAATCAACACAAAAGCAAAAACTGTCATCGGCCTTTTTCACAAATAGAACTGGTGCACCCCATGGTAAAACACTTGGCTGACCAAAACCGCACTCCAACAGACCATCAAGCTGTATACGCAGCTCTCGTAACTCAGAAGGGGTCATCCTATATGGAGACATAGAGATTGGAGATTCTCCTGGCTGACGCTCGATCCCAAACTCGATCTCCTGTCGAGGGAGTAATGCTACAACCTCTTCTGGGAAGTCATCAGGGTACTCCTCTATGACCCTAGGAAACGCCAACTGCTGAACCTCTGAAGAACTCAACATCATCTCAGCCACCATGGACGATAAGGATGGAATGCACCTGTGACCCATCTGAGGATCTCACTCACCAACAAACACCACTGGATATCTATCCGTACCAAAGAAAACAACCTTCTTCCTAAAGAAATCCATGATATCCTGCACCGAATACAACCAATCCATGCCGAGGATGAAATCATATGGTTGTATTCGTAAACATAGAAAATATCCCCAATAGCGGTGTTTCCCCAACACTAGATCACAGTCTCTACGTACTTAAAACTATTCATCTCGACCACCAACTGGCGTAGTCAACGCCAATGGCACTAGAAACCTCTCCACCTCAACTTCCAATGAATGGAAAAGGGTAGGTGATATGCAGGAGTGTGTCGCTCCTAAATCAAACAAGGCATACACAAAGGTAGAAAATAAACAACGGGTACGTCGGACGACATCTGGCTCATCTAGTGCCAAAAATGCTAGAGCATGAAGTTGACCCCGACCACCTCCATGGCCTATCTGACCCTGATGACGACCATCACCATGGCCGCGCTCTTCTCTAAGAGGATGGGGTGCATCATGGGGTTTTACTATTACTACCCCATCTCCCCTCTAATGATCTAAAGCTGGTGAAACTGGCTGCTGCTTCCTTGGCTGGAACTGCTTCAAAGGAGGAACCTAGAGCTTAGCGCTCGGTGCACGATGACCGCTCTAAAAGGTCAGGAGCTCCCACTGCTGATGGCCACGACCACCACAAGAAAAAAATTTCATGATCCCTTTGAGTAGGCCCGAGAGATGATGCCTTTAGAGAAACAAGATGTGAAGAGCTAGGACCTATGCCTCGATGAATGGAAACTCTTCTGCCCTGAAAACTGGGAACCCCGGATGACAGCTATACTTCGTGAGGAATCATGCTGATTCCACTCTCATGATAATCCGGTCCTGAGAAAAATATTCTCGACAACCTCCACCCTCACCAGCACCTCGAGATATGTCTTTATCATAAATGGGGTGACCTGGCATTGGATATCTGGACACAAAGCCTCCTCAAAATGCCTCGCCCTGGCCTCCTTATCTGGTAACAGGTTCGAAGCATATAGCAAAAGGTTCCTGAAATGGATTCCAAACTCCCGAACACTGGAGATCCCCTGTCTAAGGGTAAGAATCTCCTGGAGACCGGACTCCTTGGAAGTAATGGAAAGGAACTCGACTCTAAACTTTTCACGGAACTCCTCCAATGGGATTGCTGACTCCTCACGATCCCCATGGAACAAGAACTACCACTGCCTTGCTGCTCCACGCAGCATCGTCACAACTAAGGAAACCCAGTGCTCCTTCCGAGCACGGATCGAACGGAAGCCTATCTCGACCTCCTCTAACCAGTCTTCCATGACTGCATCTAAAACGGAGCCCTCATACTTCTACAGACTCTGGTGCTAAAACTCTTAGAGTGTCTTCCTCTAAGTGTTGTCATCGTCAACCTCTACCCTATGGCGACATGCTGGAATATCCTACTTGACATCTTCTATGCAAACCTGACAAAGACATCAACCTGGAGCCATACCTGAAAAATAAAAAACACATAGATATCCTAAGAATGGAATATGGAAGACTCGACATTTATTAATTAATTGTGTTCATTTTATTCATTTTAGGATGACATATACTATGGTCTACCCATTCAAACACAGGCACACCGAAGAATGATGCATGATCCTTTAGGTCTCTACCCTGTAACTAGTATCACCTTGTTTAGTAGCCATTGTATACTTAATGGTCTGTGCATCAGATCATAGGGGGAGCAAAATGAATGTGTCTTAGAAGGTATCCAGTGTTTACCTCACTTTCTAAACATGAATGACATAGTTTCCCTACCAACCCATGCAACCTCACATGTGCCTACTCCAAAATCCATCCTATCCCTCAACTAGAGCTCTAATACCACTCAGTCACGACCCCCTCCCCACAATGTGTACCCCTCATAGGTCGAAAATGTGAGAAGGGAGATAATTACCTCTGAGTCCCGCCTCCAATAGGCCCAGAGATGGTGACTAGCATCAATGGTATAATAAACACATAAATGGGAGGCATTACCCTCTATGAGAACACATGCGGAAGAGAGAGACAAGACAGACACCAACCAACTCCAACTCAGAACAACAATTTAAAAGGAAACCCCGGTGCATATATGTAATGTCATGCCAAAAATTACAACAACTGAAAGGGGGAACTACAAGAATCTAAAAGAATGTAAAACGGCAGAGAACACAAGCCCGAACAGCTCCTGCAACAACAAGATAGTAGTAAACAGCCTGCTCTCCAACCTGCTCCAAGTGACCTGAAAAACAATTTATATATACGTATGGTGAGTATAACAGTATACTCAGTAGGATCCTCCCTGAAGCCTCGAGTGAAAAATTAAAGAAATCATGCTAAAGCACAGTAAACAACTAGTGAAACTAACTCATCACCTATATAGGTTTTCTATGTTCCCAACCTCACCATGGTTACTCTCACCAAGTAACACATACAAGAATATAATATATAGTAATGAATATCAAGGGTACCCCGATACTACTTCCCCACTGGTTTGCCGCATTTCCCCAACGACATACGTCTTCTACATCTCTCTCCAAAGGCTTACGAGTATAAACTTGGGCTAAGATCCCCAATCTACACCACATTCACCACAATGGCTTACCCGCTGACACCTGGGATATGCACCACACCATCCTCACAACCAAAAGTAACCAGGTAGATTCGAGGAGCCATCGCAGCCCGCATAACGTGTATCAAACGTCGGGTATTGTATCTCAAGCCATCACAACCTATACACGTTACAACTATAGTAGTCCATAGGATACTACATCCAGAATATATGTGTGGAAATAACCACAATCCATTACAGCCCTCTACACACATATATGGGGAAAACTAACCATTGTTTCAATAATGCTAGTATCTACCAAGAGAAGAGAGCGGGGTCAAAGGGGGTAGTCATCCATTCACCCTCCCATTAGAATGTTGGGGAAAACAACCCCCATGGCTCAGAATCCTCGGGGTGTCAGTTTCCCTAACCGAACAGGTGGAGTAGTGTATAGAAACACAAAAAGTACAGAATATATATAACTCATAACCACAATATGGGCATAACCTAGTATTAGCCTCAACTGCAGCTAACGTCTCTCGGACTCCGGGCTCCTATTTCTAAGACTAGGCATCCTATAAGCACACAACCAGTTAAAGAACATCATTAGGTTACTTTAATACATTTTTCATCAATTCCACTTTACGTTAATTAATTATTTTCTTGTTAATTAACCATGAAAAAAAACATTTAAACTCTCTTGGAATCACATTCCAAATTTACTATTCCTTTAAAGTTACAAAATAACCATTAAATACCAGCATCTCCATCCTCATGGATTATCAACATTTAATCAAAATTTCATTTTTTAATTACCTTCCCATATTCCTAGGCATTCTAGAAAATAATCCTATGCTACTAAAAACAAGGGGGCTCAACACGGTGAGTAGATATACTACCCGTCGATTCTTTAACGCCTATAGTTAGAGCATAGGCCCATTCTACCTTGAGAGGCTAAACGCAGAAAGCACATGGCATACCCCGCGTGTCTTCGCCCCTTTCGGAAGAAGGGTAAGAAAAACCATCCACCTTGATCAGTGGGGAAAAGTAAAGCAGATAACAACCAATCAAACCACCAATCATTCAACTAGCACATCCATCCCATACCATCATCCCTGGTAGCCTCCCCAACACCCACATGCATAAACCAATGCATATCACCACTCTAGGTGTCATCCGCTGCAAAAAACACAAGGCCTCCATGCCTCCAAATACCACAACACCCCTCCAGGGTCACACCACAACACAGGATATCACAACACCCCTCTAGGGTAACATAATAACAAAAGCACTAGGAAAAGAACACATTACATCAATTGGGATCTCAACCCTACTTCACAACAAGAGGGTTACTCAGAACCCTTCAGGGAATTCAATCAATCAAGTTCATAAATCCATCTTGAATTATAATATTCAATTCATTGGTTCCAACATAAATGAGCCAAATCAGTAAGCTATCACAATGATTAAACATGATTACTATGCCAACTTAATCAATATTAAAGTACCAGAAGAACCAGATTCTTTTTCATGCATCATTATTTTTATCTAATTAATTATCAATTAATTCCAGCTTTATGCTCTTTATCAATTCATCAAGAACAACATGCTATCAAGAAGGACATAGATTTCACAGTATCTAGAAAACATGAGGCAACAACATGCGTTTAATGTAATTTCTTAATCCGGTTCAAGTATTTAATTAGGTCAATTTAATTGTGATCCAAAGGGATAAATAATGCTAACTCTAATATTGCACATAAAAATTAGAGAAGCCACAAATACCTTACCTCAAAGGTTTTCTAGGGAAACCGCAACAGTTGATGAGCACCCAAGAAACCGGGTCGATTCCCCATGAATCCTACTTAGATATCTTCTCCTAACAAAACCAAGACCAAATCACAACATTAATGACATCCACACACTTAGATCTACCCATAATGGGCGTAGATCTATGATCTAAAGAGTAGAGGAGGAGTTGGTCTACGTAGATCTAAGAAACCAAACAAAAGGATCACATACCTCAAGAAATAGTCTTCGATTCGGGAAGAGAAGCCTTCAGATCGCCTCAAAAACACTTGGGAGAGGTTCTCCGACCTCCAAGGAAATGTAATCCTATGTTGTGGCAGATTTGGGGCTTAAACGAGGTGATTAAAGGAAAAATGAGTTAGATCCACAATTTTAGGATCTAACTCTAAGTCCCCACACTGTTAGTCCGCACGGTTTAACAAACCGTGAGCTAACCGTGTGTTAGCTTCTGCATTGAAAATCACACCTCGCACGGTTTTTCCTCATGGTTAGACAAAATTTGCACTAATTGTGCGTTAGCCACTACCTCCAAGAACATCCTTGCACGGTTTGGCTGCACTGTTTAGGAAAATCGTGCGCCCCCCGTGCAAAGGCCATAAACCATTAGATTTCTTTAAAAGTCTACCCCAAGGCACCCCAAGCCACCTAGACCTCCCAGAACACCTCTAACACCACATTTTCACAAAGGAAAGGACCGTAGAGGTCCAGGCCATTACATGAGAGATGTTGTGATACTGGTAGAACCAACTTCTTATATGACCCAAATATATTTTTCAACTATTTATACTATCATTTCTTATTGTTTTAATTTAGGACGTTGATGAGTATGGGTTTCTTCCAAAGTTTATCATTTTCAAATAAAAGAAATTTATATTATCAATTGATGTAAACTGTTATAATATTCAAAAATTTCATCGTTTATTTGAACCAAATAAAATCCAAATTTTATTTATTAGGGATAATCCAAACATCAAAACCATATTTACTGACATCTTAGACCATAATCAGGTATTACAATTAAGGTATTTATATTTTCATTATATAACATAAAATTACCTAATTTTACTATATAGGGACATCAAACCATTGGGTCTTCACAACTCAGTGGGGACTATGAGTATATCAAGGTATAATAATCTTTAGTTATTTCCATTTTTCTTTAATAACCACCATAATTAATTTTACCGTAAATTTCTTTCCAACCATTTATAAAAGTATCATCAAACTGGTAGGTCTTCGACATCATGTTCAAACATTTCCACTAGAAATTATGATTGTACCTAAAATATGTCATCTAATCATGTATGTAACAGTTATATTAACTGGATACTATCTTATATCTTTTATTGTATATATACATGCATGATTATGGTTGATTTTTGATGTTTTTTATATTTCTGACATTCAATTATTTAAATATATAACTGTCTACTATTAACTATAAGATATTTCCTTCATTGTTTTCAACTGCAACAAGTACATTCAAATTATTCTACCTATATTATCTATGTAGAAAAACCTATCAAATAAATTTGATACAGAGGATGAGTTGAAGCATGATCTTCAGATATTTCGAGAGATTTCTTGTACAAAAAGTCATAGTACACAACTAAAGAGGTAACTGATGTGTAATTTGGACAAGACCAATGATAAATCAGACTGAGATGTTCTTCCGCATTGTCTTGGTAATAATACTTTTTGGGAAATTAATTCGATTTCATTTATTTTTAGTGAAACAACTTATGATCATTAAATAATTTTCTATAGTCGGTACAGTACAATTACCATATTAGAACATGTACAATGCATATTGTTAAGGTTTTTTATAATATTTACATATGATATTTAATTTATAAACTAGTTACACATTATCTTGGGAATTTTCTGGGCCAACACTAATTCCACACAAATCAATGAATGTAGAAATATTCATTAATATTAATTCATTGGTGTCTATTTTGTATCTGCATATTGTACATGTTAACTGTTTAGGTATTATAAGATTATTGTATTTGAGATATATCATGGTGGAAAGATTATTATGGGTTATCTTGAGGTTGATTATAAATTTTTAATGCTGGACGTTTTTCATGTAGGGAGCTTTTTATGCTGAATGATTTTCATATAATACTGGATGGTTTTAATGGAGGACATTTTTTATAAATTTTTCCCATTGGAAGATTTTCATTAAGACGGATGTTACTCATGATTGAATAGGATAATGATGGAGGTGTTTTATGCTGGAAATTTTAATGAAGATTTTTTCGCTTAGGATTTTTGTTATAGACATCTTCATTGAGGGATATTTTGTTCTATTTTCTATTTTTCATGTTTCTGGACGGTTTTGGGTTAGGACATCCTAGACATTAATCATTTAATGATATTCTTTCCCTTCAATTCATGATTAAATATTTACTATTTAATTTGACTATTTTTTCTCTGTATATGAAAATTCAACAATAGGAGATAAAAATTAATTCAGGTATTTTTCCGTAAAATTATTGAGTTATCCTCCCGTTCATCCAGCATATTAATTATGGTAAATTTTTTTCCCTATTTAACAACTTGTGTTATATTTTGTGCACTGAAATAATATGAAACTAATGTGTTATACATTTCCCAAATTATTTACATGCAGGTAGAGGTGACTAGGACGCTAGCATAGATACGTTTTATGATAAGAACGATCTCAATAACGAACAACACTAGAAAATATTGCCTTTAGTATTATTTGAAGCACAGAGAAAATAAAATTCCTCTTCAACTGATTGTCATGTGGTATGAATTTAATTTGAATATTGGGAGTTTACTTACTAATTTAGATTTTGCATATGTAGTTTTTGGATTTCATATTACTTTTTCTAATACTTTAATTCTATAATTTTGTAATGCTATTTCATTACAAGTCTTCGTTTCTGCTTCCTTACTGTTAATGAACATGTTCTTTAGATGGAAGATTGTAAACAATAATGTATGATGGTCTCCTATGGAACCATTAAAATATTACATGGATGGGAGACTTAGAATAAAAACGGCTTTTTTTCCAGGTTAGTAATTGAAACAAAGAAACCAGGTTCATATGTTTTTATGTTTTCTTTATTTGGGGTTCCAATCTCGGGAAAATCATAGGATATGTTTATAGATTCTAGGTGGGTAGTGTTTGGGAATTATATAGATTTTTCACAACAATATTAAATCTATAATTGTTCTGTCCGTGTTTTCATTATCATCATTCTCTATCTTTAATTTCATTTTGATGAATAATCTATTGATGTAAATGATGTCTCAGTCACCTCAATTTCAGTAAACTATTCTTTTCTTGACACACCCACATGTTGTTATGAAAATATTTAGCACCACCAAATAGGAAATTCCAAACATTGTTAATTTTATTTTGATTAATTTTGAGATTTTATTGTTGAATTTATCTTAATTTTAATAAAATATGTTTTTTGATTTTTTTTATTTCTTTTCAATTGAAAATATCTTTCTAATTTTTTATAAACAATTACAAAGTTAGATATATTTTCCTTAATGAAGTTCTTATATATAGATATCCGATCTTGAGTTCTATTACAATATTTTTAGTTCATATACCAAACATTTATTCTATTTTGTTAAATTTGTATCCAAATAAAATTTCAATTGTAACTATTGAAATGTTGTTCAGGTAATGAAATATGTTATTTTAATTGAAAGATTATGGTCATTTGTACTTGGGTGTTACTGAATCTAATATAAAAATTCAAGACAATCACTTCTCTATTTCACTAAATTTGTGGAAATGATAAGATAATCATATACAATTTTTAACATTTGTCATCTGTTCATTAAAAATCAACAGGTTTTGGATAGATTTGTAGACTGTCAATGTTGTTTTGTGGAAAGAAGAAATGGGAACGAATCTGTCTCCAGTATTCCTACGGATCTATATTAGTCCACTGGCTGGCTCTAAATCCCCATTTATCAGGAATCTGTATCATATGTAGGATATCCATCTTCTTCAAATCTAGGCATCTCTACTTCTTTTCCTATGTATATCATGCCTCCTAAGGACATGTTTATTCATAACAACCATCCATGGTGTGTTTTAGTTGTGTTCAACATAGGTTTTCGGTATTTTAAACTATTTTCTTCATACATTGTCTCTAGAATCACATATTGATTTCACTAGTGGTATGTCGGTCTAGATTTACATTCCATCATCCAGTGATATTATGGATAATGATCTGAAATACTAAAAAACAACACATTTTATAGGTCTTAACATTATCATCCATGATTTTACCTTTTTCATGAGTCTATTTCTATATGCACGAGATAGTTTTTCTGAGCATAATTGGATTTTCACTTTCAGGATCCTGTTAACCAGTAATTTGGATGACTTATTGATAAATGGAAGCAAAAATCAGTTTTCATTTTCAGGTATCAGTTGATCTTTTTGTTCACTTTTTAGATTTCTAATTATTTTTTATAATTTGATCATTCTATACATTATTATTTACTTCTACCAATATGATTTCATGCATTTGTATATATCATATCTATCACATCCATTATGTATACCCATTACATAGAATATTTTCTCCTGACAATAAATTTCAATGTCTTCTTTGAATAAAACTATTCATTAACTTGATCTTTGTGATGTATATTTCATATGCATCTGAATTTTATTTTTATCATCAATAATTTTTTTTATGTTCATATTTATAGTGTGAGGCTAATGATATACAATTATGTGAATCCCAAGAGTTATCATGTTCTTTATCCTTTGAATTTTCAACCAATAACATTTTATGAGATATTCATTACACTCAGAATATTCATTTTCCTATTTTATCTATGGATGTTATCTTTTTTTATGTATTTTTTATGGGATACCTATCATGTCATGTGTATAATCATTATTTCAAATATGGTTTTGGTTTCACCATAGCTATACTGTGAATTTTTTTCAAGAGATTCTTTCATCCTCATTTCTAAGACTTGTGTTTAATGATCTATATATATACTCTCATTGATGATTATTTATATTAGTGTTTGTAGAAAATGAGACAAATATGATTTTTTTATATTTTAAAATGTGGTGAGAATACAATTGGGTGTGAATAGATTCAATACAAGATTATGTTTTCTTAAAATATAATGAATTTCTTAACCTTTTTTCCTGTAATTGTAGCTTTTGGATTTCTTTATTTACAATTTCACTTAAATCATATATTATTTGTACAATCATTATGATTGAATTAGTATTTTAATATCCTATAAACTTATTGAACCCATTTTTAATAAAGAAGATAATAAATCATTTCAGTCCTTCATATCTATTTGAATATTTCTTCAGTAAATTATATATCATGCTGAAATTTTATCTATCAAATCTAATCCAAATTGATAATAATTTTGAAAATAAATCTCTAAATAATTAATTTGAGGCATCATTCATTCATTATAAGAGTGATTAAGATTCCCATAAATTTATGGGATTACATTACTGTTAATAGAATTTTGTAAATATATACAGGATAATTTAGATATAATGGATTCAACTTGTCCTGGACATTTTTAGAACCTACTTAATGAACCACCATAATTCTTTAAAAAAAGGACATAATTTTTTATAATTATGTTTGTCTGATTGATGATTACAATGTCCATAGTGACACTTTGTTGTTATCGAATGTGGAAAGTTTCCCTTCTTATTATAATAATTATTTGAGAATGGCTTTGACCTTAAACATGTAAAACTGACTGGAACTAAGATGTTACGATATCACATCCACAAAGAAAAATCAAATATTTATAAAGATATCTCACACATTAGAATATTAACCTATATACATTCTGGTGACCTAGGTCTTATTCACTGTTAAACTATATTCTCATGCAACAATGCTAAATTATTCATTTTTTACGATCCATAGAGTAGCATATCTTTTTATCTTCTTAGAAATTCAATCCTACTAAATTTCATGCTATTTATTTTTACGGAATCATGCATAAATATTCATTTCTATATTTAGTTATTGAAACATACATTGATTTAATATGTATTTTCCAACTCATTCAAACTTATAATCATTGATTAATAATAATCATTCAAAACATCATGAATAAGTAGTCGAATGATTGGTATCATTCGATGAAATCCACTCTTTTTACTCACTTTTTAGTTCAATTACATATTGCATGGATAAATATAAATTTCTAAAACATCATGAACTGATGCTGATATGCATTGATAGATTAATGCAGTACTGGGAGTCAATTGATTGCACATTCTAATGACATGGGCTGGACTCTAAGTGTAGGAAATAGTGCTGTTGAAAATCATGGTTGTTGTTACTATTATCGTTCATGTATCTTCTACAGAAACCGAGTTTAAATACTGTTACCAAAGTCATAGAACATTCCATTTTCCATTTTCTAGGGGGACATAATAATACATAGTAGATTATTAGCTAATAATGAACCATGATTTTATTTTCTTTTTCAAATTATGTTTCTATGATTATATTTACATGTTTCAACAAATTTATGTATTAATAAATTATGTTGCCATTTATTGTTTCTGTTTAACTTCCTTTTACATAATTTAGTATTTTGTGTTACTAATTCTTATTTGAGAAATATGACCACAATTGTAATTTCAACATATTTATTATTTAGATCCTTTTTCACTTATAAATTATTAATTCATTTTGCAGATGCATAGAATGGGTGAATGGATCCACTTAGGGAGAATAATTTTTTCTAGGACTTTACATACATAAAAAAGGTATCTATTCAACAGATATTTTAAATACAAAAACTAAAGACAATTTAAATTTAGTGAAAAAAAACTAGATTCAATTTTCCTTAATCAATTTTTTTGAATCAATTTCTTATTTTCAATAATAATGAAGTGGTTGTCGACTCTCTGTCATCATGTATTAGTTTTATTCAATTGTATCTTCCATTTTATCCAACTTATTTTATTCAATTGCATCTTTCGTTTCCTCATTTTCTATGATCTTTACTTCCCTCATTCCATATTGTTTGGTATACATGATGTATAATTTCACTCTATTTTCTTTTTTCTTGAACATCTCACTCATTCAATTTTTTTTCATTAATTTTTATACATTTCTCATTATTATTATTAGAACCACTTTCTTATATTTTATTTACCTTTTAGTTTTTTTAGTTCCCTCATTACCATTATTGTGATCAAAACATAAAATAAATTAAATTAGACTTCCTCAAAATTAAAAAATTCATATACTTTTACTCTATCCTTTTTTCTTTGTCAACTATTTGAATGGTCTCTTTATATTCTATACAATATTATCTTATTACAAAACACCATTACTTTCTAATTATAATTTACTCTACATTACTATTTATTCTACACTTTTATAAATATTAATATCTTATTATAAGAAAAATCTGTAATCTAATATTCCATCCAATATCATGGGTTAGTACTAGTTATATTATATATTCCTCGTTATTTTTTATTCTGGAGAGGATATGATAATGTCCATCTTGTGTTCAGCAGACTACCTCCTAGTGAAGTGATGTGATTCACTTATAAAGAAAACATTACATGGAATGTTTTAAGGATAAATTTATGTATTATATATTATATTAATTAAATATTTATGGTAATAATTACAAAATTTTTATAATTAAATTATAATAAATATCCTTTTCATTCTTAACTTCTTGATTAATTATATATGAAGACATCATTTGTCTATACGAGGAATAAATTTTTCATGAAATGATGTGATTATATTTTCATAACAACACTACATATATTATATATATAATATATAAAATCATATTTTGATCATTCTGGTAAGGTAAAATATTACATACCAGATTTTCGTATAGATATTTTAAAACTGTAAATGTTACTCAGTCGTACATATGACCTACTGTCTCCATGATCATAATATAATTTATTTATCAAAACTATAAATAATGATTACTGTAAAAATTATAATTGATATATAAGTATTATAATTTTTTCCTAATTTTTTTTCTAAATATTATGTAATTATATAATATGCATAAGTACCGTGACATAAATTTCAAACCATTAATGAGAAAAATGGTAATTATCACCTGAAACAATAATAATAATGAAATATTATTAAATAACATGTAATAATATGTTATAAATGGATCATATATTCTATTATAAATATAAATATTATTATAAAATAATTTAATAATATGTTTCAGACAACTACTAATGATGATAGATCATGTTCAACTAGAAGAAAGTGTGAGGTATGGAATTTTATCTCAATTTTATTTCATTGATGAATATTTTAATGTTATCCACCAATTTTCATTTATATTATGTACATAATAACCCTTGATATGTGTTGTAATGAATAAATAATTAATAATTGTATTTTACAATCATATTTTAATTATATTATCAAAATAAATTTTATGTATGTGTTACCATTTGGTAATGAATTGCATAACTCAATTTCATTTTATTGGGTTATATTAATTATTCTTCTTCTTCATTGATATTTTTTGATTATGTGTGATATTAAATTTTAATATCTTATGTGATATTTAAAACAATTTTATGTGCATTTATATTTAAAATAAAGAATATATTTGTTCAATAATTTGCAATTCAATGATATTATAAATATAATGATTTATTTCCAAATCTAATTGTAATCATGAGTTTTTATTAATTAATTGTTGATGAATGAATATATTTGATCACTATCTAAAAGAAGGATTTTATTTTATTATACACTATTTTTTAATAGTATTTTCCAAAATTAGTTTAATTTTTACACTATATTGTGCAGAAGATGTTCTATATGATGTAATTTAGAAAATTTTATTTCATTTTTCTATTTGATTATAAATTAGTTTTCATCAAAAAATTAAGTTCTAATGGTATTTTAAAATATATTTTTAACCACAAATTAATTATTTATTAAGAAAAATTTAAACATATTTTTATGATTTTTTTAAAAAAAAATTAAAGGAACATTCTTGTTTCTTTGTAAAAAAGTCACATTTAAAATCATTTTACTATAAAAATGGAATATTATTTTTACATTTTACCGTATTTATGGATTACCCACCATCATGAATTAAATTCCATTAAATATTACATTTCTAATTTATAAGGTTTTATTTAAATAACATGGATTTATATTATTCTAGAAGATAAATGTTTTTTAAAAATATTTTAATGGAAAATATTTTCCAATATGTGTTTTGTTTTAAATGTTGATTTTAAAAAGGTTAATGATATCTTCCCAAATAAAATTTTAATAAAATTTAATGGTATTAATATTCCTCAAAAATAACAACCCTTGTATTTATATATACTTTAAATGGGACATTATGTAATGATATTATCCTTATTCTTCCTCTATATGTGGTATGATCATTTTGAAATTTTAAATTATTGAAATTCACCTTTTACATTCACTTTTTTAGTCATTCACGTCCCCTTGATGTTATAATTTTTTTGAGATGTGTGTAAAATAAATCATTCCTAAATATTAAAATTATTAATCATAGATTAGATTATTTAGTTCAAAATTTATCATTTCTATGTATGGTGTTTAAATTTAACATATATATTTGTTTGACAATGAAATATTTACATACCTATATCCTTTACTGAATATTGCCATATGATGTTAAGGAATATTTTTTATTAATTAGTTAAATATAATATTCCTTATATAATGAAGGATGTTGTCCTATAGTAATGGGTGGGGCCTGAAATTATATATCCCTTTATTACATTAGATGGTCTCATAATACAAATAAGTAAGCTGGAATTAATTTTGTTTACCAAGATTATAATGTCATCCTGTTAAATGCCTTGATAGTATATGTATCATGTTCCTGAGACATGACATCCAATAATTATACATATCCTTCAATAATAATTTAGTTAAAATTATCCATGATATTTTTACAATGATATTATATTAGGATAAATTTTATTCTAGGTTTTAGGATAAAGTTCATGTTTTTTTGTTATTTACCTTCACATATTAATTATAACTTATCAAGTTATACTGGAAATGTATTAATTAAATAAAAGTTTTTTATTATTTAAATTTATATATTTATTATTATTCCTGATAACTCATATTGATGTAATCTTTTTATATACTTAATTATCATTTTATTAATCCCATGAAATGACTTTTTCATTTGCTTCCAATTCGAAATTGATTATTCGTTATGAATTATGATTAAATATATGGTACAAAACCCTTTATGAGTTTATGAGATCACCCATTCTTTCCCTTTCTATGAAATCATTGATGTTTATTGTGTTTGATTTGAATTTATTTTCTAGGAGGAATAATTTTCTTCAAAAAATATATATTTTTTAAATATTGTTTTAAAATTTAATAAATTAATAATTTTTCTATCTATCTTAACAACAATACTTGAATATTATATCCATTATATTGTGATTACATGTAAATAATTCCAATATATTATAACTGATATTAACATAGGGATAGAAGAGTTTGGGTTTCTATTGTTGGTATCATATGAATTATAGTGGAATCCCAAGGAACTAGATTTACAAAAAACATAATGTAGTAATCATAACCCAAGGATACAATATGATAATAAGTATAGAATAAACTCATAATGTTTTTGTGTGTTATATATCTTTTTCTTTTCATAAATTTACACCACTTTCATGATAATACATGTGGATGTTGTTCTAAAATAGATTTTCTAAGGTTTAATAACTCTGAAATGGGATCATTGGGCCTGACAAGATTGTCACATTGTGTGTGGAACTGAGCCATACTAAACACCTTTTGTGAAACATCTAGGGGATATTCATAGGATAATAAAAATTTTCCATGGAATCCATTATTATGTATTTGATTATATGTTTAAAATTAATGAACTAGTTTAAACCTATGGTGTCGTAGATTATAAATATTATTTAACGATTTAGACTTCTTATATATGAGTATATGGTTTTCACAATATGATTTTTTTTCAAAATATGTTTTTTGATTTTGGCCAATTCCCACTAATAATGATAAACACCTAGAACAATGATGTTTTTATGTTGAAATAAAAAAGATGAAGTATTTACGTTTTGGTATTTATGAGTTATATTATAGACGTATATTAAAATTTTTTATGTTGGTTATAATAATCATGAAACATTTAAGGATTCATTAAAGTTGTATAATAAAATGTGTTTTGAATACCCTCATGATTTAAAGATATTATATTAGATCATAAGATTAAATTCTTGAGAACTTATTTATACGTTTTTTGTGAGAGGATTATTACATGAATAAATATATTTTGTGAGATATTTATAGAAATAAAATGTTATAGTGGAAAATAGATTTGAGAAGTAATGACTTTTTTTTATTGACATAAATTAAGTGTCTTTATATCCATTATAGTTATTATAAAAATTAATGACCTTCTTATAATAGTAAAATAATTTTATCATACGTACTGAATGAAAACTAATTTTTTAATAATAAAATACTTTTGTGGAGAAACTAATAAACCATTAGTCCAACCACAGAATGAAAAAAAACCATTTAAGGAAAATCTCACAATAAAATAATTAATATCCATAAATAATATCCAATATATATTACAAACCTTGGTATTTGGTTTATACATTATTAGTTCTTAAAACTCAACATCCAACTTGTCATATGACTATAGGTACTCTTTAAGGATGATCATTCAATTTTTGAAATGGACAAATAGAATAATGTCCTTTTCAACCCATTTATATTGTTCCACATAGAGACTCACACTCAATGACATCCTTATCATACCAGAAGCTTCAACTTCATTAGCATTGAGAAAAAACAATTTGAC
Source organism: Viscum album (assembly GCA_963277665.1). Classification (NCBI taxonomy): domain Eukaryota; kingdom Viridiplantae; phylum Streptophyta; class Magnoliopsida; order Santalales; family Viscaceae; genus Viscum; species Viscum album. Next base: position 1,067,565,742 of record OY728136.1, read on the forward strand.
CACCTCTCCTTCTGATCTCATGCGAAATTCGAAGGTTTTCTCAATCATAATTCATAACATTTGAGCTGACCCACATCATCACTGTCGTATACACATCATTAAAATTCATTATTGAATGTGTCTCCATGGGTGATGGCATGGAGAATTAGTCATTCCTTTCATTGTAGGTTCCCCTCTGATTCTTTTTTCTCCCTAGTCTTAGTAACATATCTCATAGGGAATCTTCCTCTGTTTCACCTACAATGGACTTGTACCTAACATATTTATGACCCACCTTGTTTTGACTAATTGGATATACCTCTCACTCTTGATTTGGTTCATTAATAATTAATTGCTCGAAGTTGGTACCCAACTCAATGAAATCCACCTCCATACTGCAGGATTTCCAAATATCTCCCCTAGACAATCGTTCCTAAAACATTGACTAAAGGATGATAATGGTATAATATATACCACTATTATACATATTTTCCAAGTAAATATTTCATTATCATTTGTTAAAAAATACGAAAAAATATTAGTGATGAGAAAATGTTTTTACGTTTTCGTATGTAGAATAATTTATTAAATTTTTAAGCTTATTATACCCATATTCATATTTGAAAATAGTTAGTCACAAATAGAATGACGTGTAAATATTTTATTGATAATTTAATAAGTTAAAAGTGAATTTTAGTGCATTAGGAATAAAAAAATAATTTTGGAATATACATTTCATAGAGTAATTTTTGATTTGGATATAGATCAAATAACAACCAAAGGATGAAATTAGGATTATTAAATTGATATATATCATTAATTTGTATTTCATAACATTCCTAGTTAGTAAAATAATTCCACTACGTTGGGAAAAGGATCCTCAAAGAGATGTTTTCCTATTACATTATTATCTAATGAATCATGTGGTCTATTAAAATATCGGACATTTATGGTGTTGAGGACCTTAAAATTACATTAAAAATTCATCTGACTGTGATCAATGACTTTAATCAATCTCTATAATTAGGCGTGTATTTATTCCATGTTAATGGTTTCATCTCCCACCTATGCTCTCCAACTTATAAATATATTTTTATTTTATTCTATATAAACTTTTTACATCCCATAAAACCTTATTAAGATAATATTTATTGATCTATTTTATAAAACTATTTTCAAAGAAACAGTATTTAAATATTTCAAACCCCTTATTACCCAGATATTTATTATTTTAATTTGAGGTAATATTTTTATGGTGGAGAGAATTAAACACACTGAAATTAAAAAATAAGAATATTATATTTGATAATTTATGTGACAAGCTACAGCAAGATTTGAAGAAAATATATCCCCATGAGAATTTATGATATACTAACTTTTAAAATTATTCAATCAATTTTAAATCATTAAATTCACAAAATATTAACTTTCTTGGATAACTTGTTTCACATGCAAGACTATGTTATATCAAACAATGATATACTATTATTATTATTATAAAATATAGTAGTTAATCATTTTAAATTAGAATGAAATTTAATAATATAATTAAATAAATAATTCAAAAATAAATTATATATATTTTTATTATTTGTGTAATTATTATTAAGAAAATATTAATCATTTAAATGAAAAAAAAATTATATGAAAAATATAGTTTTTTAAAAGATGTATTAGTTATTATTGGAGAACATAATTTGAAAATAAAATTTTCTAATTTTAGAATGTTTATTTGAAAAAAATATATTTATTTCTGTAGATATGATAATAAAATTATCCTTGGGTGATTTTAGAATTTTTCTAAAAATATTCATTTTTTTATTAATACAGGAAAATAATGAATTTTAATTGAAAACCTTTTTTCTGTATAAATAAATTATAAGGGTAAATTGTATTTTTTATGGGATTTAGTTTAAATTTATTTTAATTTTATATCAAAAAAATAAATTATGGAAATTCAAATAACTTTCATATTGATCATTTTTATAAAATATGTCTAAACATATGAACATCTTACCTTTGAAACCCTTATTTCTTATAACATCTTTGAGATATATTTTTAACAATATATGGTAATTTATGTGGATTTTATTTATAAAATTACATTCCATTTTGGTATAAAAATAATTTATAATATTTAATATGTTCAAAATTATTTTCAGCAATATTAAAAGGGAAAATACTATAGATTAATTTATAAGGTTATAATAAAATATTATTTAAAGGGTGTCAAATAAAGATTATAAGGGTTAAAATTGACTTATAAAAATTTACTGCACCCATTTAATAGAAATATTTCAAAAACATTTCTTCTTGGTTCAATAATGGACTATATTTTTGGCTTCTAAAATGATAAAAAAATATAGGTATGATTGACTCCTTAAAAAAAATTACAAGTGTGTCACTGACATCACTTATAAAAAGGTCACCCCTCTCCTCTCTTATTCATAAATTTAAACCAATTTATTTCAAAAAATACCTAACAAAATAAATTTCCAACATTAAAATACTCATCATAGAATCCATGTTTAATCATAAATCTATCATATGAAGTTTTTTCCTACTAACCTATGGTGGATTTTCAAATAAGATGTACCATTATTCAATAAAGATTTTATTTTATTTATTCCTCCACATCAGATAATTATTAATAAATATTGATGATATATTAACCATATAATAATACTTATAAAATGATGATGGTATTTTAAAATAATTAATTAAAAATAGCCCCAATTTTATCATATGGGGTACAAAATCATTGTTTGTGGGTATGGTGAACCAGCTCCTCACGAGCCAATGTTATCAGTTCATCCATTACCACATATCATGAAATTATATGATCATGGAAATAATATATATATCATATTAATAAAATATTTATACATATTTTTTCATCATATAATATTTAGTATTTTATTTTTTATTTCATATGGTATATGATGATGTCACTCGTTTGTACGACGAACTACTGCATCCCGAGAATTGTGATTCATTTTTTACTAACGCTTTATATGGACTGTGAGAAGGATAATTTTAATTATTATATGTAAAATACATGACACAGTTATCATACATATTAAATATTTATCATTATGAAATTATTATATATATACTTTTCATTTCTACCTTTTTCTCTTAATAAAAGATGATAGAATCATTTGAGTACCTATGAGCTTAGGAATTCACAAAACCACGTGACTCCATTTTCATCCCGAATAAATATAGAATATATAAAGAAATAATATGATATTATTATCATTATATAATGATAAAATATTACTTTCCACCATTCCATGTTGATTTTGTAATAATAGAAATGACAATCATTCGTAAATAATGCTTATCATCCTAATAATCATAACAATCATAATTTATCATCACCATCATCCATGATATTTAATATAAGTATAATTTCTAGAAATATATGAAAACTGTATAATGATTATTATTCTAGATAATATGTACCATTATATATATACAGTAAACAAAACATTTATGAAAAATAATGAACGACTGGATAAAGAAATTAAGACCTAAAACAATGAAAATAATAAAGGATTATTAAGGCAATAAGATATTATATAGGGATAATATATGATAATATAAATATTAATATGGGTTTTTAATAATTTCATAACATGATTAAAAAACTATATATGATGTTAAATCATGTTTATCCTAAAGGTACCATGATGTATGGAATTTCGTCTCAATTTAATTTCATTGGGGAAAATTTCAATGTTATGAACCAAGTATCATTTATATGGTGTAGATACCTCCCCATTGTCATGCAATATCATGAATACCTAATTAATCATTGTATTCTATAGGTATAATTGAATTAATTCATCAAATGTAATTTCAAATTAAGGACTACCAAATGGTAACTAATTTCATTACTCCATTTCTTTTAAATGTGTTTATTACTTTTTATTTGTATTTATCATCATAAAAATACATGTGTAATGAAATGTTATTACATTTTGTTGTACATAGACTTTTTTTATGTGAATATAGAGTTCATATACATATTTTATTCATTGATTATTTATCCCATAAACATCATTATAATTGTAAGGGTTTATTTCACAATCCCATTCTAATCGATATTATTTAATCTTTAATTTCATTCAAATAGAATTAGATGATATGTTTCTAAAGAAAAACATTTGAATTTACTATCCTACTTTTATTCATCATATTTTCAATTAATATTATATTCTTTCAAACTTTGGTACTTAAAATGATTAACAATATATATTTCCTAAACAAATATTACGTATATCTTGAGTCAAAAATACTTTTTCATCAAAACCCTTATTTTTTAAAATGGAATAAAAACATTTTTTATCAATTTAAAAATGTTTCATTAAATTCATTTTTAATAAAATTTTAATATTTAAAAAATTACTTGATTGGAATCTTATAATTTATTTCCGAACAATGATCATTTCTATTCTTTTGAATTGGACAAATGGTTATTTTTACCTTTTATGGCATGTATAGAATTACCCTACGTCTTAAAAGAAATCCAATTCATGATTTTGTCACATGATTATAATGATATTTTTAAAGTAAATGTATTCTTAAAATTTATAAAAAAAATATAAAATCAAATAATATTACTTTCAAAATGATTAGCGTTTCAATAAAATATTTTCCAAATGAAAATTACATTTTCCTTATGAATATTTTTAAATATATTTTATCATATTTAGTTTTATAAATAACAAATCCCATTTATTTTACATATTCTTTGGTGTGTATATTTCATATTAAAAACATCCTTATTATTCTTCTAGATGGTTTATGATCATTTCTACCAATGATAGTGTTAACAATCACTTTATTTATTTTTTTATTCATTAACATTACCTTTAAATGTTAACTTTATTATTATCATTATTCATTTTGTTTCCCCTCAATATAAAGATAATTTATCATGTAAATTGTTATTTAATAAAACATATCACATTTCAATATATATATATATATTTATTTAAAATATAATGTTATTTTAATGTCTTGGAAATATTGATAAATTTTTATTCTTTACTCAATATGAATACTAATTGTGAAGTTAAACTAATTCTTCAATTAAATTGACTGTTATATATATGAGAAGATATTTGGACCTATAAAGATGTTTGTGGCTGGACATTTTATAACTCTTATATGCATTGGTAGGTCACAGAAGAAAAATCCCTATAATAACATTAAATGAGTTTTTACGAGAAAACTAAAACAGCCTTATGAAAGACCATGATTTTAGAGATTTCGTTATCCTAAGATATAATATCTAATAATTTTGCATTTTATTAATTGGGAATTTTTCAATTATCATCCATGATAATTTACAAATGTTATATCTCTGGATGAATATCATTTTAATTTTTTTATTAAATGGATTGTGTTTTTAGGTTTTTATCTTTCCGTATTGATAATGTATTACCCTATAGTGATATTTATGTGTTTATTAAATAGATTTTTTTAATTTATTTACCATTCTATATTTATTATTATCTGGGATATTTTAACATTAATAATATCAATTGATTTAATTCTATCTCACTTTATTTACAACATGCCATTTTTATCATTATTTAATTTTTCATATTGATTATACATTTTAATACAGGTTTGATTCTTCTTTTTTTAACCCATAATGAGAAATTGAGGTTACCATTTTTTGTTTCAATTTATAGGAATATATGAAATGTTTAATGTTTGATATGAATGTATATTCAGGGGAATAATACTATTCTACACAATTTATTTTTTAATTAGGGTTTTCCAATTTATTATGTGATTCAAGAATGTATATAGTTTACTAAGTCTAATATCTTATTTTTTCCTTTATGATGTTATTCCTTGTATATTATGACAATGTAAAAAAGTATACATTAGATATAGGCTACCGATGTTGGTTTTGACACATATATGTCCCTCCAAATATTTGGGTAATAATTTATATGTCGTGAGATAGATAGTATTGTAATATTGAGTAAACCTGTTTTTTTAAAAAACTTTTCTTTCTATGATAGTATTGGGATTGAACCTTGACTACTATGATTTTATGAATGGACCGGTATTTCATTTGAATAATTTTATGTGTGTACATAATTACCTGTTCACAATATTTGTCATGTACATGATTACATATTCACAATTTTATGAGTGGAAATGTCTATTGTATCCCTAATTATATGCATTGAACGAGTTGCATGGCCATAAGTTTATACACGGGTTTGATTTCATTTATTTAACATAATTATTTAATCTATTTCTATTTATATAATTTCAAGATGTTATATAGTGTTTCTTTAATAACACCAATCTATATTCCAATTTTGAACAGTCATGAATTAGGTACATTGATTTTATTAAGATTCATGTCTTATAAATTTCTCGATTTTATTCCATGCCTACACGGTAGGATATTTGTTTTTATTTTTATTGTTTCTAAATTGTAATATTATGTTCTAATAGTCTTATTATATTTCCATAAATTTGTGAGTATTTATATCTCTCTTTCTAAATCTTAGTTAGCATTTGAGCTCACCTTTCATAGGATTCCATTACCCAACATCAGAAGAATGGTTTTTAGTAGGGTATGTTTATGAAGGCTACTAATGGGGTATATAATTCATAATATTTTATTATTGTGTAACTATCCTCTAAAGACACTAAAATATCATTTTCATGAGGATGGTGTGTGTGTAATATATTGAATATTCAAATAGAATTCTAAAATGTATGTATATGAGAAGTCGGGTTACCAAAGTAGGTATCAATTGAATTGATTACATTTCCTTTGAAAAATAGGATGAGAAAAACATACTGAGATCCATAGTTATTTTTCAAAGTATATATATTTTTATATGTCTAAGGAATAGTATATAGATTATTCAATGGAAAATAAAATGTGTTATAATTTTAGTATTGGATATCGTGAATTGTTACCATGTTATTATGTAACTTTTTTTATACTCAAAGTTGATTTGTCTCTTGAATAGTGGTCCATAGGGGTAATAATTTTGAAAAGGATTTGTTCAACATGAATTAATTATCATGGAGTAAAAAAATGAGTCTTGATGCACATTGCATCTAACAATCTTAGAGGGAATTCTTTGGAAATATAAAAAACACATTATGATACGTCATGAATGGTTTAAATAGAAGTTGACAATGAATGAACTAGGATAAACCAAAGGGTTCATAGATTAAAAATAATTTTTAAATATATTGAAAACATATTTGTTATTTTCATTAATATTCAGTTTCTTATTATGATAATCATTTCTCACACTAATATTTTTGATTTTTGTTAATGGAATCAACTATAAAGAACTACGATAGCATTGATTATGAGTGAACATTTTCCCATGAGAATCTAAATGGTATGATGAATTTGGTGAATGATATTGTAATTATTCATAATCAGTTATCTTAGAAAAATTAACAATGTACACCTTAGCCAACTCTTGAACACACTAAAGAATTGAAGGTTAGCGTTACATTAGAGATCAACTCATTGAGAACATAGAAGAAATAAAATAAATTTCCTATATAAAGAGAAATTTGGTAGACTAAATCAATAGAATTTCTAAAAAGACCGATAAGTTGTTATATGTGTGGAGAGTATTTTCATATAGATTTAAATTGACCAGGGAAAATGAAATGATTAGTTATTTCAATGGATTTGAATCATAATATTTCTATGTTGTTATGAATGGATTGATTATTTATATCTATTAATGTATAGACATTATCAAAATTGATGTACTAGCTGTAATATCATATTGAGAATCAGTAATGTAGTACAAGTAATTGTCACACTATCAATAATGAATCGACTACGAAATAAGTATGAAAATAAATAGTTTTTAGGGAATAATATGTTGAATCTTAGTCAATGTTTTTTTGATGAGGTAGTATACACATACTATTTTTGTATTTTAATTCTAGAATTATGCTACATTCCAATATATAAAGATTGTGTGTATATGTTTTTCATTAAATTAATTTCATGAATAAATAATAATGGCACTGATACACTGTAAATATGATTTATTGGGAAGGTTATATTTATATATACAGAAGATAACCACTAATATGTTTCAGATTTTGTGAAAATATGATTTAGATAAATACATTCTAAATATGAATAAATAATTTGGATAGTATCGGTTACCATTGAAATGATTAGTGATTTATTAAAAAAGTGGTTTATTAAATCCTTGAAGGATTTTACATCATTTGTGGATTTAAGTAATATTTCTAATATACCATGTTTTATTTAAAAAATAATGAATAATTCAAGGTCTCACCAAGGTTTTAGGTTAAATCCGGTTATTACCACATTTCAAAATAATACACAATGAAAGTATTCACATTATTTATATGTGAAAAACAAGAGACACTTTATAGTTTATGCAGATTCCTAAGATTGTTCTTTATGAAATTTAGGTTTCTTTTTTCAAATGTTTATGATTTTGTTATTTTGTAACCGTTGTATGGTTCACCATTTATGGAATGGTACAAGTTTATCATATTATTATTAATTATATGTTAATGTATTTCTTCAACATATTGTGATTTATCTATATTAGATACACTATTATAACCATCTTGTTGGGATGATAACTAATGATAGAAATTGATAATTATCATTATATTTGTGGGTGTTTTGGTAAATTAGTTCTTGAGGCATAAAAATGGTACCATTTTTTCCTAGATAAAGTTATTAAGTGAGAATTGATCAATTCAGATCCACTATGTAATGCCCCGACCCCAGTTACCTAGATTCAGTGCATTATTACATAAAATTAGCATGATCACAATTGATCAAGTCTCGAAAGACCGATTATTTTAGTAGTCCTGGAAACACAAGATACATTCATAAAGTTTACATTACAACATAAAGTGAAAACTACTACAACATCTTGTATTCACACTCATATCCCATTATACTATCCCTATAGGTCATTCATAAAATACTTCTTCACATCCTAGAAAAAATAAAACATAGAAAGGGGTGAGCACAAATGCCAAGTAAAGATAACAATATAGTGGAAACTTTCATAAATAAGCATAAACATTTAGGGAAAAGTATAACTAAAACAAATGACTATTAAACTTAAACATAATCATAATATGGAAAAAATAAATTAAAATAATTCCATTTACTTCTTCACACGGATATTCTACTAGACGAATAATCACATGAAATATAAATAACCACTTTCATAATGATGGAATGTATAATTCCAGACTATCCTATCCACATAGTCAAGGCCTCGTGCCAAGACTACAAATAAGATTTTTTCAAGGCCTTGTGCCAAGACAATAGATTGTCTCATGATACCTACCGATGCATCGAGGATCTATAGTGGGCTCTACCAATCACATATTAAGTCTAATGCATTCCTCATATGAACAGGTTTTAAAAATAACATAAACATTTTTATTAAAACTATCATACGAAATGTCATTACTCTCTCTATAAACCATGAATGATATAAAAATAATAAATCCATAGTCAAACATATCACAAAACCTTCAATAAAGTATGTAAGTATTGTATCATAATAAATAAACTTCAAATAAGCTTAAAATCCATCAAAGGATGTTGACATTGATGAAATCAAAACTATTTGAGAGAAATATCTCCTTTTTTGAAATCATTTAAAAGTAAAATAATTATAAAATAAAACATTTACTTTGAAAATATTCTTATAATCTTGTAAGGGAAGCTTCAACGATTTTATAATGGCAAAAAATAGCTACACCCACCGTATAAGTTAAAAAAAGACATTCTTACCTTAATTCTGTCGAAAAAGTTAAAAAGGACCTTGTTTGGAAAACAACAGAAAGATTCCTTTATAAACTTTTTATAAAAATTAAACAAGGGTATAAATGACTTTATCCCATATTCTTTAAAATCGTAATAATGATTTGAAATACATTTTTATGAAACATGGATATGGATGATAAAGATGTCCCAGAAGATAATTACGTATAAACAACCTCGGATAATGAAGAGATTGTGTAATAAACCTTACCTTGTACTTTTCCATGGTTGGGAGTAGGTTAACCTCCTGTATAATGGTGAAATAATTGTTATTAAATTAAAAAAGAATCATTTACATTAATATGATATCATATATGATCTTATAATATTGCTTTGTTAATAATATCATAGTATTATCATCGTTTCAGGTGTTAACTTATATGTTTTGTTACATAAGACATGTTTGTTATTGATAAACTGTATCTTATTAATATACTGAATGATATCAAGTCCTTAAACATTATTTTTAATAATCAAATGAGAATTAGTCTCGAATGGATACGATGGGGAATGAATCTCATCGCGTTTGTGGAGACGGTAGTCCGTACGTACGCACGAGCGAAAATATCAATCTTTTGATATTAAAATAATATATAATTGGATTGTATATCATATATACAGAACCATTATCATGTTATATTTATTATTTATATTAATTAAACACCATTAATATACCCATCTAAATAATAATGTTTTAAATAACAATTACACCTCGACGTGGAGATGATAAGCCGTACGTACGCACGTATGGTGACATGTCATTTAAAGGATGGATAAGATACTGAATATGGTTGTACCATGTTTATAATAATATCACAGTATATATAAGATAATGTTTTTATTATTTTATAATGGTAATAACAAAAAAAAGAAGATGTGGAGGAAGAAATGAACTTGAAAGAGGGTGGTGAACACATTACCTCCTCTTCGGGTTCTTCCTTTTGGTTTAATCAAAAGGGCTACATAGGTTGTCATTGTGATCAAAATAAGGCCTCGAGGTTGAATTGGGGGAAGTTGAGAGAGTATTTGGGTAGGGTTTGGCTGAGACAAAAGGCTTTTAATGTGTGAATTAGTGGGAAGGGGGAGTTCCCTTTTATAAGAGGGGTGAGGGAACCTTTGGAAAAGCTAGAAATATTATTTTATAATAAATTCATATTCTGTTTCTAATGGATACAAAGTGGATTATTCAAAGTATAATATGGGGATAGGTCTAAATAATTTCAACCAATATAATTTAGACAGGTTTGGGTCATCATATTAACCTTATCGTTTAGTTTTAACTCTTAGTTAATTAGTTGACTTTTACCAAGTCAGATTGTATTTTTATATTATATAGTCAATAAACATACTATATATATCTAAGCGACCCAAAAGTAGTCCATTAATGATACACCTATCATGATATAAGTATCTTTTCCGAACCGTAGTTTTTTAGTAATTCAATATGAATTAATAATATAATTTTTTTTAAAGCTCTTTTATGTAAATTTTGAAACTGTTGGTTTATTTGTTTTTGATAAATTCATAACAGCATTATTACTTAGAATAAAATTTATATAAACAATCCTAATATTTCATATTAACCTAGAAAATTATTTTAATTTATAAAAAGTCTCATATTACATTTCTTTGGGTATTTATTATATCAATGATCTTAATCATTCATTAATACGGCACTTACTGATTCATTATTGTGTCATAAATAATATTAATTATTAAAAGTCTAAAAATTATAAATAAAATACCATTATGTAGGAAATATTTTTATATTTTTAATGAATATATATAGTTGAAAATCCAAAATATATAACCCTAGGTAAAAAATGTTTTTCTATAAGATATATTCTTATGTCATTTTGGTATTTATTTTAACTTCATTAATATAAAGTGTCCTTATCACTTACAAGTGGATACATGGGGTCCAAAAATCAACCCAAATATTCCCATGGTCAGACATGTATCCACTAATAAGGTTAGGACACGTTTTAGGGTAATTTATTATTATTATAATTTTATTTGTTTACCCTTATTTACCAGTTTTACCCTTTAACCATGGTAAATAAAATATTTACCGAACTAATTATTCAAAATGTCTAAAAAGAAAAGGTACTTATTTATACAATTTGGAAATCCTGATTCCAAATATGGAATATATTTTTCCAAATTCAAAACACATAAGTGGATGAAATTAATTTAAAATTAAATCATGTTGTTAAAACACAAAGCGTATTTTTAAGAGATAATAACTTTCAAAAGATTGACAATTGATTATGTCCGGTTTAATTGTGAAATTATGTCAATTGACCAAAATTTTATTAAATAGTAAGAATATATTCTAAATATACTTTAAATCCACTCAAATTCATAATTTATAACAATTAATTATGTGAATTTAAAAATTTGTTTTTAATTAAAATTTAGTAATTTTCACTATTCATCAAAATATAAAAGTTATTCCAAAAGTACCAAAATTTCACCCTAGGATAATTTCAATATTCCGAATCCAAAAATGAAGTCCATTTTGAGAGATAAAATTTATAAAATTTCAAAAAGCGGGTATTACTATTCATAACAATGACTTTGATTGGTCGTAGTGTTTTAGAATCTTGAAGTCACGTACATCACACACTACTGTATTATTCAAAGAAAATCGTATCGTGGAAGCTTGGGGTTTTACATTCTCCTCTCCTTCAAATAATTTCATCCTCAAAATTTCTAAAATACTACCACATGAATAGACTTGGGTGGTTCATCATCATAAGTTCCTCGGGTTCCCACGTTGCATCTTCTATATTATGGTTCCTCTATAGAACTTTTAACAGATGAGTCATCCAGTTTCTCAGCACTTTCTCTCTTGTATCAAGAATCTTAATGGTCTCTTCACAATAAGTTAGATCGGGTTCTAGTTCAAATTCCTCATAAGTGAGTACATGCATTGGGTAAGGCATGTATTTTCTGAACAGTGATATGTGGAACACATCATTAACATTGGATAGACATGGAGGCATTGCAAAATTGTAATCTACAACCCCAATTTGTTCTAGAATTTTGAAAGGTCCTATGTACCTGGGACTCCATTTACCTTTCTTGCTGAAACGTATAACTCCCTTCCATTGAGATACCTTCAAGAAAACATGATCTAATACCTGAAATTCTAAATCCTTCCTTTGGATGTCAACATAGCTCTTCTGCCTAATTTGAGCTGCTTTAATGTGGTTTTGGATTACATTCACCTTCTACATCATTTCCTCCACCAGTTCTGGGCCTACATGTTTTATTTCACCAACTTCATCCCAATAGGTTGGTGTGCGACATCTCTTTCCGTATAATACTTCATATGGTTCCATTTGAATACTCGAATGGAAGCTATTGTTATAAGAAAATTCTACCAGAGGTAAATATTGATCCCACATACCCTGAAATTCAAGTGAGCAGGATGTCAACATGTCTTCTAAGGCATGAATAGTCCGTTCTGATTGTACATCTGTTTGATGGTGGTAGGCAGTACTCAAATCAAGTTCAGTATCAATGTATTTTTGAATACTTTTCCAGAATCATGAAGTAAAATAGGGATCACGATTAGAAACAATCAATAGGGGTATTCCCTGAAGTCTCAAAACTTCATTAATATAGAGTCTTACTTGGCATTACAGTGGTAAATCTTCTCTTATAGCAAGAAATTGTGCCGACTTAGTAAGATGATCGATAATGACCCATATTGCATCGTTCCTTCTAAGAGTCTTTGGTAGCACCATGACAAAGTCCATCGTAATATTATCACATTTCCACTTTGGTATGGGAAGATGTTGCAATACTCCACCAGGTTGTTGCCTTCCAAATTTCACTTATTGACAAACCATACATCTTTACAAAAAATCAGCAATCTCCCTCTTCATTTTTTCCCACCAAAAATGTTCCATCAAATATCTATACATTTTTGTTCTTCGAGGGTGTATAGAGAAATTGGAACTATGAGCATCGTCCGTCAATTCTTTTTTTAGATCAGGTATATCGAGAACAGAAAGTCTCTTCCCAAATTTAAAAATTCCATCTTCAAACACAAATTCTCTCAATATTCCATCATTCACAACTTTAATCTTCTTTTGAAATTCTTTATCATTGGTCTGAGAAATCCTAATCCTTTCTAGTAAATATGGTTTGGAAACCATTTGAAAAATAATTGATGTTTCACCTTCCATGGTTATTCCCATATCGTTCTTCACTAGATCCATAAAAATTGTATCCCTTTCAATTCTCATATTATTCAAAACTCCATCATCTTTTCTACTCAATGAATCTGCCACCTTTTTTCCTTTCTCGGGTGGTAGTGTATTGTGAAATCATAATCCGTGAGTAATATAAGCCATCTACTTCACCTCATGTTGAGTTATTTTTGTCAGAAAATATACTTCAAACTCTTGTGATCAGTATAAATCTCACATTTTTCACCATAGAGGTAGTGTCTCTATATCTTCAAAGAAAATATCACAGCTGCTAACTCGAGATCATGAGTAGGATAGTTTTTCTCATGAATTTTCAACTGTCGTGATGCATAGGCAAATAACCCTATCATTATACATAAGGACACAATCATGTCCTTTATTCGATGCATCACTATAATTAATGAACCCATCATTCCCCGATGGTAGAGAAAATATAATATCATTGACTAATATTGTGTTCAATTTTTCGAAAAATTCTTCACACACTTTTGTCCAAAAAAATTAACCCCTTTACGTGTGAGCATTGTTAATGGGTTAGCCAACCGGGAAAAATTCTGGATGAAACATCGATAATAACCTGCTAAACCTATAAAACTGCGTACCTTAGTTTTACTCGTCAGTGCAGGCCATTCTTGGATTGCCTTTTTCATAGAAGGATCAACAGAGTTCCTATTTTTAGAGACAATATGGCCAAAAAAATAAATCTCCTGAAGCCAGAATTCACATTTAATAAACTTCCTATATAATTCATGTCTTCTTAGAGGTTTCCGGATAAAGCGCATGTGATTTTCATGATCTTCTTAGCTTTTGGTGTATACCAATATATCATCAATAAATACCACCACAAATTCATCGAGATATTCCTTGAAAACTCTATTCATTAGATCCATGAATACATAGGGCGCATTAGTCAGCCCAAAAGGCATTTCTGTAAACTCGTAATGCACGTACCTGGTTCGAAATAATGTCTTCGGAATGTCTTCCTTCTTCGCCCACAATGGATGGTATCCAGAACGAAGGTCAATAATTGAAAATTATTGAGCTCAATGCAGTTGGTCAAATAAATCATCAATGTAAGGTAGGGGAAACGTTTTCTTTATTGTTATTGCATTGATCTCCTAGTAGTTGATATATAACCTCGTAGATCCATCTTTCTTATTAACAAAAATAAGAGGGGCTCCCCATGGAGAAACACTAGGGAAAATATATCCCTTATTACTCAATTCCTCTGGTTTTTACTTTACTTAATCTAATTCCACAGTGGCCATTCTATAAGGGGTCACCGATATAGGTCTTGGTCCAGGAATTAAATCAATGGAAAAATCTACTTCTCGTTCTGAAGGATGTCTAGGTAAATCTTCCGGAAACACATCTACATATTTTTTTCACAACAGGCACAACCTCTATTTGAAAATTCCTTTCCTCACCCATAGACATTTCATTCTCTTCCTCCCCAATAATTGAATTTAGTTTAGCTACTGGGGGCGGATCATGGTAAGAATTAGGTGGTGATGATTTCGCTCTAAAGATAAGGCGTTCTCTATCATCATCATAAAAAATAGAAACCTACTTTGTTTTACAATACATTTTGGCATCATGGTCAGAAAGCCAATCCATATTGAGGATTATATCAAATTCAATCATAGGTATGGCGATGAGATCGGCAGATAAAGAACCTTTATGTGCTTAAATGGGGACTGATTCACAAAACCTTATTGCAATGATACTTCCCATAGGAGTTTTAACTGACAACTCCCTTGTTAAATCTAATTGCAAATATCTTATTTTCTTAGAAAACAAGGAAGATATGAAACAATGAGATGATCCAGAATCAAATATTGCATTTTATAAACTTGAGCAAACCATTCAATTACCAGCCACCACGTCTTTCGGTTCTTCTACCTCATCAGTAGTGATAGCATAAACTTGGCCTTGATCCCTTGTCCTTTTCTATGGTAATTTCCCCTGCTGCTTTGGAAATTCATTTTCATAATGTCCCATATCTCTGTAGTTGTAGCATTGAACATTGGTAGATTTTTTATTCCCATTGCTATCACGATCTTGGTGGCCTTTTTCACCACACTTGTAACAGACTCCCATTCCCTTCAAGCAAGTACCTGGGTGTTTCTTTCCAGATGTACAGCAAGATGGATATTCAACTTTTCCCTTATTCCCATTCTTTCAATTCCTAGAGTGATCAGAAGATCTCTTCTTCTCTTTCTTTGCTTTAAAGTCATAAGACATAGATAACTCTTTTTCTTTCTTGATAGCACAGACGATGAAATTTCCTTTCCATATCTGCTCGATGGTCATGATGAATGTATTTTTCTAAGAAAATCTATTTGAACTCTCTCCATTCCATATTTGATATTTAATTATCTTCCTTCGTGTTTTTAATAATTGACCACCATTGATCATCATCTTCAGTGAGGCGATAAACTGCCATGGTAACTTTCTCCTTTTCACTAATCTCCAAAGCCTGAAATATTTTATCTAGGGAACTTATCCATTGCTCAGCTACCAATGGATTTGTACTCCCATTGAATGTTGGTGGTTGCAGCCTCATGAAGCAATCTAAGATTGATCCCCCGCGTTGTGGATCAGGGTGCTCCATACGGGTAAGGTTATTATTCATAACCTGAGTGAGTTGTGCTAGTATAGTGATTAGTTGTTCAGAACTAGTTGCATCACCGGCTCCAATATAATTATCTAGAGCAGGAGGGAAATCCCTACATTGAGAGCATGCATTGATACGGTTTCAATTTCTTCCACTAGGTTCCATTTCTAAAAAATGGCATAAAGTAGATCAGTTTATGAATAAAAATACAAAATTACATACTTGTAAAACAATTAACATAAATTGAACTATTTATGGATATAATCCATAATCATAAAAATGTTTTCTTTCAGGATGTATATACTCATAAATAGTTCATAATTTTTTGTAAAGAAAATGAGAATTATCCTATGCATATCTCTAGGGAGTGCCATAACCAAGAGTGCAGCAAGGCTCGTTGTCGTGCACCAGTTCCCGTTCGAGTCTAGCTCAAAGCGGTGTTTTCGGGTTTTACCCCAAGGTACATCGGAACCAGAGCTGCCTCTATCTACTCATATCCAAATATGGATGTATTTCTCGGAAAACTCACTAAATTTCTACAATACCAAAATTCTAGGATGTTCTTCTATACTATTCCTCAAAGTCCATCTTAGATCTATGTGCTCTAATCAGAGATTATCTAAATCTAGATTCCAATGTTAGAACTAAACTTCCTCTGATACCAACTATAATGCCCCGAACCTAGTTACCTAGAGTCAGTGCACTATTACATAACATTGTCATGATCACAAATGATAAAGACTCGAAAGACCGATTAGTTTAGTAGTCTTGGAAACACTAGATACATTCATAATGTTTTCATTAAAACATAAAGTGAAAACTACAAAAACATCTTGTCTCCACATTTATATCCCCTTATAGTACCCCGGGAGGTCATTCATAAAATACTTTTTTCACATCCTAGGAAAAATAAAACAAAGAAAGGGGTGAGATCAAATTCCCAGTAAGGATAACAATATAGCGGAAACATTCATAAATAAGAATAAACATTGAGGGAAATGTATAACTAAAAAAAATACTTTTAAACATGAACTTCAGAATAATATTGAAAAAATAAAATAAAATAATTCCATTGACTTATTTACATGGATATTCTACAAGTCGAATAATCACATGCAATATCAATAACCACTTTCATAATGATGGAATGCATAATGCCGTGCTATCATAACCACATAGTCAAGGCCTCATTCCAAGACTACAAATAAGATTTTGTCAAGTCCTTATTCCAAGATACTATTTTGTCTCATGAGACGTACTGATGCATCGAGGAGCTATAGAGGGCTCCACCCGTCACATATTAAGTCCAATGCATTTCTAATATGAAAAGGTTTTAAACATAACAGAAACATTCGTATTAAAACTAGAATAAAAAATGTCAATAATTTCTCCATAAACCATGAATGGTATAAAAATAATACATCCATAGTCAAACATATCAAAAAACATTCAATAAAATTTGGAATTATTGTATCATACTAAATAAACTTCAAATAAGCTTAAAATCCATCAAAGGATGTTGACATAGATGAAATCAAAACTATTTGAGAGAAGTACCTCCTTTTTAGAAATCATTTAAAAGTCACATAATTTTAAAATAAAACATTTACATTGAAAATATTCATATAATATTGTATGTGAAGCTTCACTGATTTTATAATGGCGGAAAATAGCCGCACACACCGTATAATTTATAAAAGAGACATTCTTACCATAATTCTGTCGAAAAGGTTAAAAAGGACCTTGTTTGGAAAATGACAGAAAGATTCCTTTATAAAATTTTTATAAAAAGTCAACAAGGGTATAAATGACTTTATCCCATAGTCTTTAAAATATTAAGAATTATTTGAAATACATTTTTAAGAAACATGGATGTGGATGATAAAGAGGTCCTAGTAGATAATTACGTATAAACAACCTAGGATAATGAAGAGACTGTGAAATAAACCCTTACCTTGTACTTTTACTTTTTTGGGGGTAGGTTAACCTTCTGTATAATGGTGAAATAATTATTATTAAATTATACAAGAATCATATAGATTAATATGATATCATATATGAATTTTTTAACATTTCTTTGTTAATAATATCTTAGTATTATCATCGTTTCGGGTGTTGACTCATATGTTTTGTTACATAAGTCATATTTGTTATTGATATGTTGTATCGTATTCATACCCAGTATGATATCAAGTCCTAAAAAATTATTTTTAATAATAAAATGATAATTAGTCTCGAATGGATACAATGGGGAATGAATCTCATCACGTTCGTGGAGACGGTAGTTCGTACATATCCACGAGCGACAATATCATTATTTTGATATTAAAATAATATATAATTGGAAGGTATATCATATATAAAGAATAATTATAATTTTATATTTATTATTTACATGATTTAAACATCATTATTATAATCATCCAAATAATAATGTTTTGAATAACAATTACACCACGATGTGGAGACGGTATGCCGTACGTACGCACGTATGGTGACATGTCATTCAAAGGATGGATAGAATACTGAATATGGTTGTACCATGTTTATAATAACATCACAGTATATATAATATACTGGAGTTATTATTTTTTAATGGTAATAACAATTAAATATTAAGTGGAACAATAAAGGAACTTGAAAGAGGGTGGTGAAAACATTACCTCTTCTTTGGGTTCTTTCTTTTTAGTTTGATCAAAAGAGCTCCATAGGATGGCTTTATGATCAAAATAAGGCCTCTAGGATGAAGTGATGGATGTTAAGAGAGTATTTGGGCAGGGTTTGGCTGAGCCAAAAGGCTTATAATGTGTGAATTAGTGATAAGGTGGAGTTCCCTTTTATGAGAGGGGTTAGGGGCACCTTTGGAAAAGCTAGAAATATTATTTTATAATAAATACATATTTAGTTTTTAATGGATCCAAAGAGATTTATTCAAAGTGAAAGGTGGGTATGGGTCGAAATAATTTCAACCAATAGAGGTTAGATAGGTTTGGGTCATTATATTAACCTTATCTTTTAGTTTTACCACTTACTTAATTAGTTTGACATTTTCCATGTCACTTTGTAGTTTTATATTATATAGTTAATAAACATAATATATATATCCAAGAGACCCCCAAGTGGTCTATTAATGATAAACCTATCATTATATAAGTCTCCTGGCAGAACCTTTGATATTCAGGAACTGAATATCAATTAATAATATAATATTTGTTTTAAAAACTTGTTTATGTCAATTTTGACAATATTGGGTATTTTGTTTTTGATAAATTCATAACAACATTATTACTTCAGAAAAAATTATATAAAAAATACTAATATGTCATATTAACCTATAAAATTATTTTAATTTATAAAAAGTCTCAAATTACATTTATTTTGGTATTTTTAATATCAATTATCTTAATCTTTTAGTAATACGGTAATTACTGCATCATTATTGTGTCATAAATAATATTATTTATTAAATGTATAAATTTATAAATTTATAAATAAAATACAATTATGTAGGAAAATTTTTTATCTTTCTAATGAATATTTATAGTTGAAAATCCAACATATATAACCCTATGTAAAAAATTGATTTTCAAAAATATATATGCTTATGTCATTTTTGTATTTATTTTAACTTAATTAATATAGTGTCCTTATCACTTACAAGTGGATCCATGGGCTCCCAAAATTGACCCAAATATGCCCATGGTCGGACATGTATCAACCAATAAGCTTATTACACGTTTTAGGGTAATTTATTTTTATTATAATATTATTTTTTTACCCTTATTTACCGGATTTATCCTTTAACCATGGTAAATAAAATATTTACCGAAGTAATTATTCAAAATGTCTAAAAATAAAAGTTACCTATTTACACAATTTGGACAGCATTATTACAAATATGGAATCAATTTTTCTGAATTCAAAACACCGAAGTGGCAGAAATTAATTTAAAATTAATTCCCGTTGTTAAAACAAAAAGTGTGTTTTAAGAGATAATAACTATCAAATGATTAACACTTGTTTATGTCCGGTTTAATTGTGAAATTATGTCCAATGGACAACATTGTATTAAATGGTAAAAATAAATTATAAATATACTTTTAAACCACTCCAATTCATAATTTATCACTATTAATTATTTTGATTAAAAAAGTTGTATTTAATTAAGATTTAGTAATTTTCACTATTCATCAAAATATAAAAGTTATCCGAAAAGTACGAAAATTTGACCCTAGGATAATTTTGATATTCAGAATCCAAAAATGAAGTCCATTTTGAGAGATAAAATTTTTAAAACTTCAAAAAGTGGGTATTACTATTCATAATAGCTACTTTAATTGGTCGCAGTGTTTTAGAATCTTGAAGTTGCGTATAACACACACTACTGTATTATTCAATGAATATCTTATCGTGGAAGCTTGGGGTGTTACACACTAGAATATATTATTATTATTAAATGAATTAATAATCATGTAAGTATATCTTCCCATGAAAATTATTCTATCATATGAAATGGATTATGAAAAAAAATTTCTTTTATAAAAAAAATTAATTATATAAATTACATTTTTCATTTCTCATGGGTTTATGGATTTGTGTTCGACAACCTTTTATTGGTCACAAACATTCTTTTGATCAATGTTCTTTATCATTATCCATAAGTATATGGGTTTTAGTTCCCTATAATATGTACATATTGTCACATCCAATATATATTCACTAATTTGGATTCCTAATAAGGGTTATTATATATATATATATATATTCACAAATAAATTTATCTTTTTCAAGAGGATTTTTCTGTAACATGTTTTATGATGTTGGTTTCAATGACGGAATTCTGAGATGTCAATCCTTTGAGGACCATGAGATTTTTTTGATCTAAAATCTTTCTATTGGTGGAATAATGCAATAACCAGAGATTTAATGAAATATATATTTATCCAAAATTAATATTAATATTTTTGATATTTTTTTACACAAAACCCAATGTTTATCTCATGATACACAAAAAACTAAGTACAAAGGAAATATAAAATTTTATTAAAACATAATTTTGTTGCAAGATTTTTATCACCTAGAAATTAGAATAGTTTTTACAAATAATATTAAATAAGTTATAAAAATATGTTTTATACAAATATATATTATGAATTATTTTATGACTAATTAATTATAAATGAACATACAACACCATTTGAAAATACTGAAATTATTTTTATTAAAAATGATATTAATGTATATAAAAAAATATTAAATAAATAGTTTTAAAAAAATTGATGAATTATTTTAATGTAATATATATATTTATATATTATTTATTCAATAATTAATTTTTCAATCATTTTATGTGTATTGTATAAAATTAACAAGAATAAATTAAATTTTAGGCTTCATCATATATTTTTTGAAAAAAAAATGTTGTATTTTGTCTACTTATTTTTATAATTTATTTTATATAATTTTATAAAATCAATTTGATACATAAAAATAGTTTTTAAATCATAATATCTCAATATTATTAGGGAGAATTTTTAAAAATAATTTAAAAATTAATTATTTTTTGATGAATAGTAAAAAAACATAGTTTTATTTTTAAACCAACTTTTTGTTTAAATTATATATAGTGTTAAATTATATTATATATATTTTTTAAACAATAATTATTAAAATATTAACCAATTAACCCAATTATTTTTAGTGGTATATTTTTCATATTGATTTTTAATGTAAAATGATTTTAATCTTTTAGAACATTTTCATATTAAAAACATGTATTTCAAATATGTTTTTATGAAAATTTATTAAAAATAAATTTAATATTATATAAAAGTAATTTGAAAATATTTATTCAAATTTTTAAATCATAAATATTTATATTATATAATAAGATCAACATAATTTTTAACAGAAATTAATTGTAAAAATAGTAAAATTATTTACTGCGATTAAGGTAAAAATGGTTTTACTTAGGGGTTAAACTAAAAAACTAAGGATAAAAAAGGTAAAAAAACATGTCCAAAAAATATTATATACCTAATTGAACAATATTCATTCTAATATATATAATTTCCCCTAATTTAAGTCATTTTTAGGTAAAAAAGTGGGTGGGATTCTTTCGTACAAAATATTAAAATTTTGCCACATGAATCAATTATAAACAAACACCCCTTCTCTTCTCCACGTCACAATTTTATAACCTTTTACAGAATATCCCTGCAAATATCAATTCCCATATTTTATCCAATCAAACTCTAACCCTTAGGTTTCACAAAAATACATATAAGGAAGGATATTACTGGAAACCTATGGACGATAACAGAAGAATGGTAAAAAATAACCAACATGTGTTCTTTTATTGTATCCATAATATCCTTAAATTATTAATATTATTTTATCAAATAATTAATATAGTATCTTTCATATATTTGGATGTTATATTGTTAATATCATAAAATAGAAACATCTTAACCTCCACCAATGGGGTTGCAATATCATCATTCATATGTGTGTTGGACTACCGCCTCATGAATCAAAGTCATTTTTTATCCAATACAACCTCTAATGATTGATAATAATGGAGGATACATTATTTATACATTATATTTAAGATATTAGATTGAATTTTTAATTATTATATCACTCATGCCTTCATAATTTCAATTTTGATGGAACATAATTATGTCGCTCGTGTGTATGGAGTATTATGGCCTCACAAACTGATGTTAATCATTCATGATTTTCATGGAAGTTAATAATGACTATTTTAATTAAAAAATGCATTATATATGAAATAGTAATTTTTATATAATAATAATATAACATTTACCATTGATTTATTTAATACATAGATAAAATGGAAGAACCATTCATGTGTACATAGGGCATACCATCTCCATGAAAGGTATGTTGCATTTTCCTTATTTACTATTTATAGATTAATATAAAAGTATCTAAAATTAAAATTTATTATATTAATATAATTGTAAAAATTATTGAATTGCTTTAACCGTGATCCATTTATGATTACTGAAAATTACAAATTGATGCATACTTGAAAACCGTTGTGGTTGTTACCCGGAACATGATATTAACATAGAATTGTTAATAATTGGTTAATAAAAAGAAAATAAGTAAATAATATATGGTATGATATATATAATTATGGTTTGTTAACATTCTAATAATTAACATATACTTATTATAATGTATTTTGAAATTTAGTGAAAATGAATTCAAGAATTTAAATTTGTGAATTTCGTCTCACTTTTTACATTTGGGAGACACATGCAATATTCACCACCTACTTCATTAATTTCATATGTATTCTATACGTGAATTTATATTCTAATAATTAAACTAAAAAATATTGTGATTTACATATCTATTTTATAATCTACCATTAATAGGGTTTTTTAAAAAAAAATAACAAGCCTATAAAGTATATTTTATATTCCCTTCATTATGAGATATGTTATATTACACACCTATATTCATTCATGAGGTGTATTTTTAGTCCCTATGAAATTTATCGTCATGATGTTATTTATCCATTATATATATTATGTTCATTTTATATTATTTATTAATGGGTCATATGATTCAATTTTACCAAAGTGGTGTTTATTTTTAGTTACAATATCATCATTCATTGGGATTGTTTATGATTATTTTTTTAGGATAAAATCATATGATCAATCAATCATGAAATATTTTATTTTTCCAATACTATAATTATTAATGATAATTTCATTTAATACTAAAAATTTTAACTCCTTTTTCCATAAAATAATTGATAAGAATTTTTTTATAAAATGAAACATTATTCCTCTCTTTATTTTGGAAATATATTTTCTTCCACAACAATTTTTTTCTGAAAATGTTTTAAAAAATGTTATATTATTACCCAATTATTTTAAAAATAAAATATTTTCTATGATTTTTTGTTTTCATAATGGAATATTCATTTTTTTCCTAAAAATACCTATAGAATTTACTAAAAATGTGAAAAGAATTTTTTTTAAATTTTTATGACATCATAGAAATTTAACATTTCCATGACCATTATATTATTTTAAGATTATTTTATATTTTTTTATGGTTTTATTCAATGAATAATATTTTTGAAATGATTACTATTTTAAAATATTTCTTCGATGTTGAAAATATATTTTCCACAAAAAATATTTTATATGATATAAAAAATTATTTTTCATCTATAATGAAATAAAATGTGGTCTTATATGACTTTATGGGGATGTGATCATATGATATTATTCATATTCCATCCCGGAATAGTCTATTATTAAGATAGACTATTTTTTATAGAAGTTATTTTTCATACAATGGTTATTCCATGTTGAATTATTATAAAACCCATTTTTTTGTAGGGATGTTTCTATGATACATTAAAGAATTGGTTATGAAACATGTCTCTTTCTTATGGGCCATTATATGATATATTATTTTTTGAATCCTATTTCTTTTAATTTGTTTTTATGTGATGAATTTATATGATCTTATAACAGATTATGTATGGTTTTAATTATGTTATGGATGGGACATATATATACCTACGATATATTGGGTATGGAATTATATCTCATGAGATACATTTGAATGGAATGGAGGGTTAACCCCGTCCAATATGGGATTTTATCTACTATTATTCCCCTGATAATGAAGAAGGACTATTATAATATTTGGTGTAGACCAAACATTGATGTCGATAATTTATATTCATGAACCAGATTACATTTTCCCATTTATATGAAAGAAACTAATAACATTTTTACTATATTATATGTTATCGTATCCTTCAGGTCCATAATTTAAGGAATGGACCATGTTTTATGACCAAAAACTTACTAAAGTGTCTAATTTTATGCCCTTAACATAAATAGTTAATTTTATCTTGTTTATAAATGTTCACAGTGTTATTATCTCATGTTTATCACACCAAACTATATGTTATTCCATTTTTTTTCTCTCATGGCACTTATTATTTAATTTTATTCTGATTAAATTATTATAAACTACCTAGGATTATGAAATGATTTTGGATTTTGATATTTCATTAGTAGGTTACGGTTTTAAAATTATATGATCATGTAATCAAACCAATTCTATAATTACATTATTGTGTAATAAGTGATATATCACATTCTTACGCTTACTGATCATTTGAGCTCACAATTTTTGTATTATTTTCCAATGGTTGTAAATATTTTTTAAAAAATGGGAAAATTTTGAATATTAATAATAGGTAATATCATTATTGGTACTTTTTTTGATTTTTTACCAAGTTAGATGGTTGTGCACATTGTCTCTAAGGACACTGAACTATTTATGATCCTCATGAATGTGTTTGTGTAATATATTTAATATTCATATAAAAAGATGTAATATCCATGTATGAGAATCTTTAATACATATATTTATTACTAATAAAAAGATTCATTGATGAGAGGATACATTATGGGGTGTAATTTTGTAGTCAATGACCAAACCTATTTGGGACAGATGGTGTGATGAATAGGGGAGAGGGAGTTGCCTTTTATAATGGAGGTGAGTTCAACAATTATAAAATCAGGAAATTGAACGATGTACCCCTTTTATTCGAACTTCATAAGGGTCAAAAAATAGAGTATTATTAGGAAATAGATGTGGTAGTTTCAAAATATTGGGAATAAAAATTATTTAAACATGTTTTAGATCAATTTAAAACTGATCATTTTAGTTTTAACCCCATTAAATCATTTTTTACCTATAGTGTGGAATGTTTTTAGGTATTTTTAAAATTCATTATGATAAAAACATTATGTTAAAATGATTAGTAATATAAAAAGTTCTTATTACAAACATGGATTATATATTTCAAATTCCATTCACATAAGTTGAAAATTGTGATTTTAAATTAATCTCATAGTTGTGATGAGAAAAAAGGTTTTCAATGTGAAATTGTTTAAATATTTAAATTATTTTTTATAAAAATATACAACATTAAATTCAATATAGTGACACATATTTCATTAATCGATATATAAGTAATCCAAATTTACATTAAACAATTTTTATATAATTTTTTTTATAAATAATTTCAACTAAAATGTAGTTATGGATTAAAATTCAATAATTTTTTACTATTGATTAAAATATAAAAAATATCAAAGAAATACAATAAATTCACCATATAATAATCTAGATAAAAATATTTAAAAAATTAATTTATTATTATCAATAATAATGTTTTTGAAAATGATATATATTAAATTAAAATTATGTTTTCATATTAGGACTAAATTGTATATTAGATGAAATACTTTTTATCAGAACACTTTTTTATTAAAATATTATTACATTTATTTCAAATAAAAATATAACAATCGAATATATGTAATTTATATATTTTTTATAATTTTGATACTTATATTCATACCTAATAATTTAATGGTATGGATATTCTTGATCTTGTTTAAATAATATTTTAATAGAGTGCCACATTCTATTTTAATTCTTTGTTGCATGCATTGAAGGATATAGAAGATATTAAATTTACCCTAGTGGGAAAATATTTTGAAGTCAGGGGGTGTTATATTCATTTCCATAAAAAATATATTCTATAAATTTCATATATATTACTTTCTAAATATATATGTTTAGTACATCTTCATAATAACCCCTAGTTCCCACTTTTTGTCCACTGTTATGTGACTTCTCAAAATAACTGTTACAAGTTGGAGTTTTTGATTCCACAATAATTCACCCCAAGTATCATGATTATTTATTGGTTTATCATTGTACGATTAATTAGGTCAAAATTCTATTTCATCAGATGTGATCAAATTCATTTTGTATGGCATGAACATCTTTTACAGGTATAAATGAAAAAATAATTTAATTTTTATATATTTGGTAGAATTTCCAAATGATAAGAAATAACTCCAATTCATTCAATGATTTTAATTGGTTAAATGTCCATGGGGATTATATTCCCATAAAAACATAATTACTCCCATCTGTATATATTGTTTAACCAAAACATGATCTCCCACTTAGAATTCCAAATCATTCCTTTTATTACTAGAATAACTTTCTTTTCATAACTTTTGATATATTAATGTGAACCTGAATAAGATTTAACATAATTTATGTCTCCTAAAAATGTTAAAGTCCTATTATTTTATTTCAATAACATTATCCCGATAAGTTTTAGTATGAAATATCATAACATGTAATTCTTCGTAAGGAATAATTTGATGAAATGAATAGAAACTATATTTATAGTAAGACTCTACCAATGGAAAATATTGATCCCACATACCATAAAAGTCAAGTGATAATTAAATAAAAATTTCATCCATTCTTTAAATACCCCTTTAAAATTTTCCATCAATTTTATGGTGGTATGTAGTACTCAAATGAAGCTGAACATTAAGATCATTTTGAATACGTTTCTAAAATTTTGATGTATTATTGTAATCATGATCAGAAAAAATTTTAATATGTTCTCCATTAATTCTTTCTAAATTATTGGTATTTTTCCTTGAGAGGTCATCAATAAGTAATTCTTCTCATATAGTTAGAAAATATGAAAAAATTATGTGATTAAAAAATAACCCATATTTTATTATTCATTCTAGGATTCATTTCAGTCCATTAATAATGTCCATAATAATGTTATCAAATTTCTTCAATGGAATTAGAAAATGTTTAATGACTCATCTAGGATTTCATCTCACCATATTGAAATTTTTATAAACCAGACATTTCAACACATAATTGTTGATTTATCTATTCACGATATCACACAAAATTCTATATTATGATCTTGAAAGGTTACTAACTAGTAATTAAGGACTATATATTATATCTAAGACAAAATTAACTTTTAAAATAATAATTTTTTGTATTTGTAAAAAAATTGATAAGAAATACATTTTTATAAACAATATATTAAAAATAATTTATTCATTAATATTTATACATTCATATTTAATGACTACATTATAATAGTAATTTTTAAGTACTATTTTAATAGTATAATTTGTTTCATTTAATCATATTATTGTGTAGATCACAAATTAGTAATGAAATTTAATTTATTCAGAATGAAATATTGTGTAATGTATTCAGTTAATACAATATTCACTTTAACATACATATAAAAATCACTATGCTCTAACTTATAAATATTAAAGTTACATAAATTGAATATGACCTAATTTATATAATCAGTGAAATTTTTTACTAACAGTACCTTTACTCACAGGGAAGCACAAACAAACGCATATATCATAGCATTATAATGAAAACTAAAAATCAAAATTTTAATATGATTGTCACGAAATAGGGATGTTATATTATAGTAGGAAAATAGTAAATAAATTTTATTTTTATACTAATAATATTAAAATAATGGACAAAAAACAAATAGAATATAAAATGATTCAACATTGAAAACTATATAGGAAATAATATAAAAAATATTGTGGAAGTTGATGTAGAATTTAGGTAGTATTTATTACATCAATTGAAATAGATATAACTTTAAAATTCATTTATAATCAATTTGTTAAATTCATATTTATAATTGTATATATTTCACACATTAAATTTTTATTATGATTATATAGTCTATTCTATCTTACATGAATGGTATATATTGAGGGTTTATCAAGTTCATGAGATCACATTCACAATGATGACCCACACAATATCTATAACAATATTCATGTAGAAATTTTTTGAGAACCAATCATAGGTTTCCATAATTATTTATTGTAAAAAAAATTATAATTTCATTTATCTCATAAACAATAAAAATCGTTTTCATAATATCAATAACATGTATTTATATTTAACAAATTAAAGAAAAAGTTATAATAAATTAAATTAAATTTTGATATATCAAAATATTGAAAACATAGGAAAAAATATTATCATAACTCTCATAAAAATGATATTTAAATTTGTATAAGCCTCATTAAAATCCCTTATGACTATCATTTTACATTTTTTGGTAAGTAATATTTTCAACTCTATTTAATAATCAATTTACACTATTTAATAATCATAATATTTTCTTCACTTATGTGATCATGTGTTGGATTTTACATAATAATCAATCTATTATGCATGGTAAAAAAATGTGTGTTTCTATGAATCGTGTATGTGTAAATATGATTCTTATTCCATGAAATCATGAATCTAGTTTTACGTATATAAGAGACAATGAATCTTAGCTTGCGACTTTAACAACTCAAATATAAAACATTAATAGTTATTTCATAATACTTATAAATTTTATATATCTTTTAAAATCAATTATCATTATATTAAAAGTAATTTCTTATTTTTTCAAAAACTTTATATGAATTTGAAATAAAATTTTTATGAATAAAAAAATTATTCCATTTGAGTTTTAAAATTAAACATTTCACTGATAGTTATTTCATATAACAAGCAAAAAACCATATGACCTAATTTTTCATATGACATTAAATAATGAATATGACATTTAATATTATTTCAAATTAATTCGAAACTAATTTTTTATGAAATAAAAAAAATTCCCTATGACTTTGAAACTCATTTCTTATGATCTTCAAAAACAATATTTAATAAGACTTGGAATATATATATGAAAAGGATGAGAGAAGTGCCAATACTGACTTATTAATAATTTTTAAAATCATTATAAACATCAAAATATTTAAAAATAGAAAATATGTTATCTGATAGTAATTTGATAAATTGTAATTAATAATATTAAAAATTGAGGTATTTTTAACAAAATTGAGTTATCTTTAGCCAAAGTGTATCATTTATAATATTTAAAATAACAAATATAAAAATCAAAATCAACCTCTCCAATCATTAATTTTTTTCTTATTAATTTAACCCAACAGTAAAAAATAAGGACATTAGTAGATCAAAACTTTGTCTCTATTATAAGTTGTATAAAAAGTAAACTAGTTCAAAAAAATTAAAAAATGTCTTACTGAGGTTTTTTCAGAATTAGGATGAATTTAAGTTGATGATATATTTTTTATTAAATAGTGATCTTAAAACAATAATTATATTTTTTATAAAGTTTAAATTTTTCCCAAAATATTATAAATTGATTTTATATTTAGCTTACATAATGAAATTGTATGATAAAGGGTTGTACACTAATAATCTTGATCAAGTCCATCTTAGGTATGATTAATCATTTACAAAAAAAACATATGGTAATTTTATAGTCAAAAAAATCCGTGATATATTTCTATTTCAATATAGTTAAATTTCTAAATGAGATGATATTTATGATAGGGATTTGGATTATTAGACTATACATTATATAATCATGTAAAAAATAATTAATTATTATTTTCAATGTAGTTGATATTTGAAAACAAATTCTCCCAAAATAAAGGTGATAGTTCATAGATAAAAAAAATTATATTTCTATAGTTGTAATAATTAAAATGTTATCTATCATTCTAAACATGTCTTAAATGAGACAAATTAAAGAATGAGTATTCAAACAAAGAAAACTGCAATGGTTTTTGAGAATTATTTATATTAATAATTACACTCAAGGTATAAAGGATCCAACATATTATTTTTGGAAACTAATCCTTTCAAATGAAAAAAAAGTATGTGATATAGTTATAAAAGATGATTTTTTGGGAGATAAACCTTTCCATAAGAATATAATTTTTTATACCATTAATTATACTTTAAAATAAAATAAATATATCTATATATCAAAATGAGGTCTACTAAACTAGTTAAATTTTAAATGTATTACCTCTAAAAATATTATAAATACTCTCCAACAAATCCATTAAATAAAATAAAATTATTGGGTCATTATTTTATAGATAAGGAAGATTTTTTTAGTTTCACTTTAGGAATAGTAGAAATCAGATGTACCATATTGTTCTCAAAATTAACAAGGGATAACAATTATTTTCATTAATAAGTAGTATTTTATGTGATTTACTTTATTATAATTAACAAAAATAGATCAATATTAATAAAAAAGTAACTCTCTCCCATATTCAAGAAAATAGAAATATTCATTGTCTTCTATGTCATCCATAAAAATATTTCCATAAGAAAATTAGAACCAGTCACCTTCCCTTTTACTGAAATAATGAGATACTCCCAAATGTTGAACGTTCTTTCATATAGAACATAATTATATTGGATCCACCAATTTATTAACAAAATCAAAATAAATATTTGATGGATAATCAATTAATGTACCTAATAAAATATAAATATCTATTACACTGAAATATTATTTCACCTTAGGTAAATTTTGATAATCTATGACTTTCTCATCAATACAAGTTAACCTCTTCATTTCACCCTTGGAAATTAAAATATTATGGACTATGTTGGTAGTAATAATGATTCATTACATTATATTCATACCCATTATTCCACTAGTGTATGGTGGTTTATTCTTTAATATATGTTGAACATTTTATCTAACTGGGTAACCTTATCCTAATACAAAAAGTTAAAATATTGTAAAAAACTATTCTATGAGGGAAAATTCCATCCACACCATCATATTAAGAAATTATATCCTCCTTAGAACATTTAAACACAAGTAAAGGGGCTTCCGCTTCAAAATTTACGCACTATATTCTCCTAAAGAAGTATTAATAGATGGAAATCCCATTAAAATCCGAAATATAATTCCCTTAAAACCATCATGGAATTTATTTTTGTA
The DNA here is from genome assembly GCA_963277665.1 of Viscum album. NCBI lineage: Eukaryota > Viridiplantae > Streptophyta > Magnoliopsida > Santalales > Viscaceae > Viscum > Viscum album. The sequence goes on from OY728136.1 coordinate 1,067,598,150, forward strand.
ATTTCCTTAATTTAAATAGACTTATCCTTCCTAGTTGAATCAATATTCATGAGAACCAAAATATCCCTCAATTTTTCATCACAATTCCATATATTTTGGCCACAGTAATCATTTTTCAATGAAGATATTCAATAAAAAATTGTGTATTTATAATATAAAAATAATATGGATATGAAGGATGTGGAACACGTCAATCCATATGATTAGTGTCAATTTCTACCCTCAGTTTAGAATTATTGTCCTTTTATTTTTTAATCCTACTAGAATATTTGGTTGGATAGAACTTAGAGAATATATTAATAATATAAACATAACATTCTCATTAAAGTTGATGATCGATATAAAAAACTTTTTGATAAAAAATAATTAATAACAATTTTTATCCAAATATAATTGAAATCACCATTCATTCATCCATAATAAATCATATTTTTTATGTTGATGTTCTATATAATATATTTGTACAAAAATTTACATTGAAATATTTCTCAATCATTATTTCAATTTAATTATGTGATTTGGTTTTTTAAAAAATAAATCTTATTCCTTTGAAAAATAACTGATATGAATAAAATGTGATTCAAAAACTAGAATCAATTAACGATTCAATGTTTAAATATTTATATTAAAAATATAAAATTATAAACTCTATGATTTCAAACATTGATAAAATTCCTCTTCTCATTCAAATTAAAAATGTAAATTTTAGGTATCAAGGATACCCATTTGTACCTGATTAATCTTTATCATCTTCAATGGTCTTTTAAATGATGTGATGGTAGGACTACATATGACAAAATTCCCAACCATTATAGTCCCATAATATGTTGCTATTTGGGAAATGTTATCCTCATAAATAAATACTAACATAACATCCATAAAAAGGTAAAATTCAATATATGGAAAATATATTAATGTAATAATAGGGGATCAATAAAAATTATCCAAAAATTATTAATCGTATTGTATTTATGAATAATGTAACTAATACCCTCATATGTAAACATTAAATATATTAGAGATATTTCATTTTTATGTGATATATATTATGTTATTAATAAACATATTGTTTTCATGATTTTTCTAATAAAATCATGGATATATTTAAAATATATATTCTTAGATTGAAATTTACAACATTACTAAAAAATCCATTAACTTTGATGGGAGTATCGTAATAACTCAAAAAAATAGAACAATGAGTAATGTAAAATTCTTAATATGGGAAATTCGAAATATAATAATTAATATCATTCAATTCTTAAAATATCTCTATATAATTAATTTTTGGATGTAAATGAAATTGGATTAAAAATGTTTATTTGGTGTCCAATGAATTTGATGGGTTTGAATCTATATGTGTTCTAAATTGTAACTCTATAATTTTCCTTCCATGTCACTAAAAAATGATCATATATATTTTTCTCTAAAAAGAATAAAAAGTATAAAAATTGTACTAGACATTATTTATTGCATTATTAAATTAATTGAAATATTTAGTGGTTTCGATATGATGATGTTGATTTGAATATAAATTTCAATGATCAAAAAATATCATCAAAGGGGGATTTGTATTTGGTTGTGGGGAATTTTTATTAAAATTATTTTGAATTTACTCCAATTTCATTGATTAAGATGAAGAAAATATAATTTTTTTTAAAATATTAAATAGCCCAAATTTTATTTATATTAACCTAACCTCAATCGCCATGATCCTATTTAATGTTATTATTAACCATGGGTTTTTATAATAAAAATTTATCAAAAAATTGCAGAATATGTTTCATATTTCAGGATTGTTACTAAATTATTTCATGTCTCATTTTATAATTTTTATGTTCAATTATTAAATGTAAAATATGTATTAAGTTACACAAAATTGAATTGGTTTATATTCTCATAAAACAAATAATTAGGGGATCATTAAAAATGTAAAAAATTAATTCTCTTTCATATAAAGGATATGATATATATTTACTATTCTTCACATAAAAGTGATCTATTTTAAATTTTAAAATGGATAAGTTATTTTAACAACAAATTTTTTAAAAATAGGTGGATAATAAAGTGATTTTAAAAAACAGAAGAAAATTATTTCAATTTATGTATAATTAAAAAATTGATTTCTTTATAAATTTTATATAATGAAATATATTTATGTAAGTGTAGGGGAGGATATGAAATTATTTACTAGAGAGTTAACATTATAATAATTAAATAAATAGAAAATGTGAGATGTTTTTGATATTTGAATCAATATGAATTTATCATCGCCAGATTTTTTTGTTTAAATAATGAACTTAAAAAATATTAAAATTCATTAAATGACATTAATTGGTTATGATATGTGATTATTTATTTTTGTATTAGGAATTTAGATTATTTTAATTTAAGAATTTATATCTACAGTTATTCGTATTAAATTTATTTAATTTATTGATATCATTTCATCTGAGATATAACTAGAGAAATGGATAGACATATGATATGAGGGTTACAAATAAAAAATAAATTTAGGGATTATTAATCATGGGTGATTATTTTATAAATAATATTTCTTAAATAATAATGTGACAACTGGGAAATTGATGTTTAAATGGGATGATTATTGAGGGTTACAAATAAAATACAAGAGCTGCTGAGATTTCTTCTCTACCAAAAAGATAAATCTGGTCTCATCCCCTGGATGAACCACGTTCTTCGCCTAATACAGTCAATCCTGACATGAATGGTACAATTCAGGTCTTGACTAATGTCTTCAGGCCTTGACGCTACTACTAAGAGATCCAATTGTTACTCTTGCCTCCAAGGGTTGAGTCACACTATCGACATCAGTGTTTGGTTACTCAGTATCCTCCAATATGAATCTCTCAAGTGAGGGTCAAGTCAACAGTTTTAACTAGAACCTCTTAGTATCATCCATACAAAATGGATAGGAAAGTAAATTTCACAAATATTAGTGTCTTTTATTACTGCATCACGTAGTTAAAAGACACATAACAACCATAAACAACAACAACATGGAAACCAGAAGCACCACGAACAAAGTCCTGCATGCCTGGAACTAGACCCACTCCTGTCCATCCGCTTCCGGAGCTCCATAGTCGTATGCATCAGCTGTCTGAAGCTGTTGTCTCCTATGTCCACCCATTCACTGTGGTCGAGGTGGACCTCCTGGTGGTGGTGGTGGAAACACATTGAAGCGTCATCCACCTCCAGATGCATGGCCAACTCCTCTGTCTAGGTCTTCTGCTCTTTGCGGTCTGCCTCGATCGAACCTCTACCTCTGCCTGGGAGGACCTTATTCTATCTGCTGATCGTCTGCATGGTGGGTCAGAGAGTCATGAGCCATGTGACCCAGTCAGCAGCATGAGTAACACAGCCTGGAAGTTCTGTCTCTGTCTCCACCCTGGGTGCCCCACACTACTGACCCTATGTCGTGTGGTGGACCATCTGTAGGTCTGGTCCTCTTAGACCTCTGCATCATCTATCTACTTCCAACTGCAGAAGACTCTACCGCATGCCGGCTAGGGGTGGGTCATGCTGCTAGAGACTGCTCAGCAAGGAAACTCTCCACTAAGAGTGCTCGCTCCAACAGCCCTATCTACATTGACATACTGTGTGAGACAATAGAATATATAACCTCTCACTTGAGTCCCTCCTCAATGGTATGGGCCCTGAAGAATGGGTCACATACCATATCCGTGGAGTAGCACGAGAGGTCGGGGAACCTCGCTGAGTATTGCACCACCATCATTTTACCCTGCTGAGGATGAAGAAGTTCCTGTATACGCACTGCTTGAAGGGTGGCTGGAATAAACTCCGACTGGAATAGGATCTCAAACTCTTCCCAAAGAAGTGTCACCTCATCATGCATCTAGAGCATCAGGCTTCACCATCTGCCAGCTGCTGCCTGAAAGAGGCTGGTAGTAAGGATCACCATAAAGTCTAGTGGTGTCCCTACTATCCTGAAGACTCTCACCACAACCTCTAACAAAATCCTCATCCACCTGTGGGTCTGTATCTCCCCGGAACATGGGTGTCCTCTGGCGCTGGAACTCAGGCAGTGTGCTCAAGTGGCGTGCATCGCTTGCTGCTGGGGCTGGTGGCATCGGTGGCCCAACAGGTGGTAGTACCGCTGGTGCCTCCGCTGGTGCCTCAACTGGAAGAGGGCCCTGTACTGAGGCCTCATCGCTCAGTGGGATGTCAGTACGTACAACTCTCGGGGCTCTAGATGTTTCTCCATGTGGAGGAATCCTAAAAGAAACGGATGTGACATGGTCAAAAGACTACACCTGGTGAGCTGACCTGGTTTTGAGCTGACTTAAAGGAAAAAATTAGAAGATAGACATGAAATTAGTGTTTTCATGCACTGAGTCAGAAATCAAAAGTCAAGGTCCTTGTGTATGGATACATCGGCTGCCCGCACCAACACTGGACTCCCTAAACTAAATTCCACACTTAATACCCTTAACACTGATGCTTCACAGAAAATAAATATCATAGGCCTATGTTCTGTGGTAGAACCGACATCTCTGATACCAATTTCTCACGACCCATCCTCAGGGCCTGTGCCATGACTACCCCAAGCTCGCCTTCCATAGGCCAGGGGCAGGAAACTAGCACCAAAGGCGTAAATCCCGATAAAAAGGGAAGGTATTTCCTTTATGAAATGTAAACACACACAACCAGAGAACAAAAGGAAGCAAACAGTATGTTAAGAAATATAAAAAATAGTGCTAAAAGTACAAAGGGTCCATAAATACAAGCCCAACAGAATGGTACAGCTACAACTGAAAGAAAAGTACAACTAGAAAGAAAACAGCTAAAAGGTGAAACTACACCTAGATCGTCCACCGGGATCCTACCTGAAGGGTAGGTACAAATGTCCTTCTCATCACTTCACATCTGTCAGTCCGCTCTATGTGCCGTCATGACGAGTGTCCACCTCCGGGTACCGTCCAGTCCTCGTATACTCTACCTCGGTCAGTGCTGTCTGTCGTCTGCATCCAACACAACGAGGTGCAGGCATAGTCCGTGCAGCGGTGAGTATAACGATACTCAGTAGGGACACCAAGACCCTCAAGGTCTCAATAAAATCCAACAAGGATAAACCATAAAGAAAGATCTCAACAGATAACCTATACTTATATATATGCCCATACATATACCTATGTTATCAAATAACCAATCTCAATCATGAGGAAAACACAAAGGTCATTGACTCAGCTCAAACTAGGATTTTATTATCGATGTCGAAACCACATCTACTGGAGAACTCCTCCTCTGTCGAGCATAGTAGTCCTATCACGACTTTGAGTTACTACTCACTAACCATAGGCTGTTGAGGTAATCTTCCTCTGTCGATTACCGTGGGTCTGCCATCCCAGGACAATAGTGCACCCTACCATGGGTCTGCCTCACCAACACAGTAGTGCTCCCCCTAATAGCCTACAGAGGTAATCCTCTTATCGAGTAACTCGATTATACTGCCCCAACATAGTAGCACTCCTCTGCCATGGGTCTTTCGCCCCAACACAGTAGCGATCCCCACTGGGCTATTGTAGTCACTCCGAAATGAATCGTACTAGCAGTCATCATGTCTCAGCCAGCTACAAGGTCACCGTACTTCGTATGCTCCTCTCTGGGAGGATCCGATCCCTGAGATACTGGTTGAAACTACAAGTGTCACGAAGTCCCATGAAAATTATCTCAAAGGACTGCATCATCATAGGGGTCTCAACGCAACAGACGACGCGTCAATCGGACGCCCGGTCTGTGAGTTATTAGCCTTTTTATCCGGGGGCCCGGTTGGTTTCATGTACGAACCAACCCAACCGTATCACACCTAATCTTCGAACTTCAATGTGTTATACTCAAAGGATCATCTTCTCAACGAGATTACCAATGCTGCTGACGGTTCGTCAAACGGACGTCCGGTCTAAGAGTTATTGGATTTTCCGTTCTAGGGGCCTAGTTGGGTTTTAAGCTAAAACAACCCGAACGTACTTTAACTCTTTCCGAACCTCGATTGAAGTAAGCAAAAATATCTGTCTCAAAAAAATGAAACCAACATAATTGAAGGCACATCAATCGGACGTCTGGTCCTTTATGTTATAAGAATTTCCGCTCCGAGGGCCCGGTTGGTTTCAGGTTCGAACCAACTCGTCCATACCCAAACTTTTCCTAAACCTTTAATGTAATATACCGAAAAGAAAATCTCAATCCAAGGATTCCTATGCAATTGATGGTGCATCGATTTGAGGTCTGTAGCTCATTTTAGGTGTGTATAAAAAAATCTGGTCTGAAAAAGGGGGGTCTGGGCCCGGTCCGACTTGGCCCAACCCACTGTAGGATGGTCCGACCCGGGTTCGGGTCTGGCCCAGTAGGGCGTGGACCACCCCGGCCCGGCTGGGGGGACGCTGGCTTGGCCAGCGGCCGACCACATTGCACAGAGTGGGGGGGGGGACCCCGCTAATTGGAACAGGCAATGCTAGCTGGCGCCACACCCAGTCGTCCCAGATCCCGCGTGGCTGCGGGATTCGCCGCGTCGCCGTCACGGATGTTGCCTCGGCAGATTGTCTCTGGCAGCGCGCTGGGGCGCCGCCCCATCTAGACGATCCGCCGGCGCCGGCCACCGGCGACCCGCGCCGCCACGAGATTTAGTGGGCCACCGGAGTTGCTCTAGTGATCCGTTTTAGCTCCCGACTATGCCCACATCCTTCTCAGGTCCCGAACATTACGACGAATGTTCCAAATTACTGTTATGCCCCAGTTTCATCGTCTCCCTTCATCCCACGCACAAACGAACAACCCGAGGAGTGTTTGGGCTTGTTCGTTATCCCATGCCCTCCACGTTAGAGGCTCACATCAATATTTCTCCATAAAAGAACACCCCAAATCGCGGATATAATTCACAGACATGGTAATTATATAAAAATAACCCCTACCTCGATAATTGACATTGCACATCGGGCGTCGTGGATGACGACGTCACCGGAAAATCATTCATAGGCGACTTTGGAGTGTGTCTAAGGAGGAAGCAGCGTCGCCACACTAGTTGTGGAGAGGAGAAGGGAAGGCACGTCGTCACTCTTTGGGAAGTTGGTGTTCTTCATTGAAGAGGCACCATTCTTGATGGTAGGATGATGTTCTTCAACTTAAGAGGAACTTCCTTCTTCTTTTATGCAAGAGTTCTCCCCAATTTCTCCCAACACAACATGTTCTAACGTTAAATAATAAGTCAATGCTATTATTTTATTAACACATGAAATTTAAATTTCTAAATTCAAATCACTTCATTAATTAATTTAAGTGGTTCAATTTATTAATTAATGTGTGTTGGCAAGAGTAAATGTGGGGGAGAGAGAGAGGAAGTGGAAGGGTTACACAATTAAAGAGGAGTTAACAAATTAATGAAGGGGGTTTATGGAGTTTATGGGGAGGTGAAAGGTTGGGGATCATGTGGGCCCCAACTCACAAATATCCACACATGGGTAGTTCGGTGGTTTTGTGTCCCACCCCTAACTCCCTAATGTAGGATATAACCACCATAGATATAAATAAAATTGTTCTAAGAATTTTATTTATTTTAAACTAATCTCCCAATCAATAATTCTCAACCCTCTTGAAATGAAGCTACGGTAAAGGTCCCCTTAAGAGATTACGCGTGCTGCGAGTTCATCGGTGCCCTCAGATTTCAATTCCAAGCACTGGTTCAAAAGATAGAAAAACATGCTCGTTCGTTTACTGAACGTACCCGAGCTAATCTTCAGAAATTGATTCTAGGCACACCAGGACTCGTAATCAAGTGCCATCAGAAGCCACAGTCTCGTAAAATCCCAAAGAATTTAATAAAAAAAATCCATGAAATTTCCGAGTCATTATAATTATAGTCCATGATGAAGAAATAAAACTACATGGTCTAACATCATATTCATAACACATTAAACTATATAAAAATGTACTAACCACATTACATAAAAATTAATAGTTCACTTTCATGACCCGTCCCAATGGGGCCTGAGCCGAAACTCCCAAGCTCACCACTAATAGGCTAGGGGCTGGTGACTAGCACCGAGTAGGAATGCTTCTAACATGGGAGGAATTTTCATTAAACCTGTACACACGCACACACATCTCCGAGCTGACAAAGCTGAAAAGTAAAAGCTACTGAGAATAGAAAATTCATGCATACACTAAAAACCCCACCAACAGAGTACGAAAAGATATTAAAGTGAAGTAATGTAAAAACCTCGGCCAAATGTAAATTCCCACCAAAAGAGAGTATGTAACAAAGTCCAACCTTCAAATAAAGTTACTGGGACTGCAATCTATAGCCGTAGGAACACACCTCGGCCTGTCTGATCTCACTGAGCACCATCCAGTCCTGGTCCTCATATAATCATATAAAAAACTCACTCGTCTGCACAAGAAATGACACGTGTGGGAAAAGCCTGTAACTCCCCGACCTCAGTTACCCTGAATGGTTTCACTACTACATAACATTTACATGATCACAAAAGATCGTGTATCGAAAGACTGATTAGTCTAGTAGCCTCGGAAACACCAGATACATTAATAATGTTTACATTACATCATAAAATGAAAACTATAACAACATCATGTCTCCACAATCTTCCCATCACACAATCCATGTAGGTCATTTATAAAATACTTCATCACATCCTGAAAAAAATAAAACATAGAAAGGGGTGATCTCAGATGCTCAGTAAATATTACAATATAGCTGAAACTTTCATAAATAAGCATAAAAATTTATGGAAATGTATAACTAAAACAAAAGACTTTTAAAGTTGAACATGAGCATAATATGGAAAAAATAAAATGAAATAATTCCATTTACTTATTCACATGGATATTCTACTACTAGAATAATCACATGAAATATCAATAACCACTTTCATAATGATGGAATGCATAATGCCAGACTATCATGACCACATAGTCAAGGCCTTGTGCCAGGACTACAAATAATATTTTCTCAAGGCCTTGTGCCAAGACACAATTTTGTCTCATGAGACCTACCGATGCATCGAGGAGCTATAGTGGGCTCCACCCATCACATATTAAGTCCAATGCATTCTTCATATGAACATGTTTAAACATAACATACTCATTCGTATTAAAACTAGTATACGAAATTTCAATACTTTCCCCATAAACCATGAATGGTATAAAAATAACACATCCATAGTCAAACATATCACAATAACTTCAATAAATTATGAATGTTTTTTATCCTAATAAATCAACTTCACATAAGCATAAAATCCATCCAAGGATGTTGACATAGATGAAATCAAAACTATTTGAGAGAAATATTTCTTTTTTTTGAAATCATGTAAAAGTCACATAATTGTAAAAGGAAAATTTTAATTTGAAAATATTCATATAATATTTAAATTGAAGCGTCGATGATTTTATAACAGTGGAAAATAGACGCACCCGCCGTATAAGTTAAAAAAGACAATCTTACCTTAATTCTGTCGAAAAGGTTAAAAAGGCCCTTGTTTGGAAAAAGATAGAAAGATTCTTTCATAAACATCTTATAAAAAGTCAATCAATGGTATAAATGACTTTAACCCATATACTATAAAATATTCAGAATTATTTGATATAAATTTTTAAGAAACATGGTTGTGGGTGATAAAGAGGTCCCCGTACATAATTATGTATAAACAACCTAGGATAATGAAGAGATTGTAAAATAAACCCTTACCTTGTACTTTCCATTGGACTAGGTTAGGTTAATGTCCTGTAGAATGGTTAAATAATTGTTATTAAATTATAAAAGATTCATATACATTAATACGATATCATATATGATCTTTTAACATTGCATTGTTAATAGTATCATAGTATTAATGTCGTTTCAGGCGTTAACTTACTCATTTTCTTTTATATGTTTTATTACAAAAGTCATGTTTGTTATGGATAGTTTGTATCGTATTCATATATAGAATTATATTAAGTCCTAAAAAATTATTTTTATCCATTAAATTAAAATTATTATTGAACGGATTTGATTTGGAATTAATCTCATCGCGTTCGTGGAGAAGGTAGTCCGTACGTACGCACAAGGGAAAATATCATTCTTTTGATATTAAAAACGTATATAATTCGATGGTATATCATATATACATATTAATTATAATGTTATATTTGTTATTTACTGCAATTTCACATCATTATCACACCCATCCAAATAAAAATGTTTTGAATAACTATTACACTACGACATGGAGATGGTAAGTCGTACATACGCACGTATGGTGACATGTCATTCAAAGGATGGATAGAATACTGAATTTGGTTGTACAATATTTATAATAACATCACAGTGTATAGAAGTTACTATAGTTATTATTTTAGAAAGGAAATATCAAAGAATTAAGAACTGGAAGAAGAAAGGAACTTGAAAGAGGGTGGTGAAAACATTACCTCTTCTTCGAGTTATTCTTTTTGATTTGATCAAAAGGTCTTTTTAGGATGGCTTTGTGACTAAAGGAAGGTCCATATATTTGATAGAGGTAAGTTTAGAGGATAATTGGGCAGGGTATGGCTGAACCACAAGGCTTTTAAGGTATGATGAATTGGTTATAAGTGGTGTCCTTTTATAATGGGGAGGACAGGCTCTTTAGGAAAAACACAAACTATTAATTTATAATAAATTAATAATCGGTTTATAATGGATCTAAATTAGATTATTAAAAGTATAATGTGGGTATGGGTCCAAATAATTTCATCTTATATATTTTATACTGGTTTGGGTCACTATATTATCCTTATCTTTTTTATTTAACTCTTAGTTAAATAGTTTGACATTTACCATGTCTCTTTGTATTTTCATATTATATATTCAATAAACTTACCATAAACTTCCAAGAGGCCCCCAAGTGGTCCAATAATAATAAAAATATCATTATATAAGTTCTTTGGCTGACCTTAAGATTTTCAGTAATAGAATATCAATTAATAATATAATATTTATTTTAAAAACTCATTTATGTCAATTTTGACAATATTTAATAATTGATTTCTGTTAAAGTCTTAAAAACATTATTAATTTGAATAAAATTAATTTAGGAAATCCTAACATGTCATATTAACCAATAAAATTCTTGTATGGAACAAAATCTTTCAAATTATATTTATTTTAACATTTATAATACTAATTATTTGATTCATTCGTTAATAAGGAAAATACTTCATCATCGTTGTGTCATAAATAAATTTAATTATTCAATATCTAAAACTTATAAACAAAATACCATCATGTAGGAAATATATTTTTTCTTTATAATGAACATTTATAGTCCAAAATATGACATATATAACCCTATGTAAATTTTTTTTCTCTAAAAGATATTTGCTTATGTCATTTTTGTATTTACTTTAACATAATTAATATAAAGTGTCATTATGACTTACAAGTGGATTCATGGGGTCCAAAAATCGACCTGAAGATTCCCATGGTCGTACATGTATCAACCAATAGTGTTAGGACACATTTTAGGTTAATTTTTTATTATTATAATATTATATTTTAACCTTATTTACCGGATTTACCCTTTAACCATGATAAATGAAATATTTACCGAAGTAATTATTCAAAATTTCTAAAATTAAAAGATACCTATTTACACAATTTAGACCTCCTGATTCTAAATATGAAAATAATTTTTCTAAATTTGAAACAAAGAAGTGGCAGAAATTAATTTATAATTAATTATCATTATTAAAACAAAAAGCTTGTTTTTAAGAAATAATAACTATCAAAAGATTGACACTTGTATATGTCTGGTTTAAATGTGAAATAATGTTCAATGACCAAAATTGTATTAAATGGTAAAAATATATTCTAAATATACTATAAAACCACTCAAATTCATAATTTATCACTATTAATTATTTCGATTAAAAAAGTTGTATTTAATTAAAATTTAGTAGTTTTCACTATTCATCAAAATAAGAATGTTTTCAGAAAAGTACCAAAAATTTTACCCTAAGATAATTTTGATATTATGAATCCAAAAATGAAGTCCATTTTGATAGATAAAATGTATAAAATTTCAACATGTGGGTATTACTATTCATAACGGCTAGTTTGATTGGTTGTGGTGTGTGTTAAAACTCGAAATTGCGTACAACACACGCTACTATATTATTCAATGAGAAGCATAATATGGAAGCTGGGGTGTTAATTTCTCCCCTAATTTAAATAATTTCTTCATCTAAATTTCTAGAATACAACTGCATGAAAGGACTCGGGTGGTTCTTCATCATAAGTTCCTCAGGTTCCCACGTTGCCTCTTCCATCTTATGGTTTTTTCATAGAACTTTTACCAGACAATTCGTACAGTTTCTCAGCACTTGTTCAGTTGTATCAAGAATCCTGAAGGATTCTTCTCAATAAGACAGATTTGGTTTCAATTCTACTTCCTCATAGGTGAGTACATGCATTGGTTCATGCATGTATTTTCTCAACAGTGATACGTGGTACACATCATGCACTTTGGAGAGATTTGGCGGCATTCCCAAATGATAAGCTACAACCCCAATTCGTTCTGTAATTTCCAAAGGTCTGATGTACCTGGGACTCAATTTACCTTTCTTACTTAAACGTATAACTCCCTTCCTTGGAGATACCTTCAAAAAACATGATCTCCTATCTGAAATTACAAATCCTTCCTTCGGTTGTCAGCATAGCTCTTCTGCCTACTTTGAGCTGCTTCGATGTGGTTTTGGATTACTTTCACTTTTTCCATTGTTTCATCTACTAGTTATGGGCCTACGAGTTTTCTTTCACCAACATCATCCCAACATGTTGGTGTGCGACATCTATATCAGTATATTGCTTCATATGGTGCCATCCAAATACTTGAATGGAAGCTATTGTTTTAGAAAAATTCTACTTGTGGTAAATATTGATCCCACATACCCTGAAAGTCATGTGAGAAGGATCTCAACATGTCTTCTAAGGTTTGAATATTCCATTCTTATTGTCCATCTATTTGAGGGTGGTAGGCAATGATCAAAAGAAGTTCACCATCCAGGGAATTCTGAAGACTTTTCTAGAATATTGAAGTTAAACGGGGATCACGATCAAAAACAATCGATAGGGGTACTCTATGAAGTCTCACAACTTCATTAATATATAGTCTTTCTAGACATTCAAGTCGTAGATATTCTCTTATATCTATATAATGTGTTGACTTGGTAATATGATCAACAATGACACATATTTCATCGTTCCTTCTAGGCGTCTTTGGTAGTCCCATGACAAAGTCCATCGTGATGTTATCCCATTTCCAATCAGGTATGGGAAGAGGTTGCATGACTCCTCCAGGTTGTTGCCTTCCAGCTTTCACGTGTTGGAAAACCATACATATTGACACAAAATCAGAAATCTCCCTCTTCATTTTGTCCCACCATAAATGTTCCTTCAAATCTCTATACATTTTGGTGATCCAATGGTGTATAAAGAAATTTGAACTATGAGAAACATCAAACAATTATCTTTTTAGATCAGGTATATCATGAACACAAATTCTCTTCCCAAACATTAGAATTCCATATTCATACACAAATTCACTCAATCTCTCATCATTCATAGCATTAATCTTCTTTTGAATCTCTTCATCACCTATCTGAGAACTCTTAATACTTTCTAGTAAAGATGGTTTGGAAACCATTTGTAAAAGAATTGATGTTTCACCTTCCATGGTTATTCTCATATCCATCGTTACTAAATCCATGAAAATAAGATCCCTTTAAACTCTCATATTGTTCAAAACTCCATGATCCTTGCTACTCAAATAATATTCTACCTTATTTTCCTTCCTAGGGTGGTATATAATCCTTGAGTAGTTCAGGCCATCACCTTTTCCTCATGTTGAGTTATTTCTGTGTGAAAATGTACTTCAAACTCTTGTGATCAGTATAAATCTCACATTTTTTACCATAGAGATAATGTCTCCATATCTTCAATGCAATTATTACAGCAGCTAACTCAAGATCATGAGTAGGATATATTTTCTCATGAATTTTCAGTTGTCGTGATGCATTGGAAATAACCCTATCATTATACATAAGGACGCAACCAAGTCCTTTCATTGAAGCATCACTATAAATAACAAACCCATCAATCCATAATGGTAGAGTCAATATAGAAGCATTGAATAATCTTTCCTTCAGTTATTCAAAACATTTTCCACACTATTTTGTCCAAATAAATTTAACTCTGTTTCTTGTGAGCTTCATTAATGGGTTTGTCAATTGGGAAAAATTCTAGACGAAACACCGATAATAACCTGTTAAACCAATAAAACTGCGTACCTCAGTTATACTCTTTGGTGCTGGCCATTCTTGGATTGCCTTGGTCATAGAATACTCAATAGAGATTCTATCTTTAGAGACAATATGGCCAGGAAAAGAAATCTCCTGATGCCAGAATTCACACTTGTTAAACTTCCCATATAATTTTTGTCTTCTTAGAGTCTTTAATATAACGCGCAAGTGATTTTCATGATATTCATAGCTTTTGGAGTATACCAAGATATCATCAACAAATAACACTACAAATTCATTAAGATATTACTTGAAAACTCTATTCATTAGATCCATGAACACATAGGGTTCATTAGTCAATCCAAAAGGAATTACTGTAAACTCATAATTCCCATACCTTGTTCAAAATTATTTCTTTGGAATTTCTCCCTTCTTCACACCCAACTGATGTTATCTAGATTGAAGGTCAATCATTGAAAATTATTGAGCTCCATATATTTGGTCAACTAAATCATCAATGATAGGTAGGGGATACTTTTTCTTTATTGTTATAGCATTGATCTCCCTGTAGTGGATACATAACCTCATAGATCCATCTTTCTTCTTAATAAAAAGATTAGGGGCTCTCCATAGAGAAACACTAGGGCACATAAATCCCTTATTACTCAATTCCTCTAGTTGTTTCTTTAGTTCTACTAATTCCGCAATGGCCATTCTATAAGGGGTCTTCAATATAGGCCCTGAACCAGGAATTAAATCAATGGAAAACTCAATTTCTCATTCTGGAGGATGTCCAGGTAAATATTCCAGAAACACATCTATATATTCTTTCACAGTAGGTGCATCCTCTATTTGAACATTCCTTTCCTCACATACAGTTATTTCATTATATTCATCCCCAATAATTGAATTCAGTTGAGCTATTGGGGGTGGATCTAGATAAGAGATAGGTGGTGATGATTCTGCTCTAAAGATAAGGTGTCCCTTATCATCATCATCAAAAATAGTATCCTCCTACTTCTTACAATAAATCTTCGCATCATAGTCCGAAATCCAATCCATACCAAGGATTATATCAAATTCAATCATAGGTATGATGATGAGATCAGAAGATAAAGAACATTTATATGCTCTAATGGGAACTGATTCACAGAACCTTGTTGCAATGATACTTTCCTTAGGAGTTTTAACTAAAAACTCCCTTGTTAAATCAAATTGGAAATATCTAATTTTCATAGCAAACAGGAATGATATGAAACAATGTGATGATCCAGAATCAAATAATGCATTTTCTAAACTTGAGGAAACCATTAAATTACAAGCCACCACATCTTTTGAAGCTTCTACCTCAACAGTAGTGATAGCATAAGATTGGCCTTGATCCCTTGGCCATTTCTGAGGTATTTTATACAGACGCTTAGGAAATTTAATTTCATAATTTCTCATATCCCTAAAATTATAGCATTGAACATCAGTAGCTTCTTTCTTCTCCTTCGAATCATGAGCTTGGTGGCCTTTTTTACCACACTTGTAACATACTCTGATTCCATTCAAGCAAGTACTAGGGTGTTTCTGACCACATTTACTACAGGATAGATATTTAACTTTTCCCTTCATCCCATTATTTCCATTCCCATAGTGCCCAGCAGATCTCTTCTTCTCTTTCTTTTCATTAAAGCCATAGGACTTAGAGAATTCCTATTCTGTATTGATAGAACATGAGACAATATCTTCGTACGACGAGAAGGATTGTGAGACAAATGATCGACGGAGAAATGGTTTTAACCCATCAATGAAATGATCAATCTTACTCCTCAGGGTACATATATAATATGTTTCATGCCTCACTAACCTTGTAATGTTAGCCTCATGCTTTGCGACATTCTCATCCTCCTTTTGTTTCAGACCCAGAAATTGCCTTTCTATATCTGCTCGATGGTCATGAGGAAAGTATTTTTCTAAGAAAAGTTAGTTGAACTCCCTCAATTCCATATTTGATACTTCATCATCTTGCTTAATGTTTTGTATCAATGACCACCACTGATCAACATCTTCAGTGAGGCGATAAACTGCCGTGATAACTTTTTCCCTTTCACTACTCCCCAAGGCATGGAATATATTCTCTAAGGAATTTTTCCTTTGCTCAGCTGATAAAAAATTTGTACTCCCATTTAATGTTGGTGGTTGTTGTCTAATGAAGCAATCTAACATTGATCCTTCACGTTGCGGATCTGGCTGCTTCATACGGGTAAGGTTATTATTCATAACCTGAGTGAGTTGTCCTAGTATGGTGATATGGTGATCAGCACCAGTTGTATCACCAGCTCCACTATAATTATCTTGAGCAGGATGTAAATCCATACATGGAGCATACCCATTGATACGATTTCAATTCCTTCCACTAGGCGCCATTTACAAACAATGGAATAGACTAGATTAGTTTATGAATAACAATACATAAATTCAAACTTATAATACACTTAACATAAATTGAACAATTTATGGATATAATCCATAATCATAAAAATGTTTTCTTTGAGGAATTATATACTCATAAACCCTTCATAATGGTTTGAAAACAAAATGAGAATTATCATAAGAATATCCCCGAGGAGTGTCGTAACCAAGAGTGAAGCAAAGCCCGTTGTCGTGCACTAGTTCTCGTTCGAGTCTAGCTCAAAGTTGTGTTCTCAGCTTTTACACCTAGGTACATCTGTACCAGAGCCACCAC
The DNA here is from genome assembly GCA_963277665.1 of Viscum album. Classification (NCBI taxonomy): domain Eukaryota; kingdom Viridiplantae; phylum Streptophyta; class Magnoliopsida; order Santalales; family Viscaceae; genus Viscum; species Viscum album. Next base: position 1,067,615,194 of record OY728136.1, read on the forward strand.
TACCTACTCGTATCTATATAGGGACGTATTTATCAGAAAAATCACAAAATATCTACAATACCGAAATTCTAGTAATTTCTTCTAATCTAATCCTCAAAGTCCATCGTAGGTATATGTGCTCCAATCAGAGATTATCTAAATCTAGCTTCCACGGTTTTTACTAAGCTTTCTCTGATACCAACTGTAATGCCCTGACCTTAGTTACCCAGAGTCGGTACATTATTACATAACATTGGGATGATCACAAAAGATCAATTCTTGAATGACCTATTAGTTTAGTAGTCCTGGAAACACTAGATATATTCATAAAGTTTACATTATATCATAAAATAAAAACTAAAAAAACATCTTTTATCCACACTCTTCCCCTCATATTATCCATATAGGTAATTCATAAAATACATCTTCATATCCAGGGATAAATAAAACATAGAAAGGGGTGAGCTTAGATGCTCAGTAAGGAAAAAAATATAGTGTAAACATTCATAAATGTACATAAACATTTAAGGCAATGTATAACTACAAAAAATAATTTTAAACATGAACTTTAGTTAAATATGGAATAAATAAAATGAAATAATTCAATTTAGTTATTCATATATATATTCTACTAGTTGAATAATCACATAAAATTTCAATAACAACTTTCATAATGATGGAATGCATAATGTCAGACTATCAAAACCACATAGTCAAGGCCTTGTGCCAAGACTACAAATAAGATTTTGTCAAGGCCTTGTGCCAAGACATTAGTTTGTCTCATTAGACCTACCGATGCATCGAGGAGATATAGCGGGCTCCACCTGTCACTTATCAAGTCCAATGCATTCCTCATATGAACACGTTTAAACATAAAATAAACATTCCTATTAAAACTATCATACGAAATGTAAAAACTTTCTCCATAAACCATGAAATGTATAAAAATAAAAAATCCCTATTCAAACATATCAAAATAACTTCAATACAATATAAAAGATTTGTACCCTAATAAATCAACTTCAAATAAGCTTAAAATCCATCAAAGGATGTTGACATAGATGGAATCAAAACTATTTTAGAGAAATATCTCTTTTGATGAAATCATTTTAATGTAAAATAAATATAAAAGGAAACATTTACTTTAAAAAATTTTGTATAAGCTTTTAAGTGAAGCTTCAATGATTTTATAATGGCGGAAAATCACCGCACCCACCGTTTAAGTTAAAAAATACATTCTTACCTTAATATTTTCGAAAAGGTTAAAAAGGACCCTGTTTGGAAAACGACAGAAAGAATCCTTTATAAACTTCTTATAATAATTAAAATAATGTTATAAATGACTTTAACCCATAGACTGTAAAAAATTAAGAAATATTTGAAATTCATTTTTATGAATCATGAATGTGGGTGATAAAGAGGTGCCAGTAGATAATTATGTATAAACAACCTTGGATAATGAAGAGATTGTAAAATAAACCCTTACCTTGTACTTTACATTGGTCTAGGGTAAGTTATCCTCATTTATAATGGTAAAATAATTGTTATTAAATTATAAAATAATCATATACATTAATATGATATCATATATGATCTTTTAACATTGCTTTTTTTAATAGTATCTTAGTATTATCGTCGTTTCGGGTGTTAACTTACTCATTTTCTTTTGTATGTTTTGTTACATAAGTCATGTTTGTTATGGATATGTTGTATCATATTCATATCTAGAATTATATCAAGTCCATATATATTATTTTTAACCATCAAATGAAAATTATTCTTGAATTGATATGATGGGGAATGAATCTCATCATGTTCGTGGAGACGGTAGTCTGTACGTACGCACGGGAGAAAATATCATTCTTTTCATATTAAAATCGTATATAATTGGACGGTATATCATATATAAAGAACCAATATAATGTTAAATTTTTTATTTAATTAAATTAAACATCTTTATCATACCCATCCAAATAATAATATTATGAATAACAATTACACCGCGATGTGGAGATGATAAGCCGTACGTACGCACGTATAGTGACATGTCATTCAAAGGATGTATAGAATACTGAATATGGTTGTACCGTATTTATAATGACATAATAGTATATATAAGATACTAGAGTTATTATTTTACAATGGAAATATCAATGAAATAATAAGTGGAATAAGAGAGGAACATGAAAGAGGGTGGTGAAAACATTACCGATTATTCGGGTTCTTCTTTTTGATTTGATCAAAAGGGATCCCTAGGATGGATTTCTGACTAAAGGAAGGCCTATAGATTGAATTTAGGTAATTTGATAGGATAATTAGGTGGGGGTTGGCTGAACCAAAATGCATTGAATGTATGAAGAATTGGTTACAAGTGTTGTCCTTTTATAAGGGGGAGGAGGGGCTCTTTAGAAAAAACATAAAGTATTAATTTATAATCAATTAATTTTAGGTTTATAATGGCTCCAAATAAGATTTTCCAAAGTATAAGGTGGTTATGGTTCGAAATCCGTTCATCCAATTTATTTTAGACAGGTTTGGGTCACTATATTAACCTTATCTTTTTTATTTAACTCTTATTTAAATAGTTTGACATTTACCATGTCTCTTTGTATTTTTATATTATATAGTCAATAAATTTACTATAAACTTCCATGTGACTCCAAAGTGGTCCAATAATAATACATTTACCATTATATAAGTTCTTTGGCTCCACCTTAGATTTTTAAGAATATAATATCAATTAATAATATAATATTTTTTAAATACTCTTTTATGTCAATTTTGACAATATTTAATAATTGATTTTTTTAGCCTTAACTACTTTATTAATTATAACCAAATTAATTTAATCAATACTAACATGTCATATTAACCAATAAAATTCGTTTATGGCATAAAAAATTTCAAATTATATTTATTTTAACATTTATAATACTAATTATTTGATTCTTTCATTAATAACGAAAATATTGCATCATTGTTGTTCCATTAATAAATTAAATTATTCAATATCTAAAAATTATAAATAAAATATAATCATGTAGTAAATATTTTCATCTTTCTAATTAATATTTATAGTCGAATATATAAAATATATAACCCTAGGTAAAAATTGTTTTTCTAAAAGATATATGCTTATGCCAATTTTGAATTTACTTTAACTTAATTAATATAAAGTGTCATTATCACTTAAAACTGGATCCATGGCGTCCCAAAATCGACCCAAAGATGTTCATGGTCTGAAATTTATCAACCAATAGGGGTAGGACACGTTTTAGTGTATTTTATTATTATTATATTATTTTTTATTTAACCTTATTTACCGGATTTACCCTTTAACCATGGTAAATAAAATATTTTCAAATTTAATTATTCAAATTGTCTAAAAATAAAAGTTACCTATTTTCAAAATTTTTCCTCTTGATTCTAAATATGGAATCCATTTTTCTAAATTCGAAACACATAAGTTTCAGAAATTAATTTAAAATTATTTCCCGTTATTAAAATAAAAAGCGTGTTTTTATGAAATAATAATAATCAAAAGATTGACACTTGTTTATGTCCGGTTTAAATGTGAAATTATTTCCAATGACCAAAATTGTATGAAATGGGAAAATATATTCTAAATATACTTTAAAACCACTCAAATTCATAATTTATTACTATTAACTTTTTCGATTAAAAAAGTTTTTTTTAATTAAAATTAAGTAGTTTTCAATATTCATACAAATATGAAAGTTTTCAAAAAAGTACCAATAATGTCACCCTAAGCTAATTTTGATATTCTGAATCCAAAAATGAAGTCCATTTTGAATGATAAAAAGTATAAAATTTCAAAAATTGGGTATTACTATTCATAACGGCTAGTTTGATTGGTTGTGGTGTGTGTTAGAACTCAAAGTTGCGTACAACACATGATACTGTATTATTCAATGAGAAGCGTGTCGTGGAATCTTGGGGTGTTACAAAGCCCGTGAAGGGGTGAGTATAACAATACCCAGTAAGAAACCCCGATACCACAACGGAATACAACAAAGGAAAATACCACAAATGAATGATGCAATCAGCTCCACATAGTATATGTCTATAGAACATATAACAAGAATATCCAGATATACTCATGCACAATTGACCATCGTGAAATCACTACTAAGATCCAGCTCAAAGATTCCATGAAGCACGTAACAAGGATAACACACTCCTATGTCTGAAGGGAGAGAGACACTGTACTCATTCTAGGAGAACACACTCCACAAGAACTTGAGAATACGATATTCATATGAGGATCACAATCAATAGCTATGAGGAGTTTCCAACAACTCAGTATGAACTAATCCGTTATGCAGTGGATCGGCGCCCAGGTAAAGTTGGTCACGTCGATACCAAGAACTCAACCTAGGGTTCCAGGAATGAATAGAGGATCTTAATCTAAGTCTCATAGATGTGATTCCAACAACTCTATTCCGGAAGTCCTGCTGAAGGTATCATACACCTATAGGTAGGAAATGATATCGGAAACTTTCAGGAAAAAGTCCTAGGGGACGAACCCCAAGAAAACAAGTCCAAGACACATAAGGCAACTGGATCAAGAAATGTAAAATAGGTTACATAGTGTATATTATGGTTACACACTGTGTTCCATGTGCCTGGGTACTGCCCGAGTAAACGGCCTGTGTCATTCGTCCAATCTTTGTAAAACTCCACTACACTGCGTGTAGAAGGATCACACGTCATGTTCCCAAACCCCGGGTTCTACGAGTGTAAACGGACCATGTCCGGAATAGAAGTCATGTAGAAAATCATATACACGTCGTGTAGGTCTAAGAACACGCCATGTCCTATTAAAGGGGAAACATCCATGTACCCTGGCCGTATGTCCGTACACGGTGTCCATCCGTGTCGCCTTCCCATGTACCAGTTCACGGGGTATCCCGTGTATCTGGTCGGGTCTGGCCAGGGAAGGGTACACACGTTGTGTCCTTGTCCGTGTACCCAACCCGTGTCTGTGTTCTCCTAGAGTACATGCTCGGTAGTCTGCTGATGAACACAAGTCGTGTAGCTCATACTACACGCCATGTAGTTGGGATTTTTCTAGAAATTCCGTTTTCCTCCTCGCCCCTCGGTCGATCTTCCAGTTTTGGTTTCTCTTGTATGTTTTCCACGAAACATTAGACTTTGGTTTCCCCACCACACGAACACTGTATCGGGTGTTTTCGGTCCTTCGATCAGGTCATAAACCTCCAACGATCCATCCAAATAAAAAATCCCAAAAACTCATATCTCTTGATCCGCTATGAATCATCTGCTGAAACCATCATCGCAGCTCCAGACCATCCTCCCAGGGTGGAATCTAAAATTTCATATCGTTGTGCTACAGATTGAAGGTTCAATCGATCATTGTTCATACCCTGCGAAGAACGCGTATAACACACATGAAGAACACGTAGATACCATGGAAGAAAAGCACAATAAATTGAGAGGGATGAACCTATATCGATTTTCGTGTCGATCTTGGTTCATCATCATTAGTAGGTTGAACTAAACCCAAAATAACTTCAGGAATCAAATCTCCAAAATTCCCGAAAAATCCTATCCCGCAAATATGATCGATTCATGAGCTAATTTTTTCATGGAATAGCCTGCATTTTCCATAGGAAAAAGAACGGGGAAAAGAAACAAAAAGCAAACTTCCTACCCAGATTCGCGACATTCGTTGGCAAAGATCCAGTCGTCACATCGTCGTCGCCGGCGAAATTCTTCAAGAACTTCGTCACCGCATTGGGGCAGTTTCTCTAGATCATTTCCAGAGAATCCAGGGGAAATTCAGGGTTATGAGATCTGTAACCCTGATCCCCTGCCAAATATCTAATTAAAATATAAAATATTTCTCTACAGCAAGGGTTTAATAAAATATTTTTATTAAATTTTTTATTACAGTTACGTCCAAAAACTAGATTTCACCACTGACCTGCACCGGCCGATGTTAGGCCTCACCTAAGGTAATATCACTGTTCTGAATGCAATGGTGCCTTCGTATTTCTGATCTGAGCACCCAGTCAGGTGTTATTCTACTTTTTCAGGAAAACCACATGTGCACGAAATTTAATTATTTAACTAAATTCAAACATTTGTTTCGGGCTCACCGGGCCTCGGAACTGCGCGCCGTCTCAAAGCCTGGTCTCGAAATAATTCCCATTTAATATTAAAAATAAAATACGGAGTAATATGAGACATTAAATCACACCCACCATAGGTCTTTATGTCCCTGAAAAGCCAAAACAAAGGATACTCAGAAAGATGTGGGTACTACACACAAATCTAAGCCTCCCGCTCTCATGTGCTCTCCCGGAGATTCTTGTGCATCCATCGAACACACACCAAGGGAATAGATCACCCACGAAGGTTATTCTACGGTTGATCCTCGATCTCCACTGGGTACTCAAGAATGGTTTCTCCATCATCAATGTCCAGCTCGCCTCAGTCGATAACGTGTGATGGATCATGCACGTACGTCCACAGCTGTGATGCCTGGAAGATGTTGTGTACCCGGTTCATCTGAGGAGGTAGAGCCAACTGGTATGCCACCTCGCCAACTCTACTCAGAATCTGAAAAAGGCTGATGAACCTCAGAGATATATTGTCCCCTCGTCCAAATCTCCGTAATCCCCGTCGATGTGAGACCCGAAGGAACACATTGTCTCCCTCATTGAACTCCAAGGGCCTCCGTCTCCTTTCATCATAAGACATCTGCTGACTCTGTGCAGTCTTTATCCGCTCTTATATGAATTTCACCATCTCTGTAGTAGCTCGCACCATCTCCAGGCCCATGAGTGCTGACTCTCCTGGGTCATTCCAGCAAAGTGGTGACCTACAAGTTCGCCTGTACAAAGCCTCGAATGGTGCCATACCAATAGTGGAATGATAACTGTTGTTATAAGAAAATTCCACCAGTGGTAGGTGATCCTCCTAGCTACGAACGATGTCAATTATGAAAGATCGTAGCATATCCTCTAGAACCTGGATGGTCCACTCTGTCTGACCATCAGTCTGAGGATTAAATGATGTGCTCAAGCGTAACTGAGTCCCAAAAGCTTCTTGTAATCCCTTCCACAACCGGGATGTTAAACAAGCATCACGATCTGAGATGATCATGGATGGCACTCCATGAAGCCAAACTATCTCCTACACATAGTGGAATCCCAAGCTCTCTATTTAACTCTGCTCCCATATGGCTAGAAAGTGGACCATCTTGATGAGTCGATCAACGATCACCCAAATGGCATCGTGTCCCCCTGACGTACGTGGTAAACCTGCCATGAATTACATTGATATCCATTCTCACTTCCACTCTGGAACATCAAGGGGCTGAGTCAAACCTGCTCGCACATGGTGTTCATCCTTAAATTGCTAACAATTGAGGCATCGAGAAACAAACTCTGCCACACTCATCTTTATTCCTGGCCACCAGAACTGACGTCGGAGGTCCTGGTACATCTTTTCCATGCCTGGATACACTGCTAAAGGAGATGTATGGAACTCCCTCAGAACATCCTCCTGAAACATCACTAGTACTACTGTGCTCCCTCTAAAAAGAACAATGTGCTCCCCACATTTTGAATATCCATCTACAACATCACTTGAGGATATCTGAGCACACAAACTCTAACAGCTAGCATCCCCAAGTTTTGCTTCCCTGACTCGTTGTAAGATTGGAGGGCTAACAACCATCAACTGAAGCTAAGATCCCTCATCTCTATCCTTGATGGATAAATATAAAGAGGCCAACTGTTTCGTTGCCTCATCCAGAAACTGCGAACTGTATTTCCCACTGAGAGCATCTGCCATAACGTTCCCCTTCCCAGGAGTATTAACTATCTCAAAGTCATAATCCTAAAGGAACTCAAGCCATCGCCTCTATCTAAAATTCATATCCTTTTAAGAAAAGATATATCTAAGACTATTTTGATCAGAGTAGACGGTAAACCACCCGCCCATCAGGTAGTGCCTCCACATCTTCAATGTGAAGAATAACGCTGCCAACACAAGATCATGGGTCACGTAGTTCTGCTCGGGTGGCCTCACCTGAAGTGAGCCATAGGCAATCACCGCTTTCCTCTGCATCAAGACACAACCAAGCCCGGTTTCTGATGCGTCGCAGAACACCAAATACTTGACACCCTTTTCTGGTAGTCTCATGATAGGGGTGCTCATCAGACTCTATCTCAAAGGCTGAAAATCCTACTAGAATCTCTCGGTCCACACAAAAGGATTCCCCTTTAGGGTCAAAGCTATCATGGGTGATGAAATAATGTAGAAATCGAGAATGAATTTTTGATAGTATCCTGACAATACAAGGATACTCTGCACCTCTATCACGTTCCGGTGTCGCTTCCACGCTAGCATTGCCTCTACCTTGGTTGGGTCCACTGTTACACCGTCTTTTGATATAACATGTCTGGGAAAGTTGACCTCCTATATCCAGAACTGACACTTCGAGATTTTCATGTACAACAGGTGCTCTCAGAGTGTGTCCAGAACCATCCTTAGGTGCCTCGGGTGCTACTCCTCGGACGCAGAGTACATAAGGATATCATTGATGAAGACCACCACGAACCGATGTAGATAGGGCTAAATGATCTAGTTCATGAGTCCCATAAACACTTCCAGGGTATTCGTCACACCAAAGGGCATCACCAAGTACTCATAGTGACCGTAGCGACATCTGAAAGACGTCTTCGGTATATCATCATCCCGTAATCGCAACTAGTGATAGACTAATAATAGATCAAACTTTGAGAACCATCTTGCCCCTCTTAACTGGTCGAAGAGGTCATTGATCATCGGTAGTGGATACTGGTTCTTCATATTCACCTTATTCAAGCATCGGTAATCCACACACAGCCTCAAGATCCTGTCTGCCTTCTTGACAAAAAACACTGGGTCCGCCCAGGGTGAAACACTAGGTCTCATGTAGCCCTCCTCTGCAAGTCTTCCAACTACACTCTCAGCTCACAATGCTCAATAGGAACCATCCGATATTCTAATGATGATATCTGTGTCATTCCGGGTTGCAACTCAATGACGAAATCTATCTCCTGATGAGGAGGGAGTCTGGGGACATCCTCCGAAAAGATATCCTCCTACTTAGCAACTGCTGCTGGAAATTGGAAACTCGTATCATTTGTTGTGCCAAGGGCTAGGCTATCCAATCGAGGAGAAATTGGTTGTTCCCTCCTATGCATGATTCCATCCTGCGCTTCCTGGGTCTCATTTTCACTGATGAAGGAGAACCTCATTCCATCACTATGGACACACTATACCCTTTTCCTAAAATATTCAATCATGGTATGAACTATGGATAGACAATCCATAAAAAGAATGACATCAAAAGGCCTTGATGTTACCGCCAAGAGGTTCCAACTGAAACTCTCACCTCCAAGGGTCAGGACACAATGTTTGCAAAGGTGTGTGATCTCTGAATCTTCTCCAGTCGGGGTTTCTAAGAGTAAGGGTCGACTCAACGACTCTACTGGAATCTCATGGTCTTGAACAAGATAAGCATCCAGAAAAGAATGGCTAGCACCTGTGACTATCAGTATGGCAGTCAAAGTAGAAAAAACATTGATCATACCTCTAATCATTTCAATAGTATCTAGGTCATAAGACTCTATTGCCTGCAGCTTTCTCTGCCTCTGTCCACCAGCTCCCTGAGCTTGTGGTGGACCTCCCCTTGGTGGTGGTGGAAAAAGTTCAAAACGCAACCAAATCTAGCTGCTCTCCCAAATCCTCTACCACGTCCACCACCCCATGGACCTATCTTCTCCACACATTCCCTATACCTCGGTGGTCCATCCACTGCTCTCGCGTCAGTAGTATGGTGGGTCAGACAATCTCAGGTGAGATGTCCCCTGTCATCGCATGAGTAACATCGCCTCTCTTGAGGCTACCTGGATGCACCATGCAAACCCTATACGGAAGATCCCCTATCCTGAGATCTCCTCTAGGAACGTCTCCCATGCCTGGGACCCTAATTTAAGCTCCCTATTATCGAGGTCTCTGCTCTAGCTAGCTCACCACTGACAACTGCCAACTGTCTCTACTCTGCCAAAAACTCTCGACCACCAAAGCCCGCTCGAGCACCCTAGCATAAGTAGGAATTCACATAGGGATGATGCTAGATCGGATGTCTCTGTGCAATCTCCACTCAAAAGTCTGAGCTCTGAGGTACTGATCCCTGACCATATCCATTGAGTATCGAGAGAGGTCTGTAAAGCATGATGAATTGTCAGCCACTGTCATGGATCCCTACTAAATCTGAAGAAGATCCTATATATGTATTGCTCTTAGGGTAACTGAAGAAAACTACTCTTTGACGAGATGCTAAAACTCTAACCACAGAAGAGTTTCCTCTCCATGAGTTTGGATAACCAAACTGACCTTCACCCTACCAAGCCATGTAGAAGGATCACCGCCAGAATCACCATCAGGTCTGCTGGTGTCCTGACTAAATAGAAGAATCTAGTCACTGCCTCAAGCCAGTCCTCTGCTGCCTGAGGGTAAGGATCACCTCGAAACCTGAGGGGTATCTGTCTCTGAAACTCGTGGAGTATGCTCAGCCTATGCTCCTCTTCCAATGGTACAGCAGGAACTAAGTACTACTCCACAGGTGGTGGAATAACTTTCACACCACGGAAAGGTAAAACTGGGGGATCTGGTCCCTATATCGAATCTTCATCACTGAGAGGATCATCCTCGTGACCGAGCTGCTGGATCCTAGCAGGTGCACATCACAGAGGCATCCTGTAATGAAACAAGATGTATCATTGTTGGTTAGTATAACTGGAGAGATGACTCAAGAATGACATGAAAACCCCAACCCATTCCTATTTGATGCATATACCGTTATTTTCCCCTAAAACTAGTGTTCTCATGTTCCGAGTCGAAAAGCAAGTTATCAAAGTCCTGATGTATGGATATGTTGGCCGCCTGCACCAACACTGGGGTCCTTGGCCTGAAATCCGAACTCAAAACACTTAACACTATTGCCCCAAACCAACTCATAGACTCTCGGTCCTAATGTAGAACCGACCACCTCTGATACAACTCTGTCACGACCCGTCCTAGTGGGGCATGAGCTGAAACTCCCCAAACCTGCCTCTAATAGGCCAGGGGCTGGTGACTAGCATTGAGTAAGCATGCTACTAACATGGGAGGCATTGACTATAAACTTGTACACAGACACACACATCTCTAAGCCCACAAAGCTAAAAAGTAAAAACTATTAATAATGGAAAATGCACACATACACTAAAAACCCATCCAACAGAGTGTGATAGGAATGTAAAGTGCAGTAATGTAAAACCCTAGTCCAAAAGTACAAACCCACCAAAAGAGAGTTTGTAACAAAGTCCAAACTGTAAAAAATTGTACTGGGACTGAAATCCATAGCCTTCAGACCAAACATCGACCTGTCTGATCTCACTGAGCACCGTCTGGTCCTGGTCCTCCTAGAATCCTGTCAAAATATCACTCATCTACACGAGACACGACACGTGTGGGCAAAGCCCGTGCAGGGGTGAGTATAACAATACACAGTATGACACCCTGAAACCAAAAAGGAATACAACAAAGGAAAATACCACAAAGGAATGATAAAATCAGTTCCATACAGTATATTTCTATAGAACATATAACAAGAATATCCATATATACTCATACACAATTTACCATCGCGAAACCACCACTAAGATCTAGCTCGAAGATTCCACTAAGCACGTAATAGGAAGAACACACTACTAGGTATGAAGAGAGAGAGATGAAGTTCTCGTTCTGAGAGAAAACACTCCACAAGTACTTGATAATTCGTTGTTCAAATGAGGATCACAACCAATAGCTATGGGGTTATTCCAACAACTCAGTCGAACTAATCCATTAAACGGAGGATCAGCGCCCGGGTAAAGTTGGTCACGTCAAAACCAAGATCTATACATAGGGTTCCAGGAATGATTAAAGGATCTGGATCTAAGTATCATAGAGGGGATTCCAACAACTCTATTCAGGATGTCCTACTGAATGGACCATACTCATGTATGTAGGAAATGATACTGAAAACCTTTAGGAGAAAGACCTAGGTGACGAACCCAAAGGAAACTAGTCCAAGTCACATAAGGAAACTGGATCAAGCCATGTAAAATATGTTACACAGCATGTAGTATGGTTACATGTCGGGTTCCTTGACCTTAGGTACTGCCCCTGTAAATAGCCCGTGTCATTCATCCAAGCTGTGTAAAACTCCAATACACGGCGTGTAGAAGGATCACACGACGTGTTCCAAGACATCAGGTACTGCCCATGAAAATGACCCATGTCTGAAATCGAAGTTACAAGGGAAAACATAAAATTGGAGTGTAGGTCTAATCACACGCTGTGTCCTGTCAATGGGAAAACATCTGTGTACCTTGGTCATATGCCCATACACGGTGTCAATCCATGTCGAATGCCTGTGTACCAGTACACGGGGTATCCCGTGTATTTGGTGGGGTCTGGCTGGGGAAGGGTACACACACCATGTCCTTGATCGTGTACCCAACCCATGTCCGTGTACTCCCGGAGTACACGCCAGGTAGTCCGCCGATAAACACAGGCCGTGTAGTCCATACTACACGTCGTGTAGCTGGGATTTTTCTAGAAACGTCGTCTTCATCCTCGCACCTCAATCGATCTTCCGGTTTCTGTTTCTCTTGTCCTTTTTATGTGAAACATTAGATTTTGGTTCGCCCCACCACACGAACACCGTATTGGGTGTTATTGGTCCTTCGATCGGGTCATCAACCACCAACGATCCATCTGTTGAAAAACAACCAAAAACTCATATCTCTCGATCCGCTCCAAATTGTCTGTTGAAACCTTCATCGCAGCTCCGGACTATCCTCCCAGGGTTGGATCTAAAATTTCAGACTGTTGTGCTATTGATAGAAGGTGCAATCAGTCATTGTTCGTACCCCGTGAAGAAAACATAGAACACACATGAAGAATGCATAGAAACCGGGGAATAAAACCACAACAAATCAAGAGGGATGATCCTCGATCGATGTTCATGTCGATCTTGGTTCTTCACTATTAGAAGGTTGACCTAAACAAAAACTAACTTCACTAATCAAATCCCCAAAATCCCCAAAAAAGCCCATCCCACAAATACGATCGATCCACATGCTAATTTGTTCGTGGATTAGCCCACGTTCATTGTAGGAATTAAGAACTGGGAAAAGAAACCCAAACCAAACATCCTACCTGGATTCATGGCGTTCGTTGGAGAAGATCCTGTCACCACATCATCATTGCCGGCGGAATTCATGAAGAACGTCATCATCGCGTTGGGGGGGGGGGGGGGGTTCTCCAGATATTTTCCAGAGCCTCCATGGGAAATTCAGTGTTATGAGATTTGTAACCCTGATCCACTGTGAAATATATGATTAAAAGTTAAATGATTTTTCTGAAGCAATGATTTAATAAAATATTTTTATTAAATATTTTATTGATGTTATGTCCAAATACAAGATTTCACCACTGACTTGCACCAACCGATGTTAGGGCTTGCCTAAGGTAAAATCACTATTCTGAACAGAACAGTGCCCTCGAATTTCTGATCTGAGCACACATTAAGGTGTTATTTCACTTTTTCAAGAAAACCACACGCACATAACATTTAATTATTTAATTAAATTTAAAAATTTGTTTCGGGCTCACCGGGCCTCAGAACTGCGCACTGTCTCAGAGCATGGTCCCGACATAATTTCTATAAAATATTAAAAATAAAATATGTTATAATCTGGGACATTACATTCACGTCCATGTTGCACTATGAATCATTGTATAAAAATTAAGTCTATTCATGAGTAGATCAACATATATGTTTACTGTATAATAATATATCTTCGTACTAAGAGATACATGGGGTTTGATTCCTTCCATTACATGATAAATATTGATTCATTAATCTCCAATCATTTTTGCAAATACAAAATTAAAATTCACCCACAACTTATGTATGGGTTAGAACAACACAATGAGTGTTACAAGAACTACATATGGCTTGATTATAATTTCGATGAAATACATATCGATTATTTGATCCAATGTCATGGTCCCATCCATAACCATGAAATTATTTACCTATTCCCAGATACTAGGAAAATCCAAGCAATAGACCTTAACTTGGGTTGCCTCATTTATGATCTCATACTAGAAATAAAAAAATCTCTCTGAAGTATATAAATAAAAAATATATGTAGGTGACTCCACATTCTATGCCCAATGAAAGTCTAAATGATTCCATTATGCATGGTCATAACCATTCCCCACAGTAAGCTCCTTGTACTGGGAAATTTCTGATCCTCCCAAAATTTCTCCCAGAATCAAAAATAAAACATCAGATTCCATAAGACACTTTTTACAGACTATGTAGTAACACGTCCATGTTTTCTTTTCATAGGTCTTCCACCAAAAGGACATTTCATTTTAATGATTCCACTATTTTAAAATGTAGTAATACATTATAGTTGGATTTTAATATGTCTCTAACCAAATATTTCATTCAACTTAAGGAACATTCATCATTGGGATCGAACTTGTAATTCATTGTATGCCCCAAAGCACAATTTTGAAATCCCACTTTTCAATCATGGTGATATGTAATTCCATGTGTCTTTCCCATGTAATTCCTTCATATCCAATAACCCCCAAAACCATGGTTTACGGTTTCATTATTCATGTTTGAAGTATACCATTCCAGCCTTGGACTAATATGCCTCACATCACTCATTTTTTATATGATATATATTCATAGAATCCAGAAAAAATTTATATTTTCACCATGATATACTATTCACAATATATTAAAATACATCACAACTTCACTGGAACGTGACATTATAATATAGTATTACCTATCTGACTAAAAATTGGATCCCCTTGGAAAATAACTCTAGAAGCATCATTTATTTATTGTGTGATCCCTATCATGATATGATTTCATAAATTCATAGACAATTTTCACAAGGCCTCATGACTTCATTCTGATGTCAGGTTTCCCTCATCTTTTTGGCATGATGTTGTTCATGGATGATTCCTTCAGTATGTGACACTAAAATTATCTATTTTAATTATTTAATTATGGTTTGATTCTCATTATCAAGAGTTAAATGGTGATTATTGGATCCAATAACCCGCTCTGGCCACCATAGAATAAAAAATCAAATCCCCTTCCTTCTAATATTCACTTGAGTGGTGGAAGTGACATTTCTCACACCTTTTTTCTCACATAGATCATTGATCATGTGGGTTTAAGAGTTTTGGTAAAATATTTCATAAATAATATAAGAATATAAGTTCATATTGGGGTAAACAAGGTCTTGGGTGCATTACCATAGAAATAAAACCAAGTGTCCTTGCCACATGATGTTAAACTTCATGGTTGATGTCAATTTCATGACACAAATTTAAGAACTATGATTGGATTTAATCTCGTATTAAATTGATACATAGTGACACCAAGATCCTATTTGTTATTTCATCTATAGTATGGTAAATATATCCCAATTTCTCTATATGTTATCCATATCTACATGGGATGGTCGAGTATAGGTTCACACCCTGCTAATCATCCCATACTCAAAAAATACCCCTCTCAACCTAAAAATTAAATCATTATCGGGAGTCAATTTCAAAATTACCTATGTCTTCCTTCTCCCTCTGGTGGGATAAATAGTTATTCACCATCCTATGTATTTCTCCCATTATCAATAAAAAACATCTTTTACAACATATGTGTAAGACCTATATAGGGAATAAATTTCATCATATTATAAAAAACTAATATAGGAAATTCATATTATATATGTTTTTGAAAAAATACATCTAGAAACAAAACTCTATGTCTAGGGATATCCGAATCCCCATAAACATTATATGACCATTTTTGATGGAATAACATATTTTCAATGATAGCATTGTGTGACTATGCAGTAATACAACCCTGTAGGATTTGATTAACTATAGGATAAAATTAAAATTAAATTAAAGGATGAAATTTTAAGAATATATATAAATAAAACATGGATTCATTTTAATGATTCACCCACAAAATGTTTCAATCAACCAGCGACACATTCATCATCTAGAGAAATATATTTTATCTATGTTTAAATTTTTTCTAAAATATCACTATTTAGATCTAGAAATCCCTCAGTTCTATTTTATAATCATTTACCCTTTATTCTGAAATAATATGTTACATTTATGGATAGATAATCATGAATGATAGAATTATTAATCTATCAAAAAAATATAAATGACCTTAAACTGTTACATTAAAAAACATTTTAAATTTTTTTTCAATTGCACTATTAATGTACTAGTAACATAAAAAAATTCATGGTGGCTACACCATTTTTATAGTGGGGAAATTTCCCATAATAATATTCATCTAATATATTATACCCTTTCATATAAGAAAATTTCTTCTAGGAGTGGTTTACCATTTGTGAAATGTTCTAATACAGAATACATATTCATTTTGAGACACCATATATTGGTATACCTCCATCCATGGTATTTTGAAATCATCACCATCAAGAACTACCCATCCATCAATAATGAAATTTAATACTCTTAAATACATATTTTTTCTATATTCAGAATCATAGCCTATTTCTCTTTACATAAGACTCCCATGAAAATGGCCTATCAACTAGTGGTACCACACCACTCAAGAGAGTCAAATTCTTTCCCTATAATTTCCAATGCAATCAAATTTTTATAAAATTCATTTTGAATGTGGTTTATATTTTTTCCTTTTATTATTTTATGAAATCATTCTTCAGATACATAATTCAAAAAATCAGAAATAATGATATACCTTAGGGTATTTTGAAAATTATAATACATTCATGGATAGATAGACATATATAGGTTTTTATTCCATATCTCATGGGAAAGGCTATTTTACCCTAAGCACTAGGTTTTTTAGTTTCGATTTTTAGAATCTGAAATTCCACCTAAAGAGACACAATACTCTCTATTTTGGAATCCCACAAAATGGAACCTTTGTAAATGTCATCTATAAACTCGTTAGTCCACCACATCACATGGTTTATGAAAATTTCATACAGTGAATGAAAAATAGAAAATTTTGATGAATAACCCAATAGGGAGGCCTATAAAAATCATTGTCTCGCATGGTAGGTCATTAATATTTTGAAATTGGAAATAATCAAGGAAATGATAAAAAATACATAATTTTCATAAGGCATGTCAGACCACATTAGAATAAGATAATCTTTGAACTATAGGTAATCAATATAACTTATGGTAAATTATTAAAGTGTTATAATCCTTTTCTTTGTAATATTATATATTTTATATGATAATTATGTTGATGAGAACAAAAATACAAATTATTAATGGAAAAAAAATCTTATTCATTTATGTTTTTAAATACAGATGATGTTCTATATAAAGGAGTTACTTTTTCAATTTTTATTGGTATTCTTTTACACATGCCTTATGATTTTGAACTATGGATCAATCATTATAATATTTTATCGAAAATCCATCCAGTTAAATAGATATGATCTCTTAATTGTAATGGAGATTCTCTTTTTTCACAACCCCAAAATCTTGTCCTTGTGAGGATTCCATTATAAGGTAATATAATATTTGAAAGATAACATCATGTATAGAATTTTTTTATTAAGGATGGTGTTGTATTATGATATATTACGTGTTTAGACCACACTGATTCATCGCCAAGAAATTTTTATGGCTAATATCTTCCAATGATATATCAGTATTGATGTCTTTAAATTGCCCTTCCATATGTTCCTAATCCTTTCAAGACCTTCACTCCACTTCCCATTATGGAATTAATGACTTCAATTCAAGGTGTACCATTATATTTTTAGAACGACTACACCCATGAAGGAAAATAGGATATGAAGTTGAAAAAGTCATGATGGATGGTATTCATAAGGAATCAGGAAATAAATATTCTAGATACCTTGATAAATTATATAGTTTTTATTATGAAAGGTGTCATGTGTATCTAATATTGAATCAATACCACTTTTATATGGTGATATTTAGTCCTACACCATCACAACAAAAGGGGATCCCTACACCACTCCCCATGAAATAGTGTGAGCATCACTCACTAGTGTTTTTTGAATAGGCATTGAATCCCTCACCTCAATCCTAGCCTATGAATATGATGGAACTTATTAAAAAATATAACCCATCATTAAATTTAAAATTTTAATAGAAAACAATGTATTTGAAAAAATCGTAGGATATAACCACACTCACACATTTTTTCATGAACATAGGTAATTTTTTCCACCCTAACATTGACAGTCTTAGTGATTTGGGTAGGTATATCTAGAAAATGAACATCCTCATGAGTTATCCTAGTTACTATGGTAGAGTAAAATCATGGATATACATCATTGGGATCCACATTTTTAACTCCCAAAACAATTGAATTCCAATAAACTAGGATGAATTGGTCATTATGTTTTTATGCAATGTTTTCAATAATGAAATGAGTCAAAATATAGGCTATAGTGTAAGACATTTAATTAAATAAGGAAAACTATTTTTCAATATTGGATGGAATGAAAAAAATTATTTGTATAATTACCAATTAACGACCTTAAAAACATTATGTGATCATGATATATCAATATCTTGATTAAGAGTCATTATTATATCATTATATGGGGCATCAACTGTCATAGAATCCTCCTTTGTATAGGGGTATAATATTATAGTGTCCCTTTATTTTAAAACCTTAACATTAAATAATATTTTGGTAGTACATAAAAATTATAAAAACACACACCCAAAGACAATTGTTGGTTTATTTCCTTTGGAAACAAGAAAACATAAGCATTGTTATATATGTGAGATACATTATCTACCACTAGGTACCTCTTGACTAATACCCTTCATAGAAATATCTAACATAGTACATATCATCATAACCTACATGAAAAGAAGCATAAAAAGGATGAGATAAAATGCTTAGTAAGTGTAATCATGGAATAGATGTAAGCATAAACATGAGTGTAAGGGCATGAGAACAAGATCCTTAAAATTGAATATCATACACTGCACATCAAAGAACGTAACTAAAATCATGGAATTAATAATTGGTAGTTCATAAGAAATGAATCATATAAAATAAATTGCATAATATATGAAATTATAACATAATAATAATAAATGGAATTATGTCAAACATAATAAGAATATTATTTTTTCCATAGTAGCAATGCATCTCTACCAATACCATCTTAGCACTATGTGATCACTCCCCATACCATTATAGTAGTAATGACTCACTCCCATGGCCATAATATAAGAATAATTTAACTCTTAATACCTTATTAGTAGTCATGGTTCATTCTCATGGTTGTCATAGTAGTCAGGGTTCACTCCCAAAACCATCATTGATTATCTCTTGGGATATTAATCTTTTCCCAATTCATTGGAGGGAGATATAAGTCCCACATATCACATAATTAAATCACAAGAACATGTTCCATAAGATCATAAATAATCATCTGATAAACATGGAAATGAAATAGCTATCATAAACATGTATACATAGCATAATCTATTTAAATAGAAAAGTTTCATAATAATTTCATCATAAGAATAACCCATGAAAATAAGTAGGATTCAAAATAATATAACCCAAGAAAGTGAAATGGGATTCATAAACATCATGCAACAAAAACATAATCCATTCAGAGTAATATTATGATGGGAAACTTGTAATCATTTTACAATAAGGTATTGAATAAAAATCCATGTAATCACTGATGGGAAATAATTATGAAAGATATTTTACGAAAATTTATTTTGGAAAATATACATTCATATTTTAAAAATTAATTTTAAAACATAAAAAAATTTGAAATAATTTTATTTAAATACCTTGAAATATTAAAATGAGTACTCAAAATAATTTGTAAAATATCTTTCCAAAAAAATTTATAAAATAAGCTTCAAAATTTTTTGAATTCATTTATTTGAAAACACCTTGAACGTATATTAAAATCATGAAAATATTTGAAATCCCATTTCATTGAAAATACATTAAAAACATATAAATAGAGCTTGAATTTTTTTTAAAACCATTTTCCATGAATATTTTTTTAAAACCATTTTTTTAAAGATTAAAATTTCAAATATTCAAATGATACTTCAATATATTGATGCATGTAAATCTATATATGTCGTATGAGGTAAAAATGAACAATCCTTTTTCACGGTAAAATGGTTATAGAAAAGCCTTGTTTGGAAAGAGATTGAAAGATTCCATTGAAGAGATTGGAAAGAAGAAAAATGGGTAATAAAGTAATTTTAAATATTATTGGTTATAGGTGTAATATTCTTGGAAACCTTTTTTAAAAAACATGTTTTGACAGATCATAGATTTCCAACTGATAAGAGGGTACAATCAATCTTTATTAAGGAAACACTTTCATAACTATCTTATGTACCAAAAAGTATAAATATTGTACCAATACATGAGTATATACAGAATAACCAAATAACAAAAAAAATCATCAATGTTCTTGAGATATGGATAATAATATTACCTCAAAAGAAAAAAACATAAACAATCTTTAAAAGCAATGAGATTGTCTAAATAAACACGTATATCTTGGTAACATGGGATTATACCCTCCATGTAAGAAATAATATTACATGAAGCATAATATATCATTAAAATAATAGGATTCATTATAAAACATATAATTTGGAAGTTTATATACCTCAAAAAAGAGTTTAAGTGCATATCAATACATGCGTCTCAACAAGGGAAAATAAAAAAAACTATTTTTCCATGTTAGTAACTTTTGAATTATATACCCCATGAATTAAGGATCTAAAATGGATATGTTAGTACCAATAAATTTATGTATAATATACCTATAATATATTAATTGGAATTACATACACCATACAAAAAGAAAGAGTGATTGATATAGCATTTATCTTACAGAAATAAAAAGTGAGATTAAATCACTTTATAGTGTGTCTGAACTATTTCCAAAATCTAAGATGATTCTTTTATAAAAAATATATTTATATTATTAATATTTAAAATATTAATATTATTATATATATTATTATATAAGTATTGACTATGACCATATATTACCTGCTTGTTAACGATCTTATCGTATGTTCTCACTTTGGGTAATATTTTGATTATTTTTCGTATGTGTCTTAATTTGTTATATCATTTGTACTTATACATATATAACTATTACATTATGTAGATAATGATATAAATATAATTTTTATTTATTATATACATACAATAATAATCTATTTCATAATTATGTACAAAATTCAATACACTGTTCATTGAGGTGACAAGTCATGTGTATGCCTGAACATTGTTTCTTTTTTTATTGTTGTATTGAAAGAATGTTTGTAAAAGAAATATTTATATATATGTATATATATAAATATTTAATTAAATTTAATATTTCATATAGATAATTTATGTTTACTAAACCCATCCTTAATTCATACTCTATTGTGTGTTAATGAATCACATCACTTCCAGGGGCGGTAGTCCACATTTCCTCAAACGATATTATCACATTAAAACCAAATAGAAGGTATATAGATATGTGTTTTAAAATAAAAAAAGAAATTTAAAAACATAATAAATTTATTATATGGGATATATAAATATAATTTTCATCATAATGGTCACTATTATTGGTGGTAAAATAAAAATGAAGGATTATTATTTCGTGAGGCAGTAGTTCACCATACACAGAAACAGTATGTTCAACATCCATTAAAGGGAGTTATATGTAAGTTTTGGACGAAATATTTTCATAAAAACATTTTATTAAATGTTTGAAACTTGACTTTTCACACTAAAAATGAATAAAAATATTGGTGGGGTGGACAAAGAAAACAAAGAAATATAGGATATGAAAATTGGTTTCCTCTAAATCAGGTAACTCTTTTTGGTTTGTGCCAAAACGCTACTTGGAGACTCTTTATGACCAAAAGGGGGCCTCATGGTAAAAGGGGGATTTTTGTGATGTGTATTTGGCATATAATGGATTAAAATAAATTATTTTATGGGTTTGATGAATGGGTAGAGGTGGTGGAAATTTTAGGGAAGGAAAATGACCGAAATTGATTTTTTTAGAAACATATTTGGCGTACACATGTTCGTACCTAAAAAGAGTCATAAAAAACCCAAAAAAAACTAATAATGGAAGGTTTATGGCCATAATATGAACATAAATGGGTTTTATACATGTATATAGGTTATTTTAGGTCTTATATTTAAGCTTTAATACTTTATTAACCAATTTTTTCTCTTAATCAATGTAATTAATTTTATTCCCATTCACTAATATTTTTTAAAAAACATATTTGAACCTATTTTAAATTATAAATAATGATTATTATAAATATGGAATCCATTTTTTTAAATAATTAAAACATAAATGGTTGAAATTAATTTAAAATTAATCACATCGTTGGGATGACACTACGGGTTATTGAAGTAAAAAGGATAAAAAGTTTACAATATTTTTTTGACCAATTTAATTATGAAAATGTTTCCAATGAAAAGAATTATATTATTTGTTAAAAATATTAACTAATTCGACTTTGAAATAAAATTAAAATATATTTCATCCTTATAAATAAATTAAATTAAAAACCAGTTGGCTTAAAAAATGTTATTTTCACTAATCATCAAAAAAAAGTTTGTTAGAAAAATCTCAAAAATTTACCCTAATAAAATTTTGACATTCTTAATTATAAAAGGAAATTTATTTTATCAAAATTAGGTGTATATATTTCTCTAAAAAATATTTTTATAATGGAATTAAAAATATAATTTTTTTATATAGAAGTATTTAACCAAAAAACATATATTTTATTTTCAGTATGATACATTTTTATAAAATAATTATGAAAAATATTATAAAATTATTTAATAATAGTAATATAAATTATTTTAATGTATATATTATAATTTTATTTTTTAAATAATTACAATTACAAAAAGATATGTTTTTTTGAATCTCAGTGTTTCATATATCATAAGGAATCTCAGCTTTTCGTGTAACATACTCCAAGTCAAAAAATATGACTATAAGAGAATGAGAACATGATCTAGAAAATAGAAGATCATACCCTGCATATCAAAGATCACAACTGAAATCATGGAATAAATGATTGGTAGTTCATAAGACATGAATCATATAAAATAATGGGCATAATACATGAACTCATAATATAAGAATAATAATTATAATTACTTAAAACAGAATAAAAATATTATTATTTCCAAAGTATTAAGGAATCACTACCAAAACCATATCAGTTGTGAGGGTTCACTCCCCAAACCATCATAGTAGATATGATTCACTCCCATGGCCATAATAGATTATTGAGTTTACTCCTAATAGATTGTAAGTATTTATGGTCCACTCCAATGGACAATATAATAGTCAGGGTTCACTCCCAAGACAATCTTATATATCTCATGAGAAATTAATCGTTCCTTAATTCATTAGGTCAAGATTTATTTCCCACATATCACATAATTAAATCACAAGTTCATGTTCCACAAGATCATAAATAATCATATCATAACCGATGAAATAAAAAGGGTCTCATAAAAATGTGAACATATTATATATTTTTAAAAGTTAAATATTTCATAATCCTATCATCTTAAGCATAACCCATTAAATGAAGTGTGTTTCAAAATAATATAACCCATGAACGAGAAATGGGAATCATAAACATTATGCAATCAAAACACAATCCATTCAGAGTAGAATTATTAATGGAAACATGGAATAATTTTTCAATAAAACAATGAATTATAAAAATGTATGTTAATATTTATGGGAAATAATTATGAATGATATTTCAAAATCATTTATTTTTAGAAAATATCCTTTCTAATTTTAAAAAATCCTACTAAAAGAAAAAACCATTTGAAAATAATTTTATTTAAAAATAATATGTAAATATTATAAAAAATACATGATATAATTTTTAAAATATCTTTCATTAAAATTTAATATTATGAGATTCAAAACAATTAAATATTAATTTACATGAAAACACCTTGAAATCATATAACAAATCATGACAATATTTTAAAACCAATTTCTTTGAAAATACATTAAAAACTTATAAATAGAGATTTAAAACATTTTCAAAACCATTTTCCTTGAAAATATCATTTAAAAACCATTTTCATTATGAATAACATTTCAAAGGATCAAATGATACTTCAAAATATAGAGGCATGTAAATCTATATATGTCGTATGTGGTAAAAAGAACATTACTTTTGTACAGTAAAAAGGTTATACAAATACCTTGTTTGGAAAGAGAAAAAATGATTTATTTGAAAAGGTTGGTAAAAATAAAAAAGGGTATATAATTTATTTCAAATATTATAGGATAATGGTGTAATATTCTTGGAAACCATTTTAAAAATTGTTTTGACAAGGCATAGATTTTTTATAGATGTGAGGGTAAAGTTGGTCTTTCCTCAGAAAACCCTTTCGTAACTATATTATATACCAAACAACAGAAATATTGTACCAATACATGATTATATCCTGAATAACTAGAGGATAAAAAAATTCATTAATTTTCATGAGATATAGATAATAATATTTCTCCAAAGGAAGAAAAATCCCAAAAAATCTTGAAAAGCGATGGGATTATCTCAATAAACACTTATATCTTTGTAACATTATGTTATAGCCTCTGTGTAATAAATGAAATTACATGAAGCTTAAAATATCATTAAAATAATAATATTCATTATAATACATTTATTTTGAAGTTTATATACATAAAAAAAGTTTTTAGGTTCATATCAATACATGCGCCTCAAAGAGGGGAAATTGAGACCAAACTATTTTACCATGTTTGTAACTTTTGAATTATAGACCCCCTGAATGATGGATCATAAAATGGATATTTTAATAATAATAAAATTAAGTATAATATACTTATAATACATTAATTATAATTACATACACCATACACAAGGAAAGAGTGATTGATATAGCATTTATGTCTCAGAAATAAAAAAAAGTGAGATTAAATCCCATTACATTGTGTCTTGAATCTCTCCATAATCATTCATGATTATTTTATAAGAAATATATTTTTATTATAAATATTTTAATGATTTATATGAATATATATATATGGGTGTTTTATGACCTTATATTGCATGCTTGTTAATGATCTTATCATAAGGTCTCGCTTCGGGTAATATTTTCTTTATTTTTCACATGTGTCTTAATTTGTTATATCATTGGTAATTATATTTAAATAATTAACTAATAATGTAGATAATGATATAAATATAATTTAAATCTATTATATATATATATAATATATTTCATAATTTTGTACAAAATTCAATACACTGTTCATTTAGACGGCAAGTCGTATATACGCATGAACACTATTTCTATTTTTATTATCGTATTGAATTTTTTTATAAATGAGAGAGATATATATATGTATGTATATATATATATAATTATATCAGTACAATTAATATTTCATATATATATATATAATGTATGTTTACTAAACCCATCATTAATACATTCTCTATTGTGTGTGATTGAATCACATTGCTTTTAGGGGTGGTAGCACCCATTTCCTCCATCGATATTATCACATTAAAACAATGTGTAAGGTATATATATATATCTGTTTTAAAAGAAATAAATAATATAAAACACATAATAAATTTAATAAATGACTTATATAAATGTATTTTCCATCATAATGGACACCATGATTGGTGGTAAAGAAAAAAATGAAGAATCATCGTTTCATGGGGCAGTAGTTCGATGTACATAGAAACAGTATGTTCAACATCCATTAGATGGAGTTCAATGTATGTTTTAGATGAAATATTTTCATAAAACATCCTATTATATCTGCAACACTTGTTTTTTAAAACTAAAATGGAATAAAAGTATTGGTGGGTTGGAGAAAGAAAATAAAGGAAAGGAGTATAAGAAAATATGTTACCTCTAAATCAGGTAACTCCTTTTGGTTTGTGCCAAAATCTTCCTTGAGACTCCTTCTTCCCAAAAGAGGGCCTCATGGTCAATAGGTGGATATTTGGTATTTATATTTGGAATATAATTGATGAAAATAATTGTTTTTATTTGTTAGATTAATGGGTGGATATGGTGGGAATTTTAGGGATGGAAATGAATCTAAATGGAATTTTTAGAAAGAAGTTTGGTGTGAACATGTTTGTACCTAAAAAGATCATTAAAATCCAAAAACACTAAATACTGGGAGTTTTATGGCCGAAATATAGACAGAAAATGGTTTTTGGACAAGTTTTTAGGTCATTTTGGGTCTTAAATTTAATGTTTAGAACTTGGTTAACCTAATTTTTCTTTTAATCGATGTAATTAATTTTAATCACATTGAAAATTATTATTGGTAAAAAAAATTTAACATTATTATAAATTATAAATTATAATTATTGTAAATATGGAATCCATTTTTCCAAGTTATAATCTCATAAATAGGATATATTAATTTCAAAATAATCCCATCGTCGGGACACCAATACGAGATATTAAAGTAAAAAAGATAAATAGTTTTCTATGTTTTTATGAACAATTTAAATATGGAAATGTTTCCAATGAAAAAAATTATACAAGTTGTTAAAATTTTTATCTAATTATATTTGGAAATAAAATTAATATATATTTCATCTTAATAAATTAATTTAATTATAAACCAGTCTGACTTCAAAACCGTTATTTTCAATATTCTTCCAAAAAAAGTTTGTCAGAAAAATCCCCAAAATTCACCCAAAGAAAACTTTGGATTTCTAAATTAAAAAACGATCTTTATTTTATCAAATTAAATTTATAAATTTTTATACAAATAAAATTATTATAAAGTCAGTAAAAATAGTATTTTTTGATAAAGAAGTACATAACCAAAATACATATCCTTTATTATCAACATGATCCATTTATATAGAATGAATTTAAAAAATATTATAATAGTTTTTAATAGAAGTAATATAACTTATTTTAATGGATATATTATAATTTTGTTATATAAATAATTAAAATAACAAAAGGATATGTTTCGTAGAATCTCAGTGTTTCATGTATCGTGCGAAATATCAGATTTCTGTGTAACATACTCCATGTCGAAAAATATGAGTATAAGGGCATGAAAACATGATCCTGAAAATATAATATCTTACCCTTCATATCCATGATCATAACTGAAATGAAGAAATAAATGATTGGTAGTTCATAAGACTTGAATCATATAAAATAATGGGCATAATACATGAACTTTTAACATAAAAATAATACATGAAATTATGTAAAACACAATTAGCATATAATTATTTCCATAGTAGCAAGGCATCACTACTAATACCATCTCAGTCTTCTGGGTTCACTCCCAATACCAGCATAGTAGTCATGATTCACTCCCATCTCTATAATATTAGAATGAGTTCACTCCTAATAACTTCTTAGTAGTCATGGTTCACTCCCAAGACCATCATTTTTATCTCATGAAATATTAATATTCTCCCAATTCATTGTAAGGTGATATATTTCCCACATATCACAAAATGAAATCATAAGTACATGTTCCACAAGATCATAAATAATCATATCATAACCCATGAAATGAAATGGGTATCATAAGCATGTAAACATATCAAACCCCATTAAAAGAGAAAGGTTTCATAATAATTTCATCATAAGAATAACCCATGAAAAGAAGTAGGATTCACAATAATGAAACCAATGAAATAGAAATGGGATTCATAAACATCGTGCAAGCAAAACATAACCCATTCAGAGTAATATTATGAATGGAAACAGGGAATAATTTTAAAATAACAAAATGAATAATATAAATGTATGTTATTATTGATGGAAAATAATTATTAATGATATTTAAAAAAAAAATTATTTAGTAAAATATGATTACTTATTTTAAAAATGAATTTTAAAATATAAAAACATTTGAAAATAATTTTACATGAAAATACCTTGACTATTATAAATAATTTTTAAAATAATTTTTAAACTTTTTTCCATAAAAATATATAAAATATTCTTCAAAACATTTTAAATTTCATTTAATTAAAAACACCTCGAAAATATATAAATATATCTTGAAAATATTTTGAAACCCATTTCTTTGAAAATACGTTGAAAACATATAAATAGAGCTTGAAAACTTTTTGAAAACCATTTTCCTTAAAAATATCTTTTAATAACCTTTTTATTAATGATTAAAATTTCAATGATTTATTGGATGCTTCA